>CM065053.1:4997500-6197500 GCA_032883995.1 Coronaproctus castanopsis
TTATTATTGTTGACGATTATGCGCGTAAATAAACGTAGTGCAGATTATAATTTCTCTTAAATGGACGATAACGCAATAAGATTAACGTTTATTACCTTCATTCCGTCGAAGAAGAAGAAGAAGGTTTACGATTATTATCATTATTCATTATTTTATTTTCTATTATTATTATATCGTTATCGATAATCGGGGGGTTAATTAAATTAAACGAACGGAAATGTTGTTAAATCACAATAGTAGCGTCATTCGGGAGTATAGATGAAAATTTCGAACCCATTCGACGAGGGATTCTCTAGTGAGGAAGTACAGAAAATGAGCCAGACGGCTGTAATAACGGTTTTAGACCCTCTAAACGGGGTAGGTAGTGATAGAATGAACGAAAATTTAAAGACCAAGAAAATACTAGATACGTACTAATGGA
This sequence comes from Coronaproctus castanopsis, assembly GCA_032883995.1. Classification (NCBI taxonomy): domain Eukaryota; kingdom Metazoa; phylum Arthropoda; class Insecta; order Hemiptera; family Monophlebidae; genus Coronaproctus; species Coronaproctus castanopsis. The sequence goes on from CM065053.1 coordinate 4,997,922, forward strand.
ACAGATGTAGGGCGAGACAGATAATATTGAGGGCATATCGTATTCACACACACATACACACATTTATATGTATATTATGCATAGACGATTATCGACGCTGACGACGGTAAAACCGTTGTTTCGATTTCGATAAGGGGATAAATTCCGACCAATAATTTAACTTTCAAATCCCCCGTTTCGGGATAAAAGAATTAAAACGATTATGTATATACACAAATATACACAAATACACACGCACACATATATATGTATGTATTTAATATAGCGATCGTTTTCGCAGACCACTTTGCTTTACACCTTTTCGATTAGCTTTAAATCGACTCCATATTATAATGTCTCTATACTGTACGCGTTTACGGTATAGACGCGTTAGTTAAATCGCTTCAATTTGAATTTGGAAATTATTTTAGAATTTTGGTCGAAATGTTTCACTTCTAAATGCACCTACTCGTAGAATTCTGTCAAAAATCGCCAAAATAAATTACGTATTTTCAGAGATTTTTTTAAAAATTGACTATAATCGCCGATATCCGGATTCGTAATTAACGATTCCCCGTCGTTCTATAATTTTTAGTTTATTCCTTTCAGTCATAACATTCTTCTTCATCACTATCACCGTCGTTGTATTGTTCATTGACGAACATCCTGACTAGCTATTTGTATACGTTTATTTTTACGTACAAAATGAGCTAACATTCCAGGCACTATTTTTATATTTGACACGCGGAGTGGGGTGCCACTGTTTTCTCCGTGATAATTAAGAATTAAATAATGATGAAAACTATCTATGTCGCGTGCTAGTTTCAAACCGCCGACCGTCGAGTTGACAGTCGAGCACTCTAGCAACGACGCCACCGCGACACTTTAACGTTTTTTATACTTAACGTTTTTTATATATGGTGTTAATATTACACTGAGTCTATATATGTAACTACCGATAAGGCTATCGGATATATTCGAACTTCGTATCGGCGGTTTCAAAGAAGCAACTCGTATAAATTAGCAAACGTATTATAATTACGTCATTTTACACGTAATTTAAATAAAGTTCGAACGTTGTGTTATTTAAAATTACTCTTAAGACTAATCTCAGACTCTTGCAGAACAACAGCGTATACACGATCATATTCGATTACGTATCAGCCTGTAGTATAAATGTTTAATAAGATATATTACGCATTTATCACAGGCCTGGGTGTAGAATCACTAATGCTCAGAAAACTAAAAAAAAGATAAAATAAAATAAATCGTTTTATTAAATAGGTTTTATTATAATGGCCGACTCAGAAAAGACGGACGCTATTGTTGTTTTTCGAATAACTCAAAAACAACTCGACCATTCGAATGAAATTTCATATAAAATTAGGAAATCGAGAGATTAGCTTACAATCATTTGTTGAAATATCGTTCAGACGACCACCATTTCCAACAGTATATTCATTCAGTCTTTTTACAACATTTTCAAACAGTTTTTCGAGCACGGTTCGCTGAATTTTTGAAATTTCTTAAAAGTCCAAGTTTTCAGGTCTTTCAGATCTCGTGGACGGTGTTTTGTAAACGGTTATTTAAGTATTTTCGCAAAAAAATCTGCAACTTTGAATTCTTTTCGAAACTCTCAACGGTTGTGATCGATTCACGACAAAAATAACGTTTCACGCAAAACGCGCTTTCCTTCTCGTTATAGAATGATATGATAACTGAAAATTGACAAAAACAAGTCCTTCGTGTATATTACTAAATGTGAAGCACGCGGTTTTCGGTCCAGCAGTGTTACCAATTGCTCTATTCAAAAAACAAAACCGTCCGTCTTCTCTGGGTCATCCTATATTTGCGAACGTATTTAAAGATCACGTAAAGAGAAATACCGTCATCTTCTTAAGAAAATTAAGTGTATAAATTATCGAGCGATATTGAAGCAAATTATAATCTATCTTTTTTTTTTTTTTTTTTTAAAGCGGAAGGGGAAAATCTTCAAAAGACACTGATAAAATAAGTAAATTTTGTTTTTCATTAATGCAGCGCATAAAAACATGCACTGCAAGGGAGCCAAAAATCAGCGTGTGGGATTTTACCCACTAAAAACCCGCTCCCTCTATAAACAAAAGGGAGTTTGAAATAAAATGATGGAGGCCTTAGCACAAACGCAAAGACCTCCATACTTAAATTAACTTATGGAAGAAGGGATGAGATAACATAGTCCCTTCGTCCATCTACTTTGTTACCTGTTAATTACCCGCGTTACCTTTTCAACGTCTTCTGAACGTTATCGCTTTAATTTTTTTTTTTTTTATCCAGATCTAATCATCGGCTTCGGCTTCAGTCACCAGCACCAACATTAGAACCAAATTTATGTGAATAATAATAAAAAATCAAGAAATTAAAACACGAATGAATATTATATCTCTGTACCGAATAGTTTTACATCTTATAGCTAAATATATATATATATATATATGTATATCTATATAATAAGTTAATCAACGAAAAGTAAAAGTTAAGAGTCTAACTTTTTTTCACAGATACGTACGCAATATTGCGCATTATCGTATTCTCTCAGTTTTCCAAGTGTTCTATATAGCACTATTCTAACACGTTTTTACTGCCTGTCTATTCGATTTTCTACATATATCTTCTTTATCTGCTCTCTCCATCTAGAAGGTTGACATACAATCCACAATCGAAAGCAATTCCTTTCAACGGCCGACCGAAAAAGTTCCAGAGATGAATTTCGGAATATCGGAGCCACTTCCCGAGGTTGTCTATCCGTCTTATTTGATGTCTTAGTCTCGATCTTTTCCCATTAATTTTACACACTCGAGTAACATTTTTGTACACTATATTTTGTTCCTCTCATAATTTGTCCCCCAGTATTGCAATTGTCCTCTTTCGATAGTACCCATAATTTCATATAGTTTTTTCCCAATTTATTAAGCACATCGATGTTTTTGTACCTATGGTAAATTGAAATATCACAGGGCAATAATTTAGCACAATATTATTTATTATATAGACCGAATGGTCTGAAAAGCATGTTAACATATAGTAAAATGTATGCATTTGCAGATGATATAGCAATATGACAGTACACAGAGATATTAAAAATGCTGAAATGAACATGCAAAATGATTTAATATAGTAAATTGGCGCGTGATCAAAAAGGTAACAGTGAATACGAACAAGACAAAATGTACGTTTTTCAAATCAATGGCTAAATTTTCAGCCATACAAACGTAAACTAATTATGCATTCAAATGTGTGTATCATATGAATCGAAATTACGTATGTTGTAGTGTAAAATGTGGAAATGTGGAAATGTGGAAATGATATAGCCGCATAAATATTTATACGTGATTGATGGAGAGCGAGCACACAGAATATGTAGAGAGAAAAATTAGAACAGTACTATCAGCAATGTATACATTAAGAAAATATGTAAGCAAAAGTACGCTAAAAATGATATATTATACATTACTAGAATTAATACTAAGATAACAAGCACGGGGATTGACTAGTAAAACATATATAGAATAAACCGATTGCAAAAGAAATGTTTGAAACTGATTATGAGGGAAGAAGTGAAAACTATTTATCAGTTAATGAAAGAAGGGACAGTCTTGAATGTGATTGAATTTAATGAATAAAATATTGCAATATTTCTCTGCGAGGGAAAATAAAATAGCTGTAGAAGAAAACAAACAAAGCAATGCTACGAAAGACACTTAAACATAAGATAAATACATAATAAACAAAAATTTTAAATTGCATACCACAGCAAATGCACTGCAGGATAAGAGTAAGCAGCAAATCAAAATTTGGCTAATTAAGGAACACATCGTGAAATAAAATGCAACAGTAAACTAAAATTCGAAAGGGTATGTTCGGAAAAAATAAAAATAAAATTAAGGAAAAAGATAAGTGTAGAAAAAAATGGATAGACACTTTCAGCTTACAACAACAATGCTGCTACAACAATTACAAAAGATACACAACATAAAACACGTGTGTGTGAGTAAGACAAATGAGATTATAAATGCGGTAAAACGGGAGAGTAAGAGTGTGAATAATATATAAAAGATAATAAAAAAGTAAAATATAAGTTGGAAATGTAAATAAAGTAAATCCGTCGACGAGCATATAGCTTGACGGAAAAGAATTGTAAAAATTATTTTAAGAATGATATGGGGTGTTAGTGTGCATGTATAGAATGTTTCAATTATAAGAAAATATATGTTTAAGAAAAGACAGTAGAAGAAGATGTAGAAAAAGAATTATAAGAAGTAGTAGGAGAGGAAGTAGATGAAGTAGAAGAAGAAGTCGAAGGAGTTAAATAAGAGGTAGAAGAAGAAGCGGAAGGAAGCCCGGGAATCATTTTTTTTATGAATTGCGGAATATCTATTGTGAACCAGTTGTAAATATTAACACGCGTTAGAAAACGAACACCAAACGGGACACGAATAAGTTTAATGGAACGCATAAGAGTTTTATAAAAGAATAATTTATTATTAACATTATAAGATAACATTTGGAAAAGAGCGAATATATATATATATATATATATATATATATATATATATATATATATATATATATATAGCGAGATAAACTCGTAAATATATAACGATTGCCGGTTTCTAAAAAAAAAATCGCTCGCAGCGAAATTTCGGAAGTACGATTTTCTTTAAGACAAAAAAAATTATTTTCTCGTATTTCGAAAAATTATTTTCGGCCCCGAATACTCCTTTACAAAGAGGGTCGTTCGAATTATATCAAAACGCGTAGATGGCGTCGTAGTCGGCACATAGAGAGCCGACCAATTCGGTCGATCGTCGAAATATCCTAAATTGACGACATGGGACTCGTATTAGAGCCCAGAATTTCGACGATAAGAAAAAAAGCTGCTGCCGCGCCAGTAAAAATTCCTATTAAACTATACCGCGTCCTCCACCATTTCGGAAAAGAGCCGACCGGGTACGATATTTCGTACTTTTTCGATTTTCTCGGAAAATTACCAACAAAATTACTAACAAAATAGCGACGAGTAGAATAAATCTAAGAAAAAAAGGAAATGTCTTCGAGAAACTATCTCATTATTAAGACGTTTCGATATGGCTTTAGTTTCACGATTAAAAAGCACAAGGATAAATTATCTTAGTTTTATAGTTTCATAGTTTGTAAAGCTAAAGCATCGGTGTATTTTCATACGAGATTATTAATAGATACTATTTATAAAACAACCTCCCAACTGGCTGGTTATAAATTAGCACATTAACATCTTCTCTAAACTCAGTACATATCCAGTGTATTAAGAAAAAATAATCTCTTCCAGTCGCACGTCATCTACTCGAAATTAATAAATTTTATAACAGCTGTTTTATACCTTTCGTTAGATGACCCCGAATAATTTTCCGAGTGTTCCTATAAGTAAATATTTTTATATATTTAACGCGAATTAGAAAATATACGATTTCTTTGCCATCAAAACTTCACATAAATGTTACGAGTCCAAACACGTTTCACTCTAAAACAAGCGAAATGTAAATGCTGGCAAGATTTTGTAAAGTCAGTTAATCTTAAAACTTCAACTGCGATAGTCTGGAAGAAAATTAACAGTATCAATAGGAAACCGAATACTGCAATCAACCTTCTGTTAAATGCATTTAATAGCGTATGGACATCTCACTCTCTTTCAAAAATCTGGAAAATTTCTGATATTGTACCGATTTTGAATCCTAACAAAAATCCTGTGCTGATTAATAATTACCGCTTCATCTCATTAACATCTGTTACTTGTAAAATTTTTGAAAGAATTGTTAACAATCAACTCTTATGGGTTCTCGAGTCTAGACGACTGTTAACCAGCGTTCAGTGCGGATTCAGACCTGGAAGATCTTCAGTCGACCAATTAATGTTCCTAAAGAATTATATACAAAGTTCCTTCATTAATAAACACCGCGTTTTAGCCGTCTTATTTTTGATTTGGTAAAGGCCTTCGACCGGATTCCTGTATACAAGGTTTTATCCACCCTTCAAAACTGGAATATTCGCGGACGTCTTGCTATCTTCATTCAGAACTTACTTACTGAGCGTGAATTTCGCGTTAGATTAAACGATACGATGTCATCGTTTTATAACCTGTCCACAGGGCTTCCTCAAGGGTCAGTTTTAAGTCCTACATTATTTAATATAGCCTTTAATGACATTGTAAATGAGATTGCTTCACCAGTCAAATGTGCTGCGTATGCCGATGACCTTGCAATATTTATCTCGGTTCCTTATGTTAGTCTTGGTGAAGATTCCTTACAAGACGCTATAAATAAGCTGACTTCCTGGTCCCTAAAACATGGAATGGAGTTTTCTCCTTCTAAAACTTCCGCAGTTCACTTTTGTCGAACATGGACTTAATGTTTACTTGAATGGCATCCACATTAAATTTTCAAACGTCGTTAAATATCTTGGGATAATTTTTGATAACAAGCTAACTTGGAAACCTCGTGTAGCGCATATTAAATCGGAATGCACTTCCAGACTTAACATTATCAAAATGCTCTCACACTCAACATTTGGATCAGATCGTTCAACTCTGTTAAAAATATACCATGCTGTTATAAAACCTAAAATTGACTATGGCGTCGAAATCTACAGTTCCGCTAGTAAAAAGGTCCTTTCTTAACACAATCCATCACATAGCAATCCGACTAGCCATCGGTGCGTTTCCAACGACTCCAGTTTGCAACATAATATGCAAAGCTCGATAACTCCCTCTTGATCTACATAGACAGCGTTCTCTACTTCTCTCATATATTCACTTCTCCTCAAATCCTAACCTTCCTTCCCACTCTTCAATCGTTTACTTCAAATCTTCCCCTCAATTCTTACTTTTGCTAAACAAATAGAAAATATCCTGTCCTCTCTTCAAATCTATACCTTCCCCCGTTTTTCCTTCCTCCCTTAACATCATTCCTCCTTGGAGTGAGCACACTATTCCAATAGACCTCAGTCTCACCTAATTTTCAACGAAGCATACTCCTAAACATGTAATGAAAGCAGCTTACCTAGAAATGATCTCACGGTACCCATCTCACAGCTTATACTTCACCGATGGCTCTAAAAACAAAACTGGAGTAGGAGGCGCTTTCGTTTCCTTCCAGGACTCTATAGTTCGTTTCTCCACTCCACCTCATTACTCAATACTGCGGGCGAAATTATATGCCATCAAAATGGCGATAATGGATATTTCAAACATTTTCGTGGACCGGTCGTTCTTAATATGCAAGAACTCTCTTGTATCATTACAATGCCTTAGTAATCTTCATGATCCTAAATTATACCCCCTGGATAAAGAAATTGATCATTTGATCATAACTTCTAGTAAACATGTAGCTCTCACATGGATTCCAACGCATGTTGATATACAAGGAAATGATCAAACGGATAATGCAGCAAGAGAAGGCACATTGCTTCAACCATTCCCGCTCCTGCCTACACCAATGAAAGATCTCCAGACTTACATAAAATCCTCAGATGGCCTCCAGTGGGCTGCACTTCCATTCACCAACAAACTGCGATCAGTTCGAGATACAACATGCCTCCGGGTTCCATCTCACTCAGCAAACAGAAGAGATGATGTTGTACTTGCTCGTCTGCGTCTAGGTCATACTAATATCTCACACAGCTATATCGTACAAAATCATCCTCATCTATGTTCAACCTGTAATGTCCTCATTACCGTCGATTTTCCTTGAATGTGTGCAATTCAAATCCCAACGTTCTATCCTCGACAAACCGCTCAAGCTCCTAAACATTCTGTCCTACACGCAAGATGCTTCCAATAATTTATTAAATTTTCTTAAATTCTCCAAATTTATATAGTCTAATTTAACAACCCGTACTTCAAATTTATTCTTCCAACTTTCTACTGATTCTCACTAACCCTATACGTTCCCTCCTTTCCCGTGCCTCTGGCCTAGGTGCAGTACATGGCACGTAAATTTACAGGTAAAACTTCACATACATGGAACAAATGATCGAAGGAGTTAAATAGTATACGAAGTGATGCGTAAGATTAATTTACCGAGCGATTCATTTATTTTTTTTTATTTTCTGTTATTATTGTATATTTACTTTGCAGCGCATATTTGTATCGATTATTATCATTACATCATCATCATCATCGTGCTGTTCACAGAACGTAGGCTATCACTAATCGATCAGACTTTGCCCTGTCTTGCATCTGTCAGTAATTGCTGTATACCTGTTTGTCCAGCTTATTATATTTTGCAGCCAATCTGTTTTCCTTCTTCCAGGACTTCGCTTTTTTCTGATTTCTGTTATTATTATATCTTTACTTGCAGCGCATATTTGTATCGATTATTATCATCATCATAATCATCATCGTGCTCTTCACAGAGCGCAGGCTACTATTAATCGGTCGATCAGACTTTGCGCTGTCTTGCATCTGTCAGTAATTGCTGTATACCTGTTTGTCCAGTTTATTATATTTTGCAGCCAATCTGTTTTCCTTCTTTCGGAACTACGTTTCCCTTCCATCTATGCATATGTGTTGAAAATGGTTCGTCGAAAATAAACGCGTAAGTTTATTCGAGAAATTAAATTTCAATTCGAAAAATGCCGAATGTAGTGATTTTTATTTTTGAAATAAACAACAAAATAGAAGTAAAATTTTTCTTTATGAAAAATCATAAAACGTTTCGGCGATTATTAGGTCATTGTCAAGTGAATATTTAAAGACATAGAAAATAAAAATAAAAAAATTTTGTTTTAAGAGATTACAATACACAAAAATCAGTAAAATGAAGAAGAGTGCTAAAATAAAAACAAGTTGACAGTAAATGTGTGAAACAACCACGTCCACGACATCTGAAAGACATTAAAACTCTGATTTCTGAAGGAATTTCAAAAATTCAGCGATCTATGCTCGAAAAAGTCTTTGAAAATTTTGTAAAAATCCTGAATAAATGTATCGTTGCATTTGTACTTGTCGCATTTCCATAATGGTTGATATCCTCTTTCTCTTGACATTTATCGCATAGGCTACTTTAGATTATGTGTATTCCAGATAGATGTACAGGTGTTTTATTGTGTCTTATTCTTAATCGGATAATTGTTGTGAAAAAGTTTTTGCTATATTGTACTGAACGATTCCAAAACCATGGGGTTTTGGGTATTTTTTGTCTGGATTTTATCATATTGTTTCCCTATTTCTTTTTGTTTATTATATTCTTCTTGAATTTGTTCATATTTCATTATTTTTATTTGTGGGATATATTCCGTATAGTGTCTATTAATATTATAGATTTTGACATTTGTTTCCGATTTTTATCTACTATTTCGTTCCCATATATACCGCAGTGTATCCACATAAATGTAATTGTCTGTTTTGTTATTCTGTATTTTTCCATGCATGGTTTTTATTTTAGCGACAAAATGTCTTGTTTTGTATTAATAGCAATCCATGACTGTATTGTGGTTATGGAGTCTGTCATTACTACAAATTTTCTTTGTTTTTTGTTTTTGATATGTTCAAGTGCTTTGTATATAGCATATATTTCAGTGCTTGTGGATGAACCAGCGTATTTTATTCTGAAGGTTCGTATCGGATATGTATTTTCATGATATATCGCTGTTTGGTATCGGTGTCTATTAATGTCTATAGATCCATCAGTATAAATCCGTTCATGGTTAGGAAAGTTAGTAAATAATATGTGTTCTAATATTTTATTTCGCGTATTAATACCAGTTTGTTTAGAGAATAGATTTATTGTAATGTTGAAGTGGTTGTATATAGTCTTCGTATTTAATTGTATATATTGGTAATTTATAGTTTTCGACAGAATGTATGTTGCATACTATTCTAGCACTCACCACTAGAGTTGGTAAAGTCCTACTTTGCCGGTAAGGTTTTCTGATCAGAGGTTCTAATTGTTTTATTTGTTTAGTATATGTTTTCTATTTCCTTTAATTTTTAACATATACTTATTTGTAATATACTGTTGTTGTATTATAATACTTCGTTCAACACATTCTGATCTAATGTTGTTAACTCAGCTTGAGTTCATTGCTCCTATGTAGACGCGTAATGCTTTATTATATGCTGTCTGGATTTTTTTGGTGTTGCTGAAGTTTGAATTTAGGAATATGCATGAGTAGTTAAAATGAGATAGTATTAGCGTTTTATACAATATAAGATTTGTTTTGGGATGACTTTCACATTCTGTTCCTGATATATCGGTATGCTAAATTTATATAATATCTTTTTCGTTATTCCAATTTAATTTCTCATCTAACATTATGCCCCGAGTATTTTATTTCTTTAACAAATTGAATTGAGGTATTATTTAGTCTAATAAGAGGGTAGTGATTAATTCTGTGTCGGGTGAACAAAATTCCTTTTGTCTTATCATTGTTTATTTTTAGTTGTACTCTTTTTATTATTTCTGTCATCTTAGTTAATAAGCTGGTTGTAGTTGTTGAACAGCAGTTGAAATAGTTGCAGCTGAGCTGTATGCCATTTTATCATCAGCATATTGCAGTATTTTGACTGTTTCGGTCTGTATGTTATCTAGTTCGCCTGTATATAAATTGTATAGTAATGGATTAAGGGTTGATCCTTGGGCGATCCCTGTACCTGTTTCATTTGTATGTCTCATTTGTTTCATTTGGGTATTTTATAATTAATTTTCTGCCATTATAGTATTTCGCTATCCATTTAATATATGTTGTGGGGATACCTATCATCTTCAATCTGTCTAGATCATATGCATTTGGCATGTCAAAAGGTGATGGCTATCATGCAGTGATTTTTAGACATATATATATATATCGTTAGTCAGAATTATCCCTTGTTCTGAACGTTTTGCTAAAACCAAACTATGTTGTTTGCATTTTATTTTGGTGTTCCAGTCTCCATTCAAGACGTTCCTTAATCATCGATTCAGTTGTTTTACCTGTAGATCTGTGTGATTTATAGTCATTAGGATTATTATTTGGTTTAAGTATTAGACATACATATTGTGTTTTCCACTCGCTGGGTATATATGTACTTTTCTTTTAATTACGGATTCGTTAAAAAATTCAAGGAGAAGTTCCTGAATGGTATTTTGTTGTAGTTTGTATGGCTTTGTAAATAGTATATCATCAACTGCTGTATTTGTGTTTTTATTATTTTTAAGTTCCCAGATGAAAAATGATTTTTCTCTGCCATTGTCTATCTGGAAATTATTTGTATTATTATTGCAAAAAGTATTGCCAAAGTTATTAATAGGAGTGTTATATTGATTAATAAAACTCGGAATCCAATTCATATTTTGTGTTGTTGCATTATTATGATCATTAGTATTACTTGTTTTAGATATTAGTTTAATGTGATTCCATACTTTTTTACTATTTTCTCTATGATTTAATTTTTCACCAAATGTGTGCCATTCTATACGTTTTCTATTTTTAAAGTATAATTTGGTTTTTGATTGTTGTTGTCTAAAGTTATTATAATTTTCCATAGTTGGGTATTTATTAAAAGTACCAAGTACTGCTCTGCTTTGAGCTACCATTTTGTTACATTCCTCATTCCACCAATGATACGTTTTGGAGTTTCGCTGTTGATTAATTTTGATTATGGATGCTAACTGGTCGATATTCGTCACATCCACACGCACACACAAACACACATTCGTTACTGGCAGAATAAAATAATACTAGTAGATTTAGTAGATCAAACAAAACATTATATCTTCGGCTAAATAAATATAAATTAATCTCTATATTTTTCGATTAATATTTAATAAATCGTCTATTCTACAAATTGGCGGCCGATCAGCGGGATAGTAATTATGGATAAAACGCTGGAATAATTCTTAAACAAACGTACAGCAGTAATAAATTTTCCATAACTCGGCCACCACAAATTAATAAAATTAAATATAATACAAATTTTATAAATAAACATCAAATAAATTTATAATAAACCTACGTTTACAATAATATGTTACATATATATGAAAGATCGTTTTCTTAAAGTTGAAAATTGTACAGTTTTCGTTTTTGTTTCACCGGAAAATGAGAAAATAACAGAATTGAAATTACGAATTCTGACGACGTTCGTCAGTCGATTTATATATATATATATATATATATATATATATATATATATATATATATATATATATATATATATATATATATATATATATATATATATATGTATATATGTGCATTCTTTGTTGGATGTTTGCACGTACAAAACGACGATTTTTGTACCTTTATGGGGTGTACACTAGATCGCGGCCGAAATATTTCTTTTACATTATTTCGACTCATTGTTAGTCAAGAGGTTGTGCAGCGCCGTATGGAATTATGCCAGCCGATAACAACCTCTCAGCTCTTCTTTTAATACAGCGAACCTCTGGTTTCTTCGCGCATAAAAATGTGATATCGTAGTCGTCGCGCTATTTTTGGCCCTTAAACATGAAAGAGAACTTTCAAGTTCGTCACACTTTCTTCTCAGTGTAACAACAACCGCTGAAAAAAAAAAACCACCGCAAAAGTACTCAGACTATTACCGATTCTTGCCGACACGTTTCGATTTATCCGTCGCCGCTTTCACACACACGCACACACACACACAAACACTTTGTCTAGCTACATATCTCTTATATATAATGTGCACTTGGGAAAGTACTAACCGAACCCTTTATAACGTCTCGTTTTGTAAAATATTTCAAAGGTAGCATTCACAAACCGTACGAGCACCTCCTGCGAGTGATTGCACGAGCAGCGGTACTTGTCGTCGTGGAAAACTGCTTGACGCGAACGTTTTCTTCAAAAGTTATTTTGACACGTTAACGAAGTTATATCGAATGTACTATTTTAAAAATTGAAATAGTTTCGTGTCATTGACGCTTAATTAAGTTATCAGATTCATCCCCGCGTACAATATATATATTTTTAACCTATATCGGTGAAAGGATGGGTGTGACGCGACCATTGGGAAACGTTTCATTAATAAATGGGGTCGATTAACTAGTTCAACATTGCTGCCAACTGTGTTTTAAATTAGCTATGTTGCTTACATAATCGAAAGTTTTATGGTAATCTATAAACTTATACTCTCGACATATTTTTATTATTTGACTTAAATTCAGGCTCAGGTGTTCCGCTTCCTTTCACGAAACCAGTTTGTTCTTCCGGTATGTTTATTAATCCTTCTATACGTTTGTATATTATGCGAAGCGATATCTTGCTTGCATGCGATACGAGTGAAATAGTTTTACAGTTTTCGCATTTTGTATTTTTCCATTTTTATGTAGTGGTATGTATAGTTATCTACACCATTCTCTTGGTCATATTCCAGAGTTTCATACAGAATTGCATAATGAATGCAATTCACCAACTTCAGTATCTCCCATGATTTTTAATATCTCGGCAGGCGTTTAAGGGTTTCAAGCGCTTTATTATTTTTTAAGAATTTTATAGCATCTGATATTTCTCTACGTTATATCTCCGGTTCTTTTAAATGTACAGCATTATTTTCATTTTCCTCTTCTGTATTTACATGATCACATAGATTTCCCCTCTCCATACTTCGGCTATTTCTGTAAATTTTGTTTTTAGACAACCGTCTTCATCTTCTAGTGCCAGCTTTTTGATTTTTAAGTCTATTGTTAAAATTTTAATTTTTTCAAATAGGTATGTTGTTTCATTATGATCGGCGTGTTTCTGTACTTCATCTCATCTGTAGTTGCTCCTCCGTTTTTACTACTCCTGTTAATGAGTTTTATAGTATCCGTTGGAAACCAATGTTTTTGACGTTTCGTTTGCATTGGTTCTGTTCATCTGTTTTCCTACACTTAAGCATGTCGTCGAAGGTGTTTGTAAATTTGTCTTCATTTGTATCTGTTATTAGTAATTGGGTTCTGAGTACTACAGTTGATTTTTTATTCATCCATACGATTTCATACAGTAATAGTTTTGTGGTCGCTACCACATTCCGCTCCTGGGTAAATTACTGCCTTTGTGCAGTATGATTTCCATCGTTTACTTATTAACATATGGTCGATCTGGTTTAGGTGTTGCCTAGAGATTTCTATGTGCTTAATCTTCTGGGATGGTGTTAGAACATAGTATTTCGCAATTGTTAGCTGATTCGTATACAAATTCGATAAGCCGATCTCCTCTACCATTACGTTTGCCTAACCCGAATTTTCCAATTACTTTGCGTACGTGTCCTTCGTTATTTGTCCACTTTAGCATTCATTCTACCCGTTATAATTATCAATTCACGCTTAGAGATACCATTCAATACTTCCTGTATTTTATTGCTGCGCATGTAGGTTCGTATACTCGAATTATATTTGTTCTTATTGGTTTTGTATGCAATTTGACCATTATAATTCGGTCACTTTTAGTTACACAGCTACTGATTAAACTTTTCAATTTATTTACCTATTATTATTGCTACAGCATTAGAGCTTACAATATATTACACTGTTATCAGTAATAAAATTACCTATTCAGACCGCATATTTCAACAGTATAACGTTGCAATTCAATTTCTGTGATTTTGGCTTACCAACTTGAAGCAATCCGTGAATGTTCCATGTACCAAATATGTATGGCTTGTTTATTATTTCCCCACAGTCGCATAATTTCCAACAAACAATTGGGAATCCTTATCCGTATGCCCGGTCGCATATTTCACACTCCAACTCTGGATATGCCGAGTTGCATGGCAACTTGTATTTCTTTATGTTACTATGTATGATTTACGAGGGAAGAAACTCCAGTTGTTTCCCGTTGTCTGCTGGAGGGATTATAGTTTTCCTTCTTATTAATAGAACGCCCTTAAAATAGGGAACAGACGCCTTTTTCTGTCAAGAAGAGAAACATTGGCAGACCGCTGACTAACTCGGGTAGTAGGTAAGAAATGGATTCAGAAAGCTCAGAATTAGAACGAATGGAAGAGATTGGAGTGAACCTACGTTCAGCAGTTGACCGATATAGAAAATATATATAATATAATATGTGTATACATATTGTATGTATATATAATATGTATAATTTTTATGTATATGTAATATCTATATGAATATATAGTTTGATTATTTTTCTCATTATTATTAAATATAAACACCAGACATATAATGATAAAGTAACCTAGTGGATAGGTTAGCTGTTGCGGTTATTTATATGTACATTTGATCTTAAATACTTCATATGTAAAATTTGAAAAATATTCCAATATAACTATCTCATTGAAAGGCAATGAGCAGTCTATATTATACGGTAATCTTAATTTATTATATTTAGAACATACAATATATATATATATATATATAGTAAAAGGTAACGTGGTGTGGCGATAGATAAGAATCTTCACATATCGATTGCTCTGTGAATTAGTACTAACTTGTAGATAAAGGAAATACCTTGAGGAAGGCAATGGCAATTTCTTTCCTAAGATTGGTTTTTCAGGTGCTCTTTCAGTTTTTCGCTTGGAAAAAATCGCTTAGACGTGAGGTGATTTACTTTCGAGTTGACGAGATGTTACTTAATGCATTATGGATATACAGATATTGGTAGTAGATATAGCTGGATATAGACGTATATATCTCAAAGACATAGGGGGAACTCGTTTGTTGCGTATCGAGATGAGCAGCATATTTTGCAGGCTTCGAACGTAAAATGAAAAGATAACGGTGAAGTGACTTTATCGTTTTTTAGCTTTTTTTTTGTATTATCTTTATTCGGTGCTACTAGCATCTACATTTCTATTTAAGGCGCCCGTTTTCTACGTAACGCGCGTCGGTAGCGAATGCAGTCGGAATTATTACGAACGTTGCGTAAATACTCTATAAGATAAACGATGCAGTTAAGGTTAGGTTGCACCGAATTATATAAAATATACGCTATCTAAATCATCAGATTAATGCGCTCGCTAGTTCTTCCACAAAAACCAACAAAAAAACCCGGAAATAGCAGGTATACTTACTGTGTATACTGAGAGCATATGCGTCTTCTATTTACGCGATATACTTTTGGCGACTAATTTCGCTTAAACGTATCACACCATTTTGAAATTATCTTTTACTTTCGTATATTTCTTTTACACAATACCACGTTACACACACACACACACACACACACACGCATTGTCGTCACAGTTATATTGTTCGTTGCCGAGCATAGTGACTAGCCCATTGTACGTTATTTTTGTTTACTAAACGAGTTGCCATATATATATATATAAATAAATATGAATGTAAATATATTATGGTATAGATACATTATATCTATATACTTATATATATTTGTGTATATATATATATATATATATATATATATATATATAATATGTATACAGCATAGAAATTACCTTTTGCAAATTTCAATAATAAATTCATCTTGGTGGAAAATTATCCTTGGGGGAGGGATGAATTTATTGCGACAATTACGATACGTGAGCTAATAAAACAAAATGTTATAGGCGGCCAAATGCCGCTGTAGAAATTGCAATGTCGTTTGTAAACAAAGCGACTTTGACCGCTAGTGTGCCTAGAATTTGTCGTTTAAGGTGACTGTTATAAAACGGCCTGATGAACAGTGTCATGGCAACCATATTTGAATTATTTCGTCTGCATGTAATTTATATCTATCTACCTATCTTTCTATATATATATATAAAACAGCGAGCTTATAGTAGAGGAGCACATTAGAAATTAAATATTAATCAATTAAAATATATAAATTTAAAACCGAATAATAATAATAAAAATAAAGACGTTAGCTGAAAACATATATATAAATAAATAAATAAATAAAGCCTCTGTTTCGATAAATATTGGACGAAGGCCTCCCACACATAAATATATTAACAATATTATATAACGTGCAAAACATGTATACCGGAGACCTATAAATAATAATAGACTACTTTATGAATACCGTAAATTCGCATGTATTCTTCCATTCCGCCAATCATGTCCCCAATCGAGTTTCATTTTAGGCTGACTGCCTTCTTTATAATGTCCTTAATTTTGGTTTTATACCTTATCTTTTCTGACAATTTCGGTCAATGCCTCTAATTCCGAGTACACAATATCTCCATTGCTGTTTGTACATGACTAAAATTTACAATATGAGCTGGTTTCATAGACCACGTTTGAAAACCACAAAAACTCCAGAATACTAACTTTTGCGGTTAGGTTATACATAATGGAATGAACATTAATGTGGCAAAGACCAAAATCATGTGCATTAGTAAAGAACCAAATATGGTTAACATAAGACTAGAAGGAAAAGCTAACAGGTGAAAACATACAAATATTTGGGACAATGGATTACAGAGGACGTATCCTGTCATAAGGAAATAGCAGCCAGAATTGCAATGGCAAAAACAGCATTTATGAAGAAAAAATCGTTGATCACACAGCGAAGTATGTCCCAAAATTTACTGAAACGAATAGTAACAACATATGTATGGCCAGTAGCCTTGTATGGGTTTGTCTGTAAAAGGTAGAAAAAAATTAGAAGCATTTGAAACTTGGTGTTGGCGTCCCTTGCTAAACGTATCATGGACCGACAAAGTATCAAACCATAGTATTTTTGATCGAGTACAAAAACAACGTTCTATCCTACAAAGCATAAGAAAAAGGAGATTGGAATGGATCGGACACATATTGCGACATGGTGGAATGCTAAATGAAGCAATGAAAGGTAAAATAGCTGAAAAAAGACCGAAAGGCAGACCTAGGTTAACGCTAATGGACTCCGTAAAACAGGAGGCAGGAGTACAGTCCTATGTACAACTCAAGAGAAGGGCGGCAGATCGTATACTGTGGAAGAAAGACATAGTGATGGCGTACCAGTCTTAAGACTGAAAAACCCCGAAAGGAGAATATATATATATATATATATATATATATATTTCCGTGGTCCTTAGAAGGCCAAAATCGAATAAAAAAAAAATATATATATATATATATATATATGAATTTTATGTAGTTAAAATGTCCGATATTATTTAAAAACAGTTAATCGACAAATGTCGATAAGGGACGAAATTTTTCCGATAGAATAAAAATAATTATAATAATAACCTTATATGTGTGTATATGTAGTTTCGAGAACAAAAAATATATTTACAACAAAACTGAAATATGATAAAAACGAAATGAAAGCAATTGTTTAATATATTATTATTATTATTATTATTATTATTAATCTAAATTAATGCGCCGTGTGCAGCAAGTAGGACCAGATGCACGAGGGAGAGGACATTAAGTCAAAGAATAGAGACGGGACATGCGTAAGAACATGATTAGGTTAGTGATTGAGGAGTATTCATCTTTGAAGAGAAGGGGAAGTGAGGAGTACAAAGTAAATAAGGATATGGGAGATGGAAAGCGTGACGCTACACACGGGGCACTGATGAGCCGCAGTTTTGTTTATCGTACCTAAATTAGGTAAAGCACCGGAGGAAGTTACTTCCTACAGACCTATCTCGTTGTTACCTATCCTTTCTAAAGTCCTTGAAAAACTGATCCTAAAACGGCTTAATTCTTTCCTTGGTAATCAGAACAGCATACCGGAATACCAATTTGGCTTCCGGAAAAAGCATTCAACTAGAACAAATAGCGCATATAATCTAAGAGAGCTTTGAAGCTAAAGAAATATGCGTCGGTGCGTTTCTGGATATAAAACAAGCCTTTGAGAAAGTTTGGCATGATGGGTTGTTGTACAAATTAAAAAAAGCTGTTCTTCATTCCTATTATCTCCTCTTAAAATCATATCTCGAGGACCGTACATGCCAAGTCAAATTCCGAAATGAATTATCAAATCTTTATCCTGTATCTGCGGGCGTGCCTCAAGGTAGTGTACTGGGCCCGGTGCTTCATCTCTATATAAAGCTGACTTCCCAAATAGTGGCGAAGTTAGTATTGCTACTTTCGCAGACGACACCGCGGTTATAGCTGTAGACAAAGATCATGCAGTGGCTACAAATAAACTGCAAAATGCATTAACTGAAACGGAAACCTGGTTAAGACGTTGGCGTATTATGGTAAACGAAAACAAATGTACTCAAGTCACTTTTACGCTGCGTAAAGTAAATACTGTGTCAGTCAAAATAAATAATAAAATAATTCCGCAGCATGGTGAAGTTAAATATTTGGGCATGTATTTGGATAAAAAATTAACATGGAACAAACATGTAACGCAAAAGAGAAAACAGTTACATCTGAAACTGAGGCAGTTAAATTGGCTCTTTGGCAGACACTCCGGCCTCTCGCTTGAAAACAAACTATTGATATATAAAATCATCTTAAAACCTATCTGGACGTATGGCCTGGCATTATGGGGTTGTGCCAAGGACATACATATAAATAGAGTGCAGAGGTTTCAAAACAAAGCTATTAGACTTATCGTTTCTGCGCCTTGGTACGTGTCCAACCACACTTTACATCGAGATTTTAATATACCGTACGTTAGAGACGAAATAAAACGTTATCCAAAACAGCATTTCATACGACTAGAAAACCATACGAACAACTTGGCTATTAACTTACTCGACAACAGTCTCGAATTACGACGATTGAAACGTCGTACCATGCCTCTAGATTTGAGATAAATCTGTTTTCATTGGGGGACGCTGATGAGTGTTAACCCCTAACACGTTAATTCGCATTCCAGACCAATTGCTAGATGGCCCATAAGTCAGTTGTAATTTAAAAAAAAAAAAAAAAGGTCTAAATGCGTGAGTTTTGTACGACCCATACGCAATCTACTGAGCACAACGTCTTCTCTGCCGTTTGGAAGCGAAGTCTTACTACGTAAAACGTAATTATTGATTTGGCGAAGTTTATTTAGTGAGGAAATGGATTGCCACTTTAGTTGACACCAAGGAAAAAGTCTTTATTATTCATAATTGCATGCAGGAACTGCGATGTTTGGGATCGGAAACAAAGTAGCAACCGTCTTTGCTGCTCTATCTGCTAGATCATTCACTCAAATCCCGGTATGAGTTAGAATCCACAGGAGTGAAACTAATTGGCTCAGTTTGAATAATAACAACCGTGTCACTTCTTTGACTGTATGATACTGATTGTTGCTTATATATATATATATATATATATATATATATATATATATATATATATATATATATATATATATATATATATATATAACCAAATCCAACAACCAATCACAATGATCCGTGCTCCACGTCGAACAAAAAGGTACTTCAATTTGTAATATACTTTTTAAATCCAATTAGTATTCAAAATTTGTCTTTAAATTTAATTATTTTGATATCTTTTTTATATTATTTTCATTTTTCCGGCACTTTACTTTTCTAAAACGTTTCCTGTATGTAAAATTTTATTATTTCGGTTCATACTACGGAGTTCGTGTTTTAATTTTTTTTTACGTTGTTTTATAAATAATAGTTCTTCGTCGTCTATAACATTAAATGTCCTTTAAATCTTATCTCGAATTTTACTGCACCCCTTTTTGTCTTCTTTTTCACATTGATTACAATTTTAATTTCTATACTCCATAATTTTATAATATATTTCTATGTTGCTAATTGATTTCGATATTACGTTACCATCTGTTATTATTGCTAGATCTACGTCATTTATGTTGAATAATTTTGTTACTTTATGATATAGGTACAAGTTCCTTTATTAATTATTTGAACAGTTCCTTCTATCACATTGTCAATATTTTTATTGCGTGATCCACGATTTTTTCAACTATCATTTTATCTTTATTTTATTTCATTCGTTTTTTATATTTTTACTGTTGTTCATTTGAAAATAGTTTAACAGTCGATTTCGTAGTTTATTAACATTCGTCGAGTTCACCTACTGTTTCTTTTTTTGTTTATATTTGAAGAAAACCAATTTACATTGTTGCCGCATATTCGTTCGCTAACTGACCGTTGACTATATAGATTCATTTCTCGAGCATTACGAAGCAGGTGTGTGCACTCGGCTTGCTTTTTTCATATTTGTATTTTTTGATATTATTATTATTTTATATACATATATATATATACATAGCAATCTGGCTGATTAGTATGTGAGTTATGACAGAATGGGAGATGTCATTCAACAATGAAACTCTGAAATACCTCTCCAATCATTTAAACTGGTGGGGAAGATCTAGAGGTATGCGATAATTCAATTAATAAATCTACCGCCAGCTGGTTAGAGTGACCCTCTAACCTATACAAGTAACCCCTACTACAATCCGGAACTACTTCGTGCACATTTGGTACTTTTAGGTTCTCGTTTGTACCAGATTGCACCGGCTATTAAACTTTTTACTAAGGATTTGATATTATTGTCTATTAAAATTTTTTATCTACTACGTATACTATCTTTTTGTGCATGAGAGCAAATTTCTTTTACTTAAGCCATATATATATATATATATATATATATATATATATATATATATGTATCAATTGCGATAAGCATTTGTCTATCCAGTCCAGGATAACTGCTGCCCTGCGATTTCCTCAACCAATTTTTACCAGTTACCTTTACTATATGATTGTGCCACCGCGTCATACATACATACATATATATATATATAATAAACGAATTACTGCTCGTTTGGCTTAATGTAGAAAGAGCAATCGACTGTAATAAATAATGGAATTAAACGGTTTCCACGGTTGAAAACTCGAACTTGATCCGAATAACTGAAGCCTAAAAACATAAAATGTGATAAAGAACGGACGAAAAGTGGCGGAATGTGTACATAACGATCAAATAGAATTCTGTTGTCAATATCGATAGGTAAAGTAACGGTTCGCGGTTCGATTACTTGTTAGTCGCACTATTACTATTAACTATTAACTGTTACTCTCTCATTGTCAACTCTATTATTAGTATCGATACTAATGCTGGTGTCGCAAATGTTAACCCGCTGCTGTTGGATTTTGTTTGCCGAAAGCAATGTCGAGAGATGGGATCAACGATTGTCGTTTTACTAGAGCGTTTTATCACTCTATGCTTGGTCGCCTACGAAACAAGTCGAACGTATATAATAGGCCCATCGGCGATAAAGAATTATATTACGAACGTTCGAAATTGTATATTCTCTTACAGTCGATAAGGCGTATCGGATGTTTTATATTTATTCCCAATTTTAATATAAAAGACGCGTAAAATTATCAACGAGAAGCGGATTTTTTTTTCCTGGTTCAGGTACGGCTTACAAAATTAAGTAAAGAAATTTAAAATTTACCCGAACGGTCGAATTCGTCAATGACGCGGGTTTCATGAAATTTCAATTCTAAATCTGGTCCGAGATATTGTCATTGAACATTATTGAAACAGGTGAACACAAAAAATATCATAATAGAGGGAACTAGGAGAAAGATGGCGAGACTTTCTAGAAATAGCAATTTCGTTATTGAAAGAGTTTACGATGTTCCCTCAAATATGATATTGTTTTATATCCGTTTATTTCAAATATATTCAAAAACCGTATTTCGGACCCGATTTGGAATCGTAATTTTGTGACATCCGTCATTGAACTATATTTCCAACTATCTTCGGGCAAGTTGACATAAGTTTTAAAAGTTGACAAATCTCTCTTTGAATCGTACGTCCCTAGCGAGGACATCCTGACATCGAAATGCTACTATAATTCAGAATTCAGTAGTTTACTCTATCCATTTCTATCGTATGCTACTCTTCTCGGCAAATTTTTGAATCCCGTTAGGTCATCTTAAAAGCACGCGGCCACGATGTCTTTCCCTTTCGATTTCTCCTCGATGAAGAGAGTCTCCAGTCTAATTGCCGGACCACATGGTCGAAAAACTGTCCAATTCTTCAGCACTTCCGTTGATAGGCGTTTAGATTCGCCTACCTCCTACAATATTTTATTCATTGGTCCTCATGGTCGTCCATGAAACACGTAGCATACGTCTCCAACACCATAATTCAAGGAATTCGATGTACTTGCGTTTTGTCTTGTGCATTGTCCAGGTTTCAGCATCCTATAAGAAGACTAATGATTTTACGAGACTAATATTAACTTTTCTATTTATCTTTTGGTCCGCCAAACTTTAACTAAGCGTCCCATCGCGCCTTTGGTTATTTGCATGCGATGTCGCAGTTCTGCTTTACATCCTTCTGTGTTATCAATAATCGGACCCTAAGCAAGTAAACTTGTTGACCACTTCTATACTATCTATTAGCTTGATGTTAGAGAGTTATTGGCTTAGTGTTAACTATCATCATTTTAGTCTCCTTTTTTTTTTTTTTTTTTTTTTTATTATCACACCATATTATGCACTGATTTTTTCTACTCTTCGCAATAAACACGTTATATTTGCGGTACTTGTGGCTATGAAAGTAATGGAGACATATGTGGCAATGAAACTAACTAAATACATCGAAGAAAACAAAATAATTGATAAAGAACAATTTTGGCATTGGGTGATTTTGCAGAGGAAGTAAGAACAAATTTTGAAATAGGAAACAAGATGTTAGTAACCTACATAGACTTCACAATTCGATACTGTGGATCATGATAAATTAATATATAAACTAGAAGAAGTAGGAATTAAAGGAAGTGTAAAAAAATGGTTCGAAAGTTACTTAAAGGAAAGGAAAACGATAGCGAGTATAGAAAATGTACGATGTGAATATAGAGACACTAAAGTAGGTGTACCGAAAGGAAGTAACCTAGCGGTCAATTTTGTTCATCATATATACAAGTGGTTTACAAAAAATACTAAACTACACTGGATTATTTGCATTTGCCGACGATTTGACTATAATGACAGTTCATAGAAATATGCGAATAGCGGAAAAATGTATGCAAAATGATTTGATGGTAGTTAGTAAATGGGCACATGATCATAATTTAACAATAAGCATAATTAAAATAAAGAGTACATCGCTTAAACCGTTTGCGAATTATATAAACCTAAAATCGTAATGCACTCAAATGAATGTGCTCATTTTATGCACCTTAAAAATAAATGTTTTAATAAAAATTGCGGAAATGTAGAATTTGTAAATGAACACAAATATCTCGGGGTAAAAATAGATGATCATCTAAGGTGGAACATACATACGGAATATGTTACAAATAAAATACAAACAATAATACCGTCGCTACATACGCTTAGAAAATATGTAAGCGAAGAAACTTTAATGATAGTATATTATGCTTTAATTGAATCGAGACTAAGATACGTACTGCAAGCATGGGAAATAGCAAAAAAATCGTACGAGAAGAAAATAGATAAGCTTCAAAGGATATGCCTCAAACTAATATCTAAAACGAGTGAGGAATCATTAAATAAACTTATGAAGGCAAAAAATATACTAAATATAACAGGTATATATTTATTTGTGAAATTGTTGGAATATCTGACCAAACAAAAGTGCGTGAGAGTTGAAAAAATGTATTGTCTGATTATAGCATAAGGAAAACCTTAAAATATGCACTAATGAAAACAAAATATGAAGAACAAACCGATAGGTACATAATGGCAAAACTGTTAAATACCGGATGAAATATTAAATGAAAAAAAGACTAGGTTGCTTAAAACAAAAGATAAGAAGGTGGCTACAACAAGACAAAAATATTAATATGGTGTAAAGGTATCACGTATAAAATGATACAGTGTAAATTTCCTTAGTTATTTAAGCAATAGAACATTTTATGTAATGGTAGATGATTCGAAATCGACTATGAAAACTTGTGCCGCGGGTGTTCCACAAGGTAGTATTTTAGGTCCGTTTTTATTCACATTGTTTCTCTATGATTTCCCAAAATTGACAAATATGCAAGTTGCTTTATACGCTGATGATACAGCAATATTTTGCAGCTCTTACAAACCAACTGCTATTAAAAATCAATTAGAAAACGGTGTACGTCGCGTTTTAAAGTATTATCGCAAATGGCAAATCGAAATAAACGCATTAAAAACTGAGGCCATCTTTTTCACTCGTCGTCGACCAATTTTGCCATCTGAACTTCTAGTAGATGATAAAGTTATACATTGGTCGGATAGTATACGTTATTTGGGAGTTTTATTAGATAAACGATTAACCTTCTCGGCGCATGTAAATTACGCAGCTCTAAAAACAAATAAAGCATTAAGTACAGTGTATTATTTAATCGTAAATCGTACCTTGACGTTAATAATAAGCTCATCATTTATAAAGCGCTTATTCGTCCTGTGATGACTTATGCTTGTCCCGCCTGGTCTTCTATCTCGAAGGCGAGCTTTAATAAATTGCAATTAGTACAAAATAGATGTTTAAGATACATATTAAGTGCCCCAAGGTATGCCAGAATAGTGGACATGCATGAGATATTAAATATACCCTTTATTCGGGATTATATTCTTACTATAACTCGTAAGTTCTGCGATAATTGTGTATTGCATGAAAATCAGTACATCTCAATGATCGGAAATTACGATTCCAGGCAGGTTTATGTACACAAAGTATAAGCATAGACGCCTTAAACATAATTTACTGTAAATGATTAATATTTAATGTATCTGTGTATATGTGTATATACATGTGTGTATGTATGTATGTATGTATATATATATATATAGGTAAGTATATGTGTATTATATTATATATCTTTATAATTGTTATTATATCGAATAATATTCCTTTTTGTATGCTTAATGTGATACAAAGCGTTTTATGGAGTGGGTTTTTTTTCAAATTTTTTCCCGCGTTTTATATATTTATATCTGTAATCTAGTAAATATACTATAAGATTTATTACATAAAGAATTTTGTTTACTAGCGGTAAGGATATTATAATTCCGGTACGCGTAATTCTTATTATTTTGTACTTTTGTACTTTTAATGAATTTATGTCAATAAATAAATTTCTTTCTTTAAAAAAAAAAAAAAATTAATAAAGTAGCGCATTAGTACATTGATTTAATTCGACGAAGAAAGGAAAAGAACAAAAAATTTAACTAACGCGAAAGAGATGAATATAAGAACAAAGGATGGCCTGCTATTACAAACTGTGATAAACTAAAATGAGGTAAACAAATGTATGAGAGAATAATAATGTACATGTGTAAAAAAGTGTGCGTGTGTGAATGAATGAACAATATAAGATTAATTAGCTCATAAGACAAATTGTACCTTTTGCACGGATTGAATGAGAGAGAAAGTGAATAAATACATATAAATCCGTCGATAACCTGCTACTTGATGGAATGTAATCAATTTTTACAACAAGGGATGTGTGAGAGTGCGAATGCGAATGCACTGATTTCTGTTTATTATTTTTTTAAAAATCGGCGGCATATCGGAGGTTTGCTACTTTTAAAAACCATAATTCCATTTTATAGTTTCTTTCCCATTATTATGAAATCGACCAATATCGGGCTTAATATTCCCATTGTAGAAGTTAATAATTAAATCGAATTCGGTATCTAGTCCAGACTGAAATAATATTTACAAGCTGCCTCCGGAATAGATTGAATATCGAAAATTGAAAACGACCAACTCGTCGTTGGTCGTGAATAACCCTGAAAAAGATGGTGACATTTTGGTGTATTAACAGATGAAAGAATTTAGTTTATCTCTTTTTTTTTTTTTTTATTTGCTCTTTTTCGTAAACTATCTAAAGATCGGGTATAGAGTGACACGGTGTAGTTCGTTTCTAAATCATCATCATCGATTTTCCCTATAGGAGATTGCGTACGTCCATTTCCATTGATACTGTCTGTTTCTAGCGTCCTCTGAAATGAGTTCTTACAAAGTGAGTTTAGATTTGTCATTATCAATTCCAATCCGATTCTCCCTCGTGTTAATTCCCTCTCCATATTCGTCTTCTTCCTTGTATCGCGAGCGTGACCACTTTCATGAGTTTTCGTAGAGTCTACTTTAAATAGCATCGTAAATTTTAAAAAAGTTCCCCACCTTCCCCGAGACGACGCTCCTCAACTTAGGAATAATTGTCCCTTTACGTTCATACCGCCGACACGTACCGGAAATAAGCACTGACAGTATACATACGATAACGAACCCGGTCTAAGGACGACGAAGAATCGCCGACCAAGGACTCGGAGTAGATACATGTTTAACGTCAAAAGAAACACACCCAATATGACCGTCAACGTAAGGCTCCTATAACAGAGCAGTATTCAATCCTTGGTTGCGCATATACTGCATGCGAGGTTAACCTGAAGAAAAACTTTGGCCTGATCGTAATCGGTTTTCTCGACCAACCTTAGAAATTTTCGGCATCGAGAGCGGCATGTGTGCATCGTGAAATCGGCGCCGTTTCAATATTTTTTATTAAAATATATTCATTATTTATCTAGTTTTTAACTGGTCGACCGCGACTTATGCGGCTATTCGTAATAGCGACATAGCGATTGTGGACTAAATTTATATACTCCATCATTCCAAATTGTATAGGAATTGTAAATAATGCACACGTTATTATCTTTCTAAACGACCAGATAAGAAAACGGTATATAATCTTTTTTTTTATGTCTCAATCGGCGTTTATAAATCGTCGATTGCGCGTATCAACGTTAAATCGTCTTACGAGTAGTAAAAATTCTTCGAGCGAGAGCTGTTTTAAAATTTTCCACATTAGTCGGTGGTCGGTCGGTCGGTCGATCGAGCGAAAGTTTTATACGAAGTAACAAAACGCGTTACGTCTTGTTCGCCGTTAAGTATAGGAGAACCACTTTCTCGTCTGTGGACAAACAACAAGTAAGAAAGAATAACAATAGCGAGAAAGTTAGCAGGTGGAAGCGGCGGTGATTGAGCTAAATAATAAAGGTCGAAAATAGGAAAGTTCTCGCTAAGACCGTAAAACGACTAGGCTTTTAGTAAAGTCGGTTATAGTAGTTCGGTCCTTCGGTAGGTACGTCCGCAATGGTCTGTTAAAGTTGTAATCCGCGGTCAGATTTTCGACTGCCATATCCGCGAGCGAAGCAGCCTGTTTACCATACGCGTCGTTGTATGGCGGCGAATGGAAACGGAATAATGACCGTCAGTTTAAACAGATCGGCGGAGAAGGTGAGGTTACGTTCTACTACTTCGTCATTTCGCGCGAAGAAGAAGAAGACTTAACAACACTTTTCTACTTCGTCATTGCCGTATTGTATTAAGCTATTAATCTGTCTTAACGAAATAACGTTACCGCTAGCAGCAGCAGCAAAAGAAATGACGATAAAGGACAAGGAAAATAAGTCGTGCAGCACCACATTCTCTCGACAATGTCGGCTGCTGCTGCTGGACGATGTATCCGTTTCAACTAGAAATACGACGGTAACATTAAGAATATAACATTAATAGTATACGCGGACAAAGACCGCAGACAACAAATAATACCACCGTTGCGGCCGACAGAGTAGTAATAAAATAATCTGCGGTCGACGCCCAAGCGATGCCATATATATATATATATATATATATATATATATATATATATATATATATATATATATATATATATAATATGCACATATATATATATATATATATGTATAAATACTTTTTGCCTTAGATGGTTTAGCTTCTTCTGTAAAATCATCCAACTTCGACTACTATATAGAGTATAGCTAAATTCAGCATGGTGGTCATTTTCATTTTATGCTACGTTAATCGTCGTCGCCGTTTTGATAAATTAACGACGCTAGTTACTTGGCGAAAGTAAAAGTTCTTCTAGAAACCTTGTTCGGACTAGCTTCGGTCGTTAAAAATTTTTACTACACGCGCGGTTCCATTATTCACCATCGACTGGCGGCGCGTAGCGATTTTTGAATATGCGAAGAAATTCTAATTAAATAATTCTCGCGACTTGTAATTAGCGAACGCGGGTAAAAGTCTTCATCCGAAATTAGTAACTAAGGAAATAAATTCATTTTCAATTCCAAGTTCACTCTGTAATTTCGACTAAGAAACATCCGCTTTATACCGAGCCGAGTGAAGATGTGACAGTAACATTTCGGATACGTAAGTTGAAAAGTAAAAAATGTCCGTATAAAAGTCGATAGCAAACTCGCATTCTGCGCGTACATCGATTAGAAGATCATCGTCAGTCAGTCGTGTCATCCTCATGAAGGAGTTTCGTGACCATGATTTGACACACAGGACCAGGCTACGCTCATAAATACGTTCACGATATTTACACAATCGTGGAATGTACGGCCAGTTTTACTGTAAATCGCGTTTGACCATCGAAGAAGTACACGACCGTGCTGCTCTCTTCCACCAGCCACTAGCTGTGTAACTTTAGACCACACGGAAAGTTAAGTTATTTATATATATATATATATATATATATATATATATATATATATATATATATATATATGTATATCATTATAATATTCAGCTGATCAACCAGTATATGGTGTAGCCGCTTCATGAATTAACCATATATTTTGCGCCATTTTTTCCGGTCTTGAGTAGCTCTGGTCCAGGTAACTCCTAATTTTTGTCTGAATTCGTAATCCCATCTCATATGCGGTCTTCGCTGGGGCCTTTTTTCCCCGCGTGAGTACCACTGTAAGATTCTTGCTGTCCATCTTCGATCTGTTCTTCTCATTATATTACCGGCCCACTGCCATTTCATTTTATTTATTCTTTCTATTATATCTTTTACTTTTATTCTATTGCGAACCCATTCAATTTTTTACCGGTCATTTTTAGTGAATACACCTCTCCATTGATCTCTGGGCTACTTGTAACCTATATTTGTAATTACTGGTTAGCGTCCATGTTTCACAACCGTATGTCATCACTGGGAGGATGCATTGGTCCGACGCTTTCTTTTTTAAGTGCAGTGACATTTTTGATTTAAAAATAACCGAATTTCGACCAAACGCTGTCCATCCGAGTTGATCCTTCTACTTATTTCTTGATACAATGATCCTGTGATACTAACCAGTTTGCCCAGATGTATGCATTCTTGGACTCTTTTCAGATGTTTGCCTTCAAGTTTGATGTCTTTATTTGGTGTGAATTCGTTTAGCATTATTTTTCTTTTCTGTTGATATATATATATATAAATAACTTAACTTTCCGTGTGGTCCAAAGTTACACAGCTAGTATAAATATTGAGCTAAGCAAATGTGACAAAAAAAAATCAACAGCGCCACATTTTCTAAAAACTACGTTCAATTACGTTGTTAGCAGAAAAAAAGTTTAAACTGCTAAGTATAAAATTGTTCTTTAAAGTTTATTAAGATTTTATATATAATTTTCATATTTATTAAATGCTTCATACATGCAATGGAGCTGATATTTAAATAAAATTATATTTAGAACAGAATTGACTAAGAACGTGCGCTTGCGGATGCCAGAGATTATACAGTGACCTTCTTTATCACGATTAATATCTGGGAAGTTAACTTATCCAATATGGGTCGTCGGATTTTTAACAAATACCAAAAAAAAACTAAAAAGTATTTATCCAGCTTAGTATTCTATCAATAATTTAGACTGATGGTTCTCAGATAGTCGTATGCGGCCATCGTTACAATGACTAATGCTATAAATCAAAATAGCAGTTATTGTCACATCGACGGCTACAGAGATTCAAAATTATACGACTTTCGCTCACCTTCTGAATGGTAAAACTCAAGTATAACGTCTACATGCATGGACGTCGGTGTTTTTTTTTGTTTTGTTTGTTGATTTATTCCTCGCATACCGACTTATAGGTCATCAGCGAAATTGGTAGTTATCCTATTTTTTGATCGAGCAACGACACATCCCAATATATACGAAGCATTCTTACTTGTTGCGCAACTTTACTACTAAAAAATGTTTTAATTATTAAGTGATAAGTGCATCTTAGCATTGTTTTTTTTCTCGGTCTTCTCAGGAAGTACACAAATTTTAGCTGAATGATTATGCATTTTGTTGTACCGCTGCTTATGTACCTCCATCAGCATGGTGGACATTCAGATCACTATAAATTTTGCTGTTGCGGACACAGAATTGCGCAACATCGGAAAGGATAAAATTTAAAAGTGCAGTTTCTAAACAATCCAAAAAAAAAAGAAGAATATTATAAAAATAATACCGGGCCCAAGGGACCAGCTAAAAGTGTAAACAGTACAATAGAGGCAACCTCAGAAATTATTGGTGTAAGAATTTTAGACCTGATAGTTTTTTGTATGTAAATAAATATATTCAGAGTTAAAAAGCAGGTTTTAGTTGAGATTTATAAGTTTACCTCAAGAATTGAACTACTGGCACTATTTGACATTTTATATGTGATTGTTTTGAAAAAGGGACACTTTATCAGTGTTTTAGAATTGCGGGAAACTGACGCTACAGGCATGCATATGCTAACAGCTGCTACAAGTTATCAATGATTTTTATTTTTATCTAAGATTTGACAATTTTTACAAAAGAATAGATAGGAGAGACAGATAAATTAGCAGCAATACGCGAAATTTTGGGTTCATTTGTAGAGAACAAAAAAAAGTCATATTCTATCGGTGAATATGTAACAGTGAATGAGATGTTGAATTCGTTCAGAGGATGATGCTCTTGGATCCAGTATATCCCTGCAAGACCTGCAAAATACGGGATAAAAATGTGTGCATTGTGCGATGAACAGACAATATTTTAATATAGAAATTTAGAGATTTATGTTGGAAAACAGGCATCAGGTCCATATGAGGTTTCTAATTCACCTGCAGATATTGTAAAAATATTAGTAATACCAATTGAGAAATCAAATAGAAACTTGACTACAGATATGCAAGCGTACCTCTAGCGGATTATTTACTAACCAGAAAAATAACACTTCTAGGAACTCTTAGAAAAAATAAAATAGAAATTCCATCCGAATTTCAATCAAACAAAAGCTGAGAAATTGGTTCATCGATAGCTGGATTCTAAAAGGATAAGTCATTAATTTCTTATACAACGAAAAAAAATAAGTGTGTAATTTTATTGACCACTATGCATGACAGTACATAGATGGGGAAACTAAAAAGCCACAAATTATAGTCGATTATAACCGAACAAATGGTGGCGTTGATACCGTTGATGTGCGCAGGTTACAATGCATCCAGAATAACTAAGCGGTGGCCTTAGCAATATTTTCCAACCTACTGAATTTAGCAGGAATAAATGCTGCAATAATGTATATGTTAGCCAAACCTCATCAAAAACCATTATTTTGAAAACATTATCGTTTGAATTAATGAAAGACCATCTCATAGAAAGATCTAAAATTACATCACTTCCTTCTGACATGAAGCTTTTTTTGTTCAACAATTATTCATCAGTACAAGAAGAAAGCATACAAGAACCGCCCCAAAAAATTCGTGGGCTATGATTTCTTTGTGGCCGAAAAAAGAAGTCGAGCGCTACGAGAAAATGTGATTCATGTCAAAAACATATTTGTAAAAGTTATTCAGAAATTGTATTGAAGTGTACAAATTGTTTTACCTCGAGTTAAGAATAACGGGTTAATTTTTTCTCCTTTATATTATATTTGTTTTAATGGTTTATTTTTTTCTGTAATATTAACATAAAATTGTAGTGTTTTCATGTCAAATTTTATAAAAATGATTTAGTCTTTTGTTTACAGATATTTCTATACTTGTTAAATAATATATTTTTATACTAAACGTATCTGTTTATTAACCCTTTATCTGAATACCATAAAAAATACTAAAAATCTGAATTGGTGCGCAAAGTGCACCGCGCGACCAGTTGTGTTGCAAAAATAGGCGCGACTAGAGGAAAGGTAACGTTCGTCGTTAACGCTATTTATTTTAGCTCGAAATGATCTATCACTTAAGCAAGATCTCGAAAGATGATGTATTTCAAGAGGAAAATTTTTTCGCATTTTCTATAGCAAACCATCGTGCCAAATGCTATGGATAGTTCAAGGAATACTATGCTGAGCAATACGATCCACGCTGTAATACAGACTAAATTGTGGACGTTGGTGTATACGGTCGAACTAATAGCAATTTACATAAAAACGTTAAAACCTATATCAGGCGCGCGTAATCATTTTATTACACAACGGATCCAAAAACGGATTAAAAGCACCAACCCGGGACATTCGCGTAAGAAACAGTGTCATTTTGGAACTCGAAAATTACACGAATTAAAACAGTTGATAAATCTGTCGAGGTTTAAATAAAATATTCAACGATATTTATCAGCTGAGGGAGCGCAATAGTACAGGCTCATATTTCTTTAATCTTTCTTTGTTTAATAACAATAGCAGCATAATTGATTACTTAACGCAGAACATGCCCTTAATAAATTATTAAACAATACTCGTGTTGATGCGAAACTAAATTCTTAAAAAGTATACGTATATAAACGAAATTATTGTATTATTTTCCCGAATTCATATCATATATATATATATACTCATGTTACTAACAATATTGTCGTATAAATATAATCAATCATTTTCAAACCGCCTCTTGAGGGATGTGATTTGTGTAAAAGTACATCAAGACTGAATAGTTCATTGTATATATATGTCAACCGTTGTAAGCGACTTTATGTCACTTCGAGAGAAAGAAGTGTATTACACAAATATCAAACCGGTATGTAGACGCTACATCGGTGAAATGTATAACGTATCCATCGGGATATCGCTAACAACACCTCGACTTTTAAGATTAAATGGAATAAAAGTAAAGAATCCAGAGTATGAAGTCGACTCTTCAATTTTCCAAATACGTTAGCAGAATGGGAAAAAGCGGAAAACATAATATCAGGAGGCCGCGAGGAAATGATACCGTCCGAGTAATAATAGTAACATCCACCGAATTGGAACGGGAAGATGCTGCCAGTAATCCATCAGTGTCTTTTCGTTTACATGTGTGACGCACACACACATATATATATATATATGTTTGTAAAATATACGTAACCTCGTATATCGCCCATGTGTTTCGGATGGGTTTTTTATTTTTATACTAAAAAAATTCTTGACGATCATAAGCAAGCTTTTCACGGGCAAGTACGAGATATACAAATTTACATACACGTATGTATGTATGTGTTTGTGTGTATATATTTGGATAAGTAAATGTGCGTGAGAGTAAATTTGTCTCTTAGGAATGATGACTATAATTTCTCGCTTGTCAGCTTATATTGTTCCCTACATATCATTTCACGTTTTACCAACAACCGAATGTAATCTTTTACTTTTAGTTTCTTTCATTACGTCCAATCCTACCAGCTACGATCCTCTATATGGAATATACGGCTGTACGAATAACGCTAATTTGTCCGTTGCTTAAAATTAATGGCCGACGATTTAACCGGAATTATAATTGTTTAATATCTACGACGACAAGAAGATAATTACGATTGTCCGCTAAAGCTCGCGCATCCGCGTGAATTGACGAGTGCTCCTTATCATTATTATCATCATCATCATCGCTATCGTATTGTACGTTACCGAACGTCGTGACTAGGCATTGTACGTTTATTTTTACATACCAAATGAGCTAGTATTCGAGGCGCTATTCATATGGTGACGCAGATGCGCGCGCATAAGACATTATACGGAGTGGGTCGCCACTGGATTTTTCGTGATAATTAAGAATTATATAACGATGATAAACATTCTCGAGCCCTCGATCGTCGAGTTGACGGTTGAGCATTAAAGTATATATCCGTATAGTTGTTTGCCATCTACGAAGCTTCGAATATTCCAATCATCTCTGATTTCTTAAGAGTCCTATTACAATTATCTAAGCTCGCAGAACTCAAAACGACCAAGTTAGAATTTTATGTGAGACACCGTTTTATTCAGCTTTATATCCGAGTACTTAGAGTAAAGTTTAACTTGGTCCCTTCTCATTGTGGTATTACTGGAAACGAGGTGGTCGATGAATTAACGCGTTATAATTTATCAACTTAAGAGAACATTTAATGGAATTGAACTGAAATCTAGATTAAACAATCTGTATTAACAGATTTTCAATAGTACTACACCGCCGAAAGTCGGAATAAAAGAAAAAAATACTTCGCTTCGGTACGTACGGTTTCCAGTAAGCCATGGTTTCAATTATAGCAGAACTTTGCGAGGGATTATATATCAACTTTATTTCAAGTGCGTACTGGGCATAAACCCTCACAACTTAGTAAATTAGACATAATTTCTTATGGAATATGCGACAATGTTGACGACTGTATTGAACATCAAATTTAGGTTTGTCCGAAATTTCTAAAGCATAGACATGAGCTGTTCTGTAATATTTTACAAAAGTGACACACATTAACTGTGAGTATTGAATTTGACACTGACCCGTTGTCTTCTATTACAATTAGTTCATATAAATGTATCAAACGTAGTGCCATCAAGATTTAAAATACATTTACTAGATAAAGGTTTAAGCTAAATGGCGCGAGTTGGGATGAAAAGAAAAAAACGTATATATTATGTTATTTTTTAAGATTGGTTTCCATTATCAATAATTTCACAAAACGACAATTTGCTTAAATTATAGAAGAATGCCGAAACTGTTGCGCGATGTTTGTTATATTTAGAGTAAATAATTTTACTTAGCTCCGATAAAATTGACGTAATCTGAGCGACAACTATACCGGTCCAATTAACCGCTTAGTACCGTTTACAGCAAACATTGAAATGTGTGGAATGTAGTGATATTTAAAAAAAAAAAAAACAATAAACCACAAAAAATTGAGTTAAAAATCACTAAATTTTTAAAATAAAAAAAATCACAAATCAAGTGAACATAAAAATTTATAATTATATACAATGTAAAAAATACTAATTTAAGTTTAAAATTTATAAAAATTAGCAGAATAAATAAGAATGTGGCGAACAACATAATCTACAATCAACTATACAAGATTTACATGTGACACAGTAGTACAGAAAAATAAAAACAAATAAGAACTTTCGTCCGATATAAAAATTGACGAATTTTATAATATAGTTCTTAGAACTAATTTTTCATCTAACTCTATCTTTGAATTTTATTGTTATCTGTCAAAATGTTTTTTGACCTATCGATAAGACTCCTCGTAGTGTCTAATTTATGCATTTTTTCCGTAGAATCAATCTTTAGTTATTAATGTGATAATAATAATAATATTTGAATAATTTCGTATCTAATCTGAATAACTACAATAAAAAACATTCAGTTTACATTAGAAATAGAATGTAAAATAGTCCTGTATTTACAAATTAACATTATTAACATAAAAAAATCCCGAAAACATTTAATATAGATATATGCATAAAGATGCATTAATGCCTGAAGATTCATTCCACTCAAAAATGAACAAATTTCTAGTTTAAGGAGTCTTAACAATAGAGGAAAAAATAATTTTAACAGATAACCGACACGAAATGTTTATATTTTTCTACATCCAAGTCATCATACATTATTTTCGATAGAGGCGTCTATTATCCTCCAGTTTTTCTTTAAGCTTAAATAACTCTCCCTTTACAGCCAAAACAAGAGTAAAATTCCTTGGTTTATTGTTCGACTCCAAATTAACCTGGCGTTAAAATATAACTGAACAATTCCGAAATATTTATCCAAAATATAATACAAAATACCCAAATCATCTTAAATATCTATAATTCTATCACGAATCAACTATGGGTGACAGGTATACTCAACAGCCAGTAAATCTATATTAAGAACATTAGGAGTACACCATGCTGGACTTCGATCCATCCTTGCAATGCATCCATCATCACCATCAAAGAGCTTGTGTACATTAGCAGGATCCTTTCCACTTATATACTACAGAAAATACCATACTTATCTCTATTTAAACCGTATTCTTAGCTATAATAAAACGTTTACATACACCAAAGAACGTACATCCCCTAACCCTCCATCAAATGACCCTATACCAAAGCTACTTAGCATAATATCAATATATCACATTAGCCCCATTCCAAAATCAACATTGAATTACAATATAAAGATACCTCCTTCGGACCCCTCCAAAACAAAAATAGATTTATCTCTCACACAGCACAATAAATCTACACACCCTACAAATATAAAAGAAATGGTATTAAACACTCTTTAAAAATACAATAACTACACACACGCATACACAGACGGAGCAAAATCTACAGCAGGCGGTGACAATTCACCATCACCTTGCTCTTACAAAGTTGATAATATACTACACTCAATCCGACTAAGCTATGGCTGCACTTCTCTGGATGCAGAGTTGTATGGAATTATGTACTACATCAGATCAGCCGTGCTTCCGCATCGAGAAGCATTGGTTATAACAGACCACCTCTTCTGTCTACAAATAATATGCTGTCAAGACAATAAGAACACCGCAATATTAGAAATCCAACACAATCTACACACACTACATAAGGAAGGATGGAAAATCTGCTTTCTGTGGATCATAAATCACATTGGGATACACGGTAGTCATAAAGTAGACCATAAAGCTCGGTCTATGGTAATTGCACAAGTACCAGAATATTCACTACCTCCATCAGCATTAGCACACGTACTCATGAACAACAGTAGACAGGAGTGGACCACCGATTGGATATCACAATCAACCTTCCTGAGGAGCATAAAATCAACCATAGAACCTTGGTGGCCTCCATATGGTACAAACAGAAAAGAATATCGTACCTTAAACCGTCTACGTGTGGGTAATACAGCCGTATCATATAATTATCTGTATACCAAAAGCCCTTCACTAACAAACTGCACCCTATGCGGACATTTAACAGAACCAACGTCACACACTTAATCTACAACTGCAAAAAAATTCACACTACACAGGTTAAAACACAAAATTCAAGGCTCGATACACAAAATACAAACAATCCTCAAGCAATAGGTAGAATTCTGACTTTTGCCAGAGAAAGCGGACCCCTAGCATACATATAAACGAGACACATGTCTCCTTATGCTGTAATAACCCTGGTAGTTACAAACGGCATACGGAGATTTATGTAATATTAAAAAAAAAAAATTATGTTCAATGATGAATTCACAATAAGAGTTAGTTCTACGAAATATATTGTAAAATTCATCATTTTATTTTTATTTGTCTGAGCCATTGTGTTATGTTTATGTATCAATTTTATATTGTAGATTGGGTCGTTTACCACATTCACTATCTGATAATTTTATAAATAATATTTTTTATTCATTTTTCTAACTTTTGTAAATTCTTGTATTTTTTACATTTTATATATAAATTATGTTTTTACATTATATACGTTCACTCGATAATGGGTTCGGTTTTTCTAATTAAAAAATAACTTTAGTAATTTTGACTAATTTTTTCTTGTTTATCGTTTACAGCAAACATCGAAATATAAATTGGAAGGTAAAAAAATTCTAATGTCAGTTACACATCAACTTTGCTTTTCGGCTGACGATGTAATCATGAGGATGGCGTAAATAATGGGGATGACTTATAAGCAGTATGACGAAGAAATACTTAGAAATAGCAGTTTCTTTATTAAGTAAGAAGTTATAAAACTTTCCCTTTTACCACGCGTATAATTGCGAATGACTTGTTTACGCGTATTTAGTATTTAATGTTGGAGTTGAATTACTGCAGTAAAATTTACAATTTCAATTATTGTTGCAGATGGTGTTTCTCACAGAGGATCCTGCATTTTATGTGTTATTCTGCATGGTGTGAGATTTTGACATTTGTCTAAAAAACTATAACAATTTTATTCGATAATTATGTATTTATCTAATATCGGATTTTTTTCTTCTCCTACTACGAGTTTTTAATTTAGTTTTAATTTTTTTTTATTAATTCATTTATCCGTCGCTATTTTGAATACCAAGTGTTCACATATTTATTATGTAAAACACAATTCAAATATATTTTTCTTTACACTTAACCAAGTTTCGTACACGCCAATAGACTGAATTTGCGGTAACAAAGTGTCTATATATGTGCATTATGTACATACACCCAATCGGTATTATGATGTTAAGTGTATTCGAGTTCAATGGAATTTTATTTTGCATCCGGTGCACTACTTGGTAATTGTCTGGATATATTAGGTTCCTCTTTTCTTTCTGGATTTGAAATAATGATGGTTTCAAACATTGTCGCGGGTAAATACTGAATACGATTAAATATTGAACGCAACTTGCTATATATATATTTATTTTTTTTTCTTTTTGAATCTATTGATTGGTTGATTAATGGAGCAAATCAAATCCGCAGTTTTTTCTTCCATTCCTCTCTTCTTCTGCTTAGTTGTTTTAATTCTTGATATTTCTTTGTTCCCATATCCTCCACAACTTTTTCCATGCATCTTCTTCCCGGTCTTCCTTCTTGTACGTTTTCCGTCCAATTTTCCTTCTGTTAATTCTGTCAGTAACGCATTATGCCGTAACACATGTCCAATCCATCTATTTCTTCGTTGAGATATAGTTTTAATATGTTTTTCTTCCTTAATCCGGCTATAAACTTCATTTGTAATCTTATCCGTCCACTTTATTTTAAGCACTCTTCGCCGACACCAGGTTTCAAAAGCCTCCACTTTGCGATGTCTACTTTCCGCAATGTCTAAGTTTCAGCACCATAGAGACGGACCAACCACACAAATGTTTTACGAAATTTTTTGTTACGGCTAAATCTAGTTTTTTGATGTTAACAATTTTCTTTTCTTGTTAAATGCTGCTTTTGCTTATGCTATACCTCTGTTAAACATTTTCCGTTCCATTCAATTCTGCTACCTAAATACATGAAACTTTCTGTCCGATCTATTTTTTCTGATTTAATGGTAATTGCTGCGTTAATTTTTGTTTTGTAGCACACCATAATTTTTGTTAATCTTCATGCTTGTTCAGAAGGTTATCGACTACATTTAAAATATGTATTAGTCCTTTTTCACTGTCTGCTACTAATATCATCAGCACATCTTATCATATTTATTTCTTTTCCATTTATCTTAATTCCTTTATGATGCATGTTATGTAATTCTTTAATAGCGTGTTCCATGTATAAGTTAAACAGATACGATGACAGGTTGCATTCTTGACGTACTCCTTTCCTTCCTTATTATTGCTTCGGTTTGTATATTGTTCGTTTTTATAATTGCAGTATAATTTTTGTACAAATTGTAGATTACCCGTCTGTCTCTGTAGTCAACTACTATTCTTTTTAGTATATCGAACATTTTTTCCCAGTTTACATTATCGAAAGCCTTTTCCAGATCCACGAATTACGTTGGTTTATTTATTTCCATCCTTTTTTCAATTATCAGCTTTAGGCATAATATGGCTTCCCTACATCCTAGTTTTTTCCGAAATCCGAATTGTGTTTCTTCTAGTTCTGATTCTATTTTATCTGATATTCTTCTACATATAATTTTTGGTTAATATTTTCGAGGCGTGTGATAATAGCCTCAGTGTTCGATGTTCATTGCAACTGGTACTTTCCTGTTTCTTCGGTATGGTTATTATTAACCTTTTTTCAAAATCCTTCAGTAGCCGAACATTTTCGTAGCATTCTTTTATTATAAGGAATAGTTTGTTAGTCGCATTTTTACTTAATAATTTTATTATATCTCCACTAGTTTTATCTATTCCCGGAGCTTTGTTTGTTTTGAATTCTTTAACTGCCCTCTCAAATTCTCATTCCATAATATCCGGTCCCATGTTATCTTTTTCAACCAGATCATCCTCTTCTTTAGTGTTTTCATCTAGCCCCTTATCAGCATATAGTTCTTCCATGTGTTACTTCCATCTATCTGCTATTTCTTTAGTCTCGATTAATTTTTTCACACTTGCCTCCTATTGTATTACTTCTTTTGGGCTCCATAACAGAAATGCTTTCTGATTTCTTGATAGGCTGTTGTAGTGTTTCCTTTGTTCAAATGATCGTTTACATATGAGCAGCGCTCTTCAATCCACTTCTCTTTTGCTTTCTTTGGCTCTTTATACACCATATTTCGAAGTTTTTTATATTTTTTCTATGCCGTCTTTAGTTTCCGAATTTTTCTATCTTCTCCTTTCTTCTATTAGTTTCACTACTTCTTTGGTTATCCATTTTTTTCTGATTCGATTCTCCCTTTTTAGTTTGATTTCTGTTACTTTGGTGATTACAGATTTCAAGTCTTCCCATTTTTCATCAATACTGATCTGGCTGCTATCGTCGTTTAATTGATCTTCTATACTGCGCGCTACTTCTTCCTTGTATTCTTGATAATAGTTCTATATCATATCGTGTATTTTTGTTATTTCTTTCAGGTTTTCTGAATTTTAGTAAACTCCTCATTATTACCAAATTATGATCGCAATTAATATCTGCTCCTGGTGCTGTTTTACATAATTTCATTTGGTTTCTAAAATCTTTCCTTGATAAGTATATAGTCAATCTGAAATCTCTTTCCATCTCCCGATCGT
The DNA here is from genome assembly GCA_032883995.1 of Coronaproctus castanopsis. Taxonomy (NCBI): domain Eukaryota; kingdom Metazoa; phylum Arthropoda; class Insecta; order Hemiptera; family Monophlebidae; genus Coronaproctus; species Coronaproctus castanopsis. The sequence goes on from CM065053.1 coordinate 5,039,323, forward strand.
CTTCTGTTATGCTGCTGATATAATGTATTTGCGATTACTAAATTTTTTCCTTACAACATTCTGTTAATCTAGTTCCTCTTTTATTTCTTTTCCCCAATCGTTTTTCTCCAGTTGTTGGCATGTACACTTTTGCAATTACTATGTCTGTTGGCTTAGTTTCGATTTTAATCATTAATAATCTTCCGCTATACTGCCATATTGCTTTAACTTTTTCCCCATATTTCTATCCGGAACAATTCCCACTCCAGCTATCGTGTTTTTATCTCATGAAAAGATTATTCTGTAATTATCACTCTAGAAATCATAATTTTGTTCATTTTTTGTTTCACATATCCAAACTATATTTAGCTTCAATTTCTCCATTTCCATTTTTAAATTTTCTATTTTACTAGTGCCCTTCATTGATCTTACATTCCACGTTCCAAAACGAGTTTCCAATTCCCGCCGTGCTTTATTTCTGCGCATTCTTAGCACCCTTTTTGTTAGAATTGGCGAGAGATTCGGTGTCCGACGGAAACTAGCTTTATTGAAATTAATAGTACTTCCCAGTCGCATATTTTCCATGTAACAGCTGAAGTCTCTACCTACTTGGCCGGTCGTCCATTTCACATTTTGACATGACACCGGTTGATATATATATAATATATATATATATAAAGTCTGGAAAGTACTTTAGAAAATTAAACCTCGGTTTCAGTGATATTTCTATTGTATACGTCAATGTTTTGAGAACAAAAACTTATTCGCGGTATTTCCAGCTCCTATTCAACTCGATAACAGATGTTTGTCGCTAGATATATTTTTCAAAAATTCAGCGAGCTCAGCTATTTCAACGGTCTTCGTATTATTTACAGAAATGGGCATCTCGGTATAAGTGTATTACTTATGGATTTTGAATTTATTAAATATTTTATGAACTAGCGTTTCGTAAGTTATGCTAGATATGTAGTCGAACCCATGATTTCTTCATTTCCTGTTTAAACCCTAACCATAGACGTACTGTATTTAAAACGTTGTCACAGACAACGAGTCATTTCGATCGGCGTGTTTAAATTATTAATTATATATATACCTAAATTTTTAAAAAAGTAATATTTTATTAGACTAAAATAATTTTGTGATATTTATGTACATTTCAAAAAAATCAATAAATTTGAAGCTAAATTATATAAGTTTGCGCTAAAAAAGTATATTAATAACAACGTTTTACGAAGTTTTGAAGACAATTTATGGGATATTCGTATATAACTATAAAAGATGATTAAATATTTTTAATTATAAAATGTTGTTAACCGCGAAAAAATTAAAAATATTTCAAAAATAATATTTGTGTGTAATAACGTGGGATCTATTTTGAGTGGATGTCGTTACAAAAACGTCCTGTACACTCCATATCTGCAAGCTGTTCTAATTGACAGTTTTGTACTTGCTTCATTCTTAGTGCTATAACATTCGTCTATCTTTAATATGCGACTTATACATAATCGGACTTGTCGACTGATACCTGATGTCTGCAATGTCCGTTTCGTTTCAAGTGTTACCGAAGTCATTCCCAACTGTTTTATAGTTCAGTATTGTCCCTGTGGAACTGGTTCATTACAAATTACATCAACACACTGACAACCGGTAATTTTGACCGGCAGCGAATTAATAACTCTTCTACAACGTAAGGTATAAACTCCTTAATCGAATATAGAGACACGATACTAAACGCTGAAAAGGTACTGAGAAGAAGAAGAAGTATCATTTATTTCAATTCTAAACATAAAATACGGCACATTGTATACTACAGAATTACCCTTAGTAGTTAATATTATAATAATAATAATAACAAAGTGCAACATAATATAACAGCAACGATGATATAATACGGGGAAATTTGAAAAACCCTGCTACAATAAAAAAGAAAGAAAAATAAATACAAATATCACGTAACTGAATTGAAAAATAGATTACAATTAATTTATTTAATATATAAATAAACAAATATATAAAAAAAGAAACAAATAAAAATTATGCTAAAAATCGGTGTTTTAGTCGGTTGTAGCGTATAAACCGATTACGTAAGCTGGCCATATTATAGTACCCTAATGACTTTAATTCATTTTCGCGAATTTTACAATTTTCATAAAAATAGCTTTCTGTTTTAGAAAAAATAAGAGATCCAAGTTTAGTTGAGAATGCATATCTCGAATTCTGGCAAACCTGATGGCATTGAGATTCTGCAACAACAGTTTTTGTAATAATTGTAATTTACAATATGTACCGTTAGAAAGTGAAAACCAAACGGGACGTGCATATGTTAATGGGGACGAATAATAATTGTATATACTAGTTTTTTCTTCGCGACAGCGAGGTGGGATCCTTCGATGAAATACACACGTGAAATAATTCGAATATAAGCATTATCGATAATTAATATGATTATCGAACGACAAACGCGAGTCCAAACGCCTAAATACTTAACATCTTTAACCCATTTAATACTTTGACCGTTAATTACAATTTCTGGCAAGGTTAATGGGTGCCTACTGGAAAAAAGAATTGCTTCAATTTTCTCGGTATTCAGTTTCAGCTCCTAACGTTTATAGTACTTACAGACAGCGAAGATGGTCTTTTATAATCTACTAATCGGGTCTGTATGAATCACAATACAAGGCTAAGTCGTCTGCATAAATAACCGATTTAATAAAAGGAATGTTAGGTAAATCATTTATTAAGAGCAGGAAAAAGTAAAGACATCACACACTGCCTTGTGGGACCACCCGAGCGAGATAGGTCCCCGTTAAGGAGCTAATAGAACGATGAGTGACATGGAAAATTCTATTATATAAATACGATTTTATTACTTTAATTAAATATGCGGGTTAACGATGTAGGAACATTTTACATAAAATATCGTCGTGCCAGTGTCAAACGCTTAATCAATTAATAATAATCCGGTGTATTTATTCGAGTTAAAATTCGATGTTATAAAGTCAGCTACACTTGCAATCTGATATACTGTAGAATGATTAGTTCTGTTCATGTACAAGAATAATGTTTTCTGATGAAAACTTTTGCAACCGACTAAGTATAACTTTTTCTCTTAATTTACTTAAAGTACTTAATAAACTAATGGGACGAATATTATCCATATATGGCATATCTTTCCCAGGTTTAAGTAGAATAATAACTTAAGATATTTAAGACTTTATCAGAATACTATTTATTATTTTAGTTAAATAAACAATGTTAAATCGTATACGCGACGTGTTATAAAGAGGTGTTTCATTGTGCTTATTATCAATTTATTAATCAGTTTATCGCGCATCTCATACAATCGTTAACATATACCATACCTGGTAATGAAACCAACAAAAGAAGCGAGCTTATCAGCCCTCGTCAACAACAGTCTTTCAACTACGCACACAGATAGAAACTGTATTCCTGTTCCTACAGAACGCAGGTAATATTCAATCGTTACGTAATACTAACAACTTAGATAACGCCATTTCAATTTCTACTAACCAGCAAACATCCGGTATAGAAAATCGATCCTTTTTCCAATATTATTGAAACAAACAATAATAATAATAAAGTATCTCCGCTAAATCAGTTTTCATATACCCTAGTAATACTTTTTCCTTATGTCGAAATTATTTTATTCATATTTAATCGGGTCAGTAAAAACATTATAGCTGCATCTTGCATAAGCCAAAATCGAATCCTAATTTTTCTCGCTTCAAATAAATGAACGACAGCAAACTACTACATACGTTGCTGATTCTGGTAAAACCGCAACAATTTCAAGTGAGATAGTTACGCATAATACTACTAACACTGCTAACAGAGTTGCTGATAACTGTAAAGCAACAACAGTAATAACTATAATAATAATAATAATATTCGCGGTAATAGTAATAGTAATAGTCATGAAATAGATGAAAAAAAAGCTAACCAATATATGCTAAGAAAGACGTTAAAATATAAAATACCGGTAAAGAGGACAAAATATGGTGAGCAAACAAGTAAATATATTATAACAAAAATTTTGAACCAGTTACCAGATGAAATACTGCAGGCAAAAAAATTAAGAAAATTGAAAGGAAAAATTAAAACCTGGCTACTGGCTGGAGATATTATGAGCAAAATTAAATAGGTAGGGATAGACATATAGCACATGACCGAAGTGCTGTTACTATATGTATACATTTTGTTTAAAATGATATTGTATGTGTGATTGGGAGAGATAAATGAGGGTAAAAATGTGAGCAAATGGGACAGAATGTATATGAGTGAGTGTGCGAATATGAAAACTGTGAATTAATATATAAAATATAATAAACGCGCGATAAATGTTAGCGAACTAAACCCGTCGACAAGCTTATAGCTTGACGGAAGTAATTGTAAAAATTAATCTATAAGGAATGTGTGTGAGTGAAATTGTGCATGTATTTTTATATGTTATATACAAATATACGATTTAAAAAAAAAATAATATTTCTAATATTTCTGATAGTAATCGTCAAAATGTTGATAATCAAATTATTAATAACGAAAAAGTAAAGCCGATGACGAAAAATATATGTAAGCCGAACGTTTACGCACCTTTGTTATCGCCTGTAGATTATTTATCAGATGATATAAAACACCATGGAGGCAAAAGATCACAGTTGGCAAGAGGTAACAAGCAAACGAAAGAGCAGAGAGAATTCGGTAGAAGTATTTCTTCACGATATTGAAGAGAAAATTCCAACAAGGAATAATAACAGATACGCTATTTTAGCAACTTATGACGACATCACCGATATAGTTACACAAACACGCATAAAGGTACAAAACCTCCTCCTATCACAGTGTATGTATGGAGTTAAAGATTACTTAAAAATGTTATCCGACGTTGCGTCTGTGATTCCTACTAATGAAATTCATTGTAGGTCCTTCGCTGATGAAAGAGTGGAAATTAAAGCAAATACAATAGAAAATTATCGTAAGCTAATCCATTATCTCAGACAAGAGAAAATAGAGCACAACATACCAAATTAAATCAGAACGATGCTTTCGAGTGGTAATAAGACATTTACATTACTATATACAAATAAATGACATAATATCAGCCTTAGACGAATATGATCAGAAAGCATGGCATATAACTAATGTAAAGCACAGGGTAAATAAACCGCCTTTGCCGCTCTTTTTTGTGGACATAGAACCTCAAGAAAACAACACTGATATATTTAAAATATATTCGCTGCTCAACATAAGAGTAAAAATAGAAACTCCGCATAAAAAAAACGCCATACCCCAATGCTTTAGGTGTCTATGGCCATACCAAAACTTAGTGCAACAGAACATACGTGTGTGTGTGAAGTATGGCGAAGATCACGCGTCGAGCAACTGCAACAAACAACGTGACCAGGCCCCCAAATGTGCAAAATTGCCAAGGGAACCACCCTTCATAAGGGTTGTGAAATTTATAAGAAATTGCAGGCAATTAGGCACAAGCAACAACCTGGGACGAAAAATATTACAAAGGATACTAACTATCAGTTATCATCAGATTACTGGCCCGTTTTAAATGCCCATCATTAAAGAGAAATGAATCAAGACACAGAACAGCAGTCAAGAAGCAGCTATGTGCAAAAGTTAGCTACACAACATATTCAAGAAAAACGTCCAACCATTGATACACCTATGGCAGTGCAAACGTTAATAACATTGAAACACTTTTACATACATTCATAACTGAAATAAAAAATTTGATTGGAGCAGCAATGCCAAGTGCCGCCATTGCTATGTTAAACAAGAAATAAGGAGCCTAAAGATCGTGACGTGGAACGCAAATGGTATTTTAAATCATATAGCTGAAGTACAGATGTACATCACTGAAAATGACGTGGATATACTTATTTTATCAGTGACCCATCTTACGAATACTAGGTTCTCTAAATTTATCGGATACAACTCATACTTTTCGCATGGCGGTACCGGTGTCATAATAAAAAGCAGCATTAAGCACTATGAACTGGAAAACTATAAATTTAGTTATCTACAAACAACCAGAGTAATGATTAATGAAGGTACGAATAAAAATATCAGCGTCTCGGCGGTTTACTGTCATCCTAGACACGATATAAGCAAAAAACACTTTGCAGACTTTCTGAAAACATTAGGCTGTAGATATATTGTAGGTGGTGACTACAACGCAACCTACTTCCTATGAGTAAATAATAAAGGAACAATTATAATAATAAGAAGGAATCTTTTATTAAACAATTAAAATACAGTCGGTAAATATAATTTATAGATATATCGTGTACCGGAACTCGCTTTAACACGATAGCTTGCAAGATTACTTAATTAAGGTAATAACAAACAAAAAATGTACAATTATTACCTTAAAAAAACAATGGGGGTGCCTTTTGTACAACGCGGGAGAAAAAAGGAAAGAAAAAACTCGCAAACAAACAAAGCAAGTATAATAATGGATAACGCTGAAAGTAACCATTAAATATAAAAATAATTAATATAACATCACACATATAATTAGGAAAATATTAATAAAGGAAAAATTACAATAAATTATGTTTAATACGTCTATGTTTATGTTTTGTATACATAAACATTAGCTACCCGGAATCGTAATCAGCTATTAATCAACTCATTATCGTGTATACGACAATCATCGACAAATTTACGCTATATATTAACAATAACAATTATAGAGATTGTTATCGTCTTAATGACGATATACCGTTGTCATCATCCGAAATGTAAAAGATGAAAAATTATTACGCAGTCAATAATTCTCAGCAAGAGAAAATTTAATTGTAGAAAAATATTATTGTTCACCCGAAAGTTGGGGATATCTTAAAAATTACGTTTTACATTACATATATATATATATATATATATATATATATATATATATATATATATATATATATATATATATATATATACATATATACACAGACAGATAGACGATAGTCCCTTTGGGTAGTAATAAATGAACCGACTGAACGAGAAAATTGGGAAAAGCATCGTATTATATATTTAGTGTACTCGCGTAGAAGTGTACCGTCGCGACTTTCAATTTAAAGAGTGGACAAAAGTCGACCGGCCGAAGAATTTACATCGAGAGAACCCACTACCGCAGCCGTCACGGACGGTAAACCTCTTATTCATCGTGATACTCTTCCCGGTCGTCGGGTTCGTAAAAGAAGATTGTCGCTATTATTATTTCGATTTCGTTGTTATTACAAGAAGCTTAGCTGAAAAACTACCCCAGTGGTCATCTCGACCCGAATCCACCGATAGGCTTACCGTTTGATAATAAGGGATTCCTATTCTAAAAGGAGATTTTGTCCGTTCCGTATCGAGAAGGGAGCTCTATGTTCGTATCGTTGCTTCTATTTTTACGTTGCTCAAACTATTAAGAAATTCAAATCGGTTTCTACGATGGTGGTAGTTTCGTCATTTGAGATGGAAAAAAAATATTTTAAATTAGATTTTCTCCGGTTCTCTCGTACATACTGGCAGTCGGGCATTGTTACTATAATTATTATGTTTATTATTCGCATTATCGGGGTAAGAACCGTAGAGGGGAAATGTTTTCGGAATTTAATTAGCGCAAGAGAAGATATACGCGGAAAATAGCCGGTAAATATAGATATCAAATTCACTATATAACAGTACAACAGCGGTATAAAGGTCGTATGCATATCCACGATGAGATGTAGGTAGTGATCGTATAGTAATCATCGTAAAATATAGTGTAACATTGAGAAAAATTCATCTTTGGAAACTTGGAGAAATTTAACAAATGGCCGAAATTAAAAATCGAAAGAAACCCGACCTAACGATTCGACAAGAAATAATCAATTCACTAACGAGCGTACAATGGAAAAAAGCGTAGAACGTGGAAGAATGAAGCCGAGGAAATCGTAGAAGATCGCTGAAATTAACAGAAAAAAGAAACGAACTAGAAAGTACGATTATATAAAGTACAATCAAATAAAAAATAATACAATGGATAAATGTCGATTAAAGAGGAACCGGCTAAATGAGAATCGTGAAGAAATTCGACGAATAATGCGGAAATAGACAAAGTCTGCGCACAGGTGAAGAAGTGCTTACGAACGAAAACAGCATACTAAGAGCGAAATAGTTAAAGATACAAATGGAAAAAAATATTCTCGAAACTGAAATTAATACGAATCGCTGAAAACGATATGTATACAAGAATTATATAGTGACGAAGAGGTTACAAATAGTACGAAGAATTAGTAGATCAAAATGGTATAGAACCGAGAATTTGTTAAAGAACATTTTAAGCCGAATTTGAAACAGAAGAAAGCAACAAGAACAGATGGAATACCAGCAGAAATCTTAAAATGTGGAACGGAGGTTCGAGACAGATAATAAATGCCACGAAAAAAGTCATTTGACCTGTATAAAAAGCAAAATGCAAATGATTGCATAAACTGCAGAATAATTACGCTCTAATCGCATACTTCAAATGTCAGACATTATACTAAAGGAAAAAAATTCGAGAAAATCCAGCAGAAAACGCGCTCGGATTTAATTGATACTAGCCTTAAAACCCGTATTGGAAAGACGGTTGAATTTAAATAAACGTACAGCAATGTTCGCAGATGTAGAGAAAGTCTTCGATAATATTAAAAATATTGTTTAAAACGTTGAAAGAAAATAATATGACTGGAACGAAATCAATATGAAGAGCAAATAACCGCGATGGACGTTAAGCGTTTAGGGGTGACCCGCAAGGGACCGTTTTACAATTCTAGTTACATGATTTTTCAGAAGTGCCGAATGCACAAGTGACATATCCGTTATTTCCTTTAATACGTACATTCGCATTCAGCATCTATTCTTTTCTATGTTTCGGATTATTTACATCCATTTAATTTTTTGTATTTTTCTAATTTCGAACGTTTTCAATAGATATCCGTGTTCAAAAAATATGAAAAGTGTCTATAACAACGTACTAATAACGGATAACACGAGCACCTGATAATCCGAAAATTATCTGGTCGTACGGAAATCGAATTTTACGGTCGCTCTAACACGTTGAGCAGGTCACATTTTAAACTTTGGCGGTAACAAACACGTGTCAGCCAATTATGACTGACGAGTATGGTTGTGATAAAAGATTTAATGACAGTCATTTCTATGACACTTCTAACTTTGTAACTCTTTTGATTAAAAGTTGAATTTTTGTTTAATAAAAAGAATGTTTCGTAGTTTATTTGTGATGTAAAAGAGTGTCAGTCATATATGACTGACACTTTTATAAAAGATTTGTTTTCGTTTCTAATTAATGTAAAATAATTTCGAGTGCACGGAATGGTTGATATAATAATACTGAAAAATGAAAGCTTCAAATGAAAACTTTATACTTTAAAATATAAACATATGTGTGATAACAGACAATATGCCATAAATGACTGGCGTTTTTTTTTTTTGAGGTTTTATGCCGTTTCTAAAAGAAATAGAAATATTTTACGTTAACCACAGTTGTTCGAAAGTGATATTTATTAATATGGAATAAAAATTAAAGAAGTGTTAAACCGTTAAGGTATAAATATTCCCGGAATACGATACTTCGATTAATAACCGAGACGCCCTAATATGTAACTTAACGTTATATCGAGATTTGTATACAGATATGTGACCGATGTTATCAAATAATTCATACGCAGAAAGTATCGATATCCACCAGCGAAATCTTTCGCTGGATTATTCCTAATTACAATATGGATGCTATAAGAAGATTGCACAATTTAGACGAGGGATGCTGATTTATTAAAAAGTATTCTTAATTGTTCTCGATAGAAACAAATGAAATTTTTAACTTTATTACTACATCAATACACGCTCAATAAAAAGGGTGACCTACAGATGAGGGACGGTTTGATTTTTTGAATGGCGCAGTTGGTAAGAACGCAAACCGGGTGCTCCACCAGTTATTACGGGGCATCGTATAACGAGAAAGAGCGCTCGTTATGCGTGGAACGTTATTTTCGACGTGAATCGATTACGGCAGTGCAAAGAGAGTTTCGAAAATAATTCAAAATTACGCGATTTTTTTGTGATGATACCTTGAGGAGCCGCGTTAAACACGTCACACGAGATCTGGAAGACCTGAAAACTGGGATTTCTGAAGAAATTTCGAAAACTCAGCGACCTATTCTCGAAAAATTGTTCGAAAATTTTGTAAAGACTGAATGAATGTATTGTTGCAAATGACGGTTATATGAACGATAATTTCCACAAATGATTGTAAGCTAATCTCTCGTTTACCTATTTTTAAATGAAATTTCATTTAAAAATGTTGGTCGAGTAGTTTTTGAGTTATTTAGAAAACAACAAAACCGTCCGTCTTCTCTGGGTCACCCTATAAATAAAAACTGTTGCCGACCGGAAGGGTATAATTGTATATTATCAATTCAAAAGAAGTTACGTTAAGCTCAAAAATCACTAAATCACTGTCAAGTAGATAATTAATTCTTACACGTACAAATTAAAGCCTTAATTTAGTAAAAGAAAAATGTAATAAATTATAAAACTATACAAAAAACGTATAAAATAAAAATCAGTGCTCGAACATTCGCACTCTCACACATCCGTTGTTGTTAACATTTATTACATTCCTTCAAGCAGTTGCTTGTCGACGGATTTATATTCACTTTCTCTCCCATTCAATCTGTGCAAAATGTACAATTTGTCTTATAATCGAATTTTTTATTATTATATAATATCTTATTTTAGTAATGTACAATTTATCTTATGAGCTAATTATTTTGTTCCTTCATTCGAACACTTGTTCATTCCTCAGTCACTCACATGTACACTCAAAATTACTCAAAACGTTTACACTTACTACACTTAAATACAAACTCGTACTAATAGTCACCTGTTCATCATTTACTTTCGATTATTATAATTACTAAAATACAATTTTATAATATTGTAATTAGGTTCTTAATTATTACTTAGTCTGTAAGTATTATGTAAGAATTTGACTTCTGTTATTGTAGCTCATTTTCGCACGTATGATTTATTTTGATAATTGAGTTTGCATTTCATGTTTGGTATAAGTTTTTACTACTTTTCCTTAATTATTAAAATTTTATAAGTTTCTGATTTTAATAGTAATTAGTTTTTAATGTAAGAATTTGATTTCTGTTTTTGTAATTTATTTTTATAAGTTTAACTTTTAATTGAATTTGTATTTAAGTTTTGGTATCAGTTTTTACCATTTTCTTATTTTTTACTTTGTTTTTACGTTGAATTTATTTTTGAATTCTTATCTATAATGTTTTATCTCATCCCTATATAAGTTAATTTAGGTGTGGAGTTCTATTCCTTGGTGCTGCGAGCTCCATCATAATTTTAACAATTACTCAGATGGGTGATGAAGAACGCCTCGACATGAGATTGCGGAGATAAAGACCAAACAGTCAATCATATACTAATGGAATGTCAAATGCGAGCATTAAATTAACGGTTGGATCGCGGAGCTAACTGATCAAGCAAAAGAATGGATCGAGAAACTAGATATTAATCTGTAGAATTAATTAAGTAGCAAATGGCTTTTATTTGTACCCGAAATGGTACGAATAAATAAATAAAATATTAATAATACCATTTGGTTTGTAGTCGGAGGGGTTTTTAGTTAAAAATCCCACACACACTGATTATGACTCCCTAATAAAAATTAAACTAAATTATTGTTTATCATCGGTGTCTTTTGAGGATTTTCCCAATCCCGCTTTAAAAAAAAAAAAAAATTAGTACGTTTTATACACACCAGTTGTGCATCCATTTACTTTCCTAAGTAAATGTTGATCAAATCCTACTTAACAAGTCACCGGTAGTAACATTTTCTCAGGCATGTTTCAATAACAGCGGAAATTCTTCGAAAAAGTTTCTTCGCTTTGTACTTTTCCGTTTTTAATTATTTCGGCAGAGCATTATAGTCCGCAGCACCGGCATAAATGGCTCACGAATCCGTGTTTTTCTTAAAATGTGGAAGAGCCGCATTACCTCTCTCTCTCCGTTAATCGAATAACGAGAAACGTTTAACAAATTTATATAATCAACATTCATTAAAATATTTCATTTTCTTATCCATACTCTGATTAAAATTTAGCGCTAGTCTAGAATCGATTTTTGCAAACACGTGCAATACGATCATATTTGCTGTTCCGCCTCAATGTAATATTCTACAGTTCGAGGACCGGTCGGTTTATTTAGTAGCAATAGTTTATTTATTTATTTAATTACGACCGCAATGCTAATCGCCTCAGTCACTTGTATCCTACAATTTGCTTAACGTTATGTTATATTAATTTGGATATTTCCTCGTAGCGCGGTTATAATAATAATTTACAAACGTTCTACAGTTCTATACGTTTAAATAGTTTACATCGTTAATTATAATTACATTAACGATATACAATCATTCATCATTAAGTGCCGTCTCCGTATTGGAGGTAGGCAACTCTACTTACTATATACATATTTTGTTGTGTAAGTAACGTACAAGGCAATTATAATATGACGCAGGGGTAGATAGACACACACACTCCCGGGAGAAGTGATTGTAATTGCTTTGTTGTCAGGATACAATGCAGCCCCTACGTGTTATTGTAGTGTACTAGATTGTTTACCAGCGCGCATATGGTGTTGTGCGTGGTGGTTTGCCATTCCACGCGATAATAATATTAGGATTATTTATTTTCCGATGATAATTTTTACATCGTCGATTGTTAACGAACTCGGGTACCTTCCGTATAGAAGTCCGTGTTCTTAGTCACTCGGCTATTCCGACGACATACAACATCTAGGCTTTCCCAGATGGTCATCAATCCAAGTATACTAACTTGGTCTTGCTTAACTTCGGTGATCTGGCGAGAACCGGTGCATTCAACGTGGTATAATCGTTATATCGATACAATAACAATCTAAATTATATTTCAAACATTCGTCCGTGGTGTAAGGACGTTCAAATAAAAAATAACAAACTACGTCAAAAACATCAAGTTGGCAGAATTCACAGATGCTACCAGATACGCAATTTTAAATCGTTCCAAATAAATATCGAAACTACCGTGTTAATACTTGAATTATGTAAAAATCAATTCTTAATAATTTCATTAGTCTCATATTTATATCGCGTAATAATTTTTGATCTACCATTACACCGGTCATTCCATCTTTCTTACCAAGTATTTAAAAAATAATTACGTTAATGTGTTTTTTAAAAATTTTTAAATTTGCGCGGTTTTCATATGCTTACGTTAAATTTGAATATTAAAATGTTTGACCGATCTGTCGTGAGTAGTAAGTTATATCATAAACATTTTACAAACAAAGCAAATCTGTGCATGCCTATGTAGAACTACAGTAATAACTGGAACTGCGTCCGTCGACACAGTTCTATACAAAGAGCCAACACTCGATAGAGTTTCCTACAGTGGATTTTTAGAAATTCGTTGCAAGATCAATTATATTTGTGATATAAATACTGAAAGACCGGTTGGTACCTCATAAGCGAAATATCGTTTGAAGTAGTAAAATGGATAATTTAATTTTCTTCAAATATTTATTCCAAACTAGTCCATTTGAGTCCCGAGATATTTAACTTCATTCACACTATCTCTGACTTACGATTTCCCAGATACTAGAATCATTGTATAACTATTCACGAATATAAGTAACAACGTTCTTGCGCTAGTTTCTTTAGCAAGTCCCGATAACGAGAATCAATTTTATTTTCTGAAAATAAATTAGTCGAATTTTTTCGAATATTCTCACTGCGGATTCCAGTCTCCAAAGTACTGCAAGGTATTTTTGCGGCATCATGGTTTGTTCGTAACGATGACATACACAAATACCTCCGCATTTCAACTGTCAAAGAAGTAATTCCAAACTTTGTAAGAAGACTTTTTAACTACGTGTCAATCCGTTGGAAGGTGATCTCTCGCAAAATAGCGTGCAATTCAGACGATTCAAGCGACTTAGCTAGACTGAACTGGAATTCCTTCCGTAAACAGTAATTTATAAAATTCGATATACCACAATAAATAATATATAAACAAGAAATGCCAGCCATTTCCATTATAATCGATATGTATAGCAATCCTCCTGTTCAAACGAACAGATTGTATGCAAAAGAAAAAAATATGCTCAATACGTTATAAGAAAAGTATAAAAAGTCAAAATCAATTAACCGGTAAACAATAAAAATCAAAATTAATTCCCAACGGCAGGAATCGTTTTCTATCGATTCGGTAATTAATTTTATTTTTTACGAATAAAATATTCCTTAAAAATAAATATTACGAAAATATTTGATCATCGTTCTTCGATATCGTCACGCGAATTGAATGCTGTGAATCAATCGAGTATCTCTAAGGTCACGGGACCATTTGGATTCGGTTTTAAATTCGAAGGTTGGTTCTTACGGAATTATCGCCGTTCATTTATTCGAAAGAACTAGCTGAATTTAGTTTACCGAATAATATTCGTCTAAATATACTAGCAATTGCTACAAGTTAAGAGTAAAGGGTAAAATATAATAATCTCATAAAGTATTTTCATATTTTTAACATAAAAATAAAATAAAATACTTCCATAGATAACTCGAAAATCAGACCATCGAACAATTGCACTAATGAGTCATACTTTAAAACTATTATTAGCAATTATAAACTACAGATTGAAACATAAAATAGATACATTTTTAAATGAAACACAATTTGGCTTTGTAGCAAAAAAAGGCACTAGAGAAGCCATTATACTATTCAAAACAATTATAGCTTTAAATATAAATAGAGAACTGGTAGTATGTTTTATAGACTACGAGAAAGCTTTTTCGATATAGTAGACCATGCAGAATTAATTAAAGTATTGCAAAAATACGATATCGATAGCGGAGATATCCAAATAATAAAAGAGTTGTATTGGGAACAAAAAGCAAATGTAAAAATAGGAAGTGAATATTCTGAAAAGCATTGCAATATAAAAAAGGGTGTTAGACAAGGATGCCCTTTGTCTCCTAGATTATTTAATATATATGTAGAAGAAATTGTTAAATCATCAGAAATAAATGCAATGGGTTTTAAAATAAATGAACTTAAAATAAATAATATTTCTTACGCAGATGATAAAGTGCTGATAGCGCTGAAACGGAGAAGCAAATTCAAAAAATGCTAGATTACATAAATCAAGAAGGACGAAAGTAGAATATGAAAATAAATATAAACAAAATGAAAGTAATGAAATTCGGCAAAGTCTAGAGAAGCAAAACTGAAAATAGATGGACAACAATTACAAAATGTGGAACAGTATAAATATTTAGGAGTTCTGATCAGAAATGACGGGCGTGATAAAAAAGAAATAATTTCCAGAATAACAATGGCAGACAAGCGTTTGGAAATCTTGAAAAAATACTAAGAAGCAGTAAAATAGACTTAGACACGAGCAAACGGATACTACGTTGTTATGTCTGGTCGGTGCTGCTTCATTCAGCGGAAACCCGGACAATAAATCCAGAATGCGAAAGAAAAATTAACGTCTTTGAAATGTGGACATATAGACACGCATGCTGAAAATTCCGTCTACAGACAAAGTAACTAACCGAGAAGTGCTGAATAGGTGTAAAATCAACAAGTTGAAACTAATGGATGAGATAAAAAAACAGAAAAATGAAATATATGGCTCACACAATCTGTGAAGAAGGACAACCTAGCAGCACAGGGTAAAATTCAAGGAAAGCCGCTTAGAGGAAGAAAAAGAATGGAATTAACCACTACAAATACAGGAATTAACGATTTCGTCAAATGAATTGAATCAGTCAGATGCCGACGTATATAGCGTTCGCGATGTGCAACCTCCTGAACAGGAGATGCTACCTTTATGATGATGATGATATCAAAACTGTGCACTAATTCCACAGATTACAGCATCACTAGGACTGAACCCGGTGAACCTAGTATACTATTATGCTTATATATATATATGTATATATATATACATATATATATATATATATATATATATATATATATATATATATATATATATAAATATGGTGCTCTCCAGAGAACACGGACGGTTTTGTTCTTTTCTGAATAACTCAAAAATTACTCCACCAAAAGTTTTGAATGAAATTTCATTTAAAAATAGGTAAACGACAGATTAGCTTACAATCATTTGTGGTACACAATATGGTTCAGATGACCGCCATTTGGAACAATACATTTATTCAGTCTTTACAAAATTTTCGAACAATTTTTCGAGCATAGGTCGCTGAATTTTTGAAATTTCTTCGGAAATCCCAGTTTTCAGGTCTTCCAGATCTCGTGGACGTGTTTCGTAAATGCGTTTCTCAAGGTATCGCCCCCCCCAAAAAAAAACGCGTAACTTTGAATTCTTTTCGGAACTCACTTTGTACTGTCGTGATCGATTCACCCAGAAAATAACGTCCCGCGCAAAACGCGCACGTTTTCTCGTCATACCATAATAACTGAAGCTTCATAAAAACCAATCTCGCACTAAACGTTGGACATACGGTTTGCGTTGTAGCAGCCATACCAATTGAGCTATTCAAAAAACAAAATCGTCCGTCTTCTCTAGATCAACTCCCATATATATTATTATGATGTAAGAGTGATTCTCCCCAATATAATGCTGCGTCATGCAACACAAACACCTGCCCTAATCTTCAAATCTTCATAATTTTGTACTATACACGTCGTTCTAGGTCTTTCATGCGGTCTTTTAACAACAATTTTCTCTTCTATAATTGTAGACTAATATGCTTTGATTTGGTTTAAATACATGTCCAAACCAGCGTTTCAGCGTCCACGTTTTTGCGTCATACAACGCAGTTGTTTTCATGAGCTGTTTACGTAATTCTAATGACATCGATCATTGCAGTGGTAGTGAATATTTATCTGTGTACGCTTGTTTACCCGTGGCTACTGTTTTACGATACATATTGCGATATGGTACTTTATATTATTTAATTTTTAAATTATAAAAATGTAAGCTACTCAAGAGCAAGTATATTGAAACTTACTGTTAATGTAGCATTGCAAAAGAGCATCTACTTCGTAATTATTAAGAAAAATCAGTTAGTTTTTTAGGGCGTTAAAAATATTCATCCAGTCAACCCTCATTATTCTCGTTAAAATTTTACATTCGATGGATTATGCTTCAAATCGTTTACAATTTACTTGTTCCAGCATCCACGTTCCTGCGCCACACAACACAGTTAACCAAACGAATGTATGACATTGATCGTTGCACTAGTAATGAATATTTACCTGTGAACGCTTGTTTATCACTCAGGGCTATTCATATTTAATATATACATATATATATATGTCCGCGTCAGTTTCCCAGCTAGTTATAGATAGGCAAGCCAGACGGGTTAGTTATACAATCCGCACGGATGACGATCGATTGCCCAAAAGGATCTATGTGTCATTTTAAAATGCGGAAAGCGTCCACTGGGTCGGCCTCGATTGCAATATAAGGATGTTTTTGCCTAAAATCAAAAAATGACTGGTATTACACTGAACTGAGGATGGGAAAAGGTGGCCTCCGACCGATCTGAGTGGAAAATACTTGTGGAAAAAGTAAAAGAAGGATGGAAAAGTTTCAAAAGAAAATGAAACGATAATCAGCGGATAAGGACACTCGAATCATCTTCAGGTGCTCGCTGTGCAGTTTTCGAACCATTCACCCAAAGACATAAAAACAAACACAGTTAGAGGCAGCAGCAAAGCTCGGAAACCAGTAGATTATGATGTATATATATATATATATTATATATATATATATATATATATATATATATATATATATATATATATATATATATTTATTGGGTTTATTTAATTTTCAAATTAAAAATGTAAGCTTCTCAAAAGCAAGTATATTGAAGCTCAATGTTACAAAAGAACATTTCCGTTATAATTATTAATAAATGTCAGTTAGATCTTTAGGGTGTTATAAATGTTCAGCAACTCAACCCTTATTTTTGTCGTTCATATTTTACATTTTACGTATTATATATATATATATATATATATATATATATATATATATATATATATATGTTGTGTGTGTATGCGTGTATGTCTATGCGCACAAAAGCGATATTGAAGTAATTACTTGAAGAATAGATTATTGTATACAAAAACACACATACACCCGCACACAGGTTAAAATGTAAATATGAAGAAATGACTCAACTGTGAGGGCATTGGTGAGAGTAATAGATTCAGTTAGGTAATTGAGTGATACGTTTGATATGAACAGCGAAGTAAATACGATGCCCCAGTCACGGTATTAAATTAAGCTACTCGGGCGCTGAGTCCGATATAACGTTGCTAGTGAACTAACGTCAATTTATGTTCGTTCTTGCCACTGACATACATACATACATATATATATATATATATATATATGTATATATTTATTTATTTATTTATTTAACAAGAAATATTTACATATCATAAATGAAAATTGATGATTATCGAATTTATTATTATTATTATAAATATCCTTCACTTTCAATAAGGTGTTTTTCAATATTTTTATATTACATATAGTTCTAAGTTGGGTTGTTAATTTTTAGGCAGAATTGGAGTGTTAATTGCTAATAGTACAAACGAGAACAAATGAAGACGAAGAAGTGAAATGACATTTCACGAATGACTAATTAATCTAAGTGAAAAACTACAAAGGAACTGGCGTAATTTTGTTTCACCTTTGTCCTTTGGAATTACATCCTACTTTTCGTCAAAACGACTACCTACGACGTCAGGCTTAAAGAACATATATATTAATGTGTGCGTTTGTGTGTTAGTGTGTGTACGTATGTATAATGCAGCAGTAACGTGTAGGTACGTTTAATTAGCTGAAGGCAGTATTAACGAGTGACGATAATTCACGCACGATGCAACAACACTCGACTCTTGTTAACGGTTTTTATAAGTTAAAGCTATTGTACATCGTCAAAGTTTAACCAGTTATGAGGACAATTGCTTTTGTTCGTTAATTATCGGAATGTACAGAACGGTAAACACTCGAGTGTACAAATTACACCCTGGCTTGTTATCCCAATTCCAAATCATTTTCTATCTCTTAGTCATTCAATATCTGCGGGATAACTTCAATTAGTCCCTATTATATAAATTTGATAATACTAACGTGCAGGCTTCTGATAAACGACATTATGCTAAACATAATATCCTTACCCATTATACGCTTAAAATAGGATATCCTATTTCGTCCTAACGGGAATAGGAGTTGTAAGAAAAAACATTATTGCCCTTTGCAGCGGTATATTATAACATGTTATCCCATACAGGTGTTTATTATACGATATACCGCTTTTCCGACGGACTGTGGATAATTTTCCGATATAAATAAAATGGAGTCATATCGACTAGAAAATAAACAATTTCGTTAACGTTAAAATTTCACGTACCATATGTAGCGGACATGGTGACTGTAAGATTTTAAGTAGATCGCGAGTTTTACAATTATCATCCAGTCCGTCGGTAGATGTTAACGTGAATCAGTACGTATTTAAATAATTTCGTTAATTTTATTCTATACAGATACGCTCGGTAGGAAAATTATGGAACGGTATCTCTATATCGAAATTATTCGGCACATCCTATCGCGAGCACAGGATAACCGAGCTATGTTCAAATGTTCGCCTATCAGCTGTAAAAGACGCATGAAGAACTGATACCGAACAAAAATGTTAAACGTCAAGCAATCAGATCATATTTAGACGTGTCGTTACGCGGATTTACTGCCCCCTGCTTCTGAATTTTATAGCGGTATAATAGCAAACGAATTTAGACAACATTTTGTGCCCTTGAAATGAATTAATAAGGTCACGTTAATACCTATATATTTAAGAACGGTTGGTATGCAATAATAATAGTAGTAGTAATAACAATAATAATAATAATAATAATAATAATAATACACGCGTGTCTACATAAATTTTGTACAAAAATAATCAAAAATTTGAATCTGTAGTTGTAAACAATGTAATGCAAATATCCATAAAAACATAAAAATCTGTTGTTTATTTTCATACCAAACTCAATTTTACATGCCATTCTGAAGTAATAAAATAAAGTAAAATTGTGAAGTATGCAACCATAGAGCCACACTGGTGTCGATTGGCTTCATGCGTGTTTACAAATTAATTTCTAAAATGTATGTGTAAAAATAGAAAAATGAAATATATTACTAATTGAAATATATCTAAATGTTTCCGAAAAACTGAAAAAAGCTTCAAATTTTAAATATATATACATAGTTACATCTGTGTGGGTACCTCTAAATTCACATAAACACAATTACCAAATCTACCAAATGTAAACAAAAAAAATGACTTTTCATACAGGTAAAAAAGTGTTATTAGTTTTAAACCAAGAGTATATTGCCCATCGGAAATATTTTTCTTAACGGTTGAAAAGTGTTATATTTATTACAAAGTTGATGATGCCAATCGACATTACAATGACCGAAAGAGTTAACAAAGAGAGCAGACGAATGATGAAAATATTGCCGAAAAAATAACTATACGACAGATATAATTTATTAGCAGGTTGCCTAAGTTTTGCAGACTATCGAGCTAATCCTATGCGAGTAGCATAGAAACAGATACAATTGTTTAAGGAACAAGCGTATAAAGCAGGGTTAACAATTGATTTGTAAAAATCAAATTCGTAGCATTGAAACCAAACAAAATTCAAATTAATTTTTATCCAGCTGATAGAGTTAATAAATTTAAACATTTTTGAGATGTGAAAATGCGTTCAAAAAGTTAATGATAGAATACAGAATCAAGAGAGTGCAGCGCGGTTGTTTACCTGCCGAAACAAATATATAATGAAAAATACTTATCAATAAAGCGCATTAAATAACGGCGATCAGACCTGAAGAGCATTATTTTATCGTACCATGCAATCATAATACGACATTAGCGTAGACAGATACTCACACACCCGAGACAACCGATTGTAATCGCTTAGTTGTCACGACACAATGTCGCCCCGCTTGTTTTTATAGTGTACTACAGTTTTACATCGCCGATCGTATCCCTATAAAAGTCTGTGCTCCAACCACTAGGCTATCCCGATAACGAAAGTTAAATGGAGAACTTAAATATCATTCCTCAAAGCAAACATCAACTAATACCTCTGAAGAAGAAACTGAACGCCTTATATATACACCACGTGTGGTATATCTTTAGATCGTCAAGAATATGTTTAGGCATACAGTTGCAAACTGATAATATTATGATTCTAATCACCGTTGTATACAATGGGTAGTTGATAATCATTGTAGTATTTAAAATGGAGAAGATAAAATTTCAATAATTTGAAAAAAAAATCATACAAATATTACGTAAAAGTATATAACATCGTTAAACTAGTCGGGAATTTAGCAATTTTAATGAAATTTTCTAGTCAAAATCAACTGTTAAAAATTATTCGAAATACATTAAAACTATAAAATTATTAGAAGAGCTAAATATATTATGATAAAGGTAATAAGAGAATAATAGCGTATATATTAAATTAAAACATTATTCTTTATATAAATACGGAATGTCGTCGTAATTTCTCTAATAAACATATGGTTTTAGTAAAAAGTCATTCGGGAACTGATGTGGGAATTAGAACACCGTCAGGACCCACCGTCCAGAGAAGAGACAATTACCACACACTCACATACATCGATGCATCGACTGATTATTTATATATGTATTAATCGAGATATTATATACAGAAATATCGACATTTTCGTAGCACATTGAACGATAATCGAACTCGATTTTCAAAAAAAATTTTTATTTAAAAATTTGTAAATTCGAATTTTTCGCATAAAGTACGTATTGGTTGTGCCGATCTATTATCAAGCGACGACTGACTATTGATAACGTTTTTTTCCTCTCGTTAAATATTTAGGAGAACGAAGTAAATAGCACCCACTCGTCCAGACTCCATAGCCGTAATTTCAGATTAGGCCCGGTTGTTTTTTTCCGTTTTAAGCGTCATACGTCACCGGTAATGCCCAACAGTCCTGCGTCAGGGAATTTGGATGATATTCCAGCCTCACAGCATAGCTCTGAGGCTGGTGGCTTAATCACCTCACCTACATAGGGAATGTTTAAATGGCGATGAACGATCTGATTTACTACATACAAGGCGCGCTCGTTATCAGTCGAAGAATTTTAATTCGACTGTCTGTATAATTCTTACATTTGTCGGCTTCGTACGATCCCACAGCTGCACTCTGTATATTCGGACAGGCTTTAGAGTAGCAGCGTACAGTTAAGAGGTTTGTTGCCAATAAATGACACGCTATGTCTACCTATTAACCGGAATCGTTTTTGGAATAGTTGCATTTAGTTCCTTCGCTCCTTGCTCTTTGTTTGAATGTGATTCGATACATTTGTCGGCCACCTAAGAGTAACTCGGATGTTCATGCTTCTTATTACTGGTACTTCCCCGTTGTTGATTCTAACAGGAGCGGATACAGCGTTTCCGTTAGTAATACATTTTTCAGATTCGTTCTTATTTAACTTTAAGCTCTATTTGTAAACCCGGTTTTCAACTCTAGCGAGGGCTGTTTAAAAGCTACTACTCGCTACATTTAGTTCGGCGTCAGAAGAAACAGCTGCTAAATGCCTCTCGAACGGTGTAAAAACTTTAATGCTAGCGTATCAGATTGTCAATAGACGCTATACCGATTGAACAACGTAACACTATGTAAAAAATCGTAAATAATTATTTTTAATATAAAATTGTCGACCGAGACGAGACTTAATTGAATAAAAATTATTTGGCACGAAATATTTTTCTAAATTGATTTATTTTATATATATATAGTTGCTACGTACGCGTCTGAAACATGGAATATTAAAAAAACTGACGAAAAGGGTATATATATATCGAAAACTTCTCCGTATACCTTGGACGGCGCTCCGAACTAATAAGTCCATTATCGATTTATTAAATTTTAACGGAAATCAAGCGAAATATGATAAGATATTTCGGACATATACCGAGAAACATTGATTCAATAGAACGAACAATAATACAAGGTATCGTAAAGTATAAACGTCCAAAAGAAAAAATGCCATACACGCTGGATCGATCAAGTAAAGGCGTCAACATGATATAGTATGTCGGAGGCGTTTCAAGGTGTCAATAATAGATACTTATGGAGAAAAACTATAATGCAACTTGAATAATATTACACATTGTCACCACATCCTTACGTAGAACAATGGACAGTGATGATGATGATGAAACATCGTCCATCATCATTTCGTATCTCTATTCAGGAGGTTCGATAGATACCTCGGTTTTCTACATTTGTCTTTGTCTAGCCTCTTTTATCATTTCCGAAACTTCTTTCATCGTAATCTTTTCACATAAATTTTCCTTTGTATCGCAAGCGCAAAAAAGTCCTCCTCTCGAATTTTACGACCAAAGTACTTCTTTTTTAATTCTTAAATCATATTTAGCACGATTGGTTGGCTTAATTTTCATTTGTTTAGCACTTCTAAATTCGTTTTGTTGACATCCGATAATGTCCAGGTTTCCGAAGCATGCCTCTTTGTTGACTACGCAATGCAGCGAACAAATTTCCATATTATTAAATGCATTTCGACCGCATCCAATTCTTCTCTTTATTTCTTCATCGTCAATCCCGTTCTCCATGATTAGGCTTCGAAAATACTCGTACGTGCTTACTAGTTCGATTTTTTCTCCATATATATATATATATATATATATATATATATATATATATATATATATATATATATATATACACGAGTATATATTTCTACCAGTGCTGCATCTTGTGATTTTGTTATTCTCATAACTTTTATTTTTTTAAAGTTTATTTTAATTTCTAACTTCTTACCTTCTGATGATATTTAATTCATTATTTTTTGCAGATTAAATGTATATATTCTCTTCGATCATTAGAAGAGATACAATAGAAATTAAAACAAGAATCGCTATGGGCAAACAATCATTTGAAAATCTAGCATACATATTTAAGAATAGAACATTAAATATTAAATTAAATCTTCCGCTGGTCCAGTGCTATGTCATGTTGATATTAAAGTATGCGTGTGAAGCATGTATATTGAGCACAGAAAGCTTAAAACGGCTAGAAGCCTTCGAAATTCAGAAGGATATGTCGCATAGCATGGACAGAAAATAGAATAAATAAATATGTATCGGAAGAATGTGGCCTCAAAACACCGATAATAGTTCAGGACATTCTTGCTAGGAAATGGAAATATTTGGCGCATAACATGAGGGAATATGATATTTTTCAGCTAGCTCTACAGGGTAAGATCGAAGGAAAAGCGCCAAGCGAAAGAAAACGATTAGAAATGATAACATAAAAAATTGGTCGACATAATAAATGACGCTAGAAATCGAAAATAGTAAATCATGATGTAGGCTAACTCCTGTCAAGGAGTAGAAGAAGAAGAAGATATATATATGTGTGCGAAATGAAAAATTTAACGCTAATTATACATCGTAGAGTATATTCAGCGATGTCTTATACGTTGATTTGTTCAGATGTTTGAGATCTTTAGAGGAATCATCGCGTGACTGTAATTAGACGTGTGCGATGACGTTAATTTGCGTTTCGCAAACTTTACAGTCGAGTAGCGATATAATATAAATCAACGCATCCCTATTTGTTTGTTTGTATTCCTATGCGTTTGTTTGTGTTTGTTTGAGTTCGTTTACATTTGTTACGCTTAATGCGGATGATACGTTACCACCTGTCACTTTCGAAATGTAATTGCCTTTGGGATTTTCATTTTTGATTGAACAAAAAAACGGAACATCGAAGCGAAGAGATCGTCACTTACGGAAAACTTCAGCGTTGATAACGTTTATTAAAAACGCGTTAGTCAAACAGTTCCGATTCGTTTCCGGTAGTAGTTCCGTCTGGTTTTCAAAATTACTCCCGGCGAACGATTCTTTTATTTAACGATATATTCGGTCCGTTTATTACCGGACCTTTTCAAATTGCCGGAAATTTTCTTGTTCCGTACCGAAATTTATTACACCATCATCCTTATGTGGGATAACGTATATTAATCGCAAATATTTGTGACCTCTAGCAATAATAATAATAATGATAATAAAATTTCTAGCAATAAACAAATAAGTAAATAATAATAATCAAAATAATAATAGTAATAATAATAAAAATACGAATAAGCATCACTTCCACGACCATAATCGTATGAGTTTCGATAATTTCTGTTGAATAACAGCTATTTTCGTAACGCATGCGGGAATATATATTACGACGATCATCGTATGTTCACGTTATAATAAATCTAAATTTATTATATTGAAAGTGGAAAACTAATATTTAATTTAATTAATATAATAAAACAAAATATATATATAATTATTTATTTAATTAAAATAAAACATACTAAAATTATTATAATATAATCAAACCGGATTTGTAGTAGATAAACTATTATTATAAAATAGTTAAAATTAATTTTAGTTAGTCAATGGAGGAAAAAACAGTAAATTAATTTGACCAAATAAATCTGGCCAGTAAAAAAATAAATTACAGCCAGTAAATTATGTAAGAAAAATGTATAAAAAGGGATGCTTGTTCATTTTCGAGAGAGTTCGAATTTTTCCGTCAAATAGTTCAGTTGTTAGTTACAGGATCAAAACAGTTACAATTAAATGAAGAAGGATAGCCACGCAGTAATTACAAATCCGGTCGGGTTAGTTATTTATTATTTTTCAAGTAAATAAAATTATTATTATTTTTTAACTAATTCATTAAAATATATATATTAATTATTTTAAAATATAAAGTAAAAATAAATATATAATAGTTTTTAATAAAAATATAATAAAATTTTTCTTTATAAATACTTTATTTTTTTTATAATAATAGTATATACGGGGTATCTTGTATAATTACGAGGTATCTTATAATATATATATATATATATATATATATATATATATATATATATATATATATATATATACATGTATATAATATGTGTATACATTTTGTAGAATGTGGAATGTAAGTTATTCAGATTACTTATTTTTTATAAATTGTAATCTTGAATATATACTTTTAGTGATTTTAATTTCTTTTTTGTTATTTCATATATATGGGCCATGTAGTTGTATATATGCTACTAAGGATCCGGATGTTAACCAGAACGGGGAGCGACCAAAGGTGGCGGATAGTGGAATGGCCTACAGATATGTAGGTTTGCTGTGAATAAGACGCTAGTTGAATAGTCGTGGACCAAAAACAGCCACTGGGGAAAGCTCCATGCAGGCGACTGCACTAGTGACAGGGTTACGAAATACGAAGATACAAATGGACAGCTTGAGGGACTGTCTACTAAAAGTCTACATACATCTTGTGACTATTTCTCTATCAGCGGTTATGGGTCGCTTTAAAAACCCTACGTCGTTATCTCCTCAGTAACAAACCGCTGCATTGCGGGTAGAATAATGATCCAAATGCTAAGGTAGACAACGCTGAGAGAAAACAAAACTAAAATCCAGAATCGCCTATCTCATGTAGAAGCGTGGTAAAACTCACATGTCTACTAATGAAAGATGGAAGACCATGAAACATGCAATTCATGATAGAGTAAAATCAAATACTATAAATGCGACAAAAGAAAGTCATGAATATCATTAGAAACGTGGAATTTAATTGAAGAAAGAAATAACGTGAGACAGAAAGGAATGAAGGATAACAAGCAGCAGTGCGGAAAATTAACTAAAAAAAAATATATAAATAAACCGGCAATTCCAGATAAAAACAACTACTTAAGTGAAATATGTTCAGAGATCGAGCAAATATCAAAGAATAATGAACCAAGAGATTTATATATGAAAGTGAAAAAATTGACGAATACATTTAAAATAAAACTTCTGACAGTAGAAGATAATAGAAGAGTGGAATTAACTACAAAACCGGAATTATTAAATAGACGGCGTCAATACTACCAGGAATTAACGAGTGATGATAGGGAAACTAGCATTGAGGCGCGTACTGAAATGGAATCTTATATATCATGGTCGATTAATAAACTGAAATAAACATAGGTCTTCAGAAAAATATGGGATAACTCGCGGAAATGCTTATAGGAGTAGGAGAAATAGCAGACGAGATATGCCAAAAAGTATGAAAAACTGATGAATGACCGATAGATTAGACCGAAACAATATATATTCCTATAAATAAAAAGAGATCTAGGAAAAAAGTTAGAATTACAGCACAATTGCATTGATAAGTCATGCCAACAGGATTACACTATATGTCCTCCAGAATCGACTTCAGCATCTCCTGCTTCCCAACATTTCAGAAGAACAAGCCAGTTTCATAAATGGAAAAGGAACTCTGAAAAAACTGATGAATAAAAGGCAAATGATAGAAAATTTAAAAAATATAACGTTCCAGTGCTATTCCGCTTGACTGTAGCAAAGTATTCGATAACGTCAAATGAACTAAACTGTGACTCATTAGTACACCAAAACAACTGATATTATTGTTGCAAAAGTTGTATAAAAATAATAAGACTTACTTCGTAAAATAAAAGGACCGTACACTTAAGCCGATCCGAATACCGTCGCCCAGAGTGCACTATGAGAAAGCATATACGGGCTGAACGCATAGTTGTACTGATTTTAGTCATGTAAGCGCTGATATCTAATGAAAGACCTCCAGACTTATATAAAATCCTCAATGTGCAAATCATGGAACCTTCGAACGGCCCGCGCTTCCACTTACGAACAAACTTCGATCTTCGAGATTCAACATTCCTCCGGACTCTATCCTATTCAAAAAAAATAGAACAGATGATGTTGTGCTTGCTGCGCCTAGGTCACATTAATATCTCACACAGTTATATCCTAACAAATCTACCTCATCCTTTATGTCCAACCTTTAATGTCGTCATTACCGTTCACCACGTTCTCCTTGAATGTGTGTAATTCAATTCCGAATGATCAATCTTCGACAAACCGCTTAGCCTCCTAAACATTCTTTCCTACATGCATAATGCTTCAAATAACTTATTAAATTTTCTTAAATCTTCCAATTTATATCATCTAACTAAACAATCCGTTCTTCCAATTTATTCCTTATCCATACTCACTAACATTAAGTTATCTCCTTTCCCGTGCATCTGACCTAGGTGCAGTACACGGCGAGTAAATTAATATACAATTGTTGAAGTAAATCATCCCAAATGTATACGTCTGGTCCTCATCAGATATTTATAGAAATTATTCGTATTAAACTCTCTCAAATATGTTTATCGACCTATAATCGCCGTTGCCCAGTTTATCGCTTCGTTTGCCAATTTACAACAAGCTCTATAATTAAGAAAATTTAATATCCTAGTGTAAGATGACTTGCTAAAGGTCCAGTGATAGATATGTATATACCAAGTGTATACACGTTACACTAGATCCGTCAATTTTTGTCCTATTTAATCTGCGAATGTCCGCAAAGTTATCTAACAGTACAACTGCCGTTTTATTCGGATGTGACTCCAGGTTTTATATTTTTCTGCTTGCACAATTTCATCCTTTATGTAATTCTTCTTCGCGTCTGTGTGTAGAGTTTGATTCGTCACATATCACGGCGCATTTGTAATTAGAAATCTATTTTTTTAATCGTTGTATAATCGTTATGTTAATCTTTTTCGAGTAGCCATACCGCTGACATCCATATTTACATACAGTTTGATGACCTGATTGTAGAGCGACAACTTATTTTCAACGTTAGTCTTGAATTTTTCCCTTGAAGCCAGTACGTCTGTTTAATTTTATTGCGTACTGAAGTACGCTTTGCTGTGATATGTTTCTTCCACGTTAGCCGTTTGTCAAATATATTCCCAAATACCTGACTTCAATATTATACGACCATCATTTAATCTCCGATTAGTAAAAATTGTGTGTATCGACTTGTTTTCATTTACTACAACAGACTAGGACATGGAAAATGTTTCATTATACCTAAGTTAATTGGCAGGTGATGGGAGATCTTCTTGCATTTTCATTTACTTTGTAAAGTGAAGATGTACTAGTGATGTGACTCGAAGAGACGATGTAGTCGAAACGGGTTTTGCAATACGAATGGATAGAAAAAGGAAGCGGGAAAAGATTATGACGCGGTTAATATAGAGAAGACGGCTGGCAAAAATTGGTTAAGGAAAGTGCAAAACAGAAACTGTAGGAAGACTTTGGGGCTTCATCCAGTAGTGTGTAGATAAAGGAATATCGTGACCGATATATAAATATATCATCATCGTCGTCATATTGTTCGTAGCCGAACGTGGTGACTAGCGATTAGGCGTTTATTTTTTACGTACAAAATCGACTAGCGTTCAACATATTAATTATCATATGCAAGACAGATGCGCGCACGCGATATTATACGAAGACTGCCTTCTCCGTAATAATTTAGAGGTTTGTAATGTCGAAAAACTTTATACATTTTTTATGTCACGAGATGGTTTCGAACCCTCAACCGTCGAGTTAATAGTCGAGAACTCCAGCAACAACTATGCTGGCACGATATATATATATATATATATATATATATATATATATATAAAATTCCTTATTATTTTAAGATCAATAAGCTCGTAACCGGTAGCGTTGTTCAACATTAAAGTTTTTAAAATATTTCATCGACCTCTCTCGAAGATACGAACTTCAAAGATGGCGAATTTATTCCACTTCGCTGTCGGGGTAAATCAATTATCTCGATCAGTTGAAACACGTAAAATAAATACAACCTCTGTACATTATATTTTGTATGTATATTCGTATGTGTACCTATCTGTACAAATAAAGTATACAATAAGGATTATCCAGAGTTGTCTACAGGAAGACGAATACGCGTCGAAAATTTAAAAAAACCCTCATCGTTAGAAACATCTTCTGAGGGGATGAAATAACCCCCGGCATTAATTATTATTAAACTACGAAAGGCTAGACGTTTGTTAGAAAGTCAAGTGTGTTATATCTCGTATAGTCCATATTACATACATAAAATTTGCGCACAAAAGTCGGGAGACTAATTATCGCCTTTAAAAGTAGACACGTTCGCAGTCTATATACACAGGATATATACACAGAGAAATTTCATTTGATCCGTATATAATTACGATGCGTCGCGAAAATGCTGGCAAAATACCGAAGTAAAAGTGTGGATGACGTTATCGGTTGTAATGAGCAATATTTGTGTCTTAGGCTTCCCAGAGGCCGGATAACCTTTAGCTCTTATTTTTTTATTCCTTTTTTCGTTCTTTTTCCAGGATATAATAAGCTAGCAGCTTCTTAACTAGCCACGTTTAGGGTGCAGAAAAAAGAACCCGCCGTACATAGTCGCTAGAGCCATCTTAAAACGAAGTCTAGTGATGGGGTTTCGTTAATTAGGAGACTGGGTGAAGAAATACAAGAATAGGGTAACGTGTACATATATTAACCGGATTTTATATCGCAACCTCGAACTGGCGAATTATTCGAAATAAAGGGGAATAACACTGAGAGAAGTAGGAGGGTATTTTTCGTTGAAAGGCTCAGCGATTGCATTTTATTACCTCGGCGGTGAATGAACCGCGCAATCTAAATCGTGGTGGTTATTTCAAAGGTCTTATTACTGTAAAATGCTTTTAAAGAGAATTCGTGTTTCGAATATGCGCTATATTTTTCTTTTAATATACGTTATATATATTCGAGTGATTTAAATTAGTGCCACGTCATCGTTGTCAGCTTTTATCTTTGAAAACAGTCGCTCGCTTATAAAAACACGCGTTGCTAACTTACACCATACACCGTATTTATAATAATCTTCTCACAATATCAAAGGCAACCGGATTGTCGAAATGTTGAGAAACCGCGGTCGGTCCAACGTAAAAAGACGATAAATAATTTCATATTTACTCGGAAATACCGTTTCTTGTAACGCGTGTTATTGTGTGCGCGATAATTAAACGCATCCCGTTAGTAGATTTGTTACGCGCGATATTTCGGATTTCCTATAAGGAAATGATTCTCTCCGATTGTAATTCGTAAAGAGAAATGTTCCCTTTCTTATTTACGTACCCCGTCGATATTCGATTCGATTTTAAGTACGCTAATATAGTAGGGGAGAATTAATCGAATCAATTAAAACTGTCTCGTTTCTCTATTGTTATTAAGACATTTAAACAAGATAAAATAACAGATAACATGCTACACCGGAAATAGTAGTACTACTAATGAAGACATTAGCAAAAAGAAATAAAAAGTATATACCAAAAAATAATCAAAAACAATTTGGAAAGCGAATGATGCAGAAGGAGGCCAGATAGATGTAGTAAAGAATAATAATGAAGTATAGAAGCAGGGAGACTTTTCTTTTGTATATGTAAGCCCAATCAGAACAAAACGTAGATGAAGTAAATAATAATAATGAAGTATACAGGAGTATAGAGATTTTTCTTTTGTGTATGCCAGCCTAACCAGAGTGGTATGGAGAAATAATAACAATAATAATAATAACAAAGTATACAGGAGCATAGAGTTTTTTTCTTTTGTACACGTGAGCCTAATTAGAACAGAATGTACATGGAGTAAATAATAATGAAGTATATGGGAACAGTGAGATTTTCCTTTTGTATACGTCAGCCCAATCAGAACAAAACGTACGTGGGGTAAATAATCATAATAATAATAGTAAAGTACACAGGGGCAGTGAAGCTTTTCATTTGTATATGTTCGACCAATCAGAGTTGTTTAGGGAAAATAACAAAGTATACAGGGGGCATCAAAATGATCATATACAAGATCGATAACATTTTCTACGTTATCGACGATAACTCGAATTAAAATTGATAGACGAAGCAACCAGTCGATGAAGTACCGGGGAGAAAAATTGATGAAAACCACATATTGATGGAAGCTGATATTAAAAAGATAAACGCGTTAAAGGTTATATATTAAAACAGGAACAGTTGTAATAATAATGATGGATGGAAGAGGGTATACAGTTGGTCGTAATACCAGGACCGGATTATATATTTCACAGATAAGTTAAGTTGTATAGACATGTGAAACGAACCGGGCTAGTTCGCTGATTAACCAATTTTCAAATTGAAGACGATATTATAAATGATAGATTAAAACGGGTCATCATTTACAAAAGTGAAATATATTTCTTCTCTCATAAC
Source organism: Coronaproctus castanopsis (assembly GCA_032883995.1). Taxonomy (NCBI): domain Eukaryota; kingdom Metazoa; phylum Arthropoda; class Insecta; order Hemiptera; family Monophlebidae; genus Coronaproctus; species Coronaproctus castanopsis. The sequence continues at coordinate 5,071,658 of CM065053.1, forward strand.
TTATTCCTGCTAAAATATATCCCATACACCTGCATCTTTATATATATATACAACACAATACAATACAAAAGCCTTTATTTACATTATTTATAATACACCCATATATATAATATTCTATATACGATATCCTTAATACCTATAGAATAATCAGTATATTTAAAAGCCCGTCATAGAGCATTGGCCTCCTCCAATATAGCATTCACATATAAAATGGATCGTTATACTCAGAATCGTCTGGAATGGAAACAATTGGGAAAGAAATATCGAATTGACCAACTAGGGACTCTATGTAAAATATTTTCACAATGGCCGTTTTCCCCTTTCTTTCCTACCCAACCATTCACTTCAGTAGGATTTCGTCATTAGATCGCTACAAAATAAAACTTAAATTTTAACAGTTCACGCAAGTACTATAGACAAAGCTTTCGTACAAATAATTACGCGCTTATGTACAAAAATATACTATTAGATATAAGTGTGCACATAAAAACATAACGATTATATCACGGTACCCATATTAAAAGTTTAAATAAAATAAAAGTTTACATAAGTTGTAATTTAAAAAATGTAATTGTTTACTGCTAGAAAATAAACTTCCTATACGTTATTCATATAGTTATTATATGTTACCAATTAAGAATTTTCCAATGAATAATTTGTTATTTACAACACTTAAGAACGACATTATTAAAATTTAGAATTGAAAATTTGATATTAATTTGGAGTTTTATTTGTAAACATTAATAAATATCTTACTCTTATTTTAATATATAGTAATTAAACTGCATTGAATAATATCAATTCAATGTGTTATAATTAACAATGCGACATATTAACACGTGCCCTCATCAAGTTAATATATATATATATATATATCAAAACCGATAGTCGCGTGTTTACGCGTGCCTGTTTGTTTGAACTGTAAGAGAAATAGTGAATCAAAATAATTGATTTGTCTTCCATTATAATTTTTGCCTAAATGTTAAATTTTGAAAGTAATTCGACTAAAATTGTCCGTTTCTTTAAAATAATACATCAGAATGCACACATATATGTGTATATACATCGAATATGCAAGAGCATTTTTTTTTAAGCCGAAAATTCACTACCAAATTATTCCAATACAAAAAACTCTAATAAATCAATGGACGTACATATATAAATTTATTTACAGGAGTTCTATTTATAAAAATTTATTTTAAGATTAATTTTACTTTCGTAAAATGTCCTATTTCATTTTGACATAAAATTCATTCAATTAATGTTTTGAAAATTTGTGAAAAATTTAAACAGTTTAACAAGTTCCTCCAACAGTACCACCTGTGTTCGTGATTAATCCGAGCAATTAATTCTTAACTCTAACAAAAAATGTTGCTACAACAAACTGCACGCATATATATACATATATATATATATATACATTATTATTAGGAATCCAACTCACTCGATGCATTAATAAATAATAATACATATATATAATATATGTATATATATATATATATATATATATATATATATATATAATATATGTCATTCACACTGTTATATATAAAATATTCTTATTAACGTGATATAAAAGCTATCGAATGTATTACGTTGGGAGTAGAAAATACGATGCTTCGTTTAAAAAAAAACAAAACAAAATACAAAACTCGTAAGAAACAGCAAAAACGAAAAATGCTGAAACACGCCTATTTTAAGGGAAAAGAAAATGGGCCTAAATGGGCCTAGATGAATGAATGGAATTAAAGGTCTTTAGGGAGAATGCGAGTTATGAAAGCAGAGAAAAATTTAACGAAAAATACGGGAAAGTTTGGGAACTGGTATAACTCTATAAATTACACAATAAGGCAGTATCGGGAGTAAAAAATGGCGCCCACTCTTGGGATGCGGGAAGCGAGTAGTGACTAACCAAACTAAAATAAAATCTATATGTACCGGCAATGCGAACGTTAATAATCTAATAAAAAATTAGTGACGCAGAAAAAATGAATATTTCCCACTCGTATTAGGACTGAAACAGTTAAGAGCAATTTTACGATTTCGAATGAATACCATATTTATACATAGATTATACATATATATATCCATCCATTATATACATACATATATGTTTATGTGACAAGTCGTATATCAGTATATACATATATAAATATATATATCAATTTATATACACATATATGCAAGTTCCTATAGATTAGTATATACATATTCCAATGTATAAATACATAATATATACTTATACGTATACATAACAATTAAGATAAAATTTATATATATATAGATTCATTTATATATTTATGGACAAATTTGTATTTAAATGTACATGTATAACAATTTATATATAAATATATATATATACAAATGTACATATATATATATATATATATATATATATATATATATATATATATATATATATATGTATATATACATATATCATCATCCTAACGTATGATGTTTGACTTCCAAGACATCAACATATGCAGTTAAATCGAATATCCGCTATTTAATTAGATATTATCATTAACAGTCTTATTCTTCCTAGCGGAGGGTTCTCTTAAATTTTCTCCCTATATAACAGCTTGTGAAAAATTTCTGGTGTATAACATAGTTTTAAAGCCTGTGTGGGCGTACGGTATTCAGGTCTGGGGGTATGCGGAACCTAGAAACATAGATATAATATAAAGATTTGCGAAATCGAACTCTAAGACAAACAGCATCCTGGTATGTCTCAAAACTTTTCGATACACCGTGACTTACATGTAAGTACTGTTCTCGAGTTCGAGTAGATCTAGAAAAGTGGACAACGCTATTTAATAAGGTTGGAAAATCATAAAAATCCATTGGCCATAAACTAGCTCGATAATTCGGAAGAGTTGCAGAGATTAGATCGTGTGTAAATCAACTGATCTTTTAACTGTTTAGCGAAATAAAGGGACTGAGTTCTTTCCCTTCACATGCCATCTATCAAATATCAACTGTTTGATGGCCTACAGGTTAGCTAGTTGTAGTGTAGATGAAAAAAACTGTTCATTTTGATCAGCTTATTGTAACTTATTTATATTCGCTTTATTTACTGTCCAGATTTCAGTACCATAAGGAGTTATGGACCACACGAATATTTTCAATGTTTTTTTAACGTTGTTTCAATAATATTCGCCTTAGTATGCCTTGTTTTTCTTATAACGCACATTTCGCTAGTCCAATTTTATATTTACTTTCAGTATCGCGACAGAGATCTTCTGTTACAATATGATCGAGATGTTTAAACCTCTGAACTTACTCAATTCCATCAATTTTTATACAGATGCGCGCGGTTTCCTTACAAACATGGTTGATTTTGTTTTCTTTCACATTTATTACCATACCTAGTAGCTTACCGTGTCATCTTTCGAAGCTTATCCGCAGTTCTTAGCAATACCACCTGATCATTCACGAATTTTACAGTTTTTAGTTTTTCTCCTACGATGTTTATTCACTTCCGAATGATTCAAGATAAACATTAAAAGGATACGACGATAATAAACATCCTTGTCTTACTTCTGTGTTTATATTTGCAACTTCTGACTTGTCATCATTAATTTTTTTTTCATATTTCTTCCAACAACGGGAAAAGCTTATTCCAACGTACTTTATCGAACAATTATATATAATATTTAAATATTTATACTACCGATATTCGGCCGAAACTATGTCGAAAACTCGATTTTCCCGGTACCGAAACCAACCGAAACTAAAACCGAACCTTCGGTCGATCTTTAATATATACATGTATGCATATATATATATATATATATATATATATATATATGTATAATGTTATACACATATGTTTATAATTATAAAAGGCATACCATTCGGTTAGAAGAGAAACACTGTTTAGTACAACGGATGAATTTAGAGCAGTTAAAAACATTATCGTAATGATGAGATACGCTTTACACGGCGCTTCCAAGACGAAAATAAAACTTCGCGAGAGAATTATCGCGTCCGTTCAATAATAATGAATCAGGCGTGAGACAAGGGAACAGATTGTATTCGTTTTAACTATCAGATGACTCAACGATTAGAATCGAAGAACGTAGATGATTCGACAGATCAAATAAATATCCTTAAAGAGCTGTAAAAAAAGGAGAACGCGACCGATGTAAACAACGCACCTGGATTTACGGTCACCAAATGCGAACGTATAAAAAGATTCGACTTATTCCAAATACCTTGGGGGATTTATACAAACGAACACCTTAGGAACAACAAAGTATTGAAGAAATACCGGAGCAGTGAAAAGAACCGGAAGAAGCAACCATCGTGGAGATATTTTATCTGGTCTATGGAGTCGTCCAATGCGAAAAAAGAAAAAATATATGTACACGCGACATATATATATATATATATATATATGCGTGCATGTGTACAATTTTTTCGACTAATTATGATTAACTTTCAAAGGAGAAGGCTTGAAAATTTTAACACATAATAAATTCATTCTTGTTAAAGTGATGTCGAAACTATTTTTCTACATAAATTATTACCTGTTAATGACTGTTACCTTGTTCTAAAAAAGAAGGTAAAGTCGAAGTGTAATATTGAATAATACTCTACGGTAATATATGCATATGTATGAACACACATACACAATGCATATATAAATACATTTCTATATCTTTGTATCATTTAATGGTAATATCCGCCTCATATTATTTATACTCGTGCAGATGCGCAAACTGGCGTATATACACACACACTCACACACACACACACACGCGCGTGCATATATTTGAATCTGAATTTATAAATATAGATAAATATATCTATATATATACACCTGTATATGAACTATTATTTATGTATATATATATATATATATATATATATATATATATATATATATATATATATATATATATATATATATATGTATCTATAGGAATTAATTCGCCTTCTGGATATTTACATTGACACGCAATAAGGTTGAATCGAAATTCACCCCCTATTTAATGTCTGTCCGCTGTCACTATGTTGCCTGAGGGTTAATATCCTCTTTGTCACTATATTTTTCTTTATTATTCATCCGGTCTTTATTATCGTCACTGTCATTATCATTATTTTTGTTATTATTATCGTCCGTATTATTCCCCGAACTGTCACTATTATCATCGGCATCATTGTCGCTGTTACCTATTACGTCCGCTATTTGCTATTATTAACTATTACCTCCGTCAATTTACATTCGGTCTAGTCGTTCGTTTTGCTAAACTTCGTCCGTCTACTTTTGCATTCTCTTCTTAGTCCTATTTTTCTTATTTCGGAGTTTTCCGACTAAGATTTTTCTCAGATTTCGGACGTTCTTTCGAGAATTTTAATCGAACTACCTATTTTCCGTTTTTTCGAGTGACTCTCCACATTTTTATGTCGGTGTTTATAGGGCGAATTAGTTCAAACGGACGAGCGAAACTGTTAACGAATTCAACAAAAAACGAAAATTCACTGTAAATTATTCGACATCCTCCGGCGTTTTAATTGCCTACTGTAGTTCTCTTTTAATTTATTACATTACTACTCTTATTTTAGCTCGTTTTTAGTATATATATATATTATATATATATATATATATATATATATATATATGTGTGTGTGTGTGAGTTTGTGTTTACGTCGATTAGGTAACTGTAGAAGCTGCGCTTTTTAAACGAATGAAAGAGTAATCTACTTTCCTTGTAATTGTTCGTTATAAACTCCTAATCGATATAAATAATCGAATTAGATTCTTAATGTACGATACGATTGGTTTTTATTACCTGAACCAGTAGTAGGTATAGTAATGTTTTTTCGATAAATTCACAAATATTCCCCACTCCGTAAGTAAACGAACGATTACGAATGAAGCAGGTTCGTGGCGAGATGCAAATTTATATAGGCAACGAGTCCATAACGAAAATTACATATATATATATATATATATATATATATATATATATATATATATATATATATAATCATCATCATTATTGTCGTATTATTCGTTGCCAAACGTCGTTACTAGCTAAAATGAGCTAGACGGATTTCTGTACAGAAGGTAACGAGTTCGAATACGATCCACGATGCAAAAATTATCATCAGAAAAAAAAATTATCCTAATAATATTAATAAAAGTAATAATAAAGTGTGTGTGGTAGGCCTGTGCGCAATGTAATATTTAGGGTGGCAACGGGATGAACCATGTGTGTCCCATCAACCATCATGTGTGTGTGTGGTATGGTGATTTTGTGGAGGACGTGAAAAATATGAATGAAACAGTGAACAAAAAATATACTTATTACTAACAACGTTTACATGATCAATTTGAAACAAACGTAAACAAAATTATAAAAGAAAACTTCAGATAAAACAAAACAAAATATAAATCTTCATAATAAACATCTAGTATTTAGAAAAAAAAAATGAACTTAAAACATAATAAGAGTAAATAAAAATTAGAAAATATAATTTATAAGAAATCTATATGTATAATCATAAATAGATTATAAATAAATTAGTGTAGGTGTGTAGTGTATACTGTGTGTGAAGTGCATGTGTAGGAAGTGAGTGAAAAGCAAAAACCATACAACTGTTGCGGTTTCACGATTAAATTAAGTATTAAGCCAAAGAAAACAAAAATGTAAATTATCCGGATTTAAACTTATGACACTGGCAGACTACATATAAAGCAGCAAATTTTTGGAATTAGATTTGCTGATAATCATTGCTTGGGGAGGACTTAATTTTGTATCGTGAACGAAGTTCAAGGGCAGTAATATAACAAATATTCAATGTTATCCACGGCACCAGAGGTACACAAGGTACACACAGGGTCACTTATCAGTTGCAACCTATGTAAATAGGAAACAAATTTTCCATGCCTTGAAAGCACCTGTGCATTATAAAAGTTAATATTTAAATTTTTCAGTGTCATTCGATCGGAAACTTTAAGGAAAAACATATAGGTCTTCCTGTCGGTTTCACAGCTATCCTACCTCTCCTGCCATGTTACAATGAGAGAGTTGTTAATAAGTTTTTTTTAATTTGAATATTGGGATTGTTCTCCAAATTAGTGGTGTGTACATCCCCAGCAACTGGAAATTCTTGACATAGGAAATATCCCCAACTACCCTGTATTTAGAGATGATTGAGGAACCCGTGATAAGAAGACCCAGAGGTAGAATGTTAGAGATAATATTGGCAGTAGACGTTGGACAGATTCAATACAGAGATGAAATACCTAAAATAAATTTCCTCTGGTGTCGGTTAACAATGTTAGTGGCTCCTTTATTGATATATATATATATATATATATATATATATATATATATATATATATATACGAGAGAGCCATACCAATACAGAGACTCAATCATTCCCTTATACAGGATGACCCTCTCCCTATATCTCAAACCGAAAGTGTTAGGTTGGAAGCCTCTAAGTTTATTGTACATACCATCTCATTTCTTATGAATATACTCTACATATGGCAGAAAAGTCAGTCGATAATCCAGGATGAGACCCAGAAATTTCAACTGACATGTATGTGGAATTGTTTGGTCCTTTGGTCAGGTACTAATTTAAGTTCTTCTACATTCTTTACTATTTTTTTTTAATAACCGAACGCAATAAATTGACGTTTAGGAGCAGGGAAAGTAAGACATAATTCATTAAGAATGGATTCGAGCTGTAGACATACAACTAAAATTAATTTGAAATCGTAGTATCTATCAATACTCTGCATCGGAGATGAGCTCAATGCATTTGTTTGGGAAAAAATTATATAATTCAAAGTGAACACGAGAATATAAAATATTTCAGAGTGTGGATCTATGACAGAGCCCTGAGGAGCACTACACTGCTATCTCCTGCTGGCGACGGAGTTATTTATATTAAGCATTGCATGTCGATTTTGAAAATAATTAATAATTGTATTAATGATGAAATTAAATTGTTTTAAAATAGCAACGAGTGCTGACCACCTACAATCAAAGGCTCCCTTGACATCAAAGGAGATGACAACTGCAGAATGACCAGCAGTCAGTTGAGTTTTGATTACAGAAACCAGCTTGTAGTGAACATTCACAGTAGAGAGTCTCCCCCTGAAGCCAAACTGGTTTTGCTGAAAAACATTGAGGCTGCAAGTTTCCTCTGAGAGGATTTTACACTAATAACCTTTTCATACCTTTTACCAGTGGAGTTCAGTAAAGAGGTGACCAAAGAGGGATTTGGGATCTTTTTAAAAGTTTGGGAAGCAGTTTAATATTAGTTACTTTTCAACACAATTGGAAGAGCTGGTGAGCAAGGCAACTATTTATTATTGAACTAAATAAATTAGGTAACTTACAATCTAAATGTTTGACAATTATGTTATTTATTTTATCTGAAGAAGGAGCTTTTTTATTATTAAGCCCCTTCACTAGACTTGTTATGGTTGAGAGACATAAAGAGTACTGGAAAGATACTTAGAATATCCCTATCACGTTTCACAATATAAAACAACTTCAGCCTGAGCTTCCTTGTCTATCCTGGTTCTAGAATATCGAAATGTAAGTGGGTCTGCTCTGTGGTTTTATTGTCGATTTATGTAGACTGTGCTTTGGAAAAAATCGTCTATCGGCTACACTTTTTCAAATGCATCACTTTGCTTCTCCGTTCTGTTCACATCCTTCAGATATCTACTGTATCGCAGACGTAAATCAAATTTTCCTGAAATGTTCACACTACCACTCCTCTTGTAACACGTTGTATAATCACCTCATTCCTTTTCCTGTAAATACTCTTCATATATTTTCATTTTTATTTAGTAATTGTTTTTAGGGTAAGTTATGCCAAATCCCGTGTATATAATTGTACGATTATATATATATATATGGTGACCCAGAAAAGTCGGATGATTTTGTTTTTAGAGTAGCACAATCGGTAACACTGCTACAACGCAAACCGCGTGCGCCACGCTTAGTGTACACACGAGAGATTGGTTTTTGTTCACAGCATCCTACAACGATGATCGGCGTGAATTAATCACGTCAGTGCAAAGATAATTTCGCAAAGAATTCACAGTTACGCGATTCTTTTTGTGGGGGTACATTAAAACACGTCAACAAGATCTGGAAGATGTGAAAACTAAGATTTCTGAAGAAATTTCAAAAATTCAGCGACCTCTGCTTGAAAAAGTGTTCGAAAATATTGGAAAAGTACTGAATGAATGTATTCGTAAATGATTGTAAGCTAATCTCTCATTTTCGTATTTTTAAATAAAATTTCATTGAAAAATTTCGGTCGAGTAATTTTTGAGTTGTTAAAAACACAACAGAACCATCCGTCCTCTCTGGGTTACCCTATATAATAATAATAATTATTATTATTATTATTCTATGTTTTGAATCTGTTACAGCGCGGAGAGAATTATCATGTTATTGTCGGGTGAAAGTTATTTTTACAATATATATGTTGGTTGCCAAATTAAGGACTAGAAAATCTTCGTTATTTCGGCCGTTTTCGATGTACGTTTAATCACGGTAATACACAGCGGCTTTGAGAAATTTTCCATCTCAATATCGTATATATATATCATATCGTGTATCGAATTTCGGTGCACATATAATATGTAATACGTTATGTAGGATATAGAAAATCACTCTCTCGAAGAGTATTACATAACGACTTCATCATAAAGCTATATTGGACATAAACTGCCGGCTAGAGACTCGAAAGTGGTTTACGAATTACGCTACAACAAAGGCATCGTAGGATAACCCCGAGGGATAGAATAAAATTTGATAGAGATACAAGGCACGTTACGCTCGGTTTAGAACATCAAAGAACGTTCTTTTGATTTTCATAATGTCCTTACTACTATCGTCTTCGTCAGGCGTATTTATATGAATTATCGTCTACTCTATTATTACTAGATGTAAAATAATGTCGAAATGTAGGTGCGTAAATATGAAAGGATGTTATCGGCATAATTCTTTTTTCGAAGCGAACTAGGGAAGTCAAGTAAATAGACTCTAACGGTGATGATAGTTTCAGCGAATACGCGAAATAGATAAATAAGACAAAAAGAATGTGTTAGATATGAAAAAAATCTTTACAACTCAAAAATAATGCTGGTATACAGAATTCAGCAGAGATTAACACCGCATAAGAACAATCAGTTTATTTTTAATAAATTAACACGATACTTAAATGAACAAAATTGAGATAAAACGAATTTCGAACACTTATATATACATATAACAGAAATACAGATATCATCTTCAGATAAGATATCAGCTGACATTGAACCATACTCAGATAAGATATCAGCTGGCATCGAACCAGACGCTGCGGCAATTGAACTTCAAATAATTTCGAACAGAATGCATAACATAACGACATGGCCTATTCCTCTTGGACATTGAAAAACAGCGCCTGGCATAACGGAATCATATATAAAACGATACAATACGGCTATTATAATTTTTTTTTATTTTTTTTTGGCTTCCATACAGTTTACCCATATCTGCATATTATGAAATGAATAATAAGATCCTCACGTTTAAATATACGTCAAAACATTGCGCAGTGCTACGTATATCCAAACTTATTATATGGAATTGAGGCAGCAATTTTAAACAAAAGGCAACTAAATCAATTAGAATCTCCAGAGATGTGGCTACATAGAAGAATGTTGAATAGAATAGATAAACAACACATCAAATTGAAAAGTCCTAGAGGTGGCAAAAACTGAGAGAAGGTTAGTGAAATCAGTTATTCAAAGGAAAATAACATGACGTCAAAGAAGACAACGAGTGTAAAATTATTACGTTGTTTATAAATTATCCATCTGAAATAGCAAATTCTGTTGAAGAATATTTTCTGATAGCGTATTGATGTGGATTAAGCGCAGATGTATTGTAGTAAATTCTCAATTTAAAAATTTAAGAATAATTTTTTAATAATTTTAATTAATGAATTTAATAAACCTATGCTTGTTACTATTTACTTTACTCAAAGTATTTTTTGGTTTGTTTAACGTAGTTACGTTAGCACATTTCCAAATGTAAAGAAACATAATATTAAGTTGTAATAATTTGTTATAATAGTGTTAATAACAAATTTTTGGGAAATAACAGAATATAATTATAATAATATTGTTAGTTACACCATCCGAGAATGGAGCTGTTTTATTATTGTTAAGATGTTGTATAATTAGTTTAAGTTCCTAAAATATGTTACTTCAAATTGTACATATTTATTAATATTTGTTTTTGAAGTAAATAAATGGTTTTTTAATATATCGCAAATAATAATTTTTATATTATACGTAACCCCGTTCATCTGTTGATTTCGTTTTCGGTTATATTGACAGCAAAAAACAGACCTGGCTGTCGCTGTTTTATTTTAGCTCGCGTCTAATAAGTGTAAAAATAACTCTGGTTAGTCAGATTGCTTAGGGCTTGGGGTTTAACCTAATTAAGATTTGGTTATTTACTTAAAGTTCAATTTAACTCGGGTTTACTGTTTTTTTTTGTTTTTTTTTTTTGTGGTTCCCCAATCCGCACTTATGCGGTAGAGCAAGTGTATTAAGCAATTTGTGATAAAGGTGCAGAGAACCAGAGTACTTAATAAATAACTGTGTGAAAGTGTAGTGTAGCTGAAACAAAACAGAATCAAACAATTATTACAAAAGTTAACTAGATATGTGTGACAGTTCCCTGCAAAGTGTAAAATAATAAAATATATATATAAGATGGTAAGGGATGAAAAACATAGTCCCTTAAACCATCAATGATGTGTGTAAAGAGTTTGTGTCTTAATAATAATAAAAAGTGAACTAATATAATGTAACAACAAAAGAAAGCTTACTGCTAACAATGTAATACTAAACACAGAAGATAAATATTGAGTGTAACTCATGTATAAAATAATACAAAATATTAATAGGATAAAAAAAAAACATTAATAATATAAAAGCATGCTGCCCAAACAACAACTGTAATGGGTTAACATTCCTCTTAATATAATAATTAACCTAATTTAAACTTGTGAAGCATAAGCTTCTCCATAAATTGGAGAACAGCAACATGTTTGGAAGCAATAGGAAAAATATCATCATGTTGCAAGTTAAAGGTGGATCTGATGGCAGAAAAAGCAGGACAATCAAACAAAACGTGTTTGAAATCATCCTCAACATTAAGAGAACAACAAGTGCACACTGAAGACCCAGAAAGCTTGAACCTAAATAAATAGGAACCAAACTTACCATGTCCAGCAAGCACTTGGGCATTATAGAAATTGATATTTAAATTCTTCAATTTTAACCTAGATAATATACTAGGGAAAAATTCATAAGTTTTTTGCCAGTAATAGAATTATCCCACCTCTCCTGCCACAGATTAACCAATTGAAAGAATACATATTTTTTGAATTGGACAGGAGTTAAAGGAAGAGAAGGAAACTCAAAAGATGGGAATAATAAATTCTGACTCTTCAGTAAAGAGTAGTCTGCAAGCAGCCTATACTCACCCGTGATAGCCCTGCCAACCAGATATAAATCAAGAGGAATGACACCACAGATAACACAAGCTGCAGAACTAGGAGAAGTTCTATAGACGGGTTTACTGTTATAATTTAGTTTTGTTTGAACCCCCCTCTTCAACCAAGTCAGGCTACGCCACTGACTTTATGTATAAGATTATTATTTTTTAAAAAAATATTCTAAATATAATTATGTTTTCTAACGAGTAATTTAAAAAATTCTTAAGTCTTTATTCCACCGTGATTTGTAACTATTGAGTCGCTTACATTAACCGTTGTCAGTAAATTGTTTAATAATACTATTTACTTCAATGTGTGTGTATTTGCAAATATTAATCTAGATTGAAAATTTAACATTAAGTCGGCATTTATATGATTAATAAATAAAACTGAATCCGGGGTAAGAATCACATCATTACTATCAATATTTGTATCATAAATATCGATACTGATATTCTTATGATCACTTAAGCAAAAAACCTTGATCTACGATTCCGTACAAATTATATTTAATTTTATAATTTACTAATAATCTACCAAGCTTTGCCTATTGTAAATTTGAAAAGTGTAAACGTTAAAATCATTTTTAATTATTATGCTATCTGAATACACAAGATTCTCAAATTATGCATTCCGGGGCGTACGTTGAAACTTCTTGTTTTCCTCAAATTTAAATCGTGAATTATATGTTTCCAGGTTTGTTTTATATGCTTAAGCAATAATATATATATATATATATATATATATATATATATATATATACATATATATATATATATATATATATGAGTCATCATTCTTTTCTCTTGCGGTACGCCAGGAATCATTCCGTTACTTTGTTCGCCCCCCGCTGATCTCTGTATCTTATGATATAAAAAATTTGCGGGATCCAGAAGCGCTCTGTGTAGGTTGGCACGCAACAAACGCAACTGGGAAAAATTGGGAGCGACCTTCGCTCGAAAGGGTCTAGTATGACCACATTCGAAATTAATTTTAGAAATAAATTTTAGCTGTAACGGATATTTATAAATTGTTAATTTAGTTACGCTAAATAAAGGTTAATATTATTCGTATTCTTATTAATTTAAATTTTTATCGATAACGTATATGCTTGGAAGAAACATATTCATGCTTTACTAATCAGGAATGGGGATATATAAATATGTAAATATACATTATATGTATATAGAGGGATAATTGAGAATTGCGTCTAATTTATTTTTTTGCGACAAATACTAGGTCGAATTATACGAGCAGAAATATTTTTTATCGCCAGGCGCAATTGAAAACAAAATTCACGGGTATGATCTAAAACGTGCCCGAAATTGTAGTTAAAACAGGCGGCTTGAACAAAGCAGAATTTTTTACGTCGTGAACGAGTAAGGACACGTAGAAAAGAGAAAATTTATACTTTGTACTGTGTTCCAACATGATAACAATTGTTAAACAAAAGTAGCAAATTATCTGTGACCGAAAAATACGATTCGCTTATCAGATGAACTTTATATGTATATGTTAAATACATATTGGTATAAAGTAATTGGAATATAAAAATAAAGGTTAAAAAATCCGATACGTAAGCTTATTACCGATTTAAATTATAATAAACTTAGCTTAATTATTTTACGTAAATATGCGATTAAATGTTTTCGATGTTTTAAAGTTATTTTCGGAAAGGAACAAGAAATGCGTATATATTTAAAAACTTCTCAAATAGTATACTTCTGCTGGTATCTATGTTTTAACCATCGAATAATCGTACCTAACGATATTATTTATAATCGTAACGTCCGACATTTACGATCGAAGAATTTAGCAATTCTTATACGGAATGCGAAGGTAAATGTGCGTTGTGTTAACGCGAGTGTATTGAGGCTTATTTAAGATGACCGTCGAAGCGATTGTTTTAAAGTCGCTGAACTTTCTTCAAGTCTGATCGAAGACTACAAAGGAGGAATAACGCGGATATAATATTACTGTTTTTATTAATTCGAGACCGTTAGCGACGATTTTTATTAACATCTTGCACCGAGTTTTATAAATGCAGCGATTTATTATACGTTAAATTCTGTAATACCTAACAAACGACTTCATCTTTCCAGTTAATCGTGTTCTTCTTTTTTTATTCTGACGTAATAGTTGACAATTGGTTTTTCGGTAATGGCCACGGATTTTAACGAACATTCGCTGAAATGTGACAATCACGTCTCATTCTGTTCATTTGATCCGTGCAAGTCATACTAGATTTTCATATTTTTGTATTTCCTTCAAAATTGCCTTCCGCGATAAAAATATCAAAAATCGTGTCCTCCAGAAACCTTTAACTTTATTCCATCGTATCCAAAGGATTTCTTTCTTCGTTTATCCGAAACTTCCGAATTCTCCTTCTACGGTCACGTGCGATATTGATCAAACCGATGTAGCCGTATTGTACATTTAGTTTTACGTACAAAATGAGCTAGCATTCGAGGCATTATTTATACGGAGTGAGGCTAACCTTCTTTGTGATAATTAACAATTAAATAATGATGAAAAACTATCTATGTCGCGTTGGTTTCGAGCTCCCTGACCGTCGAATTGACAGACGATATATATATATATATATATATATATATGTGTGTGTGTGAATACACATATATATATATATCGTGAAACGCAATGGCTAACCACCACGCAAAACACCATATCCGCTTTAGTAATAGTATAGTATGATATAAAAACACCCGGGGCTGCATTGCGTAGCGATAACAAAACGATCACAATCAGTTCTCCCGGGTCTGTGTGTCTGTATAGGCTAACGCCATATTATGATTGTACGCTACTTACACTGTACAACAAAATATGTATTAGGTAAGTAGTCGTCCACCTTCGGCACGGAGACGTCACTTAATGATGATATAGATTCAGAATAAAAATTAGGCGCTTTTGTAACGTTGTAAATTATATACATTAAACCGATTCGAATTTAATCTGAAATTCGACTATCGACAAATTCTTAGAAAATGCGAAACCGGCGTGACAAATCCTTCTTTTAATTAAATCTAATGTAGAGACTTAAACCGTTGTCTCCGTTTCGACTATATAGCACTGACCAGTCTCTGCCTCGGTCACATATCGTTCTGACGCGACCATCTACCCTAACGTGATCATCTCACTTTTTGCACCATTTTTCTACTCTCTAACCGCCCTGCCCTATTCGTTTTACTACACCGCCACATTAGGTTCCTAGTTTAGTGTATATACGAGAGATTATTCGTTTTTTTGGCCAGTTTCAGCTATCACGACATCCTATAACGAGAAAAAGCACGCATTTTAGGAGGAACGTTGTTTTCGGCGTGAATCGATCACGACAGTGTAAAAAGAGTTTTGAAAAGAATTCGAAATTACGCTTTATTATTTTTTTTTCGTATTGATAACTTAAGATGAGATGTGACACCTGAAAATTAGAATTTTCGAAGAAATTTTCCACCGATCTATAAAAGTGGTCGAAAATATTGTAAAAAGACCGAATGAATGTATTTTGCACTTTTCTTTAAAAAATAAAATTCCATTCGAAAATTTTAGTCCAATAGTTTTTAAGTTATTCAAAAACCAACAAAATCGTCCGTCTTCTATGGGTCACGCTATATTTGTATCACGCGTGTGCATATTTCAGTGTACTTCCTTTGTTTTCGGATTTTTAATAACGTTTCTTTTTATTTTCGGTTTAAACTAACATCCGACTAATTTCAGTACGTCGGACGAAACAAGAATAAATAAGAGATAATTTGGAAGCTCCCAATATTGAACGAGCACTATCGTTATCGTAATCAACCCCATTTTAGTGAACAAAACAGGTGAATCACAGAAATTCATATATATATATATATATATACATAACCGCTCGTTATTAGAGGATAATTTTCACGCATGCGTGGACCCTCCCTGCTGATACGCGCAGACCAATCGTCGACGGTACGGTTGTAGCCGCATGCGGTAACGGACGAATTTGATAAACGTCGTTAGTCGACCGAATGTTTCATTAGAAATCGGTTTTCCAGTCGTTACTCAGTCGTGTAACCGTTTTCAGTTTTTTTTTTCTTTGTCGTGAATATCCGCAATTACTTCCGGAACGTTACGAACGGAAATAAATTTCGCGTCCGTCCGGGATTTCCGTTGTTGTTTTTTTTATTTAGTCCGTCGTCTAGTTAATTCCCGGTAGATGGTCGAATTGCTCCACCTCGTTAGCAACTCGTCGTAGGAAGAACTTTCCGATTTAATCTAAAAGTGAGTAAAATTTTATAATTAAAGTTTCCAGAATGGAAATAAAAATCGAATAAATATAATTTCGAAGAGAACGTGTTGCAATTAGCAGGTTTTTCGAAATTTAATAAGCGAAATTTTATTCTCCATTACATATATATATACATAAGAAACATGTGTGTGTGTGTGTGTTGTTTACTAATTATGGCAACTTTTTCGGTCTTACCATTACGAAACACAATCACAACTTCCCTGCGCTTATAATTATTTATTATTAAAAGCGGCCTCGTGTGACCGGACGATATTTTCTTCTCTTCTATATAGAGAAAGACGATGATCATTTTTCGAGTGAACGAAATGAAGCAGAAATCTAAAATAAAGTATGGAGACCTGAAACATTAGGTTTCAGATTAATTTATAATTTATTATTTATTTCGAAAGGTTACTAGCGTGTATGTACGCGTATTAGCAGTGCGAGAAGTAGAAGATATATATATATATATATATATATATATTATGTAATCCCCCGAACGAGTATGGAACCCTTTACCCGATTTAAAAACTGAACGCTTTCGTTTTGAAAAGGTTTTTTGTTTTTAATTATATAAATATATACGTGCATATATAAATGGTGTGTATGTGTCAGACTCGTCGTGCTGTACTTACACTGAGAGTTTTTTGAACGATTATCTTCAAGAAATTAATATTACATCTCTAGTGACGATAATTCGCCCAAGTAATATCTTCAGTTTGTTTTTTTTTTTTTAAACGTATATTTGTGATAAATGTTATAATGATATATACACTCATAATCACACCTCATGTATACACACAACAACACAACAACACTCATACGACATAATACAATTATTTTAATACTACTTATCCCGTCAAGCTTTCGCTTGTCGACGGGTAATTATATTTCTTATGATTTAATATTATACGCTTAATATGAATTTTTATTTTGATTACATTTATTATATTGATTTCTTTAATTACCGTTTATTTATATAATTATAACTCATTTACACTCTCACATACTCTCTAACTTAACTGCCAAAGTGAGCTTAAGTACTGATCAATGCTCACACACACACATAGAATACATTAGTTTTAATTCATATTAACTTTCAATTTGCAAACAATATATTTCCACTCTAATCATCCACATATAGACTCCGATTTACACGAAAATTTTAATTTTCCAATCGGAGTTGAACCCTGACATCCGCATTGTATCATACTATATTTGTATTTCATAATCCTCGTCATTTCATTATTCTTATAGTATTTTATCCATATTTTCCTTATTTTGTAACCATTTTTTTAATTCACGTTTTAGTTTCCTCTCCACCCTTTCGTTCAATATTTCTTCCGGTATCTCGTTCATCATACGCGGCAATATGTACACATCTGTCTGATTTCCATGCTTCGATTTCGGTATTATGATATTTTTCTATCTTCCTTAGATCGTATGTTATTTCTTTTCTTTCCCTAACTTTTACAGGTTTTCGATTTCTAATATAATCCAACATTCTAACCATTACGCACAATCCTTTTATATCCAGCATGTTTTCCTCCTTCAAAAGTTTATGTAATTCACTATCATTATCCCTTGTAATTAGCTGTAAGGATTTTCTCTGTAAACGATCGACACGTACAGTATAATACTTCTTAGCTAAACCCCATGCCTGCACACCATATCTTAATCGTGAATCTATCAGCGCGTAATATACTATTTTTAATGTTTCTTTGCTAACATAGTTTTGTAATGTATACAATGCTGGCAATGTTGCTCGAATTTTTTTTACCGCAGAACTTATGTGTTTATTCCATCTTAAATTTTCGTCAATAATTACACTCAAGTATCTGTGTTCTCGTACCATTTCTGTTCGCAATCTTTATTACCGCACTTATTCTCCTGTTTCATGTAATGGGCACAATCATTCGAGTGCATCTGTAATATAGGCTTGTATTTTTCTATATCCATCATAGATTTGAAGAACATACATTTTGTTTTTTTAGTATTTATTATCAAGTTATTGTCATGGGCCCATATGCTAATTTGTGTTAAGTCTTTCTGCATATTTTCAACGGCTATTTTTATATTTATATTTGTCGTTATTATCGCTACGTCATCAGCAAAAGCATATATTTCACTATAATTTAAATATTTTTGCAGACTATTTACATATATATATATGTATCATCGTATCTTGAGATAAATCATTTCAGGAAAGCAAGAACAGGTGTAGAACTAGAAAGGTCTATTTGATGTTTCATTAACTATATTGATGGAACGATTGACAAAATTGCAAATAGTTGAGATTAGGCATAAGGCCGAGGATTGACCAATGTGTGATATAAAATGACAAATCATATTTTTGTTCGTAATTTATATATATATATATATATATATATATATATATATATATATATATATATATATGTATGTATGTATAACTCAATTTTTTATTTTATTTTTGTAATGGTATGAATTTACAGTCCACCCAACGTGATACTGCGAGCACTATTTATATTTAAATCAAAGATCATCTCTAGATATATTGCTACATAGGTGAATAATTGCAGATTATCCAGATGGAGAGGGACGATACACTATACGGAGATGTAATACATGAAGAACGTAGTAAAATAAGGTAAAGCTCAGAACGTAACGCTACTGAAGCAGATCATTAAAAAAAACCTGATCGGGATTACAGAAGGGACTCATATGGACAAGACGGTCAGGTTGATGAATCGCTATCTACTGATTAGTACAATTCCGTTGCGATTAATCTTCTTAAAGAAATAGAAAAGTTTCGGGAGATACGGTTGAAGTTTAATAGAGGTGATTGACTAATACTCTCAGTGTACATCAGTTCCAGATGCTCTTTACGCTCCAGTGGAACAGAATGATATCCTTGTGAGAGAGACTAAGGAGAGTTGTACGCCATTAGATGACGCGTCATTAGCTTGCGAATAATAATTATTTCATCATGATCGCCCAATACGATAATGGACGTTGAATTGCGTGATTTCTAAACGAACAATTACTCTTCGTTTATTTATTAATTCTTAATCAAAAACGAATTGAACGACGCTAAAAATATTTATTTTTTTATAATAAATTTACGCGATATAATTAAATACATTTAGAACATGTAAATGCTTATTTAAAAAAACAACGCGATATAATTTATTCATATTATCATAATCTAATCCAGATAGACTAATATAAAAACGAGCAAACTTTAATAATAAATAAACGATATTAATACCGAAATTTACCCGAATAATAAATTATATACCTCTTAAAACTACGTATCTAAATTAATCTAATATCACAGTTCATACGATTTTGTCCTCTCCAGCTAACGTTCTAAATCCGCCGTACTTAGAAGCTGATGCGCTTTAACCTCTACACGATTTTGAAGTCTTATTCGGTGACGTCGACATTTTTCAATTGCTTCATCGACGTGTTCGATCCGTAGATCTTTATGGATGTGAATATTTTTAACATGGCAAGTTCGTGTGTAAAAAAAATAAGACAGGAGTTGGAAATAAGATATAAAAAACTAACTTTGACGATTAGTAGGCATTACTCTCCGTTATCGACTTAAAATTAAATATTAATCGTCATGGCGCCATATCCGTTACCGAACATCGGCTAACATTTTTGCCAATTCTTTATCCATTGTATTCCGGAACAATTCAACTCTACTCGCCTCGTACCGCCGCGCTAAGTTTTGCACCCATGTTGTTGTCCCGGCGGTCTGTTCCCGGCGATCTTCCCTCGTATAATTATATCGTTTGATTACACGTCCAAAATATTTCACTTTTCTATGTTTGACTTCTTTTACTATTATTTAAACGACTTACTATTCTTATCTCGTCAGTCCATTTTACTTTAAGAATATTACGATATAGCAACATTTTCAAGATATCTAGTGTTTCCTCTAACAACGATAGCAGTGCCGAGAGAACATTTTACCAGTCTTAATTTTAATCTAGTATATTTTCCTGTTTACTACATAATATAGCACCCGTAAGCCTTAAGAAATGCATTACAGCCTTTCTCAATACGAATTTTTATTTATTCGCTCGTAGCTCATTTATGTTGCTATACTCGAAAATCTCTATTTTACCTATTGTTCTTCCATCAGCTGTTTAATGGCGATGTTTTCGTGTTTTTGTTTTTCATATTTATTAATATACAAACAAATTTTAGAAGCCCCGATGTAAATTAAGCGATTATTTAATGTCGTAGCCTAATCACAACAACGTAAACATCCGGACCGAAGTGCCTTTATATTCTAGTTCGAGTCTTTTCTCTACTTCTCACTTCGTAAATCATACCTCGCAAATGAATAGTTGTCCTACACACACACACATACATATATAGTGTCGAGCAAAGTAATTTCAAACCGCGATAATTACATAACGACTTAATTTCCTTTGGAGAAAGTGAATATTAAAATTTTAAAAAATTTCAACGAAGCACATTCGTTTTTATTCGATTTTTCCGTCTCGATGTACGTTAACGTATAGATCGAATTTGATCGTCAACATCACTTTCTTGCGACAACTACAAGAAGTACACAGGTGGGAGACGATATAAAAATTTGGCTTATATTACACTGGAAAGGAAACATCAGATACGCTACCAATGATAATTACTACGTGCCTATCGACTAACCAATTCGTGAGATTTATATACATGTATTTCTTACTTAAAATACACTGATGAACGTAAAGCGTAGGCGATCAATCAAATCTCGAGTTCCCCAGTTGACCATGTGTTCGTCCATTTCTTAATGTTGACTAACCGGCACTTTGTTTTGTCTTCCTCGACTTCTCGTTCTACTTGTCCACAGACTATTAGTTGAAGGAGTTGATATCCATTTCCTACAATCACACGACCGAAATATTTTAAACTTCTAACGGATTTCGTTATTTTTGTTTTGCTCATCTTTGAAAGTTTGATCCGATGTTTTGGCTATCCGTGATTTCAACGTCCTTCCGCTATACTACGTTTATACGAAACCTTTAATAATCAGTTTATCCGTCTTTTGTTGAGCTACCTCAACTCCATATAGGAAGATTGAATATATGTAGCGCTGCAAAATGCTTTAACCGTATGTTTAACCGCGAGATTGTCGTAGGGAAAATCTCGTTCGCTGGTATGAACACTTCGGCCATAGTTACGCCTCGTTCTTATTTCTGCATTGAAGTCCGTGTTCTAAGCAATAATGTCGTTACATGCCCGAGGATTTGAATTTCTCGACTCGTTCGATCTACTGGTTGTTAATCATAATGAAAACTCGATTAAGATATTTTTTTGCTGGATTTACCCGTCTAATTTTTACGTTTATCTTCAACTCTTTCCAACTGTGTTAATTTCATCGAGGAGTACTTGAAGTTTATTTTATTATTAGCGATAATTGCAAAATCATCGGCGTAACGGAGGTTATTAATAATTCTTCCATTGATTGGTAGACAAGAGATAATTTGAAAATTTGCTCAACATATAAATCGAAAGTATAAAATCGTCCCTGTAGTGTTTTTCGTTGAACGTTTTATACAATAAAAACTCTGGTTTGATTTTATCATAATCATTAGCGGAGTCTTAAGATATGTACATCGCCATGATAGTGACACATCCAAGTCCATCGTGTTTTCCTTATTCAATTTAATAACGAAATTTTCTTTTTAATTCGCCGCAGCATCTATTCGAATTTTAGAATTTGTTCTACCCATCTTATCTGTTTCATTTTCCTGTAAGCCAACATCTCGAACGCCTGTAACTTATTCGTATTAACTTTATTAAACGTCCAGGTATCAACACAATTTGTGGACCACAAGAATATTTTCAATATTTTTTTTACGGAGTTTCAATGCCATTGATTTTATCTTAATATGCTTTGTTTTTCTCGAAACACGTATTTTATTATTCACACGTCTAGAATTAATTTCAAAATCGCAACAGAGATCTTCTGTTATAGTTGCAATCTGTGTGCTTACTCAACTATTGGTCTATCAATTTTTATGCAAAATAGCCACTGTTTCCTTCCAATTATCATTGTTTTTTGATTTTTCAACATGTATGCATATGTTTATTAATACATATACATAATTATTGTATATATATATATATATGGTGACCCAGAGAAGACGGACTGTTTTGTTTTTTTTTAATAGCGAAGTTGGTAAGACTGCTATAACGCAAACCGCATACTCCACGTTTACTGTACACACGTGAGATTGATTTTTGCCTAGTTTCAGTTATCTTGACATCCTATAGGGAGAAGGAGCGCGCGTTTTGCGTGGAACGTTATTTTGAGCGTAAGGTATACGCGACTTTTTTTCCTTGAGATACCTAAAGAGCCACGTTTGCGAAACACGTCCACGAGATCTGGAAGAACTGAAAACTCGGATTTCCGAAGAAATTTTCAAAATTCACTATGCTCAATTCGAAAATTTTGTAAAGACCGAATGAATGTATTGTTTGAAATGGCGTTCATCTGAACAATATTATGTTGCACACACGATTGTAAGTTAATCTTTCGTTTTCTTATAAAAAATTTTGGTCGACTAGTTTTTGAGCTATTCAAAAAACCAACAAAACCCGTCAAGTCCTCTGGGTCAATTTATATAAAAATTTATATAAATTGTGGCACGTGTGTGCATTCTGCTTCATTTGCGTATGTAGCGCAAAAAGCACCTACTTAATACGAATCTTCTTTTGGAAATTTGACTGCGATTGAGCTTTGAATTAAAAATTAAACGCGATTTCGTTAAAACTAATATTACCGGTAAGTCGAGATGATACGAAACGAATATTTTTCGTATAATTAACTGCCTCTCATTGATGATGATTGTTCCGCATAACGAACTGTTCATTTTTAGTTATCTACGATGAATCTTGTGTATTTTCATGACCTTTTGCATTTGTCTTTCGTATCTTATAGTATCATTACTGTCATCCACTTTTTCACCAGTTCCTCTTTCCATCATCTTCGTAGTATCCGTGTTTATTCATCTTTGCACTGAACTCTGTTCTTCTTCGGTTCGTGCTATTTTAACTTTAAGATACTTCTGTAATAGTAAATTCTCCCGTAAAGTTCTAGTAAGCATAATAACGGCGCTCGAGAAAAAAAACACATTCAAAAACGACGAATGGGCAAGAATCCGTCTATAAATAATCGAATATATTTAAAAATTAAAATGAAATTCTTGCGTAAGATATAGAGTTGAAATAGTTACTTCGATTTATTTTATAATAAACAAAACACTTTGTCGCGACCAACACGTACGATAATCGGTGTTGGTCCTTTGGACGGAAAAATATTTTTAAAATCTGCAGGATGTAATATTATTCAATTATAAAAACGTATTCTTCCGTATAATCGATAACATTAGGAAATATTGCAGAAGACGTACTATATTAACGTGTGTAACAGGAGACTGAATGAAACGCGGACAATTATCAAAGACTATCTCATAGCCGGAGAGAAAGATACGATGAAGGTGTATATCATCTCGGAAGATTTTTCCAGCATGTGCAACGAAGAGCAATATATTCTTAACACCTTTTTTTTCTTTTTCTTCGTTACAGAACTTAGCCCCGACCAAATGTAACCGTATAATGATGTATATTATATTTGTATCAGCATCGTTTTTACATTCGGACAGGCATATGACGAAGAAGAATATAATAATAATACACCTATATAGTCATTTTTGTAAATTTTACCTCTCGTTACTAGATGTCCGATTCTCAAAAAAGTGATCATCGGAGCGATTAAATTATATGTTCACTCTCGCAGTAAGTGGAAACGAGAAACGATACGTAAGATTGCAATCTATCGGCAAAATCAAATATCGATCTCGTTAATTTAAATTTTGATTTTGAAAGAGACTGTCGTACCGTACAGTTTACATAACGATACTTAAATAAACGCTTTCGTAATAAGCGAGTGGTTTCGCGCCTAGTAATGACTTAGGCGTGCACTTTAATTTCGACAACGACAATATTTAACCGTAATATTTTACCGGGAGTAATCCGTAGCTTTCATAGGAAGATACAACACTGACTAAAGATGTATTTAGAAAAAATGAAACGGATAGGACATGTGCTAAGAAGTGGTAGCCTATTCAACGATAAACGACTAGGTTAAACTGAAAAGTCTAACAGCGGAACGGAAAGAATGAAAGACTCGTATGATACGGACAAACCAATCCAAGAACTGATATACCGATTGATTGATTTATATGTATATAAATATCTTTTAAACGGTGCGAAATATAGTGATATTTGCAACAAACAAGTAGTTAAAATCGATTAGATTTTTATATATAGAAATAGTACGAAGCCTATAGGCCCATTCATTATGTATATATATATATATATATATATATATATGTACAATTTATAAAAAATATAAAACAAAAACAAAAACAAACAAAAAAATATAGAGCTTAATTTAAATGTACAATATTAGGAAAAATAGCAAAGCGAAAAATATATATTTGATTGTAAAATAATCTAATATCTCACCAAAAGGTTATTTTATAATCAAATTTGTTTTCCCATTTTTGCTATTTTTTGTAATATTGTATATCTAAATTAAGTCTTACATTTTATTATTGTTTTTTTTTCCTTTTAAATTTTTGATGAATAATATATTTTTATATTTTATATTTTTTTCTTTTTGACCGCTTGATAATGACCAAATAGCCGAAAACTGTTGTAGTATTTTTATATAAAAACTTAGTGATTTTAACTATTTCCTTTATATATATATATATATATAATATATATATATATATATATATAGCAAAACCAGTCTTAGGACTGATGACTACATGATGATGATATATATATTGATCCGAGTGGCACAAAACCGGAATCGTTGAAAACGTCCGGGACATGCCCACACCCAGTAGTGGGTTGATATGGGCATAACGTGATATATACATATATATATACATATATATATATATATATAAGTAGTAAGGGGGCATACTGAGCACACTTCTGTCAATTTTCCGTTATATTTAATCCCTGTCAACTTTCCGTTATATTTAATCCCTGTCAATTTTCCCTTATATTTAATCCCTGTCAACTTGCCGTTATATTTAATCCCTGTCAATTTTCCGTTATATTTAATCCCTGTCAACTTTCCGTTATATTTAATCCCTGTCAATTTTCCCTTATATTTAATCCCTGTCAACTTGCCGTTATATTTAATCCCTGTCAATTTTCCGTTATATTTAATCCCTGTCAATTTTCCGTTATATTTAATCCCTGTCAACTTTCCGTTATATTTAATCCCTGTCAATTTTCCCTTATATTTAATCCCTGTCAACTTGCCGTTATATTTAATCCCTGTCAACTTTCCGTTATATTTAATCCCTGTCAATTTTCCCTTAGATTTAATCCCTGTCAATTTTCCGTTATATTTAATCCCTGTCAACTTTCCGTTATATTTAATCCCTGTCAATTTTCCCTTATATTTAATCCCTGTCAACTTGCCGTTATATAAATCTCCTTACCTTCGTTTTGGTCATGTATGCAACATACATCACCATAATTAATTTTATATTTTTCAGGTAAAATTCGTTTTTCATCATAATCCATTTTAAATTCTTTTTCCATAATTTTATTTTCTACTATATTAACATACCCCCACGGAAGTGTGTCTATAATTCCATCTTTTTCAGGTAAAATTCGATTTTTATCATAATCCATTTTAAATTCTTTTTCCATAATTTTATTTACGAGTGTTTTGTGTTTAGAATCTCTTGTAATTATATTATATTTTAACTTTACTTTATTTACTTTTTTATCGACAATATTTGTCATTACTTTTGTATTTAATATTTCTGAATTTTCGTAATTTAATGGAAATCCTTTAATTTTCATTGTAATTTTTCCTTGTTTTGTAATTAATGCATAACTTTTTGGTCCTGTACTTATCCATTCAGCGCCATAATCATCCTTATCTAGTTCATCAGTCCATTCACCAAGCATGCATCCAGTTTTAACTGTGTTTTTTTCATCGTCAATATATACAACAGAATCTGTATCATAATATACAACATTTTTTCCCAATTTATCTAACATTTCGTATAATCTTAATCTAGCGTTAGATGTTGTAAAAGCTGCAATAAAAATATTTGTTGAAGTACTGTTTTCGGTAAATTCGTCTTTAAATTTATAAGACACTTGAATCATATTTTCATTAATGAAAATAATATTGCTAATTTCTATTTTATCATCTAATATTATTTTATACCATTGTTTGGGATCAGTTACGTATTCCGTTTGTGTTAAATTCTGTCTTTGACCGAATTTCCCCCACAAAGAATTGAGACATAATTTAGCAACAGCTCGTCTTCCAGGATTTGGTTTAATATTTTTTATATCTAAATCTATATCCATTATTTCCTTTACAGTTTTTACGTATTCTTCAACAGTTTTAAAGTCATTTTCCCAAGGACTTGTTTCTAATTTTATTTTCATAAAATCCTTGACATAACCTTTAAATAAATTATTACTTTTTTCCTTAAAATCCCAAACTTCGTAAATATTTAAAATGCAATAACCTTTTTCTAAAGCGTTGTTTATTTCATCTGTTGTCCAAGTATCTATTAAACAGCGTTCTTCATCAGTATGATTACATTCTGCACATTTTTCGACAAAACATTTTTTACACAAAGTAAACATTAATTTTTCGTCTTTAATGGGTAATACAGGGTGGTATAAATTTTTTGGGGGTAATATTTTACATTTAATTAATCCATACCAATTCGGATCAAATTTTTTGGGTTTATAAATTTTTATCGGATGCCCAACAGGATAATAATCGTAATACATCACAGTTGGATAAAGGCTGCAAACATCGATATATCGTAATTTTTTACCAGATACTTTTAATTTAATCGCGTTTGTTTTTCCGCCATAAAAAGCATCACGAGGGTTTAACGGTTCAATAATTGTAATATTTTCTCTTAAAGCTTCTTTGTAATTTTTTGATTTTTTCCATTGACATTCAAATATTTCTACCAAATTATATCCTTTATCTTTTAGTAGTTTGCTTCTCTCTCTAGTTTCGTCATATAAATCACCCATAGTTTTTCGTGTTACATTATTTATCGTACTTTCTTTGTAACATATTGGGCAACCGTGCCAAAAACAACCGTGGTACTGATAAATTGTTTTCGTTACACTATCAAATCCATCTACTTTTGCACCATAAATATACATTTCACCGCCGTTTAAAGCGTGTTGTACATTTCTAAATGTATTTAACCACGCAATTGAATCTTTACTATACATTTCTTTTTTAGATTGTTTTATAATACCGATTGTATTCTCTTGTAAATATTTTGACCTGTAAATACTCATACAAGTGCTTGCAATTGTAATGTACTGAAAAGGATCGATATTTGCAATTTCTAGAAATTGTTTTCTGAATTCTATACAACTTCTACGTAAAATATCTACATCGGATTTACAATATTCTACAAGTTCTTTTTGAAAATCGAATACATAATTTTCGTTAATTTTTTCAGAATACCATTTAAGAAAAACCTTTCTAGGGTTAATTTTCATCGTATTTATACCGTAGAATTTTTTATCAGGAATTGGCCCTTTATAATTTTGATTTTCTTTTGTGTTAAATAAATGGGGGAAATAACCTTTTTTCAATTCTTTTAAGTCAAATATCTTTGGAAAATCAGAAAGCGGCGATGCAATAAAATTGATGCTATCTATAAATTTAATTCTTGCAACTTCTAAAAACATTATTTTTCCACCACTGTAAATTGTGTAAGGTTTCAGAGAATTTTCAACACAATATTTTAAGATAAATTGCAAGTCGTACGCTTTTGCGTTATGAGCAATTGCTGTATAACCTCTGTGTTCTTTAGAAATCAACCATCCGCAAAATTCATCGTTTGTTTTAAAACTGAAAGTTTCACCGTTAAAATATTGAGCGATAATTAAATTAGCTTCGTGAGTTCCTGTCTCTTGATTTGCTTCATAATCGTAATAAATATACTTTTCGGAATAGTTACATTTTTGGACTTTTTTGTCCGCATTTCCATTACATAAACAAGGAATATCGCAAATTCCACCTTTTTGTTTTATTTTTTGCATACAACATTTGTGTTTAATTATTTCAACGTTTTCACCACAATTTTTACATACTTTATAGCCACATTTGTGTTCATCATTTCTTTTACATATATTTTTACATTTCAAACATTTATATATTTCTTTGCAGACTTTTTCATGATTTTCGTAACATTCTTGATTGTAACAATATCTGTTACAATTTTCGCAATAAATTTTATTTTTTTCACAGTGTTCTTTCATCATACATAATTCGCATATTTTTACCTCACTTTTACATTTGTGCGAATTTTTATCTTTATACGGTTTGTCGCATTTTTTACAATAATAAGACTTTGCGTAAAATGCTGTCATACTATTTATTACGTCAAAGTGATTTCTATTTTTATATAGATAAATTTTTGGTTCATTTTCTTCACCCGAATATATTATAGTGTTAAAATTTTCGCTACAAATAACTTTAATTTGGATATTTAATAAAT
Organism: Coronaproctus castanopsis; assembly: GCA_032883995.1. Lineage (NCBI taxonomy): Eukaryota > Metazoa > Arthropoda > Insecta > Hemiptera > Monophlebidae > Coronaproctus > Coronaproctus castanopsis. Next base: position 5,101,070 of record CM065053.1, read on the forward strand.
TTTCGGCATCTTTTATATTTTCAAATGTAAACCCTCCGTCATTACAAAATCCTATTTCTTGACATAACTTTTGCGCTAAATCTGCCTGTATTTTTCTCCCCATTCTAATTTGTTTTATTTCTGATTTATCTAATTTTCTGTCAAAAATGGTGTTCGTATGATATGTCAAAGCTGTAATTATTGCTCTAGGACAACATAAATTATCGACATTTTGTATTTGTGTTATACATCTTTTTGTTCGTATATCTTTAGCGAGATTAATTATTTTTTTAGTGTAACCTTTTCCTCTAGGTATATTAATTACTTGAAAATTAAACGTTGTTTTATTTATGTCAACTTCTTCATCAGATGTTAAAATTTTTTCTATTTGATTTAACAGAGTTGTCGCATTTACATCTTTTTGAAATCCTGTAGATATTGCTGTTGTTTTAAATTTCTCATTTAACGCGATTATATTCATTTTGTCTCCTTCTTTGAAATCGGTTTTTTGTTTAACAATATGAATTAATTTTTCTATCATTTTTCTGAAATTAATCATCATTTTTATAGCATTATTTATTTTTCCAGTTTTTCTTAAATAGTTTAGTTTTACTGTATAATCTATAAACCATGTTAAAAATTTCTCGCTATATTTAGATTTTCCTTGAATAATAGAAAAGGATTCATTTTTTTGTTGTTTTTTCTGTTTAAAAACACGCATATCTTTGAACGGAAATATATCAATAAGCTTTTGCTGTTTAATTTCTGTGTGTAATTTTGATTTCTGATGTCTCGTCCAATTATTCTGCAAAATATTTTTGTTACATTTTTCGCAAAATTGATATTTCTTTTCCTTTTCAAAATAAGTACTTTTAATCAGAAATATATTTCCAAGTTTTTGCTGTTTAATTCCTGTGTGCAGATCTGTTTTTTGATGTCGCGCCCAATTTTTATAATTAATTTCTTTATCGCATTTCTCGCAATACTTCTTTTCTAAATTATAATTTCTTCTATTCATGTTTATATTAGAAAAAGATAAATTTTTTTCTATAATCATCTTCAATATATAAATTTATTGATCTTTAACTTAAAGATCAATAAAAGCCTTAAGATTTATTACGAATAAAATCAAATAATACATATTTTGCCGCTAATGTGTGAGCATCGAATTTTTCACAATGTTTTTTTTTTTGCCCTCATTTTTCTCTCGACTCCTGTGTGTTTTTTTGCCTTTAAATGTCGCGCCCAATTTTTATACGAAAATTCTTTATCACATTTCTCGCAATACTTATTTTCTATTTTTTTAATTCCTGCATGTAAATTCGATTTTTTATGTCTTGACCAATAACGCTGTAAAATATTTTTATCGCATCTCTTGCAATACTTTTTTTCTGAATTGTAGTTTTTTCTTATTTTATTTTCAGTATTCATGTTTATATTAGAAAAAATAAAATTTTTTAAATTACGAATATTTCTTTTCTTTCAAAATAATAATATTATGAACAGGTGTCGCCTTTAATTAACAGTGTTTTAACAGTGCTTCTTTCAATTCATTTCTCGCCTCTGTTTTTCCTTGTTCTATTAACGATAATTTTAAATTATTATTGATTTCTACTTTTTTATTATATTCGTTTAAAATATCGGTTTTTAATTTTTCGTAATTTTTTACTTCTTGTACAATATCATCAAATTCACTGTCAGTAATTTCGCCATCTTTAATCGCTTTAGCGTATTTTTCCTCTATTGAATTTATTTTAGTGCGTGCTAATAATTCGATTGCAGCGTGTTTATTAATTTTTTCTGTACAAAATTTGTGTGTTCCTCTTACTAATATTGACAAAGTTGTAAATCCAACGCAAATTGGTGTACTTAAGGGGATCAAGACGGGGACAAAAACAGAAGTTGTCAAAGTTCCGATATCCGACAAAATAAGTACATATTCTGTTCCATACATAATTTTCGCTATTTTTAAGTATTTCTTTTTTTGTTGAAATCTATTTTTCATTTCTTTTTGTAAATAATCATAATGCATCATTATGTGATTAATTTTATAATTGCTGGAGTTAAATTCAGGCGCCGATATTTTCGGATATAAAGCCTGAAAAAATAAAGATTCTGGTGCCGAAGGCTCGTGATCCATTTTCGTTTATTACAAAAAAAAAAAAAAAAAAAATAATTTTTAGAAAATTGTTTTTTGAAGTTCTTGTCTGTAAAAACTACCGATAATTTCCTCTTTATTTAAATCCTGAATTTTATAAGTTATAGGCGATGTAAACAGAATTTTTTTAATTACGAATATTTCTTTGGACCAATTATTTTTATATTTATTTTGAAAGGTTTTTTTATTTACACTAATTCTTACACGATCTCCAACCTGAAATATCGGTATTTCTTTTTTAATAGGTAAAACTGTGTAAATTTCGTGTTCATTACTTTTGTTAACTTCACACGGCCTCATTTGAATTGTTCTGTGAAAATCGTGATAATTATATTCATTTACCAAATTTTGTAATATATTTATCCACTTAAAATTTTGTTGACATTCAAAGAGAACTTTCATTTTTCTGGCTAAAGTTCCGTTAAATCTTTCTATTATCGAAGATTTTTCAGCATTTTCAGTGTGATATAATTTTATGCTATATTTTTGTAACATTGAAGAAAATATTTTATTCCTGAATTCTAGACCTTTATCGGTGTGTAAAAATTTTGGAGTATCATGTTTTACTTTTCTCGCTTTTTCTACGATATTTTCAAAAGCTTTTGTCACAGAAATTCCGTCTTTTTTCTTTAGAGCTTCTGACCAAACAAATTTCGAAAAAGTATCGATAACATTTAGTATATATTTATATCCTTTATTTTCTGTTTCATAATGCGACATAATTACTAAATCTGCTGCCCATAAATCGTCAATTCCATATGTTACAATGTGTCTTTTTTCAAATTTTTTTCTAACATTTTTATGCAATTCTTTCGCTTCTTTAAGATTCATTTTTATATATAGGTTCGGATGAAATTAATCCGAGATATATAATATTATTTGATGACGCCATATTTAGTATATTTCCGTTTTCATCGGTAATATGAACAATAATTGTGTCAATTTTTTCGATATGATTTTTAATAGGAACAACAATAATCTGTGAAACTTTTTCCGATATTTTTCCTCCATAAATTATTTCAGGAAAAAATGTATAAATAATATCGACTTCTTCGTGAGAATGAGGATTAGATGAATGATTTAAAATTGCTGGTTCGACAATATTACAGTGGATTTCTATTGCATCTAACGGTCTTAATTTTGGAAAACTAGACGCACCATATAATGTGTTAGGTTCTAAATTAACGTGATTTTCAAATCCTAAAAATTCACCTAACGTACCTAAATTAATTTTTACAGGAGAAAATATTCGAATTTTGTTACTAATTTTATCACTTTTTAATCCAAAATTTTCAGTCAAAAAATTAACGTTTATTTTTTCATTATCATATTTAGATTTTAGTTCATTATCATATTTAGATTTTAGTTGCGTTAATTTTAACTGTATTATTTCCTCTATATCTGATAACGAATAAAACCCCTTCGGAAAATTAACTCCGTATGTTTCTGTTAATATGTTTAATTCTACGTATAAATTATGCGGAATATTAGGAATATAATTATCACCGTAAAAAGCGACTAATCCTAATTTGTAATTTTTCTCTTTATCTAAATGTAAAGGATTTTCAAGACGAAGTGTTAAAGTTGATTTATCACCTTTTAATTTAAAAAGTTGCATTTTATATTTTATAAATATAAATATATTTATAAAAATGGATGTTATCGTATTTGACAAAAAATTAAATAACAATAAAAATAACAGAACTATTCAACCAGTTATTAGAGGCATTTTTATAGGTTCTAGTGGTTGTGGAAAAACAACGTTATTACTAAATTTTATATACCGAAATTGGTTAGAATTTGAAAATCTCTATATATTCAGTAAAACATTAGAACAACCGGTATATCAAAAATTACAGGAAAGATACGAAAATGTTGAAAAAAATGTTGGCGAACAAATTGCATATTTTTGCGATAATTACGATGATTTAATTTCTGTAGATAAATGTTTACCAAATTCTCTCGTTATTTTTGACGATTGTATTATGGAAAAAAATCAGAGAATAATTAAAGAATACTTTACAAGTGGAAGACATAAAAATATATCTTGTATTTATATTACACAATGCTATACTTTGGTTAATTTGCAAACAATTCGTAGTAACGCTAATTTTCTGTGTATTTTTAAACAAAATGACCATTATTTGAGAAAAATATATAAAGACAATGTAATGGGGGATATGTCTTACGATAAATTTTGTAAAATTTGTAACCAATGTTGGGAAAAAGATTTTGGTTTTATTACGATAGATTTAACTAAAAAACGAGATTTTGGGAGATATAAAAATCAATTTAAAATGATAGAACAATTTGATGAACGTTCACCAACGTTAAAGAAACGTAAAATGAACGTAAAATGAACGTAAAATCATGTTCAACGAAGGTTTAAGTGGGTGTTTAACTAATAAAATTTTTATATTTGTTACATATAAATGGAAAAAATAACTGTTGAAAAAGCAATTAAATTAAGTAAACTTGAAAAACAATTAAAACAAAAATTTCTACAAGCCCGTAGAGGCAAGGAAAATATTGAAAAGGTAAGAGAAGAGGAATTTAAACCGATTATAAATGCTGTTAATAAATTAAACGAAAACAAAATTTTACCTGTAATTGTGCCTTCTTACATTGATCAATCTCCCGTTGAAAATCGTATGATTCAAGATGAAAAAAATATTGTTCTAGGAAAAATAACAACGGAATTTTTACCTGATGCTAAAGATTCTACTTTTGGTATACATTATGACAAAAAAAACAAAAATTATATGATAGGAAAGGAAATAGTTACTTTAGATAACAACGACATTATTGTAGCAGGAAAAACGTACGAAGGAACTGAAGGATTATGGAAATTATTAACGTTAGAGCCATCGAAAAAACCTGATCCTAATTCTTTCACACCGGATGATTATGCAAATTATGAGGAAATTTTGTTGACGACAGATTGCATATACCATAATAATGATAAAAATAGCAATAAACCAAAATCGAGCAAAGGTGAAAAATACAACACAATAATTAAGCCAATTTGGAAAAATAAAGTAAAAAAACCTGAAAGCAGAAATATTGTACCACCTTGGGCAAAAATAGAGAATGAAGAGGTACACGAAGGAAAAGGTTTAATAAAATATTCCGATAATTCTGTCGAGTATAAATATGTCGATAATTTACAAAATTTATTACAAAGATTGTATTATATTTATGCTCAGGAAAAAGCCGGTAATAATAATTTTCATAACGAAAAAATTGGAGTTATTAATTTTTTAAAGGAACAATTAGAAGCACATATCGATGAAAATAAGGGAATTGAATATCTGATTAAATTTGTGTCATCTTTACCTTCAAAAATATTACGTGGTGAAAAGATCGGATCAGGTTTATTCAACGGTATTTTGAATAATTTGCCGTTTGAAATTCACGCACCAGGATATAATTATTTAGGTCCAGGGACAAAATTACAAGAAAGAATTCAAGATGGAAATATAGGTATAAATCCATTAGACGAAGCAGCGAAAGAACATGATTTATTTTACCATAAATATAAAGATACAGCGAATAGACACAAAGCTGATGAAATTTTAGAACACAAAGCGTGGGAAAGATTTAAGTCAAATGATGCAAATTTAAATGAACGATTTTGGGGATATTTAACGACAAATGCAATGAAAGCAAAAAGGCATCTTGGTCTAGGTTTAAAAATCTAAATTAAAAAATTATTTTCTATATTATAAAATGAATATATGCAATATAAATCTTACTGATGGACAAAAAAAAAAAATTCAGAGAGCTTATAAGCGAAAATCGAACATAACAATTCAATTATCTTCTGATCAAATAAAATCAGGAAAAGACAAAATTGGATTAAATGATAGGCAAAAAAACGCCATTGATAAACATCGTAAAAATAACACTGGCGTCAGACTTACTTTAACATACAAACAATTACAGGAAAATCACAAAGGTGGAATTTTACCTTTACTTGCAGCTATTGGAGCTTTAATCGGTGGAGTCGGTGGTGGTGCAGCTGCTGTTGCAAACACATTCGTTGATTATAAAGACAAAAAAGCGAAACGCGAAGAAATGGCTCGACACAATAAAGCGTTAGAAAAAATTCAGGAAGTGATTCACGGTGTAAATCAAGGCTCAGGCTTAAGTAACGTTAAATAAAAGCGCTAACAAACGTAGAGTTAGAAAAGTACGCTAAAAAATTGAAAATTAAAAATTTTAGAGGCGTTTTTATGAAAGATGAATTATTAGGGAAACCTTGGGAAAATGAATGTGGAATTATTAACTTAGAAAATTCCTATCAAATTGGTTCTCATTGGACAGCGTATTTTAAACAAAAAGATATTAAATATTATTTCGATTCGTACGGAAATGCGAATCCACCGATCCAATTAGTGAAATATTTAGGAAGCGATAATTTGTATTATAATTACGAACAAATTCAGCAATTTGACGATCCACCAATTTGTGGTTATTTATGTCTAGATGTTTTACAAAAATTGTCTCAAGGAATTAAATATAATAAAATATTACGTATTATAAAAAATGAATAAATTTGATAAATTCGGCAATCAGATCGAAAAACAAGAATCGACAATTTCAAGCAGAAATAAACAAGAAATTAACGAAAAAGTGAGCGCAATATTAATGCCTTTTATTATCGAAATGAAAACTTATGTTGGAAATTTAACAAATGAATATTTGAAACAACAATTAAATATTGTGAAAAATTACGTTAATTTCAATAATCGAAGATTAGTTGGAGTTTCAACAGGATTAGATGAAAAAGATGCTGTAAATAAAAAACAAATGGAGCAAAGTATTAAAGATGCCCTAAATAAGAAACAATAAAAATTTTATTTTATATGTAATAAATATGACGTTAATATATTGTTTAAAATGTAAAAAGAAAACACAATCTCTTAACGAGAAAAAAAGGAAAACATCGAACGGAAAAGTTATTTTGGAAAGTAAATGTTCTGTGTGTGGAATTAAAAAAACGAGTTTTATTAATAAGTAAACATGATGAAGTTATTTTTGTTATATTTAGTTTCAGCAATAAATTGCGTTGAAGTTCCTAAAATGGAAACTAATCTTTTTTCACCGAATGTTGATTGGAATTATGTGTCTGAACACGAGAATTTAACTATCGATCATTTGCGTATTTTTCAAAATAAAGTAAATTGGCCCAAGATTTCTAAATTTCAGAAATTAACGGAAAATAATATCAAAGAATTTAACGATCGTGTTGATTGGGATATAATCAGTAAATATCAGAATTTGTCGGAAAAGTTTATTGACTTTTATAAAGATTTCGTCGATTGGGATTATGTGATTTTATATCAAAATGTTTCAAAGATTTTTATTGCTAATCATTGTAAAGAAATATTAGATAGTTAGACTAATAAAAAAAGACATTAGAAAAAGTCGGGTCTTCCACCTATAATGAAGGAAAAGAAATATTCGTAATTTAAAAAAATTTTTTTTTTTGCTGTAATAAAAAATGGAAAATGAAATTTATTCAAAATATTATAATGAAATTATTCGGCACGAATACAAAAATTATAACCCTACGAGCATTTTAAACTTTAATTCACCCAACAAAAAAATTGATTTTAATATCGATTACGGTGACTCATTTTCAACGTCAAAGTATCAGTATTATATTACTGGTGAATTTACGAAAAAAGATGGCACTACTTTTCCGACAAAATCTAATGTAAAATTAATCGATAATTTTATTCCATTTTTATTTTCTGGAATAGTTGTGAAAAAACATAACCAAATAATAGATAACATTGAAAATCCTGGAATTATATCGACTGTAAAAGGAATCGTTTCGTACAGACAATCTGATAAAAATTCGTTTAAAAATAGTGGATTTATTTCTCAACACGAAGGTTCGTTTAATAAATTTTGCGTTATCGGTGATTTATCGCAATTAGGACTGGATTTTTTCAGTAACAATAATAGTACACCAATTTTTTACAAAGGTGGATTTACAATAACTTTTACCAGAAATAGCGATGAAGATGCTTTATTCAGATGGAAAACAAAAAAAGCAGATGGCACACACGATGAGGCAAGTTTACCTGTTGAGGGGAAAATAACGATAAAAGAATTTGTGATTAGAGTTCCCATAATTAACTATCGCCCAACGCAAGAAATTCAACTTATTAGTGAGTTGACAAATTTTCAAAATATAACCTACAAATTTAATAAATGGGAATGTATTCAAAAACGTAGTGTAACAGGATCGACTTTAAATTATGATATTACAAATATTTACAGAAATATTGAGAATCCTAAATTTATTATTGTAGGTTTTCAGGACGATCGTTGTGAACAACAAATAAAAGATCCGTCTTATTTTGACTCTATGAAAGTCAAAAATATTCGTGTGAAAATTAATGATACAAATTATCCTGAGGAATTACAAAATATAGATATTAATGAAGGAATTTACGCAATTCTATTCGAAATGTACAAAGATTTTCAGAATTATTATTACGGATATAGCGATGTGATTTACGAGCCTGGAGAATTCGTTGGAAATAAATGCGTTTATGTAATAGACACGACAAAACACCCTGAATATATTTATAGTGGAAAATCAAATATATTAATTAATGTCGACTTTTCTCAATCTATTAGTACACCGAATGTTATTGCTTATATTATTGTTGTATCTGAAAAAACACTACACAATAATATAATTAATAATACGATTAAGGAGTGAGATTTCAAATTTTTGACTGAAATTTTATAAAGAAAAATTTTTCTTTATAAAAATATTAAAACTTAATTCCAATAATGAATTTGATATTTTTAAAGAAGCTGCTAATTTAGAGAGAAATTTCAATATTGAATTTACATTTTTGGGGGTGTTATAGGATTTGACCAAAATGATTATTTAACAAATCGAACATAAATAAGTGTTGACAATTTTTTAATCTAACTTTTAAAAAAGTATTTTTTTAATTTGTTTAATTACCCTTAGAAATTTTAACCTTTAGTTTTGCTTTTTGGATTTTATAACGGAAAGTTGACAGGGATTAAATATAACGGAAAGTTGACAGGGATTAAATATAACGGAAAGTTGACAGAGATTAAATATAACGGAAAGTTGACAGAGATTAAATATAACGGAAAGTTGACAGAGATTAAATATAACGGAAAGTTGACAGGGATTAAATATAACGGAAAGTTGACAGAGATTAAATATAACGGAAAGTTGACAGAGATTAAATATAACGGAAAGTTGACAGAAGTGTGCTCAGTATGCCCCCTTACTACTTATATATATATATATATATATATAAATATATATATATATAAATATATATATATATAAATATATATATATATATATAAAGCAGAACTAATTTAGAAAATATGTGCAGATTTGAAATAATAGATTACAGGGCAATGGATTGAAACTAAATATCAGGAAAACTGAGTACTTGGATTTTGGAATACGTACAGATGTTCTATAAAAAAAGATAATACAGCATTAAGAACAGCCATTGAATTCCAATACCTGGGCTCAAATATTACCGGAGATGGAGACACACAATGTGACATAGACTGTTGGATCCAAATAGCGTGAATGAAATAAAAGCAACTAACTAGGGTACTAACCGACAGACGAATTCTGATACACCTCAAAAGGAAGATTTACAAAATAGTTATTAGACCTGCAATGTTATATGGGGCTGAATGGTGCCCGACGATTGCAAAAATGAAATAAAAGATCCACGTGGGTGAAATGAAAATACTACGTTGGTCACTTGACCACACACGCCTTGACCACGTAAAAAATTATGACATAAAGGAGCGTATAGGCGTTGCACCTATACAGTCGAAATTACGAGAAGCTCGACTCCGATGGTATGGTCATATTATGAGAAAAACTGGCAGCAGCCCAGTAAAGATATTAACGCAGTACGACCCTGGAAGAAGACGATGGATAGACTCACTCAACAATGACATGGTGGGAGTCCGAGCAAATATAGAGGACGTCAAGGATCGCAAAGGATGGAGAAGAACGTGCTATCAAGTGGACCCTTTGCCGGGAAAACGAAAGGAAAGAAGTATATATATATATATATATATATATATATATATATATATATATATATATATATATGGGGTGAAGCGAATTAAGGGAGATGTTACATCGAGGCAATGGGTAAAATCTGGTAGCGACTGTCGACACTCACTCTCGTATAATCCGTAGTATTAAGATGCTCGTCACGAGACGAACGGTGATTAATGTTTGCTCCGCTCTATGATATTATCGGCTCAAGAAATACGTATCTGCGTTTGTCTGCATGCAGTTATGTGTATGTACGTCGATCCAAGTTTTTAATGGGCTCGTCTGGAAGTTCGTATATAAAAATAAAACAAAATAATTCTTTGCCAGTGAAAGGAATTTCTTTTAAAGGATAAATTGCACCGCAATTAAAATCGGCCGACGTTGATATCTAGCGACGTTCGACTCAACTTCGGTTCGAAGTCGTAAATTCGGCCTCTTTTAAATCTTCCAATCAGTTATCTCGTACGTCCTTATAGTCGAAGGTCGTGTTTCCGAGGCGTTCCTTTCGATTTTATTCTCTTTTTTACGTTTCTTACCTGTAAAGATGTTCTGGATAAATTAATCGCTAATCATACTTTGTACGTTAATCGGTTTTACCTGCAGTTTAACATCCGTTTGCGAGCTCATAAATATTGAGCGTTATATATTTTCTTCTTCTTGCCTAATTTTCTAGTGACGTCGGTAAGAAGTTCGTGCGACTATACTTAAAATTATTGTTTTTATTTTTAATGATTTTTTTAGGCATCTTCGTGCGATCATTATATTATAATATATAATAATATTCTCCTTCTTTACGGCGTGTCCTCGAAGAAGGTTGGCGATCAACCTCATGACTCGATCTTTGTCCATTGCCATTCGGAATATTACGAATTCTATAAATTTTTCATCCACGTTTTTCTACGTCTGCCACGCCTACACAACTACCAATTCTCTTAACCCGTACTATTATTTATCTACGCACTAAATGTTCGAGGTATTCTAATTTTCTAACGCGTGTTAAGAAAACGCAGCATTAAACGATAATACGATGTTGTTTTAGAGCTACAAAGACTTAATTAATATAATAACTACGCTTACATGTTAAAATAAAAACCAAAACTAAAAATGTTAGTTTATCATAATTGAGTGCCGCCTCCGTATCGGAGGTAGACGACTACTTACCTATACATATTTTGTTGTACAGTGTAAGTAGGGTGCAAGGCAATCGTAATATTAGCGTTAGCGTTGATAGACACACGCACCCGGGAGAACTGATTGTAATCGCTTTGTTATCACGACACAACGTGTTTTTGTGGTGTACTCTATATTATTACTAGCGCGCATATGGTGCTATGCGTGGTGTTTTGGCCTTCTGCGCTATAATAATATTAGAATTATTTATATATTTATTTTCTCGCGATAATTTTTGCAGACGACCAAGCCTTAGTGGCTGGGTCGGCAAGGATACTAACTAAATGATGTAGCAGCTCAATAGGACAGGAAAGGAATTCGGGATGGAAATAATAAGCATAAGCAACAATTATGATCAGTAAGAAACCGGGTCGGTTACATGTAGAGATCGATAAAAAAGAAACAATTTAAATATTTAGGACAAATAATGTCGGATGACTTATATTGTTATCAGGAAATCAGTTCACGTATTGGATTTGCGAAGCTGCGTTTAGGAAGAAACAAAAATCAATGTCAATATGAAAAAACGCCTGTTGAAAGTCTATGATAGCACTATATGATGCCGAAACTTGGACAATGAATTGCAAGCTTTTGAAACGTGGTGATGGAACAGAATGGAGAACATAAGATGAACGGACAATATAAGAAATCAGAAATGTGGATAAAATAAACGAAAAAAGGGTGCTTAATTGATCGAGTACGGAAAACGCGTTTAACCTGGATTAGCCGTGTTATAAGAGAATACTTCGATACGTTTTTGAGGGCAAAATTCAAGAGAAACTAGGATGTAGAAATTCATTCAGAAATCTTTTGGCAGCTATCAAAAAAATAAAAATACGGAAGGCTGCAGGAGCAGATATGATATTCCCTGAGTTTATAAAGAACTTTGGAGAACATACCATCAAATGGCTTAGTAAGCTTTTTACTGAGTTTATCGATAAAGACAGACTGCCATCACAACTTAAGACCGCTAAGGTAATAGCAATTCCAAAGCCTTGGGAGAGACCATACGCTAGCTGAGAATTACAGACCGATATAACTGCTTAGTGTAATCTATAAATTCTTAGAAAGAATCCTTTGCAATCGAATGTATGAAACTATTAATAAGAAGTAAGAAAATACCCATTGCACAAGCCGGGTTCAGAACCTCAAGAAGATGCACGGATCAAATAAATGCACTGGGGTTATACACATAGAGAACGGATACCAGATGAATAAGAAAACCGGAGTGGTTTTCACTGACCTTTCATCAGCATATGACACAGTCTGGAAGGGGTTGTTAAATTCTTGGAAACCATTCCCTGTCAGAAGATGTATGACCTTTTAAGTGAAATGATAAGCAACAGAACATTTTTCAAGGGGAAGAAAGTAAGAAAAGATATCTGAAAAATGGACTTCCTCAAGGATCAGTTGTGGCCCCACTACTTTTTAATTTGTATACTTCAGATCTATCCACCACGAAAGCCAGGAAATTTATCTACGCAGATGACATGACTCTTGCTATACAAGATAGGAGCATAAATGAAGTAGAACAAAATCTGGAACAAGATTTAAGTATCCTGGCGGAATATTTCAGAAGTCGGAGACTTAAACTAAATCTAAACAAGACTGTAACTTCATGTTTTCATCTCAATACGCAACTTGCAAGGATGAAGTTAAACATCATGCTCAATGGCGAGGTTTTAAAATATGAGGAAAATCCAAGATATCTTGGAATAGTCTTAGATCGTCAACTTACATTCCGCAGACACCGGAGGGCATTGCAGTAAAGATAAGAACAAGAAATAACATCCTGCATAAGTTGTCGGGAACTACATGGGGAGCAAGCACAACGGTACTTAGAACATCAGCTTTGTTCTTGGCATTTTCAGTGGCGGAGTATGTCTGCCTGGATAAACGGCGCACATTTAAAGAAGGTGAATGGAGAACTAAATACAACTATGAGGATAATCTCAGGAACACTAAAATCTAACAGAATGTCTTCCAGTACGATGTAATATTATTTCACCACATATAAGAAGAGAAGAAGCCACAAAAACTAGTATATAACAGTAGCTGATATTCCTATAAATCAAGATATCAGCGCACCCAAACGACTTAAATCGAGGAAACCAGCCTATGAAACAGCTAAAGAGCTAATGGAAATATGTAAGCAGAAGATAAGTGGTCCCAACAGTGGACGACCAGAAAAGATATAGATCATCATAAATTGATCCCCGATCCAAACAAAAGATCCCCAGGATTCGATTTATCAAGGAAACAATGGGTTAATCGGTTGAGGATCCAGCGTGGTAAGAAATAACTACATGTTAAAGAAGTGGGGGCTTAAAGACAGCAGTAGCTGCGACTGCGGAGCGAATAAGTGTCCAACGCGAGCATTAGTTGGCGGATGGAAGGAAGTCAGAAACCTTACAAGTACAACCAAGGATTGGATAAAAAACTTGTACATAGAATTTTGACAGATAGCTCGAAGACATACGCTTAATAATAATAATATTCATAGTAACCTTTACTACGAGACACAGGGCTCGGTAGCTATGAGTTAAAAATAGCTGCGGAAAATCGGGAACATTGAAAAAATATCATAATGGAAAAAGATCAGCCTTAGGACTGAACTAAAAGAAGAATTTTTCAGTAGTTGATCGTATTCGAACACCTTCCGTATAGAAGTTCGTGCTCTATATCCCGACGACTGTTATTATTATTATTATTATTATTATTATTATTATTATATAGTCGCAACTTAATAGATAACGCGCGGAATATAAAAGAAAGACGGTGAAAGATTTTATTTGAAAAAATTCGGCCGTTTAAAATTGATCGCGGTTAAAAAGCAAACGACTTATAGACTAACAGCAAAATTGACGAAGAATCGTGTCTGTTGTATCTCCATTTTGAAAATTTAACGCTATCCGGCAATGACCTATACGCAGTCCACATATTATAGTAGTGTGACAAATCAACGAAGTCGCCGAGGAACAATCGATATTGGGATACAGTCGTACATGTGGATAATCCGGAAGATGCGACTGAAATACGTTAAAATTTGCCCAGTATTCATTCCGAGAAATGCTTTTTTCACCCGTACACCTGACGGTGCGATGAAATGCCTAACAAGACGGTTTATCAGCAGCGTCAGTCGTCTAATTCAGTTACGTAAAACTAATATAATTATCTAGTCCGTTCGGTTAGTAAACCAACGGAGCGGCGTAAATGGATCGGTTACGGGGGCACAACGAGTATCTAGTACGGACGATAAAAAGGATTAACGGATAAGAAAATACCAAGATGGAGATCCGGTAAAATAAGTGAGAGCATTTTAACGATCGACAAACTGTAAAATCCTTCGTTTCAGTCACGAATACGGTACACGATATTTTAAACGAAATTTCTTATTTCCCGATTGATGCCCACGTAATCGAAAATTTTATAACATATTATTATTTGAAGAGTTAAACCGGTTAATTAGTTGCGAAATTTTAATAAAGCCTTTTTAAGCGTTCAAAAGTTGTAATTGCTTAGAAAGATACCGTCACACCGGACGACACCTAAAAGTTACGGTCGCACGTACGAAATTAATTTCTTAAGTACAAATTTACGAACGATTTACGATTAATTTTTCACGTATAAACAGTTTTCGTTTTATCAACTTTTTTCTTTTTTCTTTACGTTTATACTATTCAGATGGAATTCCAACATTGGCATCGGTGACATCATGCGTGATCCACTATATGTAAAATTGTCTATCCGGAGTTCTCAGCAGTGACATTTCGGAAGATCTCACTTTATCATCTATGATATCGCTCGTGCACAGTCCACAATTAATCAGTTAGTCGTTCGCTATGTTGAACGCTTCCCTTTATATCCTGGCATCTGCAAAGATTTTTTCCGGTTGGTGTTTGACGAGTTTTCTTCGTTGCAAACGTTTATCCGCTCTTTTCTAGGTTGCGATGTCGGTTAAGTACTTTTAGCTTTCTCGATTTCAGTCTATCGGATACCTCTATTAGAACACACATTGTATGTCTCTCTCGTCTTGTTGTCGACTATTTTACAGCGCGTCTTGTATGTATTTCTTCGTCTCTTCTCGGCGGGCATGGCGATATTTTTCTAAATTTTGAATTCAATTTGTTAGTGCTTTTCACCAAAAACTGTTCAGTCTATTCGACAGATTTAATCATACATTGAATTTCTCTCGCCTAGACACTTTATCGTCTATTATTTACTATTCCGTACAGAAAAGAAAAAGGTTTCTTATTGCTGTTGATTTTAGGTATTTTAAATTTTAGACATTCGGGAAAATCGACGCTCTTAGTAATTTCGAACGCGCTTAAAGTATAAAAGTAATTAATTAACGAGAATATAGAAAAAATTAATTCGGCGCGTAATACTCAATTTTAGTTACGACGATTATAAACGATTTTACGTAGATTTTCGTAATTTCTATTCGCTTTTGAAATAGCCGAATTTACGATTTTATGGGCACGCCATCGTCTTCTACCGTCGAAAAGATATTTTCGATCGCCGTACGAAATAATATTAATTCTAATTTCTCGTTTCGAAGAATGTCTTTGTAACCGGTGAAAGGTATTAATTCGACGATAGCGAATGGATCGTTCGAAATTTAATTTCGAGAATCCGCCTACAATATTTGGTTAACGGAGGTCTGAGCGAGAGAGAGAGAGAGAGAACGGAAAATTTACTTTCTATACTTTGCACCACGACCCTTGCTCAAAGGATCGCTTTATACGCGTACTAGAGGAAAATTTAAAGAGAAAGCCGAAAAACACAAATCGCTCATTCGTCATTATTTCGAGCTGTACGAATAGGAAAAAATTGAAAATTGTTGTTTGCGAATTCGATTCTAACATTATATATATATATATATATCGAAGAATTTTATTTATAGGTTTTCTTATTAATTATTTTAATGGGCGTACTTGTTCTAGATCGCCTCCAGTTTTCGGTATTCGTAAAAATTTTACACATAATAGATTTTAGTAGACCGTAAAAACTAAGTGAAAAAAAAACAGTTTATTTTAATTAGAAAATTATTATAATTGAATACGAATGAAATAAAAAACTAAACGCGAGAAGCTGAAATTGTACGGTGGTAGGTAAGTGTTTCACCACCATATTATAATGACAGTTAACTTAGATAAAGGGTGGTAGTGTAACCATGTGCTAAAGTTGTATAATATACCACAAATATTGGAACGACGAATATACGGTAATATTTACGGGGAAGCTTCATTAATCATAAATGGTCGTTGATTAACGAAATTACGTTTGTGGTACTCTTCTCATTCGCTCAGTACCTCTCTATCCCTTTTACACCTCTAATATATATATATATATATATATGTATATGTGTGTGTTACCGACATTGATTGAGTAGTTAATTTGTGTAATATAAAGTTAAATTTCATTGGAGGTACATTAAGAAGTAGAAGATGGTGAGATTGTTTGCTTTCGTCATACACCCGATCCGCCGTAGGTAACTTTATTACAGTAAATTAAATTATAAAATTTTAAATTGAAATCGATAACAACGTGTTTATACATCGGTTTTCCTCCTTCAAATTATTACTACGTCAACATTTTTCTAATATATACATATAGAGCAAAAAAATCCTCTTACCTCCGGTTCATCAGCGTTCGTTCAATTGGTTTGTTGGCTGCTCTGACGTCATGAACAATGCCGTCATTATACGGAATTTGCTTCCTCAATAATTTTACATTCTTCCGGAGCCGAACTTTACGCGATTTGCCGAACTGTGGACTTCGTAATAAGCTCTAACAACCATCGGTTGTATGCTCCGATTATCTCTCGGCGCTCAATTCCTTATGCGATGTATTTAGCAACGATCAGCATCCTACAAACAAAGAAATGACACGGATGTTATTAGCCAAATCGAGCAGATCAGTTTTCAGTGGATTTTAGCTCATGCCCGGATTCCAGGGAATGAACTGGCAGATAGAGCAGCAAAGGAGGCTGTTACATTGTTGTTGATCCCAAACGTCCTACTTCCAGATATTTACGTAATTATGTTAAATCAATACATTTATCGACCTCCTCATTAAATAGGATTCGCCGAATCAACAATTTCGTTTTACATTGGAAGACATCGCTTCCAAAACCGGACGGATGACGTTGCCCTCAGCAGACTGCATTTGGGTCATACAACACTCACCGATTCATACCTGATTAAAAGGATTCCAGCTTCTCAGTATGATGCGTGTATCCTCGTTGACTATACGTTGTACTCCTCGCTCAGATTATCTATCAACCTTCCCTCTTCGCTGCAATGATGAATATTTCTCTCTAACTAACCAAATCATGTTCTTACGCATGTCTCGTACCTACCTCTTGATTTAACTTACTCTACCTCGTGTCCCTAGCCTTTGTTGTTGTATGCGTGGTACGCTGATTTAGATTAATAATTATATATATATATATATATATATATATATATACGTGGCTCGAACAGAAGATAACAGATGGTCACAACAAATCTTACAGTAGTGCCCGTTGGAGAGAAAAAGCGAAGGTGAATGACGCGGTGGTACAATGATATGGCAAAGACAGCTGGGAAAAATTGGTTGAGGAAAGTGCAGGGAATAAATGGATGGAAGACTTTGGGGAGAGCCATGTTCCAGGAATGGATAAACAAAGGCTTATCGTAATCGTGAAATATATATATATATATATACATGAGGGAAAATGTTTATTATCGAGATAGAACCGGTATTATTTGGTTGACCGTCAACGATTAAAATTTAAGCTACTTTCATATCGATTAATTGTTAACGAGACGTTGAAATTAAATCAGTTTTCGACTGATAATAATATACACGTGGTTTGCGTTTTTCTGAAAATAAGCTTCTCTAGTGTCAGAAATTATTATACTTATCGAAGTGATAATTCAGGATACAAGTGACGCTGTTGCATCGCGTGAAATAAAAACGAAGCAAATGGAAGCGATTAGAATTAACCTTAGCGTAGAGGAGGACGACAGTCCGGTAAAAATTTCTGCACGAATGTACTGCAATATTTCTAAACGGATATTAAACATATCATAAACATCAACTTCTCGAATGAGACGATTATAGCAGATTTAAATGCCGAGCATCGTGCTCGAAATTATCATAATGCAAATTGCGCTGAGGAATTATTTTATTAAACTTATCCGCGATGTAAAATTTTCAAATCTGGTTCCCATTTAGGTTTACTTATTTTCCGCGAAATACTCTAACCTCAGTATCGTCGACGCAATCTTAGCGAAAGGATTTCACAAATTTACTAATCCCGTATCAGTTAATCGGTTACCTACCGATGGTAATTCTACGATATTTGTACACCGTCAGAGTTTAAATAATATAATTACTCGAAAGCAAACTGGAATAGCTAGCAAAATTTTCTATTACTGAATATACACGTTGTGATAACCGCTGCTTCCAAGTCATCATCCGTGATATACATAAATACATCAGATTTCACGTATTTCGTCGTACATAAAGTAACCGCGGTCGTTGGGTCGCCTTATTTTAACCTTTTCAGTCACGATGTCCACTATATGGTACGCGTGGAATTATAACGCTAACAACATACTTCGGTTTTTTGGTTCGCCCTAAATTAAAAAAACAAATATTTATGTACAAACTTTGAAAATTATCTACTGTTCACCGGACAAGCGGCATTATGTATTAATCAACCGTATAAAATGTATAATTTCGTGTCAAAATATTTGTAATGTATGACAAAGAATCCGTAATCTTTTTTTTTATCTATTATATATAATTTTACTTTTTTCCCCCCGCTCAACCCGAGGGTTAGTGCATAGCCTGCCAACGTGCATGATCTTTAATTTCCGCGTATGGCTTCTTTCCTTTAATTTGCCTATCCGTGAAACTCCTTCGAGGTCTTCCTCCTTTGGATGTTACCTATTGTTTTTCCTTCTATTACGCTGGCAATCCGTGTTGAATAGCGTATAATACGTTCTATTGCTGGTTTTATTCTATAACTTTATATATACGAACATATACATACAGTTTTCCATCGTATTTATTTCCATTTTTAAATTATCGTCTAAACTTCTTACTCGGTAACAAATTTGAACGACACGTCGGCAACGTGTTTACTTCTTTTTAATACTGTAAATGGAATAGACGGCTCGCTCGAATTACGCTACAGAAAGAACGTTCGTTATATAGAGATCGCGTTACAAAAAAAAACTGAACATTCAAAAGTCCTCTTCCGGAGTATCCGTGCGAGAAAAAACCGGAAATAACGTTTGTAAATTGGCGAGAAAATATAATACGCGAAAAAGAAAAATTTTGTCGAAATACTTTTCAAAAATCAAAAAAAAAAAAGTACTTAAATTTGTTGAAAAGATTTATGCCGGGGTTTTTTGTAGATTCCTCGTCGAAAAGGCTGTAAACAGAAGGTATTAATGATATACGAGCACAATTTTACGATGTGAACCCTGTTGTAGAGTCCACGTCAGCTTTTGCGTCCTTATTGTATAAAACGTGTATATACATACATACATATATATATATATATATATATATATATATATATATTCAAAAAGGGTACAAGTTTGTCATTATTATTATTATCATTGTTATTATTAAGCAATTATTATGTTTATATTAAAAAGGGCTGCATTAGGCACGCGTGGAAAAGGTAGTAAACTGTATTAATTAAAGAAAGCCTCCTTTACAAATGCTTAAAAATGTGCTTTTTAGATTTGATTAACGCGTAACGTGAATAACCTGCATTAAAAAAAGTAAACTTCTTATATATATATATACATATATTAACATATATAATGTATATTTTATTCACACACAGCGGCAAAAGTTCACGTGTTCGCACACACATACACACACACGAATAAGTTATTACTTATTTATTTTTAATGATTTACAGTTGAACGCTTGAGAAATGAAAGAGTCAAACGTACATCATTTACTAGTTATATATTTTATACCTTTCACCGGTTATTATCATTATCATCGTCGTCGTTATCAATTATGATTTTTATTTTCGTTAATATTATTTGTAACGTTTGAATAAAAAAGTTTTTTATTTTCTATTAATTCTTGTTATTGTAATGGCGTGAACATCGAAAAAACTGAAAAAGTTGAATTATCTGTTCTACTATTCCAGGTAATTCTTTTGTAAACACATCTATACATTCTATCGAAACGATCTCTCATACGGGATACCTTATCGAGTTGGTACAGCTAAATACGACATTGTATGCTTTCCAACGTACGATACTGATAATATTCGTCCAAAAGCTAATACCACTTACTGTTCTTCAGTTGTATAGATTACAGTTGCTTACTGAACAACGTTGGTACGACTACGTGCAAAACTACAAGAGAGTCGGCGTATAAATTAATAAAAATTTGCAAAAAAAAAATAAAATAAACGTCCTTACAACTTCGTCGAAAAGTAATGATTAAAATTGGACGCTTAAATTTATCGAGAGAACGAATTGCAGACAAATAAAGATACTCGTTAAGGCTGTAGAACAAAAATAAACAATTTAACTCCTCAGAATTATAATAATAAAAATTGAAAAATAATTAGATAAAATAATTTCGGAATAACCGCGTATAAAAAAGAAAAAAGCGATATATTAATAAAAGTAAAAAGATATATTAAGCAATTATTATTAAAAAGACAATCAGGCACTACGAGGAGAAAAATTATGCGGAAAATAGAATGCAGGCATGTACCGTTAAATTATCCTCCTTTAACGGTACCGTCGCTATCTCCGCCGTATACTGCTCTCCAAATGAGCGACTAGATGAAAACCTATTTGTTAAATACTTTAAGTCGTTGGGAGAGAAATTCATATCTGGTGGAGACTGGAATTCAAAAAGTCGCAAATGGGGCTCTCGCTTGGATAATCCCAGAGGAAAACTTTTGGAAAAGGTAATTTCTAAGCAGAATCTAGGCTATATCTCAGGGAGTAAGCCTACTTACTGGCCTCAGGACCGTAAGAAAAAACCTGATCTGCTCGATTTTTTCGTAACAAAAGGAATCTCGTCTTTATACATGAAAGTAGATTCTTGTTTCGATCTACAGTCAGATCACTCGGCAGTTGTGTTAACGGTTAGCATTTCACCAATTACAAAAATACCTGAGCCATATCTCGTCAATAAAAATACCAATTGGTCTATGTTTAAACAATATATAGAAACTAACATAAACTTAAATATGCCACTTAAAACTAGTTACGACATTGATAGAGCAGTACAGAAGTTAACAGAAACTATACAAAATGCTGCGTGGCTAGCCACTCCCACTGTAAAGCCCCCCAAAGAGTCTAATAATATTCCGAAACACATATTAACACTCGTGCATGAAAAGAGAAAGTTACGAAAAACATGGAACATCACGAGAAATCCGATTATTAAAACGCAACTAAACAGAAAAACCAAAGAACTGCGTAAAGTACTGCATGAAAATAAAAATGAAATGCTCGCAACGTTTCTGTCAAGTTTGTCGCCGTCTAAAAACGATGATTACTCTCTATGGAAAGCGACTAAACGCTTTAAACGACCAAATGTGCATATTCCTCCAATACAAAAAATTGACGGTAGTTGGGCTCGTACTAACATCGATAAAGCAGCGCTTCTTGCTAATTATTTTCACGATGTATTTACACCTAATCCTGAAGTTAATGACTCCGTAGATATCCTCGAATATCTGGAAAAGCCACTGCAAATGAGTCTGCCTATAAAACCGGTTACTCCAAGTGAGGTACAACAATTCTTCAAAAAAATGAAACGGAGAAAGAGCCCCGGATTTGACCTAATCACAGCTGAAGTTTTAAATGAATTACCACGAAAAAGTATTGTATTCATAACACAGATATATAACGCCGTCTTTCGCAGCCAATATTTTCCTCTGGGCTGGAAGTTCTCGCAGATAACTGTTATACCAAAGCCTGGAAAGTCGCCTGAAACAGTCTCGTCGTACAGACCTATCTCGTTGCTTCCTGTTCTTTCGAAGACACTGGAAAAATTAATTTTAAAACGGTTGTTTCCGATATTATCCACGAATGCAATTATTCCCGATTTTCAGTTTGGGTTCCGTAGGCATCACAATACTCTAGAACAGGTTCATAGATTAACAAAGGTTATCGAAAATAGCTTGGAAAACAAGAATATTTGTACGGCGGTGTTTTTAGATGTTCAGCAGGCTTTTGATCGGGTGTGGCATCAGGGATTGTTGTATAAACTTAAATTGCTGCTTCCTCACTCTTTCTATTTACTATTTAAATCGTATCTACAAGAGAGATATTTTCGAGTGAAGGTGGCCGATGAATACTCGGATATTTTTCCAATAAGTGCCGGGGTCCCACAAGGGAGCGTCCTCGGTCCAATATTATACCTAATCTACACAACCGACTTCCCGACGCTCAGTAATACAGAAGTAGCTTTGTACGCGGATGACGCAGCTATCTTAGCAGTGGATAAGTGTGAAAACATAGCGACAAAAAAACTGCAGGAGTCACTTGGGCATGTAGAAACTTGGCTAAAACGATGGCGCATAGTGGTTAATGAAAGTAAGTCAATACATATTTCTTTTACAAATCGAAAAATTAAACGCCCTCCAGTCAAGATAAATAATGTTATAATCCCGAACACCAATAATGTAAAATATTTAGGTATGCACTTAGATACTAGGCTGACCTGGGGTACTCACATTCAGAAGAAAATTGAGCATTTGAGACTTAAAACCAGAGCTATGTCGTGGATGCTAGCTAAGAGATCAGGATTGTCGTTGGAAAATAAAGTACTATTGTATAAAATTGCTTTAAAACCAATTTGGGTGTACGGAATACAGCTGTGGGGCTGCGCAAAAACATCCAACCTGCAAAAAATACAGCGATATCAGAATAAAATACTCAGAACTATTACTGCAGCCCCCTGGTACGTCTCAAATTTTACCCTCCATAGTGACTTGAATGTTATGTTTGTGGAGAATGAAATCAAAATACAAGCAAATAAACATGTCGCCCGACTAAGCGTTCATACTAATCCACTTGCTATCAACCTGCTGGATAACTCTGGCGAAACCCGCAGACTGTGGCGAAATAAGCCTTTAGACCTTGTTTAAACATTATAGCGTTTCGAGGGAGTACTGCTGAGTACTAACCCTCCACAAAACACTTTATTCGCTTAAATCAATCACTTGATGACGATCAAAGTTGGTCAGTTGTGAAGGGAAAAAAAAAAAAAAAAAAAAAATATTAATTAACCCGAGTTTACGTTTCAATCAAAATGCCGTGCTCATCATAACAAATAAAACTAAACTAAAAACTGCATCTAATTGGTTCTCAATTGACCAATCACAGTTCTCCACGTTGTATCAAGTCGGAAGCCATCCTCTCTGTTGAAGTTGTTGAATTTTTCAATCTCTAAGGCTTGCGTAAAAATTCTTTCACCCAACCGATCTACTTTGGCCAGAACTGTTGTTTCTTCAAACTTTATTACATGACCTGTAATCGTTTGATGTTCTGCCACAACCGACTTTTCGACACGGCCATACTTGCAGTCCGCTACATATTCCTTAATCCTTACAGCAGCTCTTCTGCATGTTTGCCCCATATAGCTAACGCAAGAGTATGATATTCTGTACACACCCACTACTTCGCTCTCTGGTTAAACGTCCTTTACATTTTTCAGCATATTACGAACTAAATTCAAGTCTTATTCTCATCAATGAATTTATCGTTTTTCTGGGTGTCGTTGAAATATTATCGTTTGCAACGTGAATTATCGACGAAAGGTTGACTAAAATCATTTTAAAATAATTTATCTATACCAAGAATCATAATTGAAAAAACGAAAGCCTTGTTTGCAAACATACCTTTAGACGATACACGGCATAATTAATGATCGATGTATTGCAGTCATATATAGGAACAAGCATATCGGAGCCTTACGAATATTTCTAATTTACCGAAATAATTTAAACAAATTTTGGGGTTAATAGTATAGAAAAATCTTGTCTGGACGAGATATTCCGAACTTATATAAAATAACGAAGGAAATCGCCGAATAAATAAAACGAACTTTAGTTTTGTAGTTATTACAGACAACGCATTACGTTTTAAACGAGCTTTGGGATTCTAGAACGAAGTGTTGCTACAAAATTTGGGAAAATTTGAAAATACGTAATAGAAGACGATAAGACGATAAAACGGTGCATGACGAAAGCGAAAACACTGCGGCTAATGTAATGCGAAAGAATAATATCTAAAAACGTTATAAAAATAATCTAACGACATCATTTGCACTAAAATTCAAACATAAATTCTCGAGTAATTCGCACCATAATGTGGAAATTAACCTAAATCAGTATGACATTAATAACGAATAGAAATATTATTTAAAAACCTTCCGTGTGATAATGAACAATAAAAAATTTTCAAAAGTCTATATATATATATATATATATATATATATATATTTGATTTATAATTTATATATATATATAATAATAATAATAATAATCTAGCTCACTCGATTACGAGCATGAGTGTCATTTATCATGCTCTTCATGTTATTTAATGCTTGTGTCGCATATGCGAGATCAGACCAATTTTAACATCGGATTTCTGTTCTGCCGGTAACGGCGTCAATATGATGTTTGTTCTTTTTCTTTGGTTTATACAAGCGGCTGGTTCACGATGTCATATAATCTCCGTTCGATCCGATTTTTGGCCATCACTTTCCAAGTAATGTCTTTTCGCGGATTCATTCCTGCTTTCTTAATTGCCCTTGTAATCATATCTTTATATCGAAATTTTGGACGGCCACATTGTCTTTTACCATTACTTTTTACTCCGTAAAATATACGTTTCGGAATACGTTCTTCATTCATCCGCACTACGTAGCCAATCCATCTTAGGTGAGACTTCGCTAGTTCAATCGAACAACAGCTGGCCATTTGTAGTACCTTTTCATTCGATATGTGATCTTTCCAGTTAATTCGCAGAATCCGTCTTAGTAATCTAAAATGGCAGATTTCTAACTTTTTAAGTTGATTAATTTTTATTGGCCCGGTTTCTCCGCCATATAACATGGTTGGCATTACCACAGTTTTATAGACGGTCATTTTAGAGTAGCCGTTGTTAAACTTTTATTATTTAAAACTCGTCTAGAAAGCCTTTTATATGATATCACTGCATTTCTAATTCTATACGAAATTTCCTCATCTAGACCGCCGTCATTGCTAATAATATTTCCCAGATACTTAAATTCTTTCATTTTGTTTAATATATTGCCATCGATAATATATTCTGTGTTAGTCGTAGGTATTTCTATAACATCTGTCTTGTTACAGTTAATAGATAGACCAAAATCTTTATATGTTTCGTATAATAATTTTACTGCATATTGCAATTCTGAAGCGCTTTTACATAAGATGACGCAGTCATCCGCACATTGTTAATTCTGAATGGTGAACGTGTTTGTCTTGCTTTTAGTTCTAAATATCCTCCATCGAACCGGCATTCTATCTTAATTCCGGACGTTAAAATCTTTTGTTTATATACTATGTAAACCATACTCATATAAAGGTTAAATAATGTAGGCGCAAGTACACAACCTTGTTTAACTCCAGTCGAGATTTTAAAAGGATCTGTAAATCCGTTTTCGCAAATGACCACACCTTCCATATCATCATGTAGCTGTTGTAGAAGTGACAGCAGTTTCGGTGGGCATCCAATTATTTTTAGAAATTTCCAAAGCGCATTAGGCTTTTTGTACGTCAATAAATACCATATACAATTTTTCATCTTGTTCTCTAGTTTTTTCAAGTAGCTGGTGTAGAGTAAATATCATATCTATCGTACTTCGTTGCTGCTGGAAGCCACATTGCTCTTCAGTAAGATACTTATCTATTAATGTTTGTAATCGCGTTAGAAATACTCTGCTCAAAATTTTACTAGCAGTTGATAGTAGAGATATACCTCGATAACTAAAACAGTTCGTTTTATCCCTTTTATTTTTATATATACAAACAATGGCTGCATTTTTAAAATGTTTCGGTAGTACATTTTCTTCCCAGAATCGTTTATATAACTCAAGCAATTGTGACATTAATTCTTTTCCACCAAATTTATATATTTCATTTGGTATACTGTCTAGTCCGGCCACTTTATTAAGCTTCAGGTTTTTTATTGCTAA
Source organism: Coronaproctus castanopsis (assembly GCA_032883995.1). Classification (NCBI taxonomy): domain Eukaryota; kingdom Metazoa; phylum Arthropoda; class Insecta; order Hemiptera; family Monophlebidae; genus Coronaproctus; species Coronaproctus castanopsis. The sequence goes on from CM065053.1 coordinate 5,127,697, forward strand.
AAGAACCTCTTTTTCAGTGGTGGAGTATCCAGTTGATAATTTATATTTTCCTGCGGTACTAACCGAAAAATGTCCTCATTAACCGTGGTTTTATTATTTAGCAACGTTTGAAAATACTCCTTCCATCTGCGTTTAATTTCCTCTCTATTTCGAAGTAATATACCCGATGAACTTTGTATGGCAGTTTTACGCCTAGATACAGGACCATATACAGTATTAATAGCAGTAAAGAATGCACGCATATCATGCTTATCATGTAGCAATTGAATATCTGCCATTTTATTAATCCACCACTGATTTTGTAATTTTCTGATTTCACGTTGCACTTTAGATTTTATCAAAGCGTAACTATTTCTTTTCGCTACATTCAATTTATCATTTTGCCGTGCAATGAAACATTTCCGTTTTTCATCAATTTTATCTTGTAACTCTTTTGAACTATTAGCGAACCAATCTTGGGATCTTTTTACTTTACAGCCGAGGACGTTTTTACACGCCATCGTTATCTCATTTTTTATACAGCCCCACTGTTCTTCTACAGCTGACATGGAAAGAGATAATGAATTTTGAAGACCGGTGGTTAATACTGACGTAAAATCATTTAAGATCTTTTTATCTCTTAATCGATCTAAATTATAATTCCTTGCTTATATTTTTGTAACCTTGGATGATATTTAATAGTGGAAAATCTAAATTTTGTTCTAATTAATACATGATCCGTGTCTCCATTTGCACACTCATTGCACGAGTAATCAGGCATTCATTTCTGCTTTGACGTTTTGTAATGACATGATCTATTAGATGCAGATGCCCAGACCTAGGATGCGTCCACGATCCTTTATGGATATCTTTTAGCTTGAAAAGAGTGTTCGTAATAACAAGACCATTTTGCGCGCAAAACTGTAACCCCATTACTATTTTCTTTTCCAATTCCATGGGCACCAATGGTGCCATTGCAAAATATTTATATTTTTTCTAACTCGCGCATTAAAATCACCAAGTATAACAAGTCGTTCGCTAGTTTTAATTTTATTTAATGCTTCTTGAAGGTCGTTATAGAAAAAATCGTTTACATCTTCAGAGCTATCTAAGGTTGGCGCGTATGCGCAGATTATTACTAATGTAGGATTTTTCGGAAATTTTATTTTCATTATCGTGAGTCGATCGCTTATACCTTGCGGTTCCTCAGATACATATTTTATTAATTTTGTATCAATGGCTAATCCTACACCTTTTAAACGTTTATTTCCGGGTTTAACACTTTTCCGGTATATTGTGTAACCCGTACGTTTTTCAGTAACTTGTCCTTCATTGGCAAATCTTGTCTCACATAATCCAGCTATGTCTATTTTATGCTTTCTTAATTCGTGCGTAATTAAGGCCGTTCTTCTTATAGGTAAGTTTTTATTATCTAATAATGTTCTAACGTTCCAAACTCCAAACACCCAGTATCTTTTTTGATTATTATTTTCATTTTTGTTTTTACCGCACAGTGTGAGTCCCCATCAGTCGCGGCAAACTGACCAGGTAAATAAGGGATAAACTATATTTAGGACACCTTTTCTAGTCCCTTCCACATTTATGGCAGACAGAGCGGTCCTAAAGAGGGCTGCTTGGTCATATGATCTGCTGCCGAACTCTAGCATCATCCCATCCTGCCCGAAAGCGACCACTTGGATCATACCGCCTTCCGTGTAGAATCATTAGCTAAAAGCTCCCAGTTTACCAAACCTGCTTTCATCACCATGACTCCATCGCCGTAGGACTTTTTAAACAAGGAACGACAAATAGATGACAGTAGTATACGCATTAGGGGGGATATTAATAACATACTCAGCGACCTTACAAATTTGATTAGAGAGTCGAGCCAAATTTCTATACCACTTATAAGGCTGAGCTATCGATCTCTAAATAAATAAATAAAAAGTGTATTTAGCACACAATATAAATTACAAAATCAATGTCAAAACAATATTATTACGTATACCGAACAAATTCTTAATACAAAATGAAAAGCAAAAATAAATAATAAATACAGTAATAATGAACTAGATTACAGGGGGAAAACCAAAACCTGTATACAATTTGAGGACAACTCTATGAAGAATTTTAAGGCAGTAATAATAAATATAAACAAAATAATATGACTGCTCAGCTATTTATATATATTACATATTAATAAAGTTCATAAAATGAAATATATAAATTACATACGATTAAAAAGCAGGTGATACATTACAATAGCGTGTGTTTTATTCTTTTATGTTTATATCTTTTACATTTTAACTGAAGACTAGTATAGTCTCCTATAATGTTTATTATTGAGTATTGGCTGCGTCTACAATCGTCAAAAAATTTTTTTGTTAATGATATCACCCACAACCGGCGAGTTTAATATACGATGTATACGATCTGTTCTCGCATAGATAGGAAGTTTAAGAATTATCCTGCAACAATTATTCTGAACACGTTGTAATCTGAACACATTTGAACGGCTTGTATACGACCATATTGGGCATGCATATAGCATAATTGGCCTTAATATAGTTTTATAGATAATTAGTTTATTAACAGGACTAATTTGGCATCGTTTATTAAAGATTGGGTATAGACTAAAAAGAGCTTTATGTGATTTGTTAGATATGTACTCAACATGCTTGGTGAATAATCTAGTATTACTCCTAAATATTTAACATGCGTTTTCTAATCTAATCTAGTGTTATTTACAATTACAGGATCCTGTGAAGGCGGCCGTCTTTTGGTAAACATAATCACTTGAGTTTTATCAGCATTTATGTTAATTTTCGATTTACTAAAATATTTATTTATCTTAGCGAAACCATCACTTAACCGTTTTTTTATTGTATCATTTTGAAACGAAGAGCAATAAATTGCTGTATCATCTGCATATAGAGCCATCTCTAAATTCGTGATTTTAGGAATGTCATTGATAAAAAGGAGAAACAAGAAGGGTCCTAGTATACTTCCCTAAGGTACTCCAGCTAGAACGGACCTTACATCGGAATTTACATTACTCACTTTTACAACAGAAAGTCTGTCACTTAAATAATTTCTAATCAGGTGGATTAGATACGCAGGAAATTTAATTTGAATAATTTTGTAAATTAAACCAAGATGCCATGTAGTATCAAATGCTTTTTCTATATCAAGAAGTAGCCTGTGTGCTTATTTTGATTAAAATCGTCAGTGACGAAGTCAGTAATTCGTGCTAGTTGCATGACAGTTGATAAATTTTTTCTGAACCCGAGTTGTTGTTCTACTATCACATTATTATCATCTGTAAACTTTTTAATTCTACACAATATAATTTTTTCAGCAATTTTACCTAGGTTATTGAGTAACGATACATGACGTAAATTTTTTGGATCCGATATGTTCTTTCCAATCTTAGGTATAGGTATTATTTTCGCTATTTTCCAGCAGTTGGGAAAGTGTGACAACAGGAATATTGAATTCATTATAATAGTTAGTTTAACAAAACCTTTAAGCGGTAAATTCTTAATCAATATTATGGAGATATTATCTAAACACATTGATTTTTTACTTTTAAGGTTTTTTATAACATGATGCACTTCCTTCACGGCCGGCATTCATTATTGCTATAATCGGGCTTAAAAACAAACTTCCTAGAATATATACAAAATATTCTTCTAACGTTGATTGCCGTTCTCTAAAAAAAACGACTAAATTTATTCACAAAGCTGGCGCAAAATTTATTAAAAAAAAATTTAAATGATAAAGTTACTAAAACCTTTTCCCAACTCTCTCTACCAATGATAACAGTTTTTGGAGGGTTTGCAAACGATACAGTCAACGTACTGAAGCGCTCCCACCGCTTTACGACAATCTTCTTAATAGGTATGTGTATTCAGATACGGATAAAGCGGAATTTTTGTCAGAATATTATTTCAGCGCTCTTAGTCGTAATGCCAATTTATCGACCAATTATCAGAATAATAAAATAAGAGTAGTCATTAAAAAATATATACTTCTTGTAAATATCCATCCCAACCACTACTCACTTCTCCAAACGAGGTGCTCCAACATATTCAATTCTTCAAAAACAATCAATCTGTCGGAGATGATAATATTCCGTCGATTATCATAAAAAAACTACCCTTCAAGGCTATTGTACAGCTCACTAATATTATCAATCATATGTTTAAACTGGAGTATTTTCCTTCTAACTGGAAAGTAGCAAAAATCATAACTTTTCCGAAACCTGGAAAAGATTGTTCATTACTAGGTAACATTCGGTCTATAAGCTTGTTGAGTAATCTTAGTAAGATTGATGAAAAAATCATACTGAAAACATGACGTACTTTCTCGGATGAACACAATAGATTACCAAAAGTACAGTTTGGTTTTCGTCCTGGCCATTCTACAACTCATCAAACCGCTAGAACGGCAGAACATATTACTCACAACTTTAACTGTAATAAACATACGGAGATGGTTTTATTTGACGTGGCCAAAGTATTTGATATGGTACAATGGTGTCATATATAAAATGATCGAATTTAAATTTCCGAAATATTATATTATGCTTATTTTAAGCTATTTAAGTAATAGATCATTCTATGTGTTTATACATGATGTACTATCCTCCCGCAAAACATGCTTAGCAGGAGTACTTGAAGGTAGTGTTCTATTTCTATTCACCTTCTACTTATACGATATCCCTATAACAAATAACACGTAGGTAGCCTTGTATGCAGATGATACAGCATTATTTTCTAGTTCTTACATATAAATTACAGCTAGGAGTATATAGATTAATTCGTTATTTTGCTAAGTGGCAGATAGCCATTAACCCTGCAAAAACTTAGGCAACACTGTTTACTCGTAGGAGGCCACCTACTACCTAAACGATTAACGATGCAAGTGTATAATGGTCAGACGAAATAAAATATTTAGGAGTTATTTCAGATAAAAGGTTGACTTTTAACAAGCATTTAGATTACGCGACAATTAAAACACATAGATCACTTTATACAATTTATCCCTTGTTTAAGCGCAAAATCTTTCCTGAATGTCAATAATAAGTACATACGAGCAATTGGAACTACCTTTGTTAAAAGATCACGTATTAAAAATGTCTACTACTTTTTTCGAACAATGTGTTACACATGATAATGACCTAATTACAGTGATTGGAAATTACGATTCCAAGCAGTTAAGAACAAAATATACTAAGCATAAGCATCGCAGACTCGAGCATAATTTACTATAGCTTGTCAAATAATTATCGCTAACATTGATTTTTAAATTTATTTTGATTTTTTTTTAATTTATCGCTATTTTCGACGGTCTGCTTTGTATATTTTTATCGCAGATTTTTTTGTTTTATTTATTTTTCCTGCATTTTGTATATATTATGTTAAACATGCATTGTTAAAAATTAAGTTTCTCCCGTTATGTTTATTGTTACTGCAGTAAGTTTATATTAAACGTTAGGCAGTGTCATAATTATTGTTTTCTTTTGCTTAATAATGTAAAAATATACGTTCTTCTTCATTTTTCTTCTATGTTACTTCTTTGATCCATTTGATCTGCAGATCTGCATGGAGTGCGTCATTTCGTTGAAACCGACGAGCATTAGTGATCAGCCGAAGAAATTTATTTAGAGCTGTTTAGATTAATTTCCGATTCGATGCTTTATCACATCCCCATATTTGTATTCCGTAAATCCGCATTGGACGTATATCAGTTTTATATATTAGCAGCTTGTTCTCTAGGTTCATTTTATATCAATATCAGCCAGTACATTTGACGTATTTTACTTCATATTTGTGCAACTTTATGATCGATATGTGTTCTCCATGTCAATATCTAAGTACTTCGCAAAATTTGCAACTTGAAACTTGTGAAATACAAAACTATTTCGCAAATTACCTAAACGATTAATTGCGGGCAACAAAGTAGGGGAATAAAATAAATATTCAATACATCCTGGAAGACAAAATTTCGTGTTAGGTGTAAGTCATATATTATGCTCACTTCTGCTTGGTTTATCACGTAGTTGTAGCGGAGCATTTTGCAATTTCTTCAAATTTTAAATGAAATGAGACGAACTTAGATTTATATTTAAAAAAAGAAAAAAAGGAAAAATGATCATTAAAATCTACAAATGAAGCTAGTAAATGTGGAAGAAATAATTATATTACCTGCATATATTAATCAAAATTGACATTATAACTTTTTCGTTTTCAATTATTCATACATATATATGTCATCAACTATCCTCACTCGAATCCGAGTTTGAGTTCTCCACTAAGATCTATGTTAAATGTTGTGATTTGGTAAAGAAGGAGAGGATAGCAGCGCAAAGAGGAACCTGGGTGTTGAAACGCAAACAGCATGCGGGTAGCCATAAACATCCTGAATAAATTTGTCCAGCGACAACGTAAACCAAGACGACTGGTATATCCAGGATAACACAATTTCTTACAGGCTGGGAAAAATTAGAAAAGAAGGAGGAAGAAAAAGAGACATATGAGAGGAAGAAGAGAGGAAAGGAAAGCCGCTATTTCGGGGCAACACCCTAGTTTTTGGATCAAAATATATTGTCCAAAAAATAAATGAAACGAAGTGGAACTGGGATGTACAAATGAAAACAAACAGGTGGGCCGGGAAATGTATTGAATGGGGTTACCAGTACACGGGGAACATTTATAATGGGACGATATTAACAAACACGCAGGAAAGTTTAGGTGCGTAAAACACAGAATCATCTGGAATGGAAACAACTGGGAGAAAAATTTGTGGACGTCTGTAGATTGGACTCGTCAACGGGGTTAATTTTCCGGATACAAATATACTTTTATCATATTTAGTACAGCAAACTAATATTAAGTAACTAGTTTTGCGTAATAATATAAATGTATGTTTTTTAAAATATTGAAAGCCATTGCAATACATAGACATACGTATATATAACATATGAATATATATATAAGATAAACAACGCTTGTTTATGTATATTATTATTACGTAAATATTATTCTGATTGTTCTATAGTGATAATTATTTTTATTGTTCTCGTACTTGTTGCTGTTGTTGTTCCTGGTGTTGTTGATCTTCTCTTTCATCATTTTTTTTTATATAGTTAGAAATATGTGTATATACCTAAATATATATATATATATATATATATATATATATATATATAAGTATGTGATATATATGTTATATATGTCATATATATGTTTTACATCTATAATAATGTATAAAGCTGTAGTGTCAAGAGTGACAGAGAGTGAGCGCGCATGAAGAGATGTAGAGGCAGTGGATGATGTGTGAAGTAAAAAAAGGTGAAAATATATATTTACTAGTGGAAAATATTTCAATGTGCTCACCATTGAGAAATAAAACCAGGTAATTACTGGCCCATTCAATACGTCGAAATATGGGTGGGAGAAATAATAAAAATCTAAGAATACGGTTGTACGTAACCTTTTCATTGATTATAATCCGATAATATATAAATGCTTTTTAATATTTTATATATATATGTATGCATTTATATAGTTAAATATCTATAAAAAGCGCGGGCACATCAACCATTTAAACTGATGTTTATTTAATCTTCTACAATTAACTTGAGGGGAGAGCCATTATTACGTTTCAATTCTCTTGAATTACTTTCTTTTCCTTTGACGGTTAATACGGGGGCTTTCCCGTAATGCTTCACAAATTTGTATATAGTTGCTATTTACTCTCTGCAAGTCATGTAACAAAAAAAACGAGAATTATAAAAATGAAACTCCCTGGGTTTTCTTAATACCACTAGTAAACAGTTTATATATATATATATATATATACGCATAAATTTGTTGGTATTGAAAAAGAAATGGATAATTTCTTATACACGAAAAAGTTGTTTGAACTTGATGAACGATTTGTTCGCTTAAATAATGAAATTAATCGGACGTTTCTACTTTTAAATGATATTCTTTCACTCATTGTATACATTACGACGTCCCTGTACGATGACTTAATCGAATCTGTCATATTTTTTTTTTTATGAAAAGCTTCTAGTATATTGTTAAGGCGTGTGTATTAAAACGTATAAGATCGAGATGGTTATATTTAGTAAAATGTAAAATTTTCAAGCATTTCGCGAGAGGACTTTTTGCGATGTGCTAGGTCGGAATACGACGTTGATTTAATTAAAATACGCAAGAACTTCTACGATTTAATAGTATGGAAAGATTTCAGATGATATGAATAAGAATCGTCGTACATTTTCCATTACGACGTAAAGTTAATCTGTTCATATACACTCATTAAAAAAAAAAAAAAAAAATTAAATATATCTCTCAGAAAATCCGAGAAGAGCGCTTTTCAACCAAGTAGCACAGGATAAAATTTCAGGAAAGACACTTCTTCTGGTACCGTATCCTCAATGGATGTCGGCGATTATCTCTCTGGCTTCCAATCTGTTGGCTAACTTCCGCAATAAGGTTTCAAGTCCTGTCCATTCTTTTGCATTATCCAGCAATGTTTTTCTTCTCGTTCCTTTTATCCGTTTTCCAGTGATGTTTCCTTCAATTATCAATTGTAACATTTCATATCTGTTATTCCTCAATATTTGTCGAAAGTAAGCGATTTTTCCTTAATAGTTCTTTCTAACTGTAATCTTTTATTTAGTCGTTTTTGTATTTCCGCATTTGATACTTTATCCGCCGTGGAATCTTTAGCGTCCGACGGTACAGCAACATCTCAAATAATATTAATCTATTTAGCATTGATTTTTCGATCGTACAGACTTCCATATAGTAGTATGGTCCATATGTAATATTTCACAAACCTACATCTGGCGTCCCATTTCATCGTTTTGTTCACAAATATAATACCTTTCGTGTTCAGAAACACGTTTCTTGCATATTCAATTCCCGTTTTAATTTCGTAATCAGGGTCCCGTGTGCTGTTAATATTATATCCTAGATATTTAAATGTATTAACCTGTTGTATGATTTTATTATTGATTTTAATTGATGTCAAACCTTTTTGAAAGACACTTAGAGGGAGATAAAAAGAATGGAATTAATTACCACAAAGACGGGAATTAAATATTCCTTAAAATTAATCGAATCCGTCATATGCCTGCGTATATATTCCGAATGGTGATGCTACTGTTACGATGATGATGATGACGATGATATACACTCATCCATTTGTTCTTAGTCTGTGTCTACATTTATCTGTGTTATCTATCCATCTATATCCATCTATATCCATCTATATCCATATCCGGAAGAAAAACAAAAACTTTTACGACGTTTATAGACTTAGCACGTTGTAGTCACCTATTGGTCAACCAATTCCCGGATACGTTTTCCGAGTAGTATGGTAAAATTTCCGGTTAATTTATTAAATTCCAAATCCGTATCGATAAGTTTCGCATGCGTGCGACTACTTAATGTAACGCTGTAACGCTGATTTTGGATCGGTTGTAATATTATTTAAAAAAGGGCCGTCGGAAATTGACCGCCAAACAGGACAGGCACAGAATTGTCTGGATAGTCGAATAACGGACGTATATATCTAATTAAACGATCGACGATTAAAAATTAGCTATAGATAACTTTGCAGGCATGATTAATAATATTACTAATATTACTATTACGTGTTGTAAAACGAGAATTCAGTATGACTCCTAAATGGCGATCATGTTTATTTCAGTGAATAATACTCCTTCCAATGGTGACTTACGTTAATAGTGGTTTGGAGTCGCCCAGTAAATAGAATAGTTCCTGTTTTATCCGTGTTAATATATATTTACTCGACCTTTTGCTTTTTGTTTTAAATTGTCTGCCTCTCGAATGTCGGAAAAGAGAGTATTACCAAAAATACACTCAACTCTCGATTGAGGGCGAGGTCGTGACGACCAATACATTCGACCGTCCAGGGTAGGAACGATACATTTCGACATGTCGTTCCTACACGTTTAACAAAACCGTTGTTGATTAGTACATAAACAAAAGTACAAAAGTTCGAAAGATTTAAATTGCGAATGTTTTTTACGGACAACGGGCGAGCAGAACAAGTGTACACGTTCAGAATGATATTTATCGTTAAACGATAAGTTTAATTTAGCTAATGGTTTTTGCAACCGCGGTTACGATCGGTCTACTAAAATATGAAAATGAACAATAACAACGGAAACCCATCCGTTATACCTTCCCCTTTACCGCGGTTCGAAATCCGTCGACATTATATTGAAATCCGTATTTCCCCTTTCGGTGAAGTTAATATTTTCATATTCCGATTCGAGTACGATATTTTTTACGAGTTAGTTTATTTCCTTTTTTTCACATGAGTATGTATTTATACAATTTGAAATGCGTGCAAAGTAGGAATTTTTAAAATGAAATAACAAAAACCAAATTAAAATCGCTAAAATTTTTCTTTATAAAAAGAATCACAGAGCTTTCGACTAGATACTAATCGAGCGAATATAAAAAAATGTAATGATATAAAATGAAAAATATTAATTTAGATTACGATTCACCAAAATCGCAGTATTAATAAACTAATCCGACAATTTTTTTTTGTAAACAACGCAGAACAATCAGTAATATAAAACTATTTTATACATAAACGAACAAAGAATAATTTGAAGAATGTGAAATGTAGCGATGTTTATTAAACTTAACAACAAAGAAGAAGTTAAAATCACTAAAGTGTCTTTTTAATGAAAAATCACAAAAGCTTTTCGGCTGTTTGGCCATTGTCGAGTGATTATTTATAAAGTAAATTATTTTAAATATTCACCCGACATAATAGTCTAACGGCCGATTTGTGAATTTTCAAACAGAAAAAATTTAGTGATTTTAACATATTTTTTGTTGTTTATTCGAATAAGCAATAGCCGGTAAAATAAAAAGTAATTAAAAAAATGTCGACCAACATAAAATTTATTTTAATAGCCGGTAAAATTAAAAATTAAAAAACAGTTCGATGAAGGTGGAATATAGTGATTTTTTATTTTCAAAAAGAAATTAAAATCACTCAAGTTTTTCTTTATGAAAAATCACAAAATTTTTTCGGCTATTAGGTCATTATGGAGTGAACATTAAAAAAAATATAATGTTTATCAAAAACATTTTTAAAAAATCATACTTTTAACTTGCTCCGTTCGATGTACGCGACTGAGAGTACCTTTCCGTTGATCGTTTAAGTCTGTGTTACTTCAGTTTAGTATATGTAGTTACTAGCGTTCGGTTGTTATATTCGTTTTTATGCGTGTGGTCTACATATGTAGTCCAGTGACGTTATATTTTTTGCTTATTATTTTTATTTCTTTTGTTTATGTTTTATTGTTTATTTGTTCGTGCAATTTATTGTTCGGGAGTATATAATTCGGTTGTTTTATTACATATTAAATTATAGTGTTATATCTAGGTTTTTTGGTTGTTTTTTTACTCTATAATTACGATGTCAGATAATCACATAATAGAATGGCTGTTTGAGAATGCAGACGACGATATGCTAGGTGATGAATCTGATAATGAAGAAATCGACCACGTCTCAGATAATTTAGAGGATTCCTGTTCAGAGAATTCTGGAAACGAAAATGATTCAACAAAATCATACATAACAACTGGTCTTTTTTATTTAGGTAAGGATAACAATACTCGATGGAATACGTTTCCTCCTCCAAGAAATAGGAGACCATCGAGACCTAATATTATATTACGTATGTCCGGGATAAAAGGACTTGCTAGGGAGAAACTAACCCCACATTTATGCTTTTCTTCGTTTTTTGATGAAACAGTGATCGATTTATTAGTGAAGTACTCCAACATAAAAATAAATGAGTTATCACACTACTATAAAAGACCTCTAGATGAACGAGAAACTGATTCTATCGAAATGAAAGCACTTCTAGGTATTATATGCATAAGTGCTGAAATCAGGACGATTCCATATGTCGGAAATATTCGACAATTCGAAAGGGACAGGGATCGAACTTGTATATTTAGCGATGTCGCTCCAGAGATTTCGGTTTATTTTGCGAGCCTTACGGTTTGATGACGTTAGAAGTCGAAAGGAACGTCAAACATTAGACAAACTAGCTTCGGGAGATATTCGAATTAGTAACAGGCAGATTCAAAGAAAATTACACACCAAGTGAATTTTTGACAATAGATGAACAGCTGGTCGCGTTTAGAGGAAAAGACAGTACATTCCATCAAAGCCAGCCAAGTACGGTATAAAAATAAATGCATTAGCGGATGCCAAATCCGTTTATACTTTCAGCATGGAGATTTATGCAGGAAGGCAACCAGACGGACCATGACGATGATGTGACCCACAGACAGAAAAGCCCGAGATAATAACAACATATAACAACACAAAATACGGAGTAGATATACTGGATCAAATGTGTAACCAATATTCCGTTTGTCGGAATTCACGTCGATGGCCACTAACAATATTTTTTAATCTATTCAATGTATCCTCAATAAATGCACTGGTAATCTACGCCAACAATAAACGAAGAAGAGAAGATTGTTCAAAAATATGCAGACGTGATTTTCTTCATGAATTAGCTTTCGAACTCATGAAGCCAAAAATTTTACAACGTGTAGCCGATGATAATGTTCCTCGAAGTATCCGTGCATGAGGGGCAAAATTATTCGGACGCGATCTAATAGAAGACGATCCTCCATCCCGGGTTTCAAAACATTTAGTGGGAAGATGTCATATCTGCCCAAGATCAAAAAATAAATCAGCCAGACATGTCTGTGATATATGTTGAAGAGTAAAACCTGCACAGAACATTTGCGCGTTACAAGAATCTGTCGAGAATGTTGTACTGAAGATGCATCTTCATCTTCTGAAAGTGATTAATACTTTTTGTAAATTTTATTTTTTATTCTTTTGTTACAAGTTAATAGCAAGTTGTCACCCCCTCAAACATTTCGATTTCGAGCTGCCCGATAATATTTCATTAGCAACTTATGTTTTATTTTTTTGTTCATAAAGATGTATCAGACTACTGTTAAATATTTTACGTAAATTTTTCAATATTTCAAATTAGGTTACAAAAACGTAATTATTAATACTCGTTGTTATTATTGGTAAAATAAAGTATTGAAACAAATGTTACAAAAGGCTTACAGTTACTCAAAAACTAAATGGTCTACGTTTGTAGTCCAGGCGACCACTAACGTTAGTTTTCTATGCGCGACCACTGCACGGTTTTAACTTAAAAATTTTATTATTTTATTTTTCTAAATGTTCACTCGATAATATGGCTTAACAGTCGAAAAACTTTGTGATTTTTCGTAAAGAAAAACTTGAGTGATTTTAATTTTTTTTTTTAAAATAAGAAATCACTACATTCCACCTTCATCGGAAACTATTTTTTAATTTTTAATTTTACCGGCTATTGCGTTTTTGTTTAAATATTCATTCGATAATGGCGCTTAACAGCCGAAAAGCTTTGTTGGTTTTTCATAATGGAAAATTTTAGTGATTTTAATTTCTTTTTTGTTGTTTATTTTAATACAAAATAGTCGTTCAATATTAAAAAAATAAATCAGAAATAAATAAATAAATGGTATTTACTTACAATATATAGGAATTAGTTTTCTAACAAGTGTAAATACCATTTTGTTTTTCTATTGAACAAACATTTTTTAATTTTTATTGTACTGGTTGTTTTGTTTTTATTTATGCGTAAAAATAAATATTATATATTTTTTTAATTATTTTTTATTTTACCGGCTATTGTTTATTTTTTATGTCAAAACATTTTATATTATTGACTGTTGTTTACCACCTACACTACCAGATTTGTTTATTAATACTGCGATTTCTGTGAATTGTAATTTAAATTAATATTTTTCGTTTTATTCTTTTATATTTGTAATATTCACTCGATAATGGCCTAACAGACGAAAAGATTTGTTGGTTTTTCATAATGAAAAATTTTATTAACCCAGTTTTTGTTGTTTAATATTTATATAATATGTGTATATATACGTATATACGTATATAGCATTTGTTGATCTGGAAAAGGCGTTTGACCGAGTAAACTGGAACATAATGCTTAAAAAGATGGTGGAAATTTGAATAGATAGCAGAGATATAAAAATAATATACGAGATACAAGAAGGGATATTGAAAATAAATGATAAAGAAGTAAAGGCTAGAATCCGAAAACGAGTACGGCAGGACTGCCAGCTTCCACCGTTGCTATTTAATCTATACATAGAAGAAGCCGTACAAAACGCTACGAAAGGAAAGGATAAAGGGCTTACTGTCAATGGAGAAAATATATGCTGCTTCCGATTCGCAGATGACATTGCAATTGTAGCTGAAAACGGGAAAAGGTTAGAAAACGGATTGAAAATATTAAACGATGAACTAAAGAAAATAAACATGAAAATAAATAAAGATAAAACCAAAATAATGGTAACTAGTGCTAGGCAGGAGAGAACTATCGATATTAAATTGCATGGTGATAAACTGGAACAGGTATCCAAATACAAATATCTGGGAAGTATTGTGTCGCAAGACGGAAACGATACAGAAGATATAAAAAACAGAGTAAACATAAGCAACAATTATTGAAAATGAAAATTATACTCAGCAGTAATATGGGACTAGAACTGAGGAAAAGATTAATTAAAACGTACGTACGGAGTACTGCACTTTACGGAAGCGAAACGTGGGGATACTCAAGAAGGTCGATATTAAAAAACTGGAAGCATTTGAAATGTGGTGCTGGAGACGCATGATGAAGATCAACTGGACCGAAAAAATATCAAACAAGAAAGTTATGGAAAAAGTGAAAGGAAGAAAAGAATTTTATAACCACCTCTGCACAAGAAGAAATAGATGGATAGGTCATGCGATAAGACATGGTGGATTTGTTCTACAAATATTGGAAGGCATGATAGAAGGTAGAAGAAGAAGAGGCCGGCCAAGGAAGTGGATAGCGTAGGAATGGGCACCTATCGCGATTTTAAAATTACGGCGGAAGACAGAGGCGAATGGAAAAGGAGGCTGCAGCGCTACCAGTCAAAAGACTGATGCGACTAATGATGATGATACGTATATATATATATAATACTTCTTCTTATCGTATAATCATCGGTTATACATAATTACACAAAATTCTCATCATAAGTCTAACTCTTTAATAGCCAGTCTAAAGATTGTGGATGTTAAACCTAAAGGTGCAAATTCACTACAGTCTTCCAATTTATGCTGCATTGTTTGTCTCGGATTTCCGCACTGGCACGCAGCAGTTATAACTTCTGCATTAGATATCCGCATCACCCCTGTCTGATCCTAATTCTATTGAGTGTCTTCCATAGTTTCCTAGATAAATCTATTCCTTTAATTTCATTCCTCGGGTCGACAACTAAATGGGAATTTGTTGTATGTTCTAAATTCCTTTCCCGTGTGATTTTCCATTTATTGAACTCTTTCATATCTTCTGATAATAATTCATTCATGGTCTAAGGTGATTTTCTGGATTTTAGTCTCGATACTGGTGCGGAGTTTATCTCTTCAGTTATTGGCAGTTCGGGGTACATCTGAAATTTATTTCTATCTCTGAATAATGCTGTCTCCCGTCTAACTGCACCTGGAGCTATATTAGCTAAAACTGGTAGCCGCATAAGTGGTGTAGATTTCAGCGTTCCTAATATGGTTCAGAGTGCTTCATTTAATACTACATCTACTTTTTTAACATGGCAGCTATTACATCAAACTGATGAACAATATTCGGCTGCTGAGTATACAAGTGCCAAGGAAGAAATTCCGAGTGTTCTTGCATCAGCACCCTAAGTCGAACCTGCGAGTCTCCTAATGAGATTTATACGTGTTTTTAACTTTTTGGATAAAACCGTTAGATGCTCGTTATATGATAAGTTGCGGTCTAATGTCACGTCTAAGTACTTTGGATATTTTGTATTTCCTAGTTCTACACTTTCAAATTTCTCTATAGGTTCGATTTTTGCCATTCGGTTGTCGAGGTGAAAAAACGCTGTCTTCGTCTTGTGGGGATTGGGTCGTAATTACCATTTGTGCAGGTACTTACTAATTTGTGATAAGCCACTTTCCATAGTTGATATACAATTCTTCAAGTCTGTTCCTTGCACAGAGGGGTCACGGTGTAGACTTTCCCGAAGAGCGATATTAATAGATAATAATAACAGTACAGTATAGCGCGGGGCCCCTGCAAACGTCTAATACATTATATTAGTCGGCTAACTACACCACTTTAATCATCGGTTAATTAATTAAAATTAAAATGTCAACTAGTTATAGATT
Organism: Coronaproctus castanopsis; assembly: GCA_032883995.1. Classification (NCBI taxonomy): domain Eukaryota; kingdom Metazoa; phylum Arthropoda; class Insecta; order Hemiptera; family Monophlebidae; genus Coronaproctus; species Coronaproctus castanopsis. The sequence continues at coordinate 5,144,017 of CM065053.1, forward strand.
TCTGATATTTACTTACTATCAGAACGCTATTATTTTACTATTTTACGATTTTTTTTCTACATGGCGTCAGCTTTCGACATTTATATATAAAGCGACGGATCGGTTTCCGCTCCTATTTATTCCACTATCAGATCTACCCTCCAGAATTCAGATAAACTACCGTAATTCTTTGCATGAATATTGGAAATCGTGAAAAAAAAAAAGTATTTTAATATCAGACGCGTCTTCTTCCGGTATTTCCATGGAATGCTTGTATCCCAATTCAATCCCCCTCTCATCACATTCGTAGACTATAATTTGTAAATTGCTTCAAACGGAGATAATCAGGTAGAAAATATTAGACATATTTCTATAAATTTCCTGGACGATATAAACCACCTACTTTTTAATTTTCCTCAATTTTAATAAACTGCATATTTCACAGTTTTTCCCCTACATTCCTTATATTATATTTATTAAATTGTGAATATAAAGTATTATTTCTTATCCTTTTTATTTTTAAGGAGAAATATTTTGTAATTTAGTTTTTCTTTCTTTATTTGCCAATCTGGACCTAGCCTAGTAGAATATCAACAAATGTTTGAAAGGAGACTCGTGTATAGGAACCACATCCATTGCGTGTTCTGCCCTATTTATTTACATTATCTTAAATCTTGATCCTCTTGACACGTCTCGTCGCCGGTTTGTTTGGAATCGCTGCCGCTAGCTTATTGGAATGTGCGTACAGACGCATCATGTGATTTTGAGTTCGCCCGTCGATGATCTCGTCGATGATATGAATCCCGAAATCTCGATGTATCAGTTCATTGGTGACGTACCAAGGCATACCGTATATCAATCTGAGGACTTTGTTCTAAAACCGCCGGATGATCACCCGATTCGAGTGTTTTGCGCGTTCCCACAGTGGTGCAGCGTAGACCATATTGGTTTTAGCATAGTATCGTATATTAAAATATTGTTTCGAAGTGACAGTTGCGATTGATATCCTATAAGCCAGTATAGGTTTCTCAGCTTTAGGTCCAATATCGTCCTCTTCTTCCATATATGAACCTTCCAGTTTAGAGTGCAACCTAAATGTACTCCGAGATATTTCGCCCTTTGCTTCTCGATACCAGTATATTGTTTAAAGTTAACTGCTTATTATGAAGTTTTCTATTGGAGAATTTGACGTGTGTATATTTTCCAGGATTTATTGGGAAATTCCACTTTTGCGAATATTTAAGTAAGGTGTTTAGATTTGTTTGTAAGACACCAACGACCTTATTAGCATCTTTGTCAGATGCAATTAACATCGTGTCATCTGCAACGCACTAGCGGAAGTTGAGCGTAGTAAGAATTTTGTTTCATTTCATGAGTAGTAACAAATATATTTGGTTTAATTATTATTATTATTATTATTGTTTAGTGGGCACAGGATTTTTCAGCAAGTTTGGTGCGCGATTATTACTAAAAGGCCGCTTATAGAGAAATATTAATATTAGTCGACGTAATGTAATTATAAATAACTAAATATACACGAATATGTTTGATAATAAGTTGGCAAGATATAATTATCGGAAATGGTACTTAGAGAGATATATTTATTTTAACAATAAAGATTGTGAACTGTAATAAGGGAATTCCAAAAATACATGATCTGCATATGTTATTTTGTTATCATCGGAAGTAAAAGAGAATGTACGAGATTATTACAGGGTCCATGGTAGACGATTTTCTAGAACTAGAACGACCCGTAAACATGGAATATCGCGGCTAATTAAATACTACAATAAATGGAAAATTAGTACAAACTTGAACAAAACCGAAGCTATATTCTTCACCGTACGAGACCGTCTCTACCTGATAATCTGATGGTACAGGTAAATACATTAGAGTAGTGTGATAAGGTTCATTATCTTGGTGTGATGCTTGATAGTAGACTTAATTTCACTAAACACATAAATAATATCGCAATCAAGACAGACAATGTCCTTCTGTTATTCACAAATCCTTCCTCAACATTAACAACGAAATAATCCTCTTGAGGAGGGATTTGTGATTAAGGATAGGATAACAGAAGGACACTGTTAATCAATACTTTGTTACGCTCTTGTCCTGCCTGGAGTTCGCTATGAAAAACATCCATTAATAAATTACAAGTCATTCAAAATAGGTGCCTCAACTGTATTCTCAATGCACCTCGCTATGCCAGAATCGACAGCATACCTGCCCTATATTAAAGATTTTGTTCTAAAGCTATTGACTGACATTTTATGAAATGCTAATACCAAAACAATGAACTCTTTGCTCGATTCCAACTACAATCCCAAGCAACTTTGTTTCATGTATTCCAAATATAAACACATACGACTTAAACATAACCTAATTTAAGAACTCACAACCTAAACAATATATTTTATCAGTTTAGACTTAAGTTTCTATATTAAATTGAAATCTGCGCAAGATAACATCGAAGTACGTTATTGATAGTTATAAAACAACGAAGTACCTTATTAGGTAATTTTATGTCACTGAATCGTGATTTTAGTGGTAATAGAGGTCGAATTGACCCATAGTACGGAGCTAGATAAGGATTGGACCAAATATTATTCCGATGTTCTTTATGAGCAAATTTAACAAGATATAACACACCTCGTAATATGAAGAATGTGGAATATAGTGATTTAAAAAAAATAAATTAATAAAAAATAAGTTAAAATCACTCAAATTTTTCTTTACGAAAAATCACAAAGATTTTCGACTGTTACGCCATTATCGAGTGAATATTTAAAATAAATATAAATATAAAATGGAAAAATATTAATTTAAGTTACAATTCGGAAAAATCAGTAAAATAAAAAACAATATTTATAAAACAATCTGACTGCGAATTTCACCGTCAGATTGTTTAATAAATACTGTTTTTCATTTTACTGATTTTTGTGAATTGCAATCTAAATTAATATTTTTTCCCGCGGCATTTCTCGATGTTCAACAAACTTTTGATAAAGTTTGGCACGATGGTCTATTATATAAACTGAAATGTCTATTACCGAAAAATTTTTACCTGTTGTTGAAATCATACATAGAAAATCGGCACTTTCAAGTGCGTTTACAAACATGCCTATTCAGAAATGCATCCTGTTTTAGCAGGCGTTCCCAAAGTTCTGTGCTGGGCCCCACGCTGTACTTGTTATACACGGCTGATTTCCCTACAATGGAAAACGTACAGCTGGCTACATTTGAGGATGACACCGCGCTGCTCTCAACACACACGGTTCCGAAGATAGCTAGCCGTTACCTACAGAAAGCTCTTACTAAGGCGGAGATATGGTTTAAAAAATGAAAAATTGGAATTAATGAAAACAAATCTGTCAATATCCATTTTACCAACAGAAAAGTTACACCCCCACCCGTCAGGATTAATAGCACCGATCTGTCATTGCGATCAACGGTCAAGTACTTAGGATTACACCTGGATAACCGATTAACATGGAAACATCACATACAGATGAAGAAAAAGGAATTAGATATTCGAGTTAAAAAAATGTACTGGATGATAGGGAGAAACAATGTACTAACGACAGATAATAAACGTTCAATATATACGGTGGTTCTAAAGCCTGTCTGGACCTATGGGGTGCAACTTTGGGGTTGTGCTAGACCATCAAACCTGAAAATAATACAAACGTCACAAAATAAAATTCTTCGGATGATAAACAAGGCACCCTGATACGTAACAAATCTAACGTTGCATCGAGATTTAGGTATAGATTATGTGGCCGAGGTTATAAAAGTTCACGTTAAAAGACACGCAAGAAGACTCGATAGCCACCCGAATACTTTTTCTAGGGTATTGCTTGATACCACCGGTGACATAAGGAGACTAAAACGTCAGAAACCGCAGGACCTCGTTTAGGGTCGTCGTAACCGGGTAGGTATCGCTGGATACTTGTCCCCTCATGCTCAATTCTTTTAAACGTACTAAATGTCCTTGGTGGGCAGCTCGCAGTATTATAAATAATAATAAAAAAAATTATATTTATTTTAAATATTCACTCGATAATCCGAAAAGCTTTGTGATTTTTCGTAAAGAAAAAATTTTGGTGATTTTAACTTCTTTTTTTTTGTAGTTTATTCTTTTATGAAAGATCTGTTAAACATCTATACGGAATGAAACGCTATCCGAAGCGAATTTGGCTTCTGCATCGGTAATAGTATTACCGAATACGCCGGAATGTCCAGGAATCGTAGAGAACCTAACGCAAAAATATCAGATTCTAACGCGTGGAAATTAAAATTCGGATTTTACGTAAAGGAGGACGGAGATTTTAAAGCGATTAAACAACTTTATACCAACCAATGAAATTGTAAACTTCTTAATAAGGTTTAATGAATGAACCGGGATCAATTTTATTATTCAACACGGAAGAATCTATATAAATCGGGAGAAAACCCGTCCAGTAAATCTTAATATTTACCTGGAAGGCTCTCCACCTTCCCCGAGCCGGTGTTCCTCAACGCCGGGACAAGTCCCGTTAAGTTTATACCACCGACCCGTTACTTCGAAAGACCGACAAGACGGCTTCCAGTGGCGCGATTGAGGGATCGCGGCAGCCGTCACCGTCTAACTATTCACCTACCGGCATGTTCCCCGGGTCCGAAGTCCGGGCCGGTAAAAACGATTACAATCGTATAGTAGAGCTCGAGAGACCGAGCCACTGTCCCCCAACAATAAGCGCAAGCGCGACTTGTCAGGTACTAGACAAGTTCATCTCGGGTGACGAGTTTGCTGCCCTATAGGGCTGTACAGCGCAAACCTCGTTTCCACCTTCGAGCGCTATTCTATATAGAATGCGCAGAAACTGTAGGCCGGTAGACCAGGTAGATTTCTGACAGAAGAAATCTGTCCAGCTCTCGGCCGGCACGCCAATAATTTGACGGTACCGACCGAATGCAGTTTCCCTGGCCGAAGTTGCTCGTCGGCAAGTTCCTCTGGGCACATCTGTTAGTGCGTTCAACAGGTGGGCGACCGTGCACCCACCGGCACCGCACACGCACTGCCGAGGCGTTTCCCGAAGAGAGAAACGTTGCTCGTACACGCGAACGGGCCGTGCCGCGTACCGAAACATGTGAGCGCCCTAAAGGGCACAAACCATTCGTTTGTTTTCCGGTCGACCACACTAGGCAGTAGGGACTTGGCCGCACCGTCATATTCCACCCAAGCCCTTTGCCATCTCACGAGAGCGACGTCGTATACTTTATTACGCAGGGACCTGCTTATTTTGCGGCCCTTTGTAAAAACGCCAACGGTAGCAAACTCAGTACGCATGCGTTTACTTATTATCGACGCGCATACCAAGCTACTAATTGTATATGCTCTCGGGCCACGAACCGTTATCCTGTCCCGGTCGTCGAGGGTTATACTCATACTCGCCGACGATAAATCATCGAGCGCGCAGAATACATCCCCCTCCCAGGTAACCCGAGCATTGTACCTTAATGAGAACATCACAGCGCGACAGTAAACTTCGATCTCTAGCGGGAGTACTCCCGCCAGGGCGATCAAAGCAACCGTCGGGGCTCTTCGGTACGCTCGGGTCATTGCGATAAGGGCCGGCCTTTGTGCGCTTCGTACGAAGTCTGCTAGTTTAACATTAGCGACCTTATGAACCCATACCGACGCACCATATGTGACGATCGGTATAACTATCGCTTTGTACAGAAGCTTCGCCGGAACGTGCGTCCAGTGTTTGTCCAACGAAAGCTATTAAGAACTCGTGGTCATATTCATCGTTGGTTCCATCATCCGCCTGTTGAAATGTTCAGGTCTGCCATGTCAAGAAAATACATCGCCATGTTGATCGCCAACCTTCGTGACGGAGACGACGTATGAAGAAGAAGAATGTCATCATCATTTCCATTCATACTTGTCGTTTTCTAACATACGTCACGAGTTCTTTAAAGTTCTTAAAAAGTGAGTTGGTCGGTTGTTATCGATTCCGGTAACCTTCTACCTTTTATGTGTTTTCCTCGTATTCTTTATTGCAAGCAGAAAAATGGAACCTTATGTGTGTATTATTATTATTATTATTGTATTTTAATAATTGATCTTCATGAATACCAAAGTTACCCATTATCAATATGTATTTATATATCTAAAATATTGTTACGGATTTCATTAATAAACTTACTGTCTAAGGAAATTGTATTTATATAAAATTCTGCGGAACGAATTTTTTTTCTTAAATTTCCAAGCAATTCTTATCGATTCAGCGTTGTCAGAAATGTCGTTAAAAATTTTAATATAGTGTCGAAATTTTGTCCAAAAAAGGAACATGTCCGGAAATAATTTTATTTACGATGATAATGACGGCGAAGATGGTGAAACTAACGAACCACCCGAATATCGTAGCATGTTTACTTTGCCGTCCGAGAGATTGGTCCTAATTTTAAGACAACGAAATTTGGAAACGAATCAACGTCAATCAGCTCAAGTAGCGAGACAAATACCGCCGCAAGTTTCGAACACTGCGGAAGGTCAAAATAATAGTATTGATAATCATCGTCACAACGATAATCTTAACGATCATAATAATAATAACAACGAAGTTGGTAGTGTTAGTAATAGTGCGACCTATTCCAACGACCTCGTCGAGAGACAATCTTCGTCGACAATGGAACAATCCGTTACGACAGACTTTAGTAGCGAACAACGAGCAGAAATTCCGCCACATACTACTGCATGTTTACCGAATCAGCCACCGACTATGACCACTACAACGATTACACAGGTCGACAGTCGAACATACCAGGCGAATCGATTTCCGACAAGCGATAACGACGACAATACTATTACTACTACTAGTACTACTAATAATAATATAAATAATTACAGTCGTTTAAACGAAGGTCCGCATTCACAGCGGTCGAGAAGGTGGTATTCGAGACGAAATAGAAATACGAGAGCATCGGAATTCAGCAGACGACGAAGACAAAGATATTATCGACAATGGATTCAGCCATCGGACGCTAGATACCAACGTGCCGGCGAAAGGGAAACGTTTACAAGCGGAAGATGGAACAATCATCGAGGCGGCGGATGGAATCCACGACACATATCGGAACCGAGCGATCGAACCATCTCGCGCGAATTACCGCCGCGTGACAGGACCGAACAGCAACGAAACCAAAATGAGTCGGATGAATACGTACCGCCGTTAAAAAAATCGAAAAGGGAATAAAATTTATCTGTTCGACGATACAGACGCGTTGCTAATATTTTCAGTCGGTAGATATCGTTAGTTCCGCCTAATAATTCGCCACAATTATATTCAATCGATTGTATATACGTAATAATTGTACGAACGGTAAAATATTAAAATCGGAAGAAAACAAATAAATAATTCAAGATGGACGATACTACAAATTGCCGCGTAGGAGGACGAGATGTTAAAATTTCTAGTTAAAATAAAAGCCAAAAATAGAGAAAAATTCAGCTTGAAATAAATGTAAGATATATATATATGTATATATATATATATATATATATATATGTATATATATATATATATATATATATATATATATATATATATATATATATATATATATATATATATATATATGCATAGAAGGGTAAAAGTCAGCTTTTGTAAATTTGCAAAAGTTGAAAAATGAAAAAGTTAAGTTTAAAAAATTCAACTTTTATTTATCACGAAAATTTTTACAGTAAGTACTCGTAGTGATTACCGTTCGTCTCAATACATTTTAAATAACTCTTTTCGAGGGATTTAATAATACACGCGAGCAACGCGTGATCATCATTATGTCAAACTCAGCAATTATTCAGTGTTTAAGATCTTCCACGTTTTGTATCACATGACTAAAAGCCCGGTCCTTCAACATGTCCGAAATCGAAAAATCTAACACCGATAGATTTGGGTACCTTGCGAGTTAAGCGATGCGGCTACCTCTAACAATCCAATCAGGGAAATGCTCATCGAGTTAATTACGAACTTCTAAGCTGAAATACACCGGAGCGCCATCCTGCTGCAAAATTAAAGTGACGCGTAGTTCTTGTCAAAGCAATATACAGGAATTCGTATTGACCAATCTGTCGAAAAAATTGGGAGCCAATAACGGCTCAATAATTCACGCTAGCCCAAATACTCCTGTAGAAATGACGCGCTTTTCGAGGTTGCAAGCTGACTTTTGTCACTCGCTGCATATTTCGGGAAGCTTATCACCGACACATGAGAATGCTTTGAAGAAATTAAAACAAAAGGAATGTGCAAAGACATCGATGTCAATATTGGATATTGAGTCATGACGTAACTATCCCTACGAAAATCGGTCTAGTTAATACATTAACCTGACGATACTCTGGTTGGGTCTGACAAACCATCGATATTTATTTTGTTCAAATTATTTCCCATGAATATTAATTTGGGAGGTGCATTCTCGCATACCTTCAGCAAATTATGTTCTTCTTAATACTGATAACATCAGCAAGCGGTTTTAATCAAATATGCGTGAGTTGTAGTGATAAATATTTGTGCGGAACCAACACTGGCATTCCTGTTAGTTTGTCGCTTTATTTTACACAAAAACTGTTTTATATTAGCAGTTACATTTTATCCAACCCGTGCGCTGTTGTTTCTTTCGTTTGTGATCAGTTCCGTTTTTCGATTATACTAGCTTCGTTTTATAATAATTGTGGTACCGTGAAGGATGAAGGAAAATGTGGACAATTATGAAAAGGAAGTTGCGGCAATTTTTGTAAATTATTGGAGGAACTCTACAGATGACGAGTTTAAAAAATTATTAACGTTCTGTTTAAATATAGCTATCATCTCCATGTTTGGAAATTAAATAAAACTATTATCATGCCCAAAATGAACAAAAATCCAAATTTGTCTACTTCCTACAAAGCTATATTATGAAATCTCAGTAAAATCGATGAAAAATGTATACTTAATAAATTAAAGAAATTCGTTGACAACAACGGAATAATTCATGAAAATCATTATGGCGCACTGCCGAGTAGATCGTCCGAAATGGTGGTATACAAATATTTTGCAAAACTATAAAAATGTTCAAAAATAAAAATATACTCACCCTAGATATAACAAAAGCTTTCGACAGCTTAAATTTAAATAAATTATTAATCTCGTTAAAGAACCTAGGACTGCATAACGGCATACTGAACATTATAAATGGATATTTCTCAAATCGCTTCACTACATTACAAATTGGCAACTACTCGAAAAGTATTAAGACAACTATTGGAGTTCCACAAGGGTCTGTATTAGGACCGTACTTGTGGAACATACTTTTCTCCCAATTACATAAAATCAACCTTCCCAATAATGTAAACATTGACCTATTTAAAGATTAGATAGATTGCTTCTCGTTTACGTAGTTTTCCAGAATTTACCATTTTTCCGAATTATCGCCGGTTCGATCAACTGGAACTTCCATCTCACCTACGGGAAACCAGACTATGGATCATATCCTGAACGAATGACCACATAAAGCCGTTCGGAGCAGTACCAAGCACGGCCACTCTCGGTAGTTTGTTTCCCGAGCATTAAGTCGTCTTCAATTCCGATTTTAACATTACGCCTTAGTTGTAGTCGTAAAGCCCTTACGGGACTAAGGTCTTCTTCGCTGTTGTATACACATATATAGTATGACACGGTCTTTAATGACTTATATTTTCTACTTCCGCAGCTACACGGCGATATCGCTGATGACGCTATTCTTGAAGAAATAGTTCTCATTTTTGCGATAGGAGTTGACTTCCGACATCCAGTAATAATAATACGACGGCTTACATTCGTAGCAAAGCGTCCACTTGTTCTGTATGAACTAAACATGCCTATTTTTAATTTATTATTATTATCGTTAATAAATATTTATGTTAGTTATCATGGGCAAAATTAAATAAACGGAAAAATATTTAGATCAGGTTTGAGCATTTGCATACGCATACACACGACGATTGGGAGAACTATCTGCGTCTTTCGGCTCTAATTTTAAATACATTTAGCAAAGGAACCATTGCATGCAACCATTTTTATCGAAATTTGTTTTTTTTACTTTGTGTACGCGTGTATATATATATCTAATATATAAAATTCTCGTGTCACAGTTTTCGTTGCTATACTCCTCCGAAACGGCTTGACCGATTTTGATGAAATTTTTTGTGCTTATCCGGTATCTATGAGAATCGGTTCTTATCTATTTTTCATCCCCCTAAATGTTAAGGGTAATCCACCCCCAAAAATTTTTTTTATTTTTTTTTTCAATTTTAGATACATTTTTTTTTTTAATTTTTTTATGATACAGCATTAGTAAGTACATATAACCCTGAATTTTCAACCCTTTACAATCAACCCCTATTTTACCATCGCGATTTCGTTGCCATACTCCTCCGAAACGGCTGGACCGATTTTGATGAAATTTTTTGTGCTTATCCGGTATCTATGAGAATCGGCTAACATCTATTTTTCATCCCCCTAAATGTTAAGGTAATCCACCCCTAAATTTTTTTTATTTTTTTTTAAACATTGTAAGCGCATAACTCAACAACGCCCGGACCAATTTGGCCAATTTTTCTTTAAAATGTTCGTTGAAGTTCAAGGATGGTTTTTACGGGAAAAAAATTCAGGTTGGTTAGGGGGTTGAAGGGGGTAAATTATTTAAATTTCGATTTTGGAAAAATTTCGATAGAATCGATTTGGTAGATATTAAAATGACCGATACGAAACAGAAAACCGTTTTTCGTTACGATCGATAGGTGTCGAGCTACGAATTTTTGAAAATCGATGACCTGCCACCTTTGGCAAGGCGTAGCGAGCGACGTAAACATTTTTAAACGATTCCGACTTTACAAATAGTCATTTATATATAAGATATATAGGATGAAGCGAAAAAACCGCGAAAAAAAATTCCAAACCGAACCCGAAAATTTCAAAAGGTTTTCAAAATTCCTATTTTTTCGCAATAATTCGCGAACGATTCGAAATTTCGAAAATTTATTTAAACGAAAGTTATGTGTCATTAAAATACGCGTCTAACAACGGTTAACGCGTGTTTTTATATCGAATACTCGCCGAGAAAATTGGGCTTAAAGGGTTTTGGGGTTTTGGGCCCTTTTTGCGGCCCCTATGAGAGATGGGGGCTTCGGGTTGGGCTCAATAGAAGGTAGACGTGGAGATCTATATTTTATGACATATTGTAAATGTTTTAAAAATTAACCGGTAACGAGAAATCGCGAGTTGAAAATTTCATTTTCGATTTTTAAAAATTCTGCTGGCGATTTTTGGCCATCCGATTCTACAATGCATTTAGCACGGGCCAATGTTAATTATATATTATAATTCGCTTACGTTTAGAGATACGAAAAAAATTCTTATTACCTAATTCGATCGTCGTAAAAAAATTTATTAAACCGCGTCGTCGTCGAAATTCGAAAAATTATAAAAGGGAGGGTTTGGGGGTGACTCATTAAAATTTTGATTTTTGAAAAATTTCGATAGAATCGATTTGGTAGATATTAAAATGACCAATACGAAACAGTAAACTGTTTTCAGTTATTACGGATAGGTCTCGAGCTACGAATTTTTGAAAATCGATGACCTGCCACCTTTGGCAAGGCATAGCGAGCGACGTAAACATTTTTAAACGATTCCGACTTTACAAATAGTCGTTACTATATAAGATCTGTCGGATGAAATGAAAAAACCGCGAAAAAAAATTTCAAACCCGATCCGAAAATTTCAAAAGGAGAGACCCTTGCGATTTTTTCGAAATTTCGATTTTTTCGCAATAATTCGCGAACGATTCGAAATTTTGAAAATAATGTTATAATAAAAGTTATTCGTCATTAAAAGACGCGTCTAACGATGGTATTGCCGTATTTTTATATCGAATAATCGCCGAGAAAATCGGGCTTAAAGGGTTTTTGTGTTTTGGACCCTTTTTGAAGCCTCTATGGTAGGTAAAGGGTTTGGGTTGGTCTTAAAATAAAGTAGACGTGGAGATCTATAATCTATGTTATTAGATCAATGTCTTAAAAATTAACCGGTATCGAGAAATCGCGAGTTGAAAATTTCATTTTCGATTTTTAAAAAATGCCGGGTTCTAGTATATATATATATATATATATATATATATATTGTAACGACCTGCACGATATATACCTATAAATACATATACACATGCAGATCGCTAACATATATTTATTTTACGTTATATTTTTAAATATAGGGATATAAATATTAAAATATAACGTTACCGACTTCTGGTTTCGAGGTATGCCCGGGATGCCACATGGGAGAGGCCCATGACCGATTATTATAATAAAATAAATTAAATGACAAGAATAAAAATGCGGTTTTTATTTTATTGAAAATTTATTACTTTTCGGAAGAAATAAAATTACGAATCGAACGCGTGCGATATCCGGCTACGTTTATTTTTAATATACAAAATTTTTTATATATATATATTGAAACTTTTCGAACGATTATTAATATAGTATAATACACGGAACCGTCCCTAGCCTAGATGGACCAACTTCACGGTCGAAGTCCCGACGATCCATCCTAACTTCTTCGAAAACTATCCGACTTGACTTTTCTCCACCTCGACTAAAATTCAACTGAACTGTCTTTCGACTGACCAGATTCAACTCACTTAACTCACTCCACTGGCGAATTCGTGAACTAAAAACTCCGACAAAACTCGTCTGTTTATTACACTCCAGGACTCTGGAGGCGACACAGGTATCTTAGCATTATTATACTTATTATGTACTTTACTGTCGACGAAATGCCGGTTTCTTTGTAATTATTGTTTTGATCTTTTCTTAAATCTTTTTCTCCTCCATAATGGGTTTTTGTCTGTTTTCGACGAACATAGTTGAACCAAGGACAAGTTCCATTGTCCCTTATTTTTAAGTTATATACTTATACATATATACATATAGTCTTATACCTAGTTATTAGTACGGCAGCCAGCATCAGGTAACATATACATATACTCATACACTCCACATACTTGCTTTCTAGGAATTCTACAGATATAGAAATTCCTAAATTGACGGTTTTCGGTGGAACCCTCCGATTTCTCTTTTTGGCTAGCCAATCAGAAAATTCGGAGTTGTTTCTTTTGGTGTTTGACCAAAATACCGACTGAATACATTTTATATGCTATTTATCTTCTTCTTTTTGCTCTCGCCATGTCAACGCTTGATTTATTATATATATGTCCTTTCGACATTTTTCATATATTAACTTTGACAGATCTTTTACAATTCTAATCTTATCGGCGCCAGCGTGCTTTCCCCAATACATATATCTCTATATTTATATCAGTCTAACTATTCTATTTTCTTTTTATTATATTTCTTTTTATTATATTTCCTTTGGGAAAGTCACGTTCGCAATGCCGACCGGATGTATAAACACATACCTATATATATATATAATATTTCTTTTTCTTTCATCACCTTTTACGTACATATTATTAAATTTAATCTTCCAAATATACCTTTTAACTCAAATTTCAATTTACCAACTTTAGTCACTCACTACTACTAACAATGTAACAAGCATGGTTGTTACATATGCCCCGCCGCACTAAATAAAAATTGGATGAGAGGGTCACTGACCCGGACATCCGACTTTTCTTAAATAACTATTTACATAATACTTATCAATAATTTCGCGTTCAATTTGTATTCATTCGTGTTCTTCGTTTATATAACTTTTCTCGTAGTTGAGGGATGACTGGCCGCGTGCATGGAATGCGAGAAGGTGTACCGCTTGCTAGTATATACATAGTAGTCCGGCAACCTTATCGAATTAAGCTATTCGGATGCGGAACGATCACAATAACCGGTTTTTCTTTTCCTTTCGAACTTTGGTAACCATAGGGAGGTTATCGACCCGTCCCTTTGACAAAAGGACAACCTTTTGGTATATATCGTATCTTCGTTATATAAATATTGCCATCTCCTTTTTATTTTCATCTGGGATTTTTTTCCTTTTTTTTTTTTTTTTTTTTTTTCATTATTATTATTACTATTATTTCGACATTTTGGTTGTTACTTCTTCCGGCGACCTAGCATCCCCACATCCTGCACACAAACCAAATCACCCACCCCCTACTGGCGGTTATATTGGTCTGTCGCTAGTTGTCATGCTGGTGATGTCGATGGCGTTTGGGATCATTGACTTATATTGCTATAAATAATTTTAATAATTTTTTTTTTTTTTTTTTTTTTTTTTTAACTTGATATATACATGTTAACTTATATCATCTACCTTAATTTTTACACATTCAAACGTTTCGTAAAGTTTTAATAGCTCATGCATTTATGTGCATAAATTATATCATTGATAACGTAATTAATCCTACCCCAACTTAATATACTCGATATTTACATGTTTACGACTTATACTCATAGGTGTATTTAAAATTTTTCACATGTACCGTCATTTATACGCATACCAACACATACATCCTCTTATACGTTTCACTTTTAATTTACTTTATATATACATATATATATATATAACAACGCGAATTCCTATATCTACTATTTAAACGTACACATATTTTATAAACGTCTTTACAATTATATATTTTTTTTTTAAGGTTAGTTTTGAAAACTTTCTTATATAGAAAAAAAATGTTAAATGAAAATATATAAAGGCGAAACAATTAAAATCGTACATATTCAATATTAGCTTGCACAACGTATAATGTTATATGCTTTACAAATTATTATTTTTTTTTTTTTTTTTTTTTATAATTACTTTTAATATTTATATTTACTTATCTTAATTCCTCGTATTTGCACCAAACCAATAACTGATTAAATTTTGTTTATTACCATTATCCATGCCACTCTTCTTATTTTATATAATTCCCCTGCACCTATCTATATATATATATATATTATGGTCATACATTTTATTCAGCTATTCTAAATTATTCCTATTCCTTACCCTACCTACCTACCTATTTATATATATTTATAAATGCGTTGCTTATTTATTGAATCGCTTTAGCTGTCGTACGTTGTATCTTCCTATTACGTTGCCATTCTGATCTTTCAGCATATATGTATTATTGTTAAAGACTTGACAAACGCTATAGGGGCCTGTATATAATCGATCCAATTTTTTCATCAATCCTTTTCCTTTATTAGACAGAGTGTGCTTTTTTAGCATCACAGTATCATTTTCCTTCAGTATCGTAGGATTCTGATGTTTAATCTCTCGTCTATTTCTTTCTTTGGCTATGTTTGATCTCGCCTGTTCTACATCCTGATCATAATTCTATACATCATCGTCGGGAGGAAATATTCCACTCTCACTTAGAATATCCTTGGGTTTTTTACGCAACATTAAATAATGTGGTGCATACTTCGTAACGCCATGAGGTAGTTCATTTAACACTCGTTCTATTTGTTTGACCCGGTTTGGCCATCCTTTGTGATTGTTATGACAGTAGATTCTTAATAAATTTCCTATCTCACGATTGGTTCTTTCCACAGGATTTCCTTGCCGATTATAAGTGGTAGTTCTCATTGGTTTTATACCCCACCTTCGTAACGTGTTTTCCCACGTTTTATTCCGAAATACACTGGCGTTATCGGTTAATAATTTTTCAGGCGTACCCACTTGCTTCGTATATTCTTCAATTTTCGATACTATGTTTTTTGTCGTTGGTGCACCTATTGCATATAATTTAACGTACTTTGTAAATATATCTAATATTCCAATAATATATTGTTTGCGATTGAATTTGGGCAATGGTCCTTTTATATCGACATTTACCATTTCCAATGGTTGCCCAGCTGTTACCCCTTTGAATTTCCCTTTCATACTGTGATTAGCTGGCTTACACTGAGCACAAACTACACAACGTTTAATTAGTTGCACTATTCTTTTTCTCCTTCTTACAAACATACAATTAGTCTTCATTAGATCGAATAAACGACGCGCACCCACATGTCCATATCTCTCATGATATAGCGAGATAATTTTATCTACAATTTTATCACGTATCCACAGTTTCCATCGGGAGCCACGATCTTCGTTGACGTAATATATATTATTCAGACATCCTCTCATATATCTTTGCATTTTTTTATCCTGTTTTAGTCTGACGCGCAAACTACTAATCTCCATCCTCACTTTCTTTGTCTCTTCAGTCCACCATATCCTTGCCTTTTCACTTTCCCTTTTTACTTCTCCCCTAATCTTCTCTATATTCTCCGTTAATTTCCCTTTCAACTTGTTCATAGCCCTTTCTTCCACACCATCCATGGCCTTTTCTACACAATCTTTCACTTTCTCTTCAACATATTCCGCAGCTTTATCTGCTAACTCTTCACTAATATCTACTTCTACTTTTTCCATAACGTTTTTGTACACTTCTTCCTTAACCTCCTTCTGCACCTTTTTCACACTCTCTTCCATTCCGATTGTCAACTTCTTCTTTCGCCCTTCTTTCCATTCCTGCATAAATTCCGCAAACCTACTGTTACTTTCTTTAATTTCTTGTCTTTCAATAGCATATTTCTTTTCTCTCTCTTCCTCCTTCTTGTCTCGTTCTTCTTTTTCGATCCGCCTCTCTTCCCGTTCAGCCCTCCTTTCTTCTCTTTCAAGTTCTTTTTCAATCCGCCTCTCTTCCCGTTCTTCTGCAAATTGTTGCATCATCATTTTCATCATATTCATCAACATTGTGGTATTACCTCCTTCGCTACTTTCTCCACATCCTCCACAAAAACCTTTGAATTCTCCCTCCATTTTTTATTTTATCTGTATTTATATTTATATACGTTAAAATTTAAAATTGATAACATATAGTATAATAAAAAAAATTTATATATATGTATACATATTTACGTTAAAATATTAAATTGAAATAATAAAAAAAAATCTTATTTTCGGATTTCTAATCCAAAGGTCGTGGGTTCGATCCCCACCAGGGATGCCAATTTATGTGGCGACCTGTACGATACATACCTATAAATACATATACACATGCAGATCGCTAACATATATTTATTTTACGTTATATTTTTAAATATAGGGATATAAATATTAAAATATAACGTTACCGACTTCTGGTTTCGAGGTATGCCCGGGATGCCACATGGGAGAGGCCCATGACCGATTATTATAATAAAATAAATTAAATGACAAGAATAAAAATGCGGTTTTTATTTTATTGAAAATTTATTACTTTTCGGAAGAAATAAAATTACGAATCGAACGCGTGCGATATCCGGCTACGTTTATTTTTAATATACAAAATTTTTTATATATATATATTGAAACTTTTCGAACGATTATTAATATAGTATAATACACGGAACCGTCCCTAGCCTAGATGGACCAACTTCACGGTCGAAGTCCCGACGATCCATCCTAACTTCTTCGAAAACTATCCGACTTGACTTTTCTCCACCTCGACTAAAATTCAACTGAACTGTCTTTCGACTGACCAGATTCAACTCACTTAACTCACTCCACTGGCGAATTCGTGAACTAAAAACTCCGACAAAACTCGTCTGTTTATTACACTCCAGGACTCTGGAGGCGACACAGGTATCTTAGCATTATTATACTTATTATGTACTTTACTGTCGACGAAATGCCGGTTTCTTTGCAATTATTGTTTTGATCTTTTCTTAAATCTTTTTCTCCTCCATAATGGGTTTTTGTCTGTTTTCGACGAACATAGTTGAACCAAGGACAAGTTCCATTGTCCCTTATTTTTAAGTTATATACTTATACATATATACATATAGTCTTATACCTAGTTATTAGTACGGCAGCCAGCATCAGGTAACATATACATATACTCATACACTCCACATACTTGCTTTCTAGGAATTCTACAGATATAGAAATTCCTAAATTGACGGTTTTCGGTGGAACCCTCCGATTTCTCTTTTTGGCTAGCCAATCAGAAAATTCGGAGTTGTTTCTTTTGGTGTTTGACCAAAATACCGACTGAATACATTTTATATGCTATTTATCTTCTTCTTTTTGCTCTCGCCATGTCAACGCTTGATTTATTATATATATGTCCTTTCGACATTTTTCATATATTAACTTTGACAGATCTTTTACAATTCTAATCTTATCGGCGCCAGCGTGCTTTCCCCAATACATATATCTCTATATTTATATCAGTCTAACTATTCTATTTTCTTTTTATTATATTTCTTTTTATTATATTTCCTTTGGGAAAGTCACGTTCGCAATGCCGACCGGATGTATAAACACATACCTATATATATATATAATATTTCTTTTTCTTTCATCACCTTTTACGTACATATTATTAAATTTAATCTTCCAAATATACCTTTTAACTCAAATTTCAATTTACCAACTTTAGTCACTCACTACTACTAACAATGTAACAAGCATGGTTGTTACAATATATATATATATATATATATATATATATATATATATATATATAATCGCCACTAATTCCATGCAGCCTTTATATGTACGCACGAATGTCAAATAAATAAATTAATTACATCTTAATTAAATGTGTAATTACCGTTATATTGTTATTCTCCGTTAACCCGGTAGTTCTGTCGTCAAAATTTTACCCTTAAATTTAACCTTAAATTTACAATTTTTTAGCTGCAAAATTTAAAAAAAAATATATAGTGAATGTATGTATCGTACCGATGACTATATATTTCGGGTAATATTGTAAACGTGTGTGTGTGTGTGAGTATGTGTGTACAATATTACGAGGGCGATGTTTCGTACATATCGTATACGTAAATTTTTTTTTATCCTTCGAAATAATTCGATCATTGATTCGTTCGTATAAATTGTATACACTATATGTTATTAAAATAGTTCCTTAAATAGCGTCAGTTGAAATTAAGTGCCCACCGTTTAATAACACGTGTTTCTAGTTTAACTAACCCCTCGTTCGGTATAATTGGCGTTAATTGCCTTCGTTACCTATAGACTTGTAATATTATAAACGTCCCGTTAATTTCACCGCGATATAACCGAATCGTCCTCACGTTCGTGACTCATTTGGACCGTCTGTTTCCTCGTACGCTGCCCGTGTTAACAATCTTCGTTAATAAACGTGGTTTTCTAATTACCGTTTTAATATCTGGAAATACATTTACCAGTTCGACCTTTACGTAAAATTACCTCGTACGGCGATTATAAATAAAGATACCGCGTTCTTTACTTAATAAAACGAAGTAGCGCAGAACTTTGCGTCGTGGGTTAATTTTAAAAAGTTGCGTTTTCGTGTACACACATGATATCATACAGGCACACATGAGCATATTCCATATATACATATATATATATACAAATGTATATATATTGTATTCGCGATTCAAATAAAGGATGTTAACGAATGGTAATTAAATTTTGTTCATTACACTGTTAATGCGAAAGACCACACTGAAAACTTTATAAACTTGTTAAACTTCATTAGGAAAAGTATGAAAGTAGTTGGAATAATACTAATAGCAATAATAAATAATAATAATAATATTAACAATAATTCGAATTCTAAACATCGTATTTGTATTCGCATTAATTACAAAATAATAATTAAATCGAAATTTGAATATATTAGTGAACTAACAATTTACGTATTTAACGAACTGCTACGGGAAAAGACGCTGATAATGACGGTAATAAATAATAAATCTTAATTAACGATAATAATGATAATGGATAAATAATAGCGAGAATTACAAATAATAATCGAATCAAATTGTCAGATTTGCAAATCGAATCACATTTCATAAATTTTCTATAACGCATATGATTCAGCGAGTTTGTATTTTTTATGGTTAGGTTATTAATCCTGACATTCAAAAAATAACTCGATATCGGTAGTACTAGTAGTAATAGTACTAAAGATATCGCCTGGGAAGCAGCACAATCGCTCAAAGGTGAATATGGACGTTCCTCCGATAATTCTCTGCCTAGATAATGGACTATACGTCCGAAAGGTTCGTGTGTTTTTTGTTTTTTAAAAAGCGACATATCTACCGAAATTTTTTTTTCACTTTTAATATTTTCTAAGGTGCTAACAATTATTTACTTCGAATATTTTATGCGCAAGACGCATCTACATAATGCACAATTAACCAGCAGCGTGAACATTCGCATATCTCACTGGTAGACGTTCTGTATCGGATGTACAATGCAAACTATTACTCCATAATCAGGTTATAAAGCCTGTATGGACGTATATCATTGTGGGGATGCGCTGCCAAGTATAACAAGAATCTGGTGCAGAAACGGCGGAACATCATTTAATTTACGAGCAAATGTGGATGACTACCGATACTCGCGAAGACATTCATAAGGATTTATTGTCGACGATGTTCAACAAGAGCTTGCTGCGGCGCGTGAAAATCGATTGCTTATGCATGTGGATACAGAAAATCGTCGAGTTTTAGATACCGGGAAAGCTTTCAGACGACTTAAACGTCGTCATCTAACTGACCTTGTCTAGCAATAATATTATTAACTTAGTAATTCAAGTAGTACTCGCAGCAATATAACCACATACATGTTTTATTTTCCTATCACTATCAGATGAACTTAATATTAAAATCGTACATAACAATATTTAAAAAAACAAATATATTCTGTTAATTTTTTTCTTTTTTAATATATATATATATACTAATTGCAATCGGGCTGATGTAGCCAATAAGCAAATGGAATGTAAGCTATGACAGGATGGGAGATGTCATTCAATAATGACACTCCGAACTACCTCTCCAATCATTTAAACCGGTGGGAAAGATCTAGAGGTGTGCGATAGTTCAATCTGCGAGACCCATTGGCAAGATTTAATAAATCAACCGCCAGCTGGTTATAGCTCTAACCTGTGCAAGTAATCTCTACTGAAATCCCGAACTACTTCGTGCACTTTTGGTATTTTTAAGTCTTTATACAAATTTTCATTTCGTATATACCAGGGTGCATCGGCTATTATCCTTAGTATTTTTGATTGAGATCGCTGCACCATTTTTATATTCGATATTGATGCTATCCCCCCAGAGTGATATGTCATATGTCCACACACCGGCTTAATAACTGCCCTGTAGAGCAATAATTTCGATTTTAAAGGTAATTCGGAAGTTTTGCCCAGGAGCCAATACATGTTCCGCAGTTTAAGTTTTATCTCTTTAACTTTGATCGTGATGTGTTACATACACACGTATCGGACTGTATTTTCCTGTGGGATCCTACCATTAAGATCAACAGGCGGCATGTGTTCCGCCTAGTTTAAATGTAAGTACTGACTTGGTTGGATTAATTTTAACCTTCTATTGTCGTGCCTAGATGTTCAAGTCGTTTAGACCGCGCTGTAATTTTTCTGACGACGCTACCGGATCATTATCTCCCGCGAATAATGCTGTATCATCGGCAAATGTCGCCATCTCCACATTTGTATTTACGGGAAGGTCGAATATATATATGTGAGAAAAAGGATTGGCCCCAAAACAGAGCGTTGCGGAACTCCAGCATTGACAGGATAAAATGTTGATATATCGCTATCGAATTTGACTTGAAAAAATCGATGTGACAGGTATGAGGATAGTAGTGATGAAAATAACATATAATCTTTTAGAAAAGTCTTAATAATAATGATGATTTAATTCCATTCAATTAAATTTATTTTTGAACGATACATTCGCATTAGAACAAAATAAAGTATACTATGAACAAAACAAAATGAAAACAATATTAATCGCTATACAATTTATTTTATCTCTGCGAAGCTTTTCAACTATAAAGTCATTTTCAAGCAAATACAAAAACATTTTGCTTGAAAATGACTTTATAGTTGAAAAGCTTCGCATACATAAAATAAATTTTATAACAATTAACATTGTTTTCATTTTGTTAATTCGTAAAATCACTACTCTCCAATGCATCAACATTAAGTATACTATTATTATTATTATTACAATTATTACAATTATTATTATTATTTTTATTGTTATTATATAAAATAAAGTAATCCGTATACTTTCAATAATATTTAATCGACGATCGTATTTATTTGTCGTCAATAGGAATGTATTATATAGACGTATTCTTCGGCTCAGCTTACTCTACGCGTGGTGTCCTGTTTGACTATCAAATAGTACATTTAAAAATTACAATCGATTTAAAATCACTGTTGCAGAATTATACTAAATCGTCACAGGTATACAAAAACTACTGATATACACTCGGACTTAAACATATTATACCTATATGTTCTTATATTAGCGAATTATCGAAAAAGTTTGATTATCGAAAAAATTTGATGATAGGTATAGAAATGTTCTGTTGGAGAAGGATGCTGCGGATTTCCTGGACCGAAAAGAGAACAAACCTGTCGGTGTGAAAGGAAATATGTCCAAAAATACGACTGCAAGATGTAGTAAGGCAGCGAATAGTAACTTACTTCGGTCATATCATACGTCAAAATAGTTCGGGAAAGTTAATTTTGGAGGGTATGGTCGAATGTCGGCGAAAACAAGGAAGAACGCCTACACGATATACGGATGGAATCAAAGAATTGCTAAACATTACATCATTCCAGCAAGCGGTTCGATATGCAGAGGACCGAAACATATGGCGGACGCAGTTGCATAAAATCAAGGTTTCATAGTATCACGATGCTCGGATCGAGCCTACGATGAAGAAGAAGAATAGAATATATCAAAGTAGATTAATTACTTTCATAGGTGATTACAATATGTTGAGACTCACCGTGCGTTATTCTAGGTACACACATCGTAGAATTAAGCCTAGGTTACTCATTTAATTCCGTATCTATGCCAATTATTTATTTTACATAGGTAATATGGTGTGCGTGTGCATGTGTATATGCGTATGTAAATATGCACGTGTATGTGCGTATGTATCTCGTATATTTTTGTTTTACTTTTTACCGTTATTTTATTTATTTCCTGGCAGGTTTTCGTTTGTTTCTTACTGTAGCCTAACATCTGTTTCATCTAGATTTAGTAATAATATTTAAGTTTCAAGGTATAATAAGGTGCTTAAATTATGAACGTCGTTATTTCATTATGAAATAAAGCTTCTTTCTGATTCTAAAATGCGAAAAATACGAATTAGTATAGTGTAAAATATAATCGTATAAATTAATCGAACGAACGTCTCGTATTTAATTAATTTTCTTTTTCACAAATAACGCTTTTTAGTTATAAATTATAATTAGCGTCCCGGACGTACAAGTCGGTTACTCGTAATTCAGTATATTTCTATATCTAGTTTAAAAAGTATCAACGTAATATGTAATTTTATCTACCTTAATTAAAACGTTACTTAAACATCGTCACTCGCATAAAACGCGTACTTACTAACAGGCACACTGACACAAACACCGGTTCGCAAACGGTTTCGAAGTTATTTAAGTTATACAAACGCGCGATTATTCATGAAGAATAATTAACGAGGCGATTTTTTTTTAATTTTAATTATAATTCGTACTAAATATTTAAGAATAAATAAAATTGTATAGTTAAGAGATTAGAACTTTTACAGTGTTACCATAATGAATACTTAAAACGATAAACATTCGCGTTATAGTCGTGTAAGTATCGTGAGATTTAATTATATTGCAAACGAGAGTTCCCGGTCGAAAGATAAAAATTTTCTATACTTTCGCGTATAATTAATAAGATCCGTTTTTTCATTCTTTAGGGTAACCCCGTACTTTGCAAAATTGCTGATTGGTTTTCATCATCATCATCAACTGAATCCAGGAAGTTCCAATAAGAGGATAATATTGTGGAAACGAATAATTTGTAAAAAATAGAAACCGTTAAAATTACGAAAGAAAAAAAAATTAATTGAAGAATTAGTTAAATCACTAATATTTATTTTCTTATGGAAAACACAAAGCTTTCCTGCATTTACGCCATTATCAGGTGAACAAAAAAATTTTTAAAAAATCATAATTTTAAAAGTATAAATTAAAAATAATTACATAAAAATATTTGATGGTGAAAATATATTCCGTAAAATGTTATTCCGCTTGCCTATTCTGTTTATTTTGAATTGTTTGAAATTTAACATCAATATATTTGTTTACTGATTTTTTTTTTTTTTTTTCGGATATTATTTTCTGGATTCTGCAAAAGTTGTATACTGATGGAATTTTAAATTTTCATTTACCGTTGCAATGTATGAAAGTAAAATATAAAATATAATAATATACAAACACAAAAATTTTTAAAAAACACAATTTTACAAGTAAAATGAAGTATTTGAAAAATCTGTTTAACTAATTTTTCAATTGATTTTTTATTAAAAAAATCACTACATTCCGCGTTGTAAAAATTAAAATTACAAAAGAAGCTAATGAAAACACTAATTATCTCAATTTTCATATATTGGACGATTAAGAACGCGTTGACGCATAACGTGAATGTGGCGACGAATGTTGCGTGTATCGCAGATTTAAAGAAGAACAAATCAATCAGTGCACATAGAAGTAGACGAACCGATTAAATTACACAGATTGCGCGAGGATCTACCAATTTTTTGGGAACATATCGTAAGAGAAGAAAATCTAGAAAAAATATTACCGTTTGATAAAACACCCAGTTTAAGAAGACCTAATGGCTCGCGGAATCAACTTGACAGGCAGTAACTGCAGTCTCTACCGAACCTGAATCTACGGAGGTCATAAGAACTGAAACTATACCCCCAGGACGTATACGAATAATATTAACGAACTCTAAAATCTCCGATATCTATAATAACGAATCAATTTTTCTGACAATTTCAGGCAGGAATGATTGTTTTACTACTACCTAGACGTAGCGAAAAGAACGAAGAATTTAGCACCGGGGGCTTTGAATAATAAATAAATAAATTTTTAAACAATATGTATATATAAATAAAATAAAAAAAAAAAAACTAAAAATGACGGATCACGTAAAGAATATTTACGTGTGTACTGGTAAAGCGCGGTCTTTAGTAAAATTTATCATCCAGCTACCTCCCTATCTACTATATTGTTTGCGAACCTACGTATAACACATACGCACCGTCGGGTATTTTTTTTCGGGTTTTAGAATTGCATTTTTCTTTATTTTCATATTGCGTTCTTCTCTTTTCAACCAGCCGAACTAGCAAATGCCAAACGTTTACGACCGGTCGTCGGACGTATCACCCTGTTAGGGCTGTTCGTAAATAAAGGTCGGATTCGCTTACAATTTGCTTTTTTTATAGCGCCAGAAAAATATAGATAAATGTAATAAGGAAATAGAAATAGTCGCAATGTAAGTAACATTTGTCATATTTTAAAAAGTTCATTAAGATGAACTTGCCACGACAAAGAGCATACGCGTGTGACAGCGCGACTATTAGACAGCGTAATGAAAAACCATTGCGGAACAGGCACCTCAACATACACACATTCACGCTCGGATGCACTGACGTTCGAAATAAAGTATATATATATATATATATATATATATGTATATGCAGTTGCGCGTGTATATTTTAAAATATGTCACGAAAATTTTAACATACATCTCAGGTAAACTTGTATCATCTTTGTAATCATCTTTGCCATTACTATACGAGTACTCTAAACGCGTCATTTTTACCACCACATTTTTCAAGCCTGCCACAAATCTAAATATCCGTAATTATTCATTCTGTCGCGTTAAACACTTACACAAAAGAATTCAGCCCGCGTGCAAACCCGAACTATACATACTATATACATACTATATATATGTATATATACGTATATATATATATATATATATATATATATATATATATATGTATGTATGTATGTATATACATAGAAGCATGGAATTTTGTCAAATGGGTTTGAACACTTAACGAATGAGTTTTTACGTATGCAACATTGAAAACAGTTAACCGTTCAAATTGGGAATAATATTACAAATATAAAAGAACGATACGATTTTTCGGGTCGTATTAAAAGAGATCCTTATTTTAAAGATTGATACAGATTCTTATACAGACTTTTCCAACAAGGGCGGGGTCTAGTCTACGTTCAAAAAGTATAACGTGCGGACGAGGTATTTACGACTATGTACGGAATTCAACATCGTTTAAATGTCTACCGCGGCATTTGGTACCAATTTGAGGGTCCATTTTTCGACGACCCCTCCGTATAGTTCTAGCCGATGAGCGATAACACCGTTAATGTGAACTTTAACAGAATTCACCGATTACGATTTATTGATGTGGAACCGCGACTTCAGAAAACCCGATAAGAAAACGTGCCTGACGGAGTCAAATCGCACCATTTCGACAGTCAATGCACATCTGCGAAAGATAACTATATCCATCGCGGCGTCTGCCGTGTGACATGAAAACTTGGCACGACGGCTTGGCGTTTGTAACAGTATAATGAAGAAGAGATTAAACACACGCCGCCAAAACAACATGGCGTGCCTGCTAGTATCCACCTAACCGTATTACAAATCCCCTGTGTACCGTCCGTATTGTGACCTGAATTTCGACGTTTTTAAAATTAATCAGGGCTGACGTTTGAAGCTTAACAACTATCGAATATCGACAGATTTAAATAGGAAAGGTGACGAGAAATAAAATTTTAAAATGCGGATGTTCATTTCGAAGTTAATTTCAAACGAAACGGACTTTCACCCGGTTTATATAATTTATGTTATTTTATATTAAAGCATTATTAAGAACAGGGCGTGTATATTAACCGATTCCTTGCAAACTTCGAAGCGGAAACAGACGATTTTTTTTAACTGCCGACCGACACGCGAACTGGAAATTATCGGATTGGCTCTGTTCTTGTTTTTAAAGTTTTTCATTTACCACCGCTGCCAGCACAGTTGAGTAAAAAGACGTACGAATGGGTAACATGTTGGCGACGAGTCGTTCTATAACCGAATACATAGATAAATATTTACGAGAATATTCACTCGTAATAAAAGATGGTCACAAGAGTTTTGTTTTACACGTTGCTCGTCGCATATCGAGGGAAACCGTACAGCCTAGTCTTCGTTTACAACTGCAACGAAATAATATTATATTAAATAACGTTTTAAGAGCAAGGGGATACCGGAGTAAATTAATAATTAGGAAAAAAAAAACATTTAAATAAAATGTCCAAAGTTAAAATACGTCGAAAGTAATACATGTAGGTATAAAGGTCGATTTATTTCGTCGTCTACGACATTTCTCTAATAGTAAGGTCTGATCGCCGATAGGGCTTACAGAAAACCACAAAATAATAACAATAATAATAATACATGATAATAGATAGTGGCATCTGAATGAAATTTACACACGATATATATATCAATAATGAATTACCGGTTAATTGCGAATTTCAAGACGGATAAGTCAACCTTTATATCTTCTTTTAGTTTTAGACTTAGTCCTTTTTTCGTAATCATGCTCTGGCATCGTATGTTATCGTATAGTCGTTATTACCACGTTAGAATCAATTGAGGAACTAAACTCGTTTCAGCAATTTACACGCACTCGCGTAATATACGGACTATTATGAAATACGTTTTAATAATTAAATATTTTAAATCGGAATAATACCCTAACAAATCTAGTCGAATAGAATAAAATTAAATCTGCTCGCGTAACGGTGATAACAGGAACGAGATTCGCATTAGGACGAAAATAAACTAATATATATATATATATTTTTTAATAATAAATAAATAAACAAATATACACTAGTCCATATTTATAAAGTATAAATCTAAATAAAATTTAATAATAAATTTGAACAAAAAAGGAACATTAATAAAAGTTGCCGCTAACTGTGTAAAATGAAATACCAAAATGAAATTAAATACTTGTATTAAATTAAGAGAATAAATTACGGACACCATACGCCGATACTTAAAACAGATATATTTCATCATATCCAAAGCGTTCATCGAATCATCATCGGGATCGGTACTTAAGCTGCGGTGCACCGCCCCAAGTTTAGTTTTTTTTTTTTTGTCTTATACGATATAACGTATTATTATTATTTAAATATTTAAATTAATGCGCCATATACAGCAACTAATGGCCAGAGGCACAGAGTAAAATAAGTATTAAATGATACAATCCAGTATCAAGTAGGAAAGATCATCGAGCAGTAACTGTAATGAAGATAAAAGACCGTAGTATGATCACTATAGGCTATATTGAGGACACTCTGTTAGTATATGTTGGACAGACTGTGCAATATTGCAGGCTGTAAAAAATGGAGCTTCCGATCTATTAAGATAAGCACGTGCCAATTTAGTGTGGCCCAATGGAGGCTGCTAACAATTGTCTCTCCGATGTTGTAAGTGTGTCTTCCATAGATCGTAGCTTGTTTGATGTTGATACGGATTGCCATTCTTCTTGCCATAACAGAAATAATGATTGAACCTCGTGGGGTCTGCGAATAGAACTGGTAAAACAGGTAATGCAGATGCTGATTCCTTTGCTGCCCTATCAGCTAGTTTATTTTCAGAAATTCCAGTATGTGCTGGGATCCAGAGGAATGTAATGAATCGTTCAGTATTTTTAGTAATTAATTCTACAATTGTTTCCGCTATAGGATGTCTATTGTTGTTAAATACATTATGAATAGCGTTCAAAGCTGGAAGAGAGTCCGACCAATTGGCAAGCTTGACTCAAGTTCGGTATTTATACTGAAATTCTTGGCAAAGTATGTCGCACATAGTTCGGCAGATAAAATTGTAAATGATTGCGGTAGTGAAAATCGCATATAGACTATCTTTGACAACGGAGCAGTCAACGAAAGAATCAAATTTTGAGTCATCTGTATAGAATGTTAATGATTGAGATGTTCGTGAAGTAACCGATTGAATAATTTCTAGATCAACGTGGGAATTTTTCTTCAAGTTATAAATATGTAAGTCCTCGAATTTTTAATATGTCGAAAAAATTTAATATAAAAATATTTATCGTGAATAACTTTACCGAGTTTGTCGGTGCGTTAAGTTAGAAAAATTACATCCGAGTGAACGC
Organism: Coronaproctus castanopsis; assembly: GCA_032883995.1. Lineage (NCBI taxonomy): Eukaryota > Metazoa > Arthropoda > Insecta > Hemiptera > Monophlebidae > Coronaproctus > Coronaproctus castanopsis. Next base: position 5,173,083 of record CM065053.1, read on the forward strand.
TATATGTTATATTGTACCCGAAAGTCTGCGTAAGATTCCGATATGTTGAAATGGTGAAAGTACATATTAAAATTCCCGCGATTAAAAAGTATTTCCGTAATACAAAAATCGAGATAAATGAATTTATATGCCGGGTAAAATCCCAGGATGTGGACAGTAACATACACGTACATACAGGCATACATAAATTGGCATATACGTGTGACTAGCTAGATATTTTTTTGTAGAAAATAACATAAACGAATCAAAAACGTCACAAATTGACATAAAATATTATCAAAGGTTTGAGATAAAAATTGTCAAATTGATTTTTTAAATATTTAGGAAATGGAAACAGACGCAAGCGTAATTAAAATAAAACATAAAAATTTAGCTAATTAAAAATGGATAATACATCCGAAGACAAATACTAACGATATAAAATTTTAAAAACCCGAATCGATAAAGCCTGACAATAATTTAATGTGAAAATTGCAAATTGGGTGTCGTTATATCAAATTTGTTTTCGTTTTTTTTTTTAATATCTCGGGAACGGAAATGGACCAAACGAAACTAACAACGGTAAAAGCCATCACGTAGGAGAAAAAAATTTTCAGATCCAAATTCAAAAACTGCTAATATTTTGCAAACGATAGTAACACAAATCAGCACAAACGGTCCGCAAATTTTTTCAGAACATAGAACAAAATTAAAAATTAGATACACCACTTCACCAGTCCTCAAAACTTGAGTTTCAAATATCTCGGTAAGAAATTGCAATAAATCTAAGGACGACACAAACCAACACAAACATTGCACAGAAAAACAAAAATATTTTGACGTGAAGCTTCGAAATGAGGTTCTAAGGAAATGGACCTAGTCAAAAAAATCCCCGTTTATTTGTCGTTGCCTTCATCGAATATGATTATATCAATATTATATAAATATTAGAAACAGTATTATATGAATAAGTCATATCAGTTTCAAATTTTCGACAGTTTCAGTTTACATTATACATTTATTGGTCGCTTAAAAGAGACAAGCTCGTAATGTGAATATTACGGCTCTACCAATCCTTCACGTTACGCACAATAACACGGACCCACTCATCCATTTATATATATATATTTTTTAAATTGGAATTTTTAATGTAAAAAAATAGAATAATTCTATCATAATTAAAACACTTCTCAAACAATTTGATAAAAAAATTTAATTTGTTTAAAATAAAATATAACACATTAACAAAAGATTAATTAATAATTAATAATAAACCGAACAAAATATAACACAATCACTAAAAGTTTTTTAATCGCGAAGCTTTTCGACAGTCACGTCATTTTCAAGCACGCACAAAAATTATTACAACTTTTTTTGTAATAATTTTAGTGCGTGCTTGAAAATGACGTAACTGTCGAAAAGTTTCGCGATTAAAAAACTTTTAGTGATTGTGTTATATTTTGTTCGGTTTATTATTAATTAATAAAATCACTACTCTCCAATATATTAAACATATAAATTAATAACTTTAAAAATTACAGTAAACTATTACATAATATGGATAAAATTCTAGTCGTTCTATTGGACATTATATATATATATATATATATATATATATATATATATATATATATATATATATATATATAAATTAAATATTATTGGATATGTAAAAATAACGAAGTGGAAACATATAATATTGCGATTCATGGAAATGAATTGGCCGATAATGCAGCTACAGAGGCCACTGCTTCTTTATCAGTTCCAGACGTTCCGGTTTCGATGTCTGTCCTTAAAAATACATAAAATTAGGTATTTTTGCGCTATAGCAGAGAAAGTTATAGTTAACCATTGTCAACAAAAAATTCACTCGATTGATTTAATGGCTTAAAAATCGCAGAGATTACGTCATCAGCAGAATTCGATTGGGTCATACGAGTCTTAATCACGCGTATGTTATTAACAACACTTTGATTCCCTTATGATTATCTCCTCCATTTCCCATATCCTAATTGATTTTCTCTTTTAGTCCTCACTGAGGTCGTCACTAAATCTTCCTTTTTCGCTTCCTTTCCATTTCAAATACGACAATTCTTCTTTGTCGAAATTTAGTTACTTTTCTTCACCACTCCGGTCTGTATTGTTTGATCTCACCGTCTCCTGTTATTCTGTCTCTAGCCTCAGTTACCGAACAAGGTAACCAAAAACGATTAACTTCAATTTTATTTTGTTTTGTTAATTATATATATATATATTATGTATATAATCGAATTTAATATTCACAAGTTAATTTTTTGTAGGCTGCTACAATTTCCTCTTATATATTATTAGATTCATCTGTATTAAAGAAATACATACATACATACAGATATATGTATATATATATGCTTCCGAGATCCGAAGTTGTAACCGAAACAAGACGCATCCAGAAGTTGTGGATAGTAGAATGATCAGTAGATATTCTGGTCAGCTGTCAATAATTATAAGCTGTCGCGAACCGAGAACTACTAATGGCGGAAAGTTACTAGCAGATGATTCCAGTAGTGACAGGTCGAGGAGGTGAGGGGATGCAGATGGACAACTTGACGGATATGACTGCTAAAAGTCTGAAAAATCGTGTGACTGTTTCCCTATCGGGAGGTTTAGGTCGCCGTAAAAACCAATAATCGTCATTTTCTCAGTAATAACACACTGCCTTGCGGTTAGGATGTTTACCTAAAGGCTAAGGGATACAACCCTGACATAAAATTAATCCCATTGCCCAAAAATAGCAGTTCATTTTCCTTTCTCTTCCCGCTCATATCCTTTCCTTCCTCGCTCCTTAATTTTTATTCTTGCTAGATTAACATAAAATTAATTTTTCTCCTATTCTCAAACAGCCTTCGAATAAACACGCTGTTCTGATCACAACGGTTGTTTAGACTAGACTTGTCATTGGAAATTTTTATGCTCAGAATGAAAATGACGTCATTGAAGTTGTTTTCGCTACTATACTTTCAAAATTTAGCCATCACAATGTTTTAAACATATAAATATGAAAGTACAGCAAATGAAAATGAATTCTGGATCCAGGGGATGAGCTTTAACCGGTATGTTAGGCAGTGGACGGTCTTCTGTGGTAACAGAAAGTGACTCGAGTCCTCATGCACCTATTTGCATGGTACTCGCCAGGAGAGGACACATTTGCGAACTGTTAACCAAAGGACATTAGTAAAACATCTTGTGGAAAAAATGGAACTTTGCAGCATGGAATATTAGAACACTTCAAAATAACAAAGATCTTCAAAATTTGGAGATCGGCAATTATACTACAGAAGTTGAAAAGGTACAAAATTGATATTGCATCATTGAGCCAGACAACATTAGTAGACACGAAGGAAAAGTAATGGAAGTTGTGCTGGGATATACAATATACTGGAAAGGAATAGCACCAGGCCAAAAAAAAACACATAAACTAGGTGTAGGAATCGGCTATCGGTAGAAATTAGATTATAGAAGAATCGGTTGGAATTAATGATCGCGTTATATATTATGAAACTGCGTTTACCAAATAGTCAGAAAGTCGCTAGCGTTAGTATATACGCTCGCACAGTGAAAAGCGCGGATGAAGAAAAAGTACAATTATTAAATAAAGCTCACGCGAAAGGTAATATTATTGTTTTAGGCGAGATTTTAATGCCGTTGTAGAACAAAACTCATACTACCGGAAAACACGTTATCAGCAATTCGGCACTAGGAACGCAATAAGGCAGCCGGTATGAAGTATTTATCTTCTATTCAATGATATACGTTATCGTGGATAAAGTTATTTTTTTCAAAAATCTTTTTCTCATTTTTACATCTTCGTCCAAACGAAAATATCCATTCGGTATCAATTATTAAATTCTGTTCTATCGAGAACGGTTCACCTTCTAGAAACGACGGTAGCGTGGCGGAGTTGATCGTATTAAATTCGAATCGAAAACTACCTCGACCAACGTCACGAGCCTATTACGTCTTGGCTTTCGTATAAGAAAACAATTCGAACGTAAAGAAAATCTGTAAATAATAAATGCAATATCGAAACAGAAGGATAGCGTGTAAACGACTTAGGGAAAACCAATTTTATTAAACATATAGATTTATATATATATATATATATTTATATACGTACAAATGGAAAACGAGAATGACCGGAGGTATAGGCGTCGGTAAAAGCGAGTAATGGAAAATTATGTAACGAAAATTTACGAAGAAAAAGTCGAAGAAAATGGAAAATCGAACAATGGAGGATATAAAGAAAATCGTTAAAATACTTCTAAATCGGTAAAACATTTTATCCCGTATCCGCGGAGTATATATATACATACATACACATACGTATGTATGTATATATATATGTATGTATTGTATACGAAGTTTATAAAAGACGGGAAAATGGAGGAAATGTGGGCGGTCAGAAGATGAAATGAAGATTAGAAAGTAATTCCGTGTATTCGAGGCTTCTTCTTAGAAACTAAAATCTAATCTTTCCGTTAGTTATTGCCCCAAAATTTTGTCCATTTTTTCTATTTAATATCGTTTCGCGAAGTCTTCAATTTAATTTATCTTTAAAGTATCATGTAAATACGCGTACTCGTGTATCGTGGAGCGCTTCGGCAGCTGTACTTACAACAACAGCGTCAGCCTCGGTTTACTCTGTAGCGAAATACGCAAAGACCGATTGGCTAAACAAATATCACGCCGAAAAACTTGACACACAATTAAATACAATAAAGAGGCTAATTACTGAAACGGCGATGCCAATATTCGTGGCTGTTCGTATTGAGCAACATCACATGATATCAGTAGAAAAAGATCAACTGTGAAAAGATGGTTATAAAAAGAAATCCCAGTCTGGCCGTAAACATTTATGTGTCCGTAACAAAACGATCGAAGTCGAGAAAACCGGCATTTATTAAAGTTAATAACTCAATGGTGGTCGTACAGAAATGGAAACGGTGGAATATGTCAAACCTCGATCATCGGAAGTTGGTCCCTTATCCCGACGTCGCGACAGTAAAATGTGACCAACTTCCTCGCAAGGATTTAGTACAATTAAACCGTATTAGCGAGTGAAAAAGACGACCTAACTTGTAGGCTGTTTGCGATTGTGGTAACCCACAAAAATGTACGGAGCATATCGTCCATAACTCTGCAGACAGAACTTTTATCGCTTATTTAAAAATATACGGGAAGTTTCCGACACGGACTTGACGCGGTTACGTGACATAGATATGGATTTATAGTGCCGCATCCTTTGATCGTGAAAAATACGAATATGCCGTTTAGAGCGTTGACATGTTTCGGAACGCGTCACGGTCCATTTGTGTGCTTTTTTTTTTTTTTTTATATATATATATATATTTTTAATTACAACTGGCCATGCAGCCATCCAGCAATTGGACTGAAACGCGAAATAACATGTTAGGGGTTAGCATCTAATGATGGACCCCACTGAGAAATTAGGCTAGATCAAACGGTCGTCTACGTTTTAATCTGCGAACATCTAGACTAGTGTCAAGTAGACTGGTCGCCAGTACGTTTGTGTGTGTCTCCAAACGACTTACATATCGATCAACAGCACGTTTAACCTCATATTTCACATATGGGATGTTTAAATCTCGTTGCAATGTATGGTTCGATACGTACCAAGGTGGGGAAACAATGAGTCTTATGGCCTTGTTCTGAAATCGCTGAATTCTATTTACATGTACATCTTTTGCGCAACCCCACAACATTAAACCATATGTCCAAATAGGCTTTAAGACTATTTTATAGACCAGAAGTTTATTTTCCAGTGATAAACTTGAGTACCTGCAAAGAAGCCAATTTAATCCACGCAGTTTTAAATCTAACTGTTTTCTTTTTTGATTAACATGCTTGTGCCATGTCAGTTTACTATCTAAATACATGCCTAAATATTTGACATCTTTTTCTTGGCTAATAATTACCCCATTTATTTTTAATGGTTGGTACATAAAATTTCGTTATGTGAAATCAACCTGTGTGCACTTACTTTCGTTTACCCTGAAACGCCAACGTCTCAGCCAGTTTTCAACATTTAACAGGGTTTTTTGAAGCTTATTAGTAGTTTCACTATTGTCTTTACCAACAGCTAACAACGCTGTATCGTCAGCAAACATAGCTGTTATCACGTTATTATCAACTGGAAAATCAGCAGAATAAATTAAGTAAAGCACTGGACCCAAGACACTTCCTTGAGGCACGCCAGCAGATACAGGATAAATATCAGAAAATTGATTTTGGATTTTAACCTGGCATGTGCGATCTTCAAGGTAGGATTTTAGAAGGAAATAGAAAGGATGCGGTAATATTTTTTTCAACTTATACAGCAGACCATGATGCCATACCTTGTCAAAGGCTTGCTTGACATCCAAGAACACACCCGTGCATACTTGTTTAGTTTCAAGGCTTTCTTGAATAGTATGCACAATTCGGTGTACTTGTTCAATGGTCACATGTCTTTTTCTGAAACCAAATTGGTGCTGAGGAACAACATGTTCCAATTCTAAAATGGGGTTCAACCGCTTCAATATTACTTTTTCAAGTAGTTTTGAAAGGATAGGAAGTAAGGAAATGGGTCTATAGGATGAAACCTCGTCCGGTGCCTTACCTGGTTTTGGTACAACCACTATTTGCGCCAATTTCCAGGAAAAAGGAAAATACTGAAGTCGAAAAACAGCATTAAAAATATTTGTAAGTAATAGTATACCTTTTCTGGGTAGTTCCGATAACAGTTTATTAGTAATTAAATCAAATCCCGGACTCTTTTTTTTGTTAAATTTATCAATTATATACTTGATTTCACTGGGAGATGCTGGCGAAATCGGGGGACTTAATTGCAATGGCACACTTAAAAATTCAAGAATGTCAGTTGCATCATTAGTCTGTAAATTTGGTTTAAAGACATCGCAGAAATATTTGGCAAATACTCCAACTTTTTCTTTGTCAGTTCTAGCCCATCTACCATTAGATTGACGAATTGGTGGAAGGGGTTGTATAGGTTTGTTTCTGCTATTAACCGATTTCCAGAGGTTGTAATTTGTCGCTTCTGTGGGTGAAAGTTCTTGTAGGCAGCGTTCGAAGGATTCATTTTTAAGGTTTTTAAGTAAAATCTTTAGTTCTTTCGATTTTTTATTTAATAATGTTTTATAATAGGGATTTCGGGATGATTGCCATTTTCTACGGATATTTCTTTTTTCTTTCACTAGATCGAGTATACATCTCGGAATATTATTTATTTCTTTCATTTTATTAATGTTTGGAGTACATTTCCATGCGATACTCTGAATAGTTTCAGTAAAATACTGAACCGCTACACCTATCTCTGATTCAGTCTTTAGTGATAAATTTATTTTTAATGTTGAGTTTATGAATGCTCGAAAATCTTCCCAATTTGTATATTTATTGTGTAGAGAGGGAGAAGTTTCTTGGTTTATTAAGCCTGTACTCGCGGTTAAAATTACGGCACTGTGATCAGAGCATAAATCAAAATTGGAATCGGCATTTATGTTCAACATTGAAATTCCGTTAGTTATGAAAAAATCTAAAGCATCAGGACGTTTGTTTAAGTCTGTGGGCCAATATGTTGGTGCACCTGACGCCACACAACTAAAATTTTTGTTTAAAATTATCTTATTTAATAGTTTTCCTCTAGAGTTAGAAAACCGTGAACCCCACCTTATATTTTTCGCGTTCCAGTCACCGCCAGAAATGAACCTATGGCCTAGAATAGTAAAGTATTCGCATAAATTATGTTCATTAAATCTGGTTTGGAGGACAATACACTGCTGAGACTGCAATTTTACCATTCAATGAATATGTCATTATATTTGTTGCCTGGATTTCTTTAGTGGATATATTTTTTAGTTCGTAGTGTTTTATTGTACTTTTAATAACAACAGCGCTGCCACCGTGCGCCTTATGGTCAGGTCTCGTAGTTTTGTAGACGTTATAATTTTTAATACTGAAATATGTTTTATCTGTGAAATGCGTTTCAGATAGTAGCAATATGTCGATTTTCTCAAGAGTAAGGAACATCTCTATTTCCACTTATTTTGAACTGCACCATTGGCATTCCACGTGGCTATCCACAACGGCGTCATTCTTAATTAATTAATTTATTTGTTAATGCTGTGAGCAGGTTTAGTACGACTGTATTTTGCTACATAAGCTGGTTGAACATTGATTTAAATTCATTTAAAAAAGTTGTTATGATACTTTTAAAGTCAGTATTGTTCTCTCGATGGTTATTAAATGAACCGTTCACGTTATTATTAACATTATAGCCTGGTGAAGGTTCGTTATTATTGATAAGAGAGTTAATTGCATCAGTTTTGTTTCTTGTTATTTCAGCTATTGGATTGGTTGAAGTTTGGTTGTTTCTTTTCTCTGATATTTGAACAGCACTGTTTCCTGATTTGTATCTCTGTTCGTGTAGTTTCTGGTAGATCACAACGAGCATTCTTTCTTAAGGAAACACCTCGTCAGTGCGTTTGACTAACACACGCAATACAAACCACGTTTTGTTGCATTAGGGGCGTGGCTGAAATAACAGACATATATATATACGTATATGTACGTATACTAGATTAATATATAAATATTTTAAAAGAAAGAGACGGCGTTATTGTATTAGACGGCGTTATTGTATTAAAAAAAATAATTACACGGGACTTCTAATCATAAATATAATCGCGTCTCGCTTTTCCAATTCAACTTAAAGTAGCGGAAAAATGCCCGATGGTACTGTAAAAATATTCTCGCACAAAATTCATCGAAATGCCAATGAAATGTAATACGAACGAGAAGCATGCAATCGATACGAGTGGTTAAAAAATAATGAAAGATAGATGCGGTATATACAGTTTTCAAAATTACACTTTTCGTATTGTTTACCGATTCTCTGGTTGCATTGGTGTATCGCGTGTGGAAATTGTGGAATAATTTAGATCGTTAAATATTCCGAGAAGAAACGTCGTCGGAGAAAATGCGAAATTTATTTCGAAATTTTAAATTTCGAACTGATTTTCAGTATACCAGTGACGAGTGTCACGCATTTATCGAGAACAGAAAAGACTATTAAGAATGATACAAGCGATTCTGCGAGTATAACTATTACGGGTATTTTACTGAAGATATTATTATTGCGAGTTTTCAGTTTTCGATTTAATTTAATCGGGATTTACTTTCGGGTATCGAACAATCATACAGTAACGCGTGAAATTGTCTCGTTTTTAAGAGTATTTGTCAAAGCAGTTGAATAAGTTCGTTCACGTTTAATAAGCGCAAACATAATACACGCGCATATACATACATATTATATATATATATATGCATAATGTATTTGTTCGCCCAAGCGCGCATATGTCTACGCGTCAAAGAACTGAAATGTATAAATTTAATTATAAGTTCTACGCGTTGTTTCTGTTTGAATTTGGGATTATTTCTGTGGCTCGGTTCGGACATTTCACTTCTGCTACAGAGAAAACTATTCGAAGCGGATATATACGTCAATCGCATCGAGGTATATAAATTGACGAAATCCGTTAAATTTCCTGTTCGAATTTTACCGAATTTTACTTTCGTCACGAAGTAATCGAAATAAACGTAAATTTCGTATCTCCTTCTTCGTGTAAAGGATCTTTATGCGTTACACAGTGTTTGCCCAATACTCTGCACACGCGACGCTGTTTCCATCCAGTTGTAGTAAATCATTGAAACCGCACCTACGTGGGCAACTAATGCGGATGAAAATTAGTCGAATAGATTGCTTTTCGCCACATATGCAGGAAAATCTGTCAGAGATATTCCACTTCTTCGTGTTGTCTACCGTTCGACCAGCAATTACTCTTAATCTGTTTAGTGAACGCCACGTATTTTATTTCGGCCCGTGGAGGAAGGTGCTCTTTAGATTCAATCCACAGTTTTTTCTTCGTCCATTCTTTCTTTCAGACGTTATGTACAGCGGTTTCCCGGCTTTCTGTTAATAGGCTTGATAACTACCATAAAACCGTTGCGAAGACTTCAATCTTCTTTCAACTAGTTTATGTCCAAAAATGATACGTTGGAAAAATATCATCATGGAAAAAGACCAGTCGTAGAAACTGAAAGATTCGAAGAACAGAATATGCCGGTCAGTTCAACGTGTAACAACCTAAAAGTGATTATAAAGTAAGGCAAAGACCGGAAAAATATAGATATACGCAATCTCTTGACTCAAGAAAAGCTGCATATATGTATATATATATATATCATCAGAGTCGTGTGCTCGTTCCGAGCGTCGTGAAATTATGAATCATAATTTTTTCGTATAATTGACCGCCATGCATCCTCGGTGCGTTTAATAATCTCTTGCAGCGAAGTGATACCAGTGATAGTTTTGATTTTGGTCATGTACCGTGTTGGTGGTATTCCTCTTTGTCTGCAGCGTTCCGTCATTCCTACTGTGATTAGTTTCTCTAGGCTGTCTCGTCGCATAATATTACCAAAAAAGATCGCTATACGTTTCTCCACTATGTGCCGCAATCGGGTATCTGCATTAGCTTCTTTTAAAATTTCCAGATTGGTTCGTTTTGCAGTCCATGGGACCCTCAACATTCGCCTCCAACAGTACATTTTGAAAGCGTCGATACTCTGGATATCTGTTTATCTTCCAGCATTCGGATGCGTCGAGAAATACCGAGAACACAAGGGTACTCACGAGGCGTACTTTTGTGTTCATGTTTGTGTCGTGACTTTTCCATATTTTCGTAAGTCGTGCTGATGCAGTTTTTTCTTATTCGCCGTTTAATCTCCGCCGTCGAGGTTCCGTCTTTTGTAATGAGTGATCCTAAGTATACAAATTTATCGACAATTAGCAGGTCGTTCAGATGTTGCCGGTTCTGTGTTTCACTATTCCCATCAAGGACCATTATCTTAGTCTTATATTTATTTATTAACAAGCCCAAAAACTGGGCACTGCAAGCAAAGAAGCAGGCTTGTTAATATATATATATATATATATATATACATGTTAAACCAATACAACATAAACCTGCATTCAAAGAAAGAATTGACGGATACGATCGGAAAGACGAATAGAACTCGTGCTGTTGCGAGTAAGCAGAATTAGAATCCGTGATATAAGTACAATTCGAATATATTGTAACCAGAATACCGAAAAACAAATAGAACTTGGTAGGACGTGTAAGCGGATTTAGAGTAAAAGATGGAAAAAGGAAGTATTGAACTAGTAAACGTGCACAGGGAAAGCGAAGAAAGACCGTTACGTAATTGGTCGGATCACGTAATAAGGCAAGTCGGCATACGTGGATAGGCGAATCCCCGTTAAGAGTTGAAGAACTTGGTAGATTTCTACGTCAATTGTTGACGACGGAAGATTTAAAAAAAAACAACAACGAATTATATATAATTCGCGAGGAATGCTTGTAAAAGCGAAGACCAGCAATAACGATATGCATACGTTTCTGACGCGTATAGGACGTTAAACAATTTCCATGTGATCCTCGTTCTAAAAGGTAAATAAAACGAGTTAAACAAACGAAAAACGGGCCTATTTTAGATATTATAACGACGAAAACTGTGTAATGGCGACGGTAGCAGATTTAACCAGTTTCTTTTGTAACGCATTCGGTTTATTTTTCATTCGAATTTTTTAACGGATTCCTGTGATTTATTTTTAATTTTATATTCACCATTTTTCCCCATTTTTAACGAAAAATTTAAAATCATCTTCATTCGAAGAAAAATGGAAGAAATTAAATTCTCCGAAATACGTTAAAAAATTCTCGCGTTTTACCTTTTCTTTCGCGTTTTTAATTTTAACCGTTTAGTCTTTTATTGTTTGGTACCGATGTAATTTATTCCGGTATACACCCGTAGAAAAAGAAGTTAACCTACACAAAGGTATCAGAAACAGTTCATCGCGGCCCTGCAAATTAGTATTTGATACATTAAACTGAGATAGTAATGGTCCAAACGTTGGACAAACATATCTCAACCATCCTAGACACACGCGGATAGTACTCCTTAGCGAAGATATAGAAGAACTAAATGAAACGGCGTACGAACTTAATATAAAAAGCGACGAAATAGGACTAACGATCGACGTAGAGCTAAAACAGTTTTGCTGCTAAACAAATTCGGCCACATCGGTATCATTAGGATACAGAAAGGAACATCCTTCAATTAATCGAGACGGATTATAAAAAGGGACAATAGGATGGAGGAGGAAATAACGAGAAGAACAGCCGGAGCATGTTGGAAACTAAAAAAAAATATATTTCAAAATAGGGAGATTGCAGTTAGTCTAGAATGAAAAAAGGTTTAATCAATACGTGCTCTCGTTAATGTAGAATATAACAGCAGCACCGGTGGAAAGGCTAACAACGGAGTTTTGACAGGAAAGCGACTGGAATAACACTGAAAGATACGAAATAAAATAAACGGACTAGAGAAACGACAAATCAAAATGGAGATGGACTGATCACCTGGCAAAATACCCGGAATTGCTTGAAAATAAAGTAGCAAAGAATAGGCAAATACGCGTTCGGTTAATGATATAAATAAAGTTCGAGAAGATTGGCAATCAAAGTGGCCCGTGCGGTAAAATGGAAGTTCGAGAGAGCTACGTCCAACGGTGGATTGAAAATAGCCGAAAAGAGCAAAGAAAATAAATAAAAAAATTAATTTTTTTTACAATGCTCATTACCGACGATATAAACTCCGCCTAAGAATTATATCCACCCTCTCCGCAGGTTCAGTTTTATTCCGGATAAAACTTGTATTACTCATTCTGTCGTTACTGCAATCAGAAACTTTTAGTATTTCTTCTCGATCGATGATTCCAACCATTATTCCGACGGAATTATTTAGCAATCCAGTAAACATGTACACTTGGGTTTCTTTTAACATAACTATTCTCAAAAATTAAACGAATTAATTCGCCCAAATGGTAATTCTTGTCGATATTTAATTTAGGACGTCGCATTATTATAAACTATCCGGTCGTTCCTCGAATAATAACGTTCCATTATTAAAAAAATTATAGCACGTACGAATATGATGTCGTTAGGCTGACTTAAGGATAAAACCTCTAATTCCAAAAGTAAGGTCGTGATATCTGTCGTTGAATATTTCGTTTTGTCTTCTCTGTAATACGCGTCTAATCGTGGCATTACATCGAGACTTCTTACGTTAGACAAAACTGTACACGAGACGCGTAGGTCCTGCCATTCGAATACTTAAGTTATGAATTTGCTCGAATTGAGTCAGAACGAACTTAGCTAGCACGTTCGTTTCGTTAATCGATCGGTACCTGTAAAAGACGTTGTTACCTAACATGTAAAATTGCCGAATTTGGCCATTTATCAAGTAATATATATGATTAATACAATTCGTTTTGAATAATATATATTTACTTTACTGTCACAACAAACGTGAACTTTAAAGGGATGGTGAATAGGAGTAACCCTTAACTACAGGTATACGTGTTTTCATTTTTTTTTGGCATTTCATAAATACCTTTTCAGAGTTTAGTATCGTGTAGTAATCAGTTTATGCCTTATATTGTAGATGAGTTATTTTAATATAAAAAATACCGGTTGCCTATGTTGATGCAATAATATTATTATTTCACTTTTCATCGCCGTGTTTGTAATGCACCAGTCCTACGGGGATAATACTGAACTAATTCGATATAGTTTTATAGAAGTGCTTTGGTAACACCCGAAATGAAACGGATATTGCAGACAGCGGGTATCAGTCGACAAGTCGGATTATGTACGAATACGAAGGATAGGTGAATGTTATAGCACTAAGAATGGAGCAATTACAAAACAGTTAATCAGAACGACTTGTTGAAAATGTCGGTCGAAAAATGAACAGGAAACTTTCTATACTTATCTAATATGCAAAACGTCCATAAGTACGGAGTGTACAAGATGATTAGGTAAGGACTTGTAAAAATATGCATTCAAAATAGATCGTATACGTTTTTACACGAATACTATTTTTTATTTATTTATTTTTTTTTTACGTTTAATCAACATTATAGTTAACTACGTGTTATAATTTAAAATAATATTTAATCATCTTTTATAGAGATATACGAATATTCCATAAATTTAAAACGTTTTTATTTATATACTTTTTTAGCGCAACTGATTTAATTTTACTTCAAGTTTATTGTTTTTTGTTTTTTTTTTAATGTATACAAATATCAAGAAATTATTTTAGTATAATAAAATATTACTTTTTCAAAAATTTTGGTAAATATATTAATAATTTAAACACGCCGGTTAAAATGGACGGTTGTCTGTGACAACGTTCTAAAAACAGTACGTCTGTGGTTAAGGGTTAATGCGGAATCAGTCGAAATGTATATATTTGATAAATTGTAAGAAAACTAAAGTCATGGCAAAACGGAGAAAGTATCGATAAAAATTATCGATAAAATTATTCGTCAAACTAATATATTTAAATACTAAGGTTGTAACGTTAATAGTGCACTGGTTCCGAATTATGAAATAAGGACCAGAATTGAGCGAGGACCATATTCTTAAAAATTCGGAAAATTATTTACAAATAAAACGCTTAAATTTACAACAAAACGGAGGCTGATTAAATGTCATATATGACTCGTGTATGGAGTAGAAACCTCGACAATTAAATAGTCGATGATAAATAAATATGCCTTCGAGATGTAGCTTTACCGTATGATGTTTCGGTTATCATGAACGAACAAGGTTTCGAATACAAACATTCTGCGACAATTAAATAAAAAGACTAGAACACCGATGACTATTACAAAGGGACGAAAATTCTGAAAAAAATTGAAGATATGACCTACTTAAAATCATCATTGAAGGAAAAACCGGAAAAGAGATAGAAGAAGGAAAAACTGGTTTGAAAACATGAAGCAATGGACAGTCTGACAGATCATAAGTCAAACGGATAATCACCAACATCCATTGAAGATACGGCAGAATAAGAAGGAGAACTGATTTCACGTTGCAAACGGCGGTAGTTGCAAATTTACCTCAGAACCGTACCGTCCCTTGAAAGCCGTGACGTACAAATGCTTTATTTATTGAGGCACTTGAACCGTCTATTTCTACTGAATGCTTCGCGGAAGCTCGTCTTCCGAATTTCATTATTCTATCCATCTTAAACGAGCATTTTAACTTTAGCTGCGCTATTGTCACACTAATTAATGAAATTAAGTATTCGGTACTCCAATTTGAAATACTAATCAACCGTTTGCTCCACCGAACGCAATCGAAAGTTTTATTATGATAATATAAAGAAAAAAACACAGAATAACTTTTTTATTATATTCTCTCCATAATCCCCCGTCTTTTTTCGCACTTGAAGCAGCTGTTGCCTTGTTCCAATCTCTCTTTTATTAAACTATTATCTTTTTTTATACTACCAAAAAAAAAAAAATTAAATATACATATACATAATTCGTGCGCACCTATATAATGCAAACACATATACCTATATAAACGTAATAAGTTCACATATATACACACATATATATATATATTATACAATTATTATTTTTCGATTTTGGCCAACTACGGACCACGTAAAAAAACAATAATCACATAATCTTCCTTTTTCTCCTTCAGTATCAAGCTGTGCCGTATTTTTTCCCCTCCGTTCACATGTTACCACTGGCTATGTACTTCTTCTTCACATTCACCTCGAAATTGTCATTGCCGAAATTCGTTTCTATCATTCATATCCTCGCTTTTATCTTCATTTCCGATGATTAATAATTTCTGGTTTCCAATAGCGGATAGCAAGATGCCGCTCGCTGCCTGACACTCGTATTACACCTAAGGCTCATTCGCAAACACTTATCCGAACTAAAATAGTCAAATACGCGATAACTTTGAATGTTTCACACTATTATAACGTATCAAACTGATTAGATTAAATATATAGGGTGACCTAGAGAAGTTGGATGGTTTTGTTGTTTTTTTTAATAACTCACGAGACCAACATTTTTGAATGGAATTTTATTTAAAAACAGGCGGATTAGCTTACAACTATCTGTGGAACGCAATATCGTTTAGATGACCATCATTTGCAACAATACATTCATTCAGTTTTTACACAATTTTCTAAGACTTTTTCGAGCATAGGTCGCTGAACATGGAAACCTACTCTAATTCAGATTACGGTACTTTATTATTTCTTTATTTACTCGTTTCGGGGCGTGCTCATTCTTCGGATTTTCTTCAAAGTATTGAAATATGATCATAGTTTGTCTCTATGCGACTCCATTCTTTTTTAGGTGTTCGTAAAATCTTATCGTGCCCGATATCAATGTTTTCAAATATCACTCTGATTTTTAACACCCGTTCTTCATCTTTAATCTCTGGTCCCGGAAATTGCCTCACGATTTTTCGTCACTTCTTTTCTACTACATCGATGTATCCTCTTTATGTTCATATTCAGGCATTCTCTGCAGCATATAGACGTTTTGGTTTAATTGTAACGTTGCATCTTTATAATATTATCATCATTATCGTCGTATTGTTCGTTGTCGAAACTAGCTATCGTACGTTAATTTTTTGTACGAAATGAGCTAGCATTCAAGGCATTGACGCAGATGCGCGTGCGTATGTAGTTATACGGGGTATCACTGCCATGTTTGTGATAATTAAGAATTCAATAAGGATGAAAACTTTCTACGTCGCTTGTTGACTTCAAAGCCCCGACCATCGAGTTGACCGTCGACCACTCTAGTAACTACACCACCGCGACGTCTTTATATTATACGATAATATTATTCTTATTATATGTTACAGAAAATATTATTCCGACTCGAAAATAAACAAATAATCGACTTAGTTTATTCGAAGATCGATAGAAGAAAGGAAAATATATTAAAAATAAATAAACATATATTTTTATTATTTTTTTTTCGAACAACCGATAGAATGTAATATAGCTCCACTGGGGAAATACTCGTGGGAATGTAAAATTTTGTAATATAATATATAACGTTAAACGGGAGCGCCATTATGTTCCGCCTGCACGAGTCATCGCGCAGCAGTCAGTCAGAGTCAGTCAGTCGGTTGTTCGGAATACGAAATTAGTCGAATATTAAATTTAACTTACTCGGAAATATTGTCGAATTTCTACGTCGGTCGCGCAACAGCTCCGACAGAAACGAGTAGAGTGAATTTCCGCCGGCGCAGTTTGGTATTCTAACAATAACAAACAAAAGAAGACAAAAGGAAAATTTGACTCGCAGCAGCGGCGGTAGCGTTGGGAGGAAAATGTTTTTCCTGTTGATTTATCCTACGGGGAAATCTGTACTCTGAAAGTAGTCATGAACAAAATAAATAAACGTACAAAAGAAAAGTTGATGCGAAACCGCCGCGATTGGTATTCGTAGTAATAATAATAGTACTAGTATTGTTTTTTTTTTTAGCATCCGCAGAATGACGTTTATTCTACAACGGGATATTAGCGGTACCGCCGATAACGATAACATACCGAGGACTAGATATTATAAAATAGTCGCAGTCGAACAGTTTAAAAAATATTTTTTATTTTATTTTTTATTCCTATTTTTTATTTTTATTTTATTCTGGAAGAAAGTCGTATAACTTAAAAAAGCACACGGAGTAGGCTTATAACGACGGCGATTGTGTTGCGTCTATAACCGTAAACAGACTTGGAAAATATATTTAAAATTTATATATATAGCTGAGAAGGTGGTTAGAAAAAACGGTGAAAATGATCTGTAAGCGAGCGCAAAGAAAAATAACTGAACCCGAGACAGGAAAATGAGAAGAAAAGAAGCGTCCTAGAAAATTCTTCCGGAAAATTCCTGATATATCTTTTACCCATTCTCCTATAGTTGATAAATTACCGGCGTCGTTCGCGTCAAAGTATGTATGTATGTATTTATTTATACAATCATGGAGGAAAAGAGGAAATCAGTTGGCCGGGTGAACGGGAAATGCTAACGACCTCGTTTAAACGCTCGTTTCAATATTACCTGTTAGTAAACTAACGATAACTTAACGTGTCTTTTTTCCGCGAATTTAATAACTCGATATTATTGACTTTTACGTTATGCGTTATCGCGTCATCTAATGCCGAGACGATCTTAATAGGAAAATTCAACCTGATTTTTATAGGGTTACGTCTCAGAAATGGAGAAGTAAAAGGAACTATAAATATTCGATGTTTATAGAGAAACACTAGAAAATGTTGATACACCTAGGTGTATCTTGGAGTTATACTTTTGACAGTTAAACTGGAAACAATACTGTACAATCGTTAAATGGAGGATTAGTTCGAAAAACGCTAATTAAGGAAATTGCGTGGCAAGCAAACCTACAATCCGGTTTAGTATTAAGCTTTTCGCTAACAGAACATGCATGTCCAGCGCGAAGCCGATCAGAACATATATGCGGACCGCTTTAAATGAATCATACAGAATGGCGACTGGATGACTAAAGCCTACAAATATGGAGAAAATATATCAATTGCTCTACTAAACATGCGGCAATTGCGTTAAATATGAAAAGAAATAAGCGAATGGTTGAATAAACGCGCATGACCGAAAGACGATGACCTAAATTTCGAAAAAACTTTGATGAAATGCGACTAGAAGGGTTTAAATGGCGTTTGATGTTGTTTTAATTTTGAATCCATTTCAGTATTGCTTAAATTCTCCGAGCACAATTAAGACTCGAGTAATGTAATAATCAGATTCGAAATATTCTGGTAGCAAACCTTTCAACTCGTACGGGAATTGTAGTAAACAGTTACTAAAGTGAGGAATAATTTGACATCGAAGAAAGCCAATACGAGGAAAATCTTGTTCGTAAGATGATGAAAATCAAGAGGAAGAGCGCATTAAGAACATTTACCGGAGGAAAAAATGATGGAAAATAAAGTGGATGACGAAAACATTATGGACGAGAGACATGCGTCGATAGCCGAACCCGTGAAAGCAGCGAGAAAATGGTGGATTTAAACCAGAATGATCGCTCACGCGCAGTATATACAAATGCACAAAGCACTGTAACGATGACGAACCAGTTATTAGGCGAACTTGGACGTTGAATTTATTAATTATATTTAAATAAATATTTATTTCGAACGTAACACGGTGAAATAATATTATATTTAAATTAAATTTACTCGCGCTACGGTTATAAAAATTATCACAAATTATCCTATTCGTAAAAATATTACAAAGCATAGGATTTTTTTTTTTTAATAATTACATAAATACTCAGTTGGCCTTGTTCAGACCGATGCGCTTGTATGCTGGATACCGTTTTATAATTTTAACAATATTATCCCAATATCGCGAATTATACAATGCGAAATATAATGCGGAGCAGACGTTTCAGTGGCAAACCGAATTTTCCCGTAAGCCGCAGTAATGTCGTACATAATATTATTCAACAATGTCGGATTAAACGTCTATCATATGATAGAGAAATGAAACAAATATAATATTTAATCCGGTCAGTAATGTTTATAATGGTGTTGGGTGCCTCAAATGATGGCTGGAATATAATGAATAACCGCTTCGCATCTAACTCGCCTACTAGTGTAGATATATTATTAAGTGAATTTCTGAGTGAATTTAAAACTATCGTTTTCAATAGTTAATGAACCAGAACGCTATGATATTAAATTTATTGTCCTCGGTGGTGAATAGTAAATAATGACTACTTCCTTAAGAATTGCACTTTGGAACGCTAATGGCGCGTTACAACGTAAATTAGAAATAGAGCACTTTCTAAAAACTCACTACATTCATATATTCCTCTTCTCGGAAACGCATTTTACAAATAAAACAATTTTTAATATTTTCGACTACGATGTGTACACTTGTCTTCGGCCAGATAATGAAGCTCGCGGCGTAGTGCAATTGTTATAAAAAAAAAAAAACAATGAAGCATTACGAGGAGAAAGATTATTTGGGGAAAAGAATACAGGCTTGTACGGTAAAATTATGTACATTTAACTGGACTGTCTCAGCCGTATACTGCTCTCCAAATGAGCGATTGGATGAAAATCTACTCGTCAAGTATTTCAAATCATTGGGTGCGAAATTCATATCCGGTGGAGATTGGAAATGAAAAAGCCGCAAACGGGGCTCTCGCTTAGACAATCCCCGGGGAAAAAAGTAATTTTTAGTCAAAATCTAGGTTACTTCTAGGGAGGCGAACCTACTTACTGGCCTCAAGATCGTAAACCTGATCTGTTCGACTTTTTTTCTTGACGCGAAAGGAATATCATCTTTACACATGAGAGCAGACTCTTGTTTCAACCTACAGTCAGATCACTCGTCAGTCATATTAACGGTAAGCATTTTGCCGGTAATTAGAACACCCGAAATAAAATAACTAACTGGCCTTTATTTAAAAAATCTACAGACCAGCATAAATTTAAATACGTCGCTGAAAACTAATTACGACATTGATAAAGCGGTACAAAACTTAACAGGAACCATACAAAACTTAACAGGAACCATACAAAATGCTGCTTGGCTAACCATACGCAATGTAGAGCCAGAGGTCTTATTCCGAAACATATACTGACACTTGTACGCGAAATGGAAAAAATACAAGACGCCTGGAATACAACGAGAAATCCGGCTATTAAAACGCAACTAAATATAAAAATAAATGCGTAAAGTACTGCGTGGAAATAAAAATGAAATGCTTACAACATTTTTATCGAGATTGTCGTCGTCCAAACAGGCTGATTACTCATTATGGAGCGCGTACAAATGTATTCAACGACCAATTGTACATATACCGCTGGTACAAAAACTTGACGGTCAGTTGGGCTCGTAGTAACTTCGATAAAGCAGCGCTTTTTGCAAATTATTTTTGCGATGTATTCACGCCGAATGCTCGAGCTAGTCAGATATTCTGGAATACTTGGAAAGACCACGCTGCAAATGAGTCCACATATAACACCGGTTACCCCAAATGAGATACGGCAACTTATTAAAAATACGAAACGGAAAAAGTGTCACGGATTTGATCTAATCACAGCAGAGCTTTTAAACGAGTTGCCATGTAAAAGTATTGTATTCATAACAGAAATATATAAGTCCTACGGAACCAATATTCGCCCTTGAGTTGGAAGTTTTCACAAATAACTGTTGTACCAAAGCATGGTAAATCGTCTGAACTGGTTTCATCGCACAGACTTATTTCGTTGCTTCCAGTTCTTTCAAAGGTTCTGGAAAAACTAATTTTAAAACGATTGTTTCCAATATTATCTACGAATTCAATTATTCCGAATTTTCAGTTTGGTTTTCGTCAACAACACTATAGAACAGGATCATCGATTAACAAAGATTATCGAGAATAGTTTGGAAAACAAGAACATCTGTACAGCTGCATTTCTGGACGTTAAGCAGGCTTTTGATAATGGCATCAGGGACTGTTGTACAAGCTTAAACTCCTGCTTCCTCAAACTTTCTATCTACAATTTAAATCGTAGAGATATACTCAGATATTTGTCCAGTAAGGGCTGGCGTACCGTGAGGAACCTTAGACCAATATTATACCTAATTTACACGTCCGACTTCCCGGAGCTTGTTAATGCAGAAGCAGCATTGTACGACGATGACGTAGCAATTCTAGCTGAGGATAAGTGTGAAAACATAGCCACAGAAAAGCTGCAGTAGTCAATCGGGCATATAGAGCCTTAGCTAAAACGATGGCGTATAGTAGTCAATGAAAATAAGTCAACGCATATTTCTTTCGCAAATCGAAAGACTGAACACCTGTCAATCGAAATAAACAATGTTGTCATTCCAAATACCAATAGTGTACAATATTTGGACAACTGAAGCGTAATAATAGATAACAACCTAAAATTTTATTCCCAATACATTAGTTGTAAATTAAATTTTTAATTATATTTAACAAATTGTATAATAATGTTTAAATTATAAAAAGAGAATTTATATAAAAGTGTAGTGTCATCCGACATTCTTTATGGCAGTGTCACGAAAAGATGAGCTAAAAATAAAGAGATTTCGGAACATATTAAAAAAAAAAAATTTCAACGAACTATAGCGATAAAATGGATTAAATCCTACAGGATAGCTATTTGGCAAACATTGCCGTTGCAGCAATCAAACCATTAAGTTCAGATGTAGAGAAACATATTAACATGTTTCTCATAAAAAATCATATAAATTTAGATCACCAATTCCGTAATCGACAACCATATTTCATTCACGAACAACAACTTTTCAACGTTTAAACAGTTCGCCCATGTATTAGACATTATATAAATAAATTTCATAGTGGGATGAATATATGGGTAAAAAATTTTTTCCGAAAGGCAGAAAAAAAAATTAGTAATACATAATTTACACCTAATTTTTTTAACGTGCAATTTTAATATTATTATTTTTCTTTTGGGGTCCAGCTATTTGACCAGTTTGATTATAGATTCTTAATATTTATATAATTATACACACGTGTCTATTTATAATGTTAAATACAGATCTTGTTATTTTTAATAAATTTATATAACATTTTTGCTGCAGATGAACACGGTTCTTTGACAAATTGCAAATGGCATTGTTCCATACTGTGCAATGTACACCGAAAAAAAACCACATCCGCAGAATTGACAGAGGCTCGAATCAATAATTTTCATTGCAGCTAGATGATCAGTAGTTCGCATGTTACCCATTCTTATAACACGATTTTAATGTAGCCGCTTTCTAAGGTACCCATTTAGTTTTGAAATATTCGGCTGTATATTGTAGTAATTATTTCCTTCGTTTCCTTCGGTCGTATATATCAATTTATAATACTTTGCTTTCCAATAAATATATTTCGTCCATTCAATCGATTTGTCTTCTATTTCATATATCTGACCTCCGGTTAATGTGTCCACTACTTCATTTCCAATTATCCCTGTATGCGATGATATCCACTCGAATCTCGTTTTCTCATTTCTGTATATCCACTATTGTTTTCCTAATCTGGAAAGATATATGATTCAACACCTTTTCATTCCTGACTTGTAGTTGTAATGCACTCGTTGAATCACTAACGATTAGAATTTTTTCTTTAAAGTATCTTTTAATATATATTAATAAAACTTTGCTACGTACCAATCTTTAGATTTATCTAGCGAACCATCAGTGTAAATATTTATAAAATCCTGAAAACGTCTTTGCTTTATTCCATCAAATATATTGTTATTTACGTTAACGCTTTCCGAGATTTGGTGCTGATAAAAAAAAATCATTTTTATCAATTTCTAATTGTATATTCATAGAAATAGCTTTATATGTGATTTGATATGCCGGTAGTTTAGTACATTTTACTATATTTCAAATATATGATTCTAACGTAACTGCCAATAACTGGTGGTATTATTTTATTAATCCAGTATCTTTATTCTGATAATTTTAGTTCATTGAATATATTTGTCTTTTTTTTAGTACGCAAGAAGAACTTATCCGTTAGAAGTTGTTTCAATTAAATTGGAAATTCCCCAATTTCTGCACATAAGATGTGCACTGGAGTGGTAGAAATAGTAGTTGCTACACATAATCGTAGAACATAGTTCTGGATCGCTTGTAGTTTTTTTTTCAGTTTTATTTAGATTCAGTGTAATAAGTGAATAATCCAGTTTTGATGTTATCAGCGCTTTGTAAATCGTAATATTTGTTATTGGGGGGGGGAGACCCACAATTCTTTCCAGAGATCGCTCGTAGGTGATTAAAGGCTTTTTCGGTTTTCTTAATAATATTTGAGATTTCTTCAGTCCGCAGAAATTTCAAATCCAAGTACATATACCGATATATTTTATAGTGCCTTCGAACTTGATAGATTAAACATTTATTCCGATTAATGGGCGGCTGCTACGCGTACTCTATGTCTGGTAAAGATGACTCATTTAGTTTTCTAGCAGTTTATATTTAAATATTATTTTAACGTATTTCGATACCGGTTTTTCTATTTTTAACGTATACAATTTATTACGGTCGGCGGCTTATTTAAAGATTATGACGATCGTGTTGTAACTTTACTGATTAAGTACACTCTTTCCGGCTGCAATCGTTATAACAAAGATTTTAGCTATAATAAATTAGTGTTTAAAAATTTTTTATACTTTCACCATTGCAGAAATAAATCATCGTAAAATTTGATGCGTCCCTCTAGCCTGATGTATACAAATTAATTTAATATTATAATATTGTTAAACAGTTTGTTCAGATTTCTATAAACTTAATCGGGCCGGTTCTGGACGATGTATTATTTGTATTATTATATTTTGTATTTCATTCGCTCAATACACCTACCCGATCGTCTATACGAACTGGGACCCAAAAAAAGAAAAATATTCCACGCTCATTTTATTCCATTTTATTTCATTTTATTTTATTTTATTTTATATTACTTTATTTCATTTTATTAAATTGTTGAACATTTTCTTCGCTGCGTAACTATGAATTGTACGGAAAACAAGAGGCTATTCTATATGATAACTTACACGTTGGCTACTCTAGCTATGGTTTATATACGCGACAAATTTCCCGGTAGTCAATATACAATGTGTTCTTTACTGCGACACTGACTACTATTTAACGCTGTTTATATACGCATATTATTATTATTAATTAGTTCCGGCTCTTATCTATATCTTCGATCAAAACTGTTCTTCAAATTACGACCAATAATATAAGCATACCAAATGAATTTATATATTCATTTTCAGCTTCGTATTTATTATCATTATTATGATTTATTTCATTTTATTTTTTATATTTTAATTTATTTTATAATTCCAACGCCAATCTAAACGCGCCGTATACTACACAAGTTTATACATATTAGAGCGATGTTTAAGTACAATCTACGCACTTCCTTTTGCATATTACATGATCGGTAGATCAACTAAGAATTTTTCGTTTTATTAACCCGTACAAACGTGAGTGTGTTCCGAGATTGTAATAATTAAACTATTCAATAGAGTTGAGAGAATGAGGATTTTCTGTTTTTGTAATATATTGTCTGTACCTTTCATCGTCGTAAAAATGACGGTTCTCGTCTGCGATTCAGTCCTGCCGATTCACCATCCAGATGTTAGTTTTAACGTTATTAGTTTCGAGCGAGGGTTTCACTGAATGACAATCTTCAACTATTACCTGTTCGATTTCGGACCTGAAGCAATGATAAAGTCGACGACTCCGGAACTCATCAATTGCGTTATCAGTTTACTACACTGGAAAGCTGTCTAAATTTGTGGAATTCTTAAGTTGAGGGTACGTCAGCTCGATCAAGTTGAAATACGTGTTAATAAATGAAAATTCACTATAAACAAACGTTAGTTCGTTTATATTACGTATATTGTAGAATATTTTTTAGACGTAGCCTGAGACTTTGACAAAGTTTGGCACATGAAGAACAAACTGAAAACTACGTTACCTAACCCATATATATATATACAGAAATACTAACTTGGTAAATTTCAGACAGATGTTTTAGAATAAAGAAAAATTATTCGCAGTTGAAACCGATCCCTGGTGGAGTCCAACTATTCTGAGACCGGTACTCTATGTACTTTATACGTGGTATTTACCCCCGAATTAGAAAATAATACTGTAACAATATTCGCTTTTAATATAGCAATCCTGACAGTTGCATAATATATTTTCAACAACAATGAAGTTACCAGCTGCGGCGGATGGGATCAGTCCATCTTCGTTAATAAGCGCGTTACATACATTCTGGTATATATTAATAATAATAATAATAATAATGTCATACCGTTAACGGACCTAGGTAACACATTAGACGCCAAACTTCGTTGAAAAATTCATTTTTAAAACATTATGACAAGAGTCGGAAATAAGATGTAAAAACCTACATTGAATTAATATACAAACGAATTTTGAATCCCGTCCAGACCTATACAGTTATGCGCTAAAAATGTTTACAAAATGTCACCAAGACTTAAAAATCGAGAGTAACTTTTGAAGCAACTGCATGAAATGTAGAGAAATAATTTTTAATATGTAATTGAGTATTTTTATATATTTTTTTTTTTTAACGATGAGGTAAAGTACAAATACGGTAGAAATAACAGATTGCACGCAACTCGTCTGATAAAGTTTACGAAAAACGTTTCTCTATATATCTGAACTTAATGGTTTGATTTCTACGATGACGTTTGCCAAATAATTGATAGTTCTGTAGGATTTAATCAATTTTATCGCTGTAGTTCTTCGAACGTTGTTTTAATATGTTCTGAAATATCTTCATTTTTCGCATAGCCTTATATATGACACATATATCAAAATTCCGTTATTAATATTCTTTATTTATCATTTGTTAAAGTTAACACGTTTATTCTAGACTACATTACAGAGAAAATAATAACAAACAAAAAAAAATTAGAATATTTTGAACTGCTTAGAACGATACGGAAAACTTTCAAATTAAGGTTTTAGTCGCAAATTTAATTCCATATTACTTTTTTTTTAACTTCAATCCGACATATTCGATTCATCCGCTAGTATTAAACGATTTTAGTATACGTTTATAATGAACACCGACCGAATTGACGTATTATTAGCAGCGAGTAAGAGATTAAATCTCGTTACGCGCCAATTATTTTGAAAACTAATTTTTTCGACGATTTGACGAGTTAATAGAATTCTAACAATATCTCGATTATGGAATATCGGTTAGACAGTTATTTTCGCTATAATAAGGCCTGAGATGCAATATGTTGTAGAAAATTTCTAGAAGTTCGATATGTTTCATCGCTGATGTCAAATTTAAAGAAAACCCTAGCCAGTCGTGGTAATAAATAAAACCGGATAAGAAAACCCGAAAAGAAAATACGCTAGCTAATAATAAAAACCAAAAACGAACGTATATCAGTGTTTGTGTGTGTGTGTTTGTGTGTATGAGAACAAAAGCAATAAAACTTTAGCTAGTTTTGGGGTGGATTTTGGAAAACAGATGTCGAGATATATCCCTTATATATATATATATATATATATATATATATATATATATATATATATATATATATGTATATATAAATAAATAGTGTACACAAGTCTTTTTTTCAGGGATGATGATAACTCATCGATGTTGACCAAACGCTGTTGTACCACCACCACTACTACTACATGAACTTCTGATCCTGAGACTTATTTCGTTCCCCATTAATAACGGAGCTCGAAATGTCATAAAGGAAAATAAGAAGCAACGAAAAAAGGAGCTTACCATCGACTTTTCTACTTTGTACATTATAATATACACGGTCGTAACTTTGTCGGGCTTTTCACATTCATCTTCATTATCCTTACTACCTCCGGAAAACCCTTCGATAGAAATCCGGTTTTCAATCCCTATTTTCCAGCGTCATTTTATACGATTTTATTTATTTTCCTTTTATTATTCAATAATTTTTCCTTCCGACATTTTAACCGGTAGAGAAATAAAACAAAAATGTCGTTTCGATTTCTTTGTTATTTTAATGCAATATAAATATTATATTATATATTGACGACGGTTATAAAGAAACCGTAGTGGGGGAAATGGAGAAGATAGAATGTTAGCGCGGAGGTTCTGAAGGAAATTGACACGAGAACGGAATTAATTCGATACATAACATATGTAATGAAATATGGTGCTTGAATAGCGGCCCGAACTACTGAAAAAAAAATATCGCGGCTGCATTAAGATAATTATTTGACTACAGCCCTTTTAAAATGCTATTAGGAATAATCGATGAAAGATTTAAGACATATATATATATATATATATATATATATAACGGCGAAGATTATGCCGAATCTGCGACATTCGACAAATTATAGAGAAAGCAAAAGAATTTTAACGTGAAACATATTTATGTCTCTCGTATAGACTACTATAAGATTTTATAATATCGAAAAAACTGCGGCAAACTTTCCAATGTAGCGAGTTTGTGCATGCGTGCGAACAATTATTTTTCCCCTTTGTGTATAAGTTCGAACGTATATTGCGAGTGACCTGTGTTTATGCATTGTATACGCAGTTATATAACTTTTATAAATCTATCCAACCTACCATATCCATTCTTGCAGTTACTCCTAAGAACCTCTCAGTTCGGCTTTTTTTCCCATCCTGGTAAAATTTCGTCCCAACCAGAACTGGCTTCTTAATTTGTACACCATCAACCTTACTCCCTCTATATACTCTCCTATAAATGCGGGAACAATAGCTGACGTTAATCATTGCTTCTGACTTGTATAGCAGAAGTGGAGATGCCGTTATTTAAAAAAAAAATACGATTAAATATTTACCCCTTCTCAGTTGCCTACTTATTAGGCCTGGCATAACGATAATATCCTCGCAGTTCCGGCCACATATATCTCAAATTAATCTCTAAATTTTTTTTTTTATCTTATGTATGATATATTTATATGAAAATAGTGTGTCGACAATAATTTTGGTTTTAATAACTAAGCCCAATTTTACGCTTATTAAATACAGGTAGCCAAACTCATCTTAACAACAATGGTAATCACTCAACAATCGATTTAACAATTTGCAGCCCAAAACATTGTTCATTACACAAAATGGTATGCTGCTTGCTATCTTTATACTAGCGATCATTATCCACAACATATAGCAATTGATATCATGCTGTGTCAAATTATGAATCTCAAACTTGGAATATTTCTAAAGCCCATTGGAATTCGTACACAGCGAAAGTCAATATCCAACTTCGTAAAATATCAAACGATATAGATGAATCATATAATTATATCGTAAAAAAAAAAAATTAGAGATAAACACTGTGTTCTAATACACAAAACTCTATTAAAAAAAAGTAAAGAATACGCCGTATGGTGGTCTGAAAATTGCAAATTGTTAATAAAAAGTAAAAACAGCTTACTAGCAAAATATAAAAGCCAACCAACTATTGATAATCTATTAAAATTTTAAAAAGCCAGATCTGTTGCTCGGACCAGTATACGAGAAGCAAAATTTAATCGCTGGAAAAAAACAATAAATGTTTCAACTCCACCCGATAAATTATGGCAACAAATTAAGAAACTAACAAACAAATGCAACAATACATCACAGCTGTGAAAGGTATATAACAGATAATAAATTAGAAATAGTTAATATTTCGGCTGAACATTTCTATACGGTATCATCAAATAATAATTATTCTGAGGAATTTAAACAAATTAAATATTCAGAAGAAAATAACAAAACGCTTAATTTCGATTCCGTGATTGAGCAACTTTATAACGTTGATATAACAAATGATGAATTTAACTTAGCTCACAAATGCGCCCAACAGCTGCTGGGCCAGATGGAATAACCATGATCAAACATCTCAATCCAGAATCAAAAAATGCTATTCCGCATTTTTTCAATCTATTGTGGCACAATCACACCTTCTCGAGAGAAGTGGAGAGAATCATATTTAATACCAGTGCTCAAACCAAATAAAAATGCTTCACACCCGGCTAGCTACAGACCCATCTCGCTCACATATACTCTCTGTACACTACTATAAAAAATTATTAATAACAGACTAATTTGGCAGCTAGAAAACCAAAAATTGTTAGATCCTTACAATTTGATTTCAGGAAACAAAGAAGTATATAAGTTCTACTGATTAAGCTAACCTCTGAAATTTAATAGAATTTAGTACATAATAAAATTACAACGGTAGTCAGTTTTGATTTAGAAAAAGCTTTCGACAAATTATGGAAGCACCAAATACTACTATACCTAAAACCATGGGGATTTAAGGTAAAATTGCCCGTATTTATAAAAATTTTTTTACATAATCGAAGATTTCGCGTCAAACTAAACAATTATATATCAGATATAAAAATTCAAGAAAATGGTACCCACCAAGGTTCTATAATTAGTCCTACATTATTTATAAGTTAATTATTGTATCTATGCCGACGATCTTTAACCCTTAATTACTCGCGCGGGGTCTATATGACCCCACCCGTTTTTTAATCTATGTTTTTAGCAGTTTTAATTCCGTGATTGTGCTGCTATGTCTAGTAGTTGATTTTTTCTCTGGATGTTACCGATCAGTACAGTTTAATTGGTTGTAGTGTTTACTCGTTCTTTAGAATACGACTTTTGACCCCACGCGAGTGTTTGCGTAACAACATATTCTTTAAACAAAGCTGTAACAAGGTACGTAAAATAATGTTAAACCGCCATTAATCAGTACAGTTCATTTATTTTTAATATTTTTCTTTTTTTAAAAATTTAGTTATAAGGCACACGAATAGACATTGTAGGGGTTAACATTATTCATTCTTACAATTTTCGTTCTTATACCTGACCATTGTTTTTGAAATAATGTCTGTCTACAGTTTTTGTTATTATTGACTTTTTTACGATGCTGTATTATTATTTTAGATGAGCACAAGAATTTTACGAACAGAGGAGGCAATATTAGAGGAAATTTTCAGGCAAGAAGTCGAAGAACCAGTTTTTGACACTTCATCGGATGAGTCTGATCACGAATTATATAGCGAGCACGACACGGAGTCTGAAGAGGAAGCTAATTCTGATGAAGATGGTCATGTAAATCTTAATATACCTGTATTTAAAAGTAAAAATAACTGTAAGTGGAATGCTGTTCCTATTCCAAGAAAAGGAAGAATACGTCAAGAAAACATTATTAAACATCTTCCTGGAGTACGATCTTTAGCAAAAAAAGCTGAATCGTAATTTGAAGTTTTCTCATTATTATTCGACGAGAATATTATAAAGTTAATTGTCGATTCTACAAATAAATATGTACAGTCCATAAAACAAAATTTTAGCCGTGATAGGGATTCCAAATTGACAGATGCAATGGAAATGAGTATTCTTGCCGGTGTATATAAAGCTGCTCATGTAAATTTTAAAGATTTATGGGGTCGTGATAGGCCTCCAGTTTTCTCAGTTACAATGCCCGAATCAAGATTTTTGTTTCTATTACGTTGTTTACGCTTTGATGATTTGACTACCAGGGCTGAGAGAAAACTGGTTGATAAACTTGCTCCTATTCGGCAACTTATTGAAATTGTGGGTAATAATTTTGAAAATTATTTTACTCCTTCAGAGTTCGTTACAGTTGATGAACAACTGATACCGTTTCGTGGCAGATGCAGCTTTAGGCAGTTTCTTCCTAATAAACCTAAGAGATATGGAATAAAAGTGTTTGCTTGCGTCGATGCCAGATCATTTTATTTGTTAAAATTTGAAATATATGTAGGTTCTCAACCAGATGGACCTTTTAAGAAGTCAAACGCAGCTCTAGACATCGTTATGAGATTAATCAAGCCAATTGAGAATACTGGTAGAAACGTAACAACAGATAATTGGTATACTAGCATTCCATTGGCAAATGCACTTTTAGAGAAAAAGCTAACCTTAGTTGGTACTATAAGAAAAAATAAACCAGATATACTGCAAGAATTTTTACCTAGAAAGGACAGAGCTATAAATACAAGCTTATTTGGATTTACTCGTGAAATATCTTTGGTATCATACGTTCCACGTAAATCACATTCTGTTACATTAATTTCATCATTCCATCATGATGCTACTATAGATATCGAAACAGGAGATAAACAGAAACCAGAAATTGTGACTTTTTATAATAGTACAAAAGGCGGTGTGGATATAAATGATCAACTTTGCGCGAAGTATAATGTTGGTCGGCGTACCAAAAGATGGCCTCTTTCAATATTTGAGTATCTCGTAAATGTAATAGGAATCAACTCATATATTATACATAAGCATAACAAAATAAGAATAGGACAGGAAGTACCACTTAGAAGAGATTTTTTAAAAAGTTTAGGCCATCAGCTTGTATCACCATTTCAAATGACAAGATACAAATGCGTATCATTATCGAAGCAGCTGAGAATGAAAATTCAAATATATCTGGAAGAAGGTGGTTTTATTGATTCTTCAGAGAAACCATCAACCTCTCAAAGTGACGATACTAACCCTAGAAAGAGGCAGCGATGTTATGCCTGCCCCAGAAAGAATGACACAAAATATAATTTAATTTGTTGTGTTTGTAAACGTACTATTTGTAAAGAACATATGTCAATCATATGTAAATCGTGTTCAGAAAGATAAACAATTACCGGGGATTGCAAAATAACGATTCTTACTTAAAGTTGATATACTGGTTTTTATATTGTATACGTCAAATTATTTTTTTAACTCCAAAATATTTTCTAATACTTATAAATGTTTTTACTTATTTTTAATTATTTAATTAAAAATTCTTAAAAAAGTATGTGACTTACAATATTTTCTTTCAATTTCTACCTTGGGGTCAGTATGACCCCACGCGAGTACTTACATAACTTTTTTAACGCGAGTAATTAAGGGTTAAATATATTATTCACATCGCGAACTAAAATTTATAGAATCTTTACTTCAAAACACCATAAATGATCTCAATCAATGGGCCATATCGCAGGGTTTCTCATTCTTTCCATCCAATACAAAACGTATCGCATACAGTACAAAACGTAATCACAATACATCTCTTACAAATAGGCTCCGTGGAAATAATAAACACAGACAACTTACAGATACTAGGATTAACTCTAGATAGAAAGTTAAAATGGACATATACGTAAATTAAAAATAAACTGCAATCAAAAACTAAATATGTTGAAGTAGCTTAATCATTCATTTTGGGGATCGGATAGAGAAACTCTAATAAAATTATGTAAATCGTATATATTAAGCAGATTAGATTATGGTAGCATATGATAGCGCCCCTCGTACTACATTAAAAAACCATAACACAATTCAAAATACAGCCCTTAAAATAGTCCTAAAAGCCTTTCATACGAGTTCTAGTACAGCTTTACATGTGGAAACAAACATAATACCTCTTAAGCACAGAGGGCAAATATTGATGCTCAAATATCACACCAGATGACTTTCCCGTCCACTTAACCCGGTCTATAACATTGTAACAGCAAATCGATCTCACGACTGTTCAAACATAAATCAAAAGCATCCAAACCCCCAGCAGAGCGTACAAATAATTTACTGGAAACACTTCAATATTCATTACCAAAACTTAAAACAAACAATCTCCCTATACTGCCACCTTGGAAAAAATTTTCAGTTACCATAAACACCGAATTAATGAAGTACAAAAAAAAACTTAACCTAGAACTTTTAAAATATAACTTCTACGATATTCTCAAAGAAAAATATCCTGAACATATACAAATATACACCGATGCATCGAAATTTACAAATAAAACTACTTCCGCTTACTTGGTAAATAACGAAGCTTATATTTTTTATCTCCCTACAGAAACTTCCGTTTACACAGCCGAAATTATAGCAATATAACCTTGAAATAGATTACAATTCACATCCAAATAAATATCTAATATGTACCGACTGATTTAGCGCATTACAACATATGCAACACCAAATTCAAATTACAAACACCGACATTATTAATCTAAAATATATTATGCATAAACTAACTTCGGCAAACAGCCAGCAGGCGTTTATATGGACTCCGGCACACTCGGGAATTGCAGGAAACGAAGCTATAGATATAGCAGCTAAAACGTATAGAAAAAATCTAAATACAGTTAAATCCATTCACACGTTCGGCTTGCACACATTCATATCACAAAAAATCACACAAAATTATATCAACAACATTGGGAAACTTACTGCACTCACGCACACACCTTTATCAGATTAAATCAAAAGTGGAACACTATATAACATCGGCATAAAAAATTAAACGAGAAGAAATAGCATTAGCCAGATTGCGTATAGGACACACAAGACTCACATCATAACACTTGCTCAATGGTGATCCTCCACCAAACTGCTCCACATGTAATACTCAATTAACAATAAAAAATGTGCTATTAGGATGTAAACAATATGATAATCCAATAAATGTTTACAAACTCACAAGTAAAACAATACAAACAATATTACAGGATACATCCCAAATAATTGAAAAACTCCTAAAATTCCTCACAGTTACAGGCCTAATTCATAACGTATAAAGTATTCACAGACGCAAATGATCTCAGTAATCCAGCGTCCTTAAATAAAATAAATAAATATATATATATATATATATATATTATTTATAATATAATAATAATAATAATATATGTAGTTGTATAAATGTTCTTTTTAAATAATTCAATTATTTTTTTTTAATTTGTGTGTAGTTTAATTCAGTTGTATACTTTTATTTAATTATTTACTTCTCAGTGTTCGCATTTTTGGCATAAACTGTTATGTGAATCGTGTACAAATTTAATATACACGTACATACCATTACGAACGCGTGTCTATATCCGAAATAAGTTATATCGTGGCGTATTTTCAAAATGCGGATAAGCCCGAAATTTCGAACAAACTTTCTCCCCTCCGAGTTAAAGTAAACGTGCATCCGTGTAGCGAAAAATCAGAAATTGGGACGTTCAAATTTAGGATGCGGCAAGTTGTGTTTCGATGACCATCTGTTGCGCGTCTTAATTTTTAATTGTTAAGAACAACAACAAGCGTAACGAATTTAGCCGGCCAATTATGCGGTGTAAATTCGGTTAGAAACGAGACGAATCTGTTCGTCCGACTGAACACGTACCAACGACCACCGTAAAAGTTTAACCGGTAGCCGGACTGAACGACGTCGTTAATCGTGCGTCTGTTTTTCTTCGTATTAAGTATACTAGCGGGTTAGTTTATCACAGGGTATTCGCTCGAGATAAACCTACATAATACCGGTTAACCCGTAACAATCGCATATTTCTGGGGACGGGTAATGTGTATATAAAGATGCAATATAAGTATATCGAGATGAAACACGATATAAGTAAAAATGAAAATTGTATATATATATATTATATATATATATATATATATATATACGCCTGATAGAATACAGCAAATCTTAACCTTTTTATTCTAATAAAATTTTGATACGAAATTATAAATTTTATATAGATGTTTATTATACGCGCTTCTTAGGTGAACTGTAGGTAATTTTCAATGTATTTATATAAAAATATATGTCTCAAATTGAGACATTTCGATTCAAAACCGGATAAAAAAAAAAAAACGTTAGTATTAAAACTGTATGTATCTAATAATAGACATGCAGACGGAAAGGGTTAAATCTGGCCCAGGAAATAGAAAATGAACACGAAAACGAAATGATAACCGAGCCGGGGGGGGGGGTTCGTAGATTTAAGCACTGCGTAAGGCATTGTTTATTATAGAATTCTAGTAGACGAAAAGATCAGGGACGAACAAGAATATTTTAGCTCGATAATTGAAGAACAAAATCCACAAAACTCTTCAGAACAGCAATAGACAAAACCATAATAGCTAATTACGAATTACCGACGACTACATCGAAATAATTAGTGCTGAGAAATCGACGATTTTATGTAATATTAAAAGACAAAAAAATAGAACAGAGAACGAAAACGAAACGACTCAGCCGAGATTGGAAGCTCAACATTTTTTATAACCCGAGAAATAAGGACTTGATCGACTAAATGTTAAACGAAAAGTGAATGGAACACTGCTACGACCAAAAATATTGCAAACATACAAAAAACAAAAAAAAATCTGCACCACAATTTATTCAGTAAACCGTCACTTGGACTGTACATACAAACGTATTAAGGACATCCGTTTTAGCTCTGTTCTACTCGGCGCGGGAATATGCTGGCGAAGTGTAGGAATTTAGTACGTATAAAAACGATAGATGAAGCGCCACGTGAAACCAACCGAATAATTCCGGGATTTTTAAAGTCTACACCAATCGATAAAATCGAAGAATTATATAGCTGTGTAAAAGAAAAACAAACTGAACAAGAACTAGACGTAAGACAAGCGTTGTATGCGAAAGATGCGGCGATAAGTCGATTTTAGGAAACGTTTTCCTAAAGCAGTAAATCCTTCGACAGAAATACCAGAAATTACCAGGACGGAATTATGGAATAGAAGGCTGAAGCGGAAGAAAGACAAAGAACATAGAAAATTACAGATAGATTCAATTCAGATTGGTAAATATCGGAGTAGAAAAAGAGCATACGCCGACAGACACGATAATAATAAGGAAAACACACAAACACATGAAGGAAGTTCTTTGCGAGTATATTTAACAGTCAGAGTGATACAACATAGTTCTAACCACTACCGTGTGTGTACTTTATGTAGTTACCGTTTCACTATAAACCTTAATATAAAATCGAACATTATCGCGGTGTATTTAACGGGATTGATCGTTAAATCATTCTAAGAAAATTATACAATTGCAGAGTTTATTAAGCGTAATTAGTTTAGGAGTTATTTCGAGAACGTGCGATATCCCACTATTAGAAACGAGAAATATAATGAAGAAATCAATATACAAACACGTGGACCGTATCAACCTTAATCTGTATGGACATCTTTTGATTTAATTCGGGTTTGGTAGCGCTTAAAAGAGCTGTTTAGATTCAGTATTTCCGCATGGCGTGAGGTATTAATAGAACGCCGACAGATTTTCGAGTACTTTAGCCGCACGGGGTGGACGAATTGGACGCTTCTCGGTACTTAATATTATGTATCCAGGTCTCCACAGGAAAACTGCTACCTTACGAGAATGATTTGAAGCAAATCGGAGTCTCCCATCAAATGGATACATGCTAAAATCAAAGCGGCTGAAGTCAAATGACGAGCAGAAGACGAACTAAAGGCAGGCCCGGAATAAGATACATGGATCAAGTAAAAAACGAAAAAATCATGCCACTGTGAAAGCATGTGCTTGCCCCCGACAACAGATCTAACATGGCCAAACTAACCCACCGACCATAAGTTTGTGGAGAGAAAGAATATATATATATATATATATATATATATATATATATATATATATATATATATATATATATATAGTATAGTATAGTACAGTATATTTCAATTCAAAATTTTATAAATTACGAAGAATTTATATGTACATACATATATGCCAAGTATCCTTAAAGTTACCTTAGCAGTTAAATACAACCAAATGACTTTAAAAAACTAAAGAAATAATAAAGAAAATAACAGGAAAATAAAAATAGAAATAATTAAAAAAAAAACTAATATTAAATTTAGTTTAACTTGTATATAAATAAAAAAAAATTTATAACAAAGATCTAATAGTATAATGTTACATTAGAAATCGGTGCTTAATACGGCAATGCTCTTATAATTCCCAATTATCCGAATTAAATTATTGTCATACATTTATCATAAAATTTCTTTGATAATTTATAAATATGATCATAAATATGAGGAATATTCATTTTGGAATGCATGTACTGTATTTTAGTCCATCGAGGAGCATTTAATGATATTCTGCAACACTGCTTTTGCATTACCAGGAGTTTTATATATATAGTTTTATATATATATATATATATATATATATATATATATATATATATATATATATATATATATATATGAATATATGTAAGTCGATTATGAAACAGTATGCTCGTAAATTAAGAAAAAAACGAAGTTTCCTCATTTCAATTCGTCTGAATGCTCAGTCATCTTTATAATCGGATATTGAAATTCCTCGATCTAACTCTACAGCCCGCACGAATGAATGAACCCAGTTCGAATTTATCCGTTCTGATTTCCAACTATTTTAATTAAATTCGTTTACCGGCGGCTATTTTAAATTTCTTTTAAAATCATTACGTTCAATTTCGTTTATATCAATGCTCGAGATTGATGGAGCAACGGGCGGTCATTTTTGATAACGATGAATCTGGAAATCTTCATTAAACGCCGACAGTTACGTGCGTCTTTTTTCAAAAATCCGCTTACCACTACAACAACAACTACTACTTAATACTTAATAGTTGATACTCGATAATACTCGATACGTTCATTCTACACACGTACTAACCGTATCTAATATATAAGTACGGGGTTGCTAAATCTTCGTGGTGTATAGTTTCTTTCTTTTATTTTTTTATTTATTATTACGTATTGTTTACTTTAGGT
This sequence comes from Coronaproctus castanopsis, assembly GCA_032883995.1. Classification (NCBI taxonomy): domain Eukaryota; kingdom Metazoa; phylum Arthropoda; class Insecta; order Hemiptera; family Monophlebidae; genus Coronaproctus; species Coronaproctus castanopsis. Next base: position 5,211,197 of record CM065053.1, read on the forward strand.
ATTTTCTGTTTAATCGTTCTTTTTAAAGAACATTCCGATCACGTTCGGATTTATGCGAGCGGATAAAAAGGTATTTTTGTAGAATGATCAAGATGGAATTTTCGGACTTACTAAGTTTAGTGAAAGATATCGTTCGATTATTACGAATCGTGTATAATTTTAAATTATGTTAATCGGAAATTTTTAAATTTGCATAGGAATTTAAATTTTCTTAGGTATTTTAAGTTCATCTAAAATGAGAAAAACGTTTAAAATTATTTCGTTCTTAATCAACATTTTCTTCGGAAATACCGCGTCGTCTCATTTTTGAAAAATTTTCAATAAATTGCGCCACCGTTCTTTATCAGAACGAAACTAACGCAAGCCTCCTCGACGAATCACATTTACAATAAGTAGTATAGCGCGGTTTTGACGACCATTCTATCTTAATTATTCGCGTTAGAAATTCCGAGTTACAATTTTGATACTATACAGGTTGACCCAGAGAACAAAGACGTGTTTTTTTTTCGAATAAAGCAGTTAGTAAGACTGCTACAACGTCAACCGTGTGCTCCGCCGTTTAACGTGCACACGAGAGATTCGTTTTTGTCCAGTTTCATTTATAACGGCATTCTATCGTGAGAAGGAGCGAGCGTTTTACGTGAAACGTTATTATTTTCGGCGTGAATCGATCGCGACAGTGCAAAAAAATAATTTCGAAAAGAATTCGAAGTCACGCAATTTTTTTATGACGATATCTTAAGATCCGTCATAACAAAACAAGTCCACGATATGTAGAATACCTGAAAAACTCGGATTTCTCAAAAATCAGCGACCTATGCTCGAAAAAGTCTGAAAATTTTGTGAAGACTGATTGAATATATTACAATAATATTGTGTTCTACAAATGAATTTTGTTCTATTAGTTTTCGAGTTATTAAAAAAAAAAACAAATCCGTCCATTTTCTTTGGGTCACCCTATATAATAAGGAAAAGTCGATATATTCGATCATTTAAGTCATGATCCTATTTTAACGGAAATAATGAAAAAGTAAAAAATAACTTACTACATTGGAATGCAAGCTAGTGATACAGTAGACCTTGAAGCTGGGTCTATCGTATTTTCACCAATACCGGAATACTCACCACCTCCACCAACATTAGCACACATACTAATGCAGAACAGTAGTAAACAGGAATGGACTAAACAAACGTCCTGACGAGCATAAAATCAACAATAGATGACCTCCACATGGCACAAGCAGAAAAGAGTATTTTACCCTAAACCGTCTACGTTTATACAGCCATATCACACAATTATCTACATACCAAATGCCCAGCAAACTGTCCCCTTATGCGGACATTCAACAGAACCAACAGTCATACACTTAATCTACAACCGCCAAATACTTACACCATATAGGTTAAAAAACACAAAATACAGAGCCCGATGCATAAAATCTTCTCAAGCAACCCTGAATTAATAATTAGAATCCTGGCTTTTCGGACTTATAACTAAATATAAATTATGTCCCTCCTTATAGTGTAGGTAGTTACAAAAATGGAGATTTAAATAATTTAATACAAAAAAATAATCATAATTGAAATGTAACCTGTAATAAAAAAGAAATATGTTTCTCGAAAAAATCGGTATTTAATTTGACGAACTAAAAATACTTTTATAACCTACTTTTTTTTTATCGAATAAAAAATAATCTCTACTACTTTGACCGGGTACAGGGCATCGTCAGGACTGAATGAAAACGATAAAAACTAACGAATTGAAAATTCCGTTCGACTAATTCGTTACATTACCAATAGCACCGGTTAATTGCGAACTAATTTCATTCGATGTAAAAAAAACTTCATAAATGAAGTTAAATCTATCGTTTAAAACTCGACAATAACACCGATATATCCAACGGAACTCTTAATGTTTTATAAATTTGTTTAAATTATTTTTAATTGAATAACTAACGACTGTAGAAAAGGTTCATCTCTATCGCATAATTTAGCTGAAGTTTTATGCGAACGAATTTTGAAGAAAAACTACTTCGACACTCTTCGTATACTGCCGCAGTTATGTCGGTTATTGTTGGAAAAGTTTCAACAGAGAGCCATAGAAATTTCTCGATACTCTTAATAATAACCAATCTTTGCTGCACCGATGAATCTGTTAATTTTCTCGATTTATTGATTACTTTAATCGATCTATTTTAAATATTTTTCCTAGAATCTGTATTCCTTCAGACACTCTCGCTTCAACTTCACAAAAAATGGCAACCTTCCACCACCCCTTAATTAATCGTTTACAACCGATCCCTTTCGGTAGTCTAGAAAATTAGTCTAGAGAACTAAAACTGACATAGCAGCTAACGATTATTAAAAAAAATTAATCCACAATTTCGAAGACTATTTTTCCTTCTTATACATGCAAAAATTCTTAGAACGGATGAAATTAACTTATTTTCGGTGATGTTAGTTATAGAACTAGCATGTTCTTAGAAAGTATTGCAACCTTTTGCCACTATCATAATGACAGACTAATTACATTACAAGTAAGTGATAAAAGTGTGCAAAAAACAACGAATCTAGTGTCTTAGGTCCGCTGTTCTACCGTTAGTGTAGATAGCTGACAGCAACAGCACAACACCCGCTTTTCTCGATTGATCAGTGGGCCGTGCGTGAGCCTAGTGTGACCGATTCGCATCCTCGCTAGAGCCGCTTCCTCTCGTCTATTTCGTACGATGTTGTTCAGTTACCAATTTGCCGCTAGATCTGTCGTAACTTGTTGCTGCTAAACTCGATCAGCGCTCTTATTTGGAACGCTCTAATGATTATCTTATCTGTTTAGTGAACCTTTTAAGTGTTTATCACCTCCAAGTTTGAGTTTTTGTCATGGCGGTCTCGATGGATTAGAAGTTCTGATGTTGATGATATTTGAACTGTCGAATGTAATTCTTGCACCGTAGACCAAGTACTTAATTGTTTTTAGTGTACGACTTTTCCAAGTTTGAACAAAACGTTTTATAGTAATTAGGATGCGCTTTGTTCATGCTGATTTGAAGTAATACTTGAATGCTAGCTTAATGGTCTTTTAACGTTGTTACTTTCGATTTGTAAGTTTAAGAAGGCTCCGATACATATGCGTAATGCTTGGTTTTATGTAGTATCAAATTTTTTGACGACTTTGCACGATTTGAGTGCGCTCGTGCATATTGATTTATGTGATATCTATATGAGTTTTCCAGCATCGAGTATTAACCCGAGAAAGTTTGTTTGCTCCTTATTCTGCATATAGTTATGATTCAGTTTTAGTAGGATAGGACGAGAATTTGAGTTACTTCTGAAGAAGCGTGCTGCTACCGTTTTTTGCAGCTGGCCCATTTTCGATTTGAGTGTTGTTTGGTTGCAAGTTAACCCTGTTATATTACTGCCTTTAATGTAAATAACCAAGTCATCTGCGTATATGGAATATTTTATAGATGCGGTGATATTTTCTTTCAAGTCCGATAATGTAAATATAAATAGTAATGGGCTTAATATGGAACCTTGAGGGACACCTGTTATTTGTCCTTTTCCGGAAGATAGTGAATTACGTACTCGGACTTTAAACGGATAAATTTCGGTAGGTTGTCTCGAACGTCTGTGAAGTGCGCTTAGTATGAAACCGGACGGCATGTGGTCAAACGTCTTTTCTACTTCGAAAAAGACACATATAGTGTGTTGGCGTGTAGCAAATCCATCCTGGATTTCCTGTTTGTAGGCGTATTAAGCTATCGACAGTAGAACGCCCTTTCCTAAAGCCATTTGGTAGATTGTTGATTGTTTTCCACGATCCATATTAATACGCTGCTAAAAATTCCCTCCATTACCTTACATAAGACGAATATCAAAGATATGTGCCTGTAACTCGCTGGATCATATTGATTCGTGCTGCGTTTATCGGTATGATGTTTGCTTCCTTCTGTACATCTGGAACCATGTTCGATTTCCGAATTTTGTTGAATAAATTACATATGTATTTTATTTTAGATTCCTGTAGGTGTTTTAACGTATCCGGGTGCATCGATCTGTGAATATTCTAATTGTGATTTTACAAGACTGTCGAATAGTAGCAGCTGAGTCCAAGGATCACGAAATACGCGTGAATTTCTAATAATGAGACCCATAATTCTGTAAACATTTTTGGTAACATAAATTTAAGCTCGTTGTAAATATAAACGATCAAATACCGAACACAGATTACACTAAAAATTGGAACATTACCTATAGAATATATGTATATCTGATGAAAATCTAACCGACGAAAAGCTGAGCGTCGATGTAAGTGGGAATTCTAACATTTGTCGATAAAATGAATAGACTGTACACTAGCATCAAAAAACGAAGCAGTCTCTTAAATAATTTAATCCGTCTTCCGATTCGGGAAAAGTGAAGAAAATCGGTATTATTCCGAACGAAAACGAGTAAATCCAGGAGTGACCTACAATAGTGGTTGGCAATATTTCACTAGAAATTGACGAGATCAGATCCGTCAGCAATTTATATCGCGACTAGTGTATAAGGAATAATTTATCAAGCTCTACCGGAAGGTATGTACTATGCAGCTACGGTAGCATTTGCAAATTGTGCGTCGCTTTAAGTTGGTATATATTAAAAGCCGGCTACGAAATAAAAAAAAATATATCATTTATAAATATAAGAACGATGCACTAACATTCCGTGTATTAATTAACGCGAGTTAACACGCAAGCATACATACATATCTCGAGTTGAATCACGCACAACGGTTAGTTGATATTGCTGTTCCCCACGCGAGGAAATATTTCGGACACGTTATTCGCAGCGGACGGAATTTAGAACACCAATGATACAGTCGAAGGTACAAAAAGCAAAAGACCGAAAGGTCTGAGCGTTTGACAGATGTGATAGTAAAACAGTCTGGATTACCTTTGTATTGATGTGTAGAACGAGATAAAAATCGGATGGTATTACGCACAACGATTCAGATTGCAACATGATCACGATACTCCTCTGAGGTAAACGACCTGATGATGATATATATATATATATATATATATATATATATATATATATATATATATATGTATATGTATATAAATTATATAAATAGTACGTAAATAATAATATTTTATATATATATATCTTCTTCTTCATTCCTGAATCTTTCGATTGGTGGTCAATATGTAGAGCACTCTACTTTCAAGTTTGTGGTTTTCCCCTTTTCTTTTAATTCTTGGTAGGTACATACTTTCGCATCCTCCATTATTTGAGTGGTGTACTTTTGTTTCGGTCTTCCTTTTGATCTTCTTCCATTTACTTGGCCTTCGATGATTGTTGTTAAATATTTGTTATTTCTTATAGTGTTTCCTATCCAGCTTCATCTTCTTTCTCTAATATACTTCATTAAGAATCGCTTCTCGTTAATGGTCTTAAGCACATCTATATACTTTGCTTTATCTGTCCATTTAACTTTTTGCATTTTTCGCCAACACCACATTTCGAACGCTTCTAATTGTTTTATAACCCATGTTTCGGAACCATACAGCAGCACGCTCCGAATGTACACCTTTATTAACCTTTTCCGTATTTCTGCATTAAAAATTTTTCGATGTTAACAATGATTTCCATAAATGCGGCTTTTGCCTGTGATATTCTCGACCTTATTTCTTGATCACTTCTCCAATCTTCTGTTATTATTGAACCGAGGTATTTGTATTTTTTTACCTGTTGTACTGCTTCTTTTTCTAAATTTATGTCTATTCTTTTTTATTATTTTCCATTTTACTGCATCTCATTACCACCGTTTTCTTCTTATTAATTGCTATGCCATAGCGTTTAAGAATCAAGTTTAACTTTATCAATGCATCCGACAGTTTTTTCGCTTTCTGCTGTTATCGCTATGTCATCTGCAAATCTAAACGATATATATATATATATATATATATTCTTCTTAATCGATTACCCCAAGGAGGCATCGTGATCATACAGTAACTGCGTCATTTTTTACCATGCTTCTGTATCGTGTGCCCGTCGCACGCACTCGCTCCAGTTTCTTATGATATCTGTCCACCTCTGCGGTGGTCGGCCCTTCGGTCTGTTTCCTTGATTCTTCCCCTGTACTATTAATAGCTCCAAGTTCCGTTCACTATGTACGATATGGCCAAAATATTTTATCACTTTAATGATAGCCATATTAGCTAACCGCTGCGTTTAGTTCTTGTGTTAGGAAGCATTTGATCGTTTTACTGTCCATGGTATGCGGAGAAGTTTCCTCCACCACCACATTTCGAAACTGTTAAGCCGGACTAGACTAGTTTTATTTAACGTCCATGTTTCCGCTCCGTATAGTACTATCGAAAATATAACCATCTTTACTAATTTTACTTTAACGTTCTTATTAATGGAGCCATCATTCCATATTTTGCTTAGTTTCACCATAGCACAGCGACCCATTTCAATGCGACGTTTTATTTCTTTTTCTACGCACCCTTCACTATTGATTAGCGATCCTAGGTACACAAAGTCGTTTACCACTTCAAATCCTGCGAAAGTTTTGTCATTAAATTTTACTCGTTTGCCTCTGTCTATTTACTTTTGTTTTGGACTTGTTTATTTCAAGCCCATATTCTCGACTAATGCGTTCGACCTTTTTTAGAAGTATTTACATTTCGCCAAGGTCAGATGTAATAAGTGTTGTATCGTCCGCATATCTCGTAAGTTAGATATCTTTCAGCTGCCTATAGAAACTCCTCCATTCCAAAATAAATAAATAATATAAACAATACGTAAATTATGATTATATATATATATATATATATATATATATATATATATATATATATATATATATATATATATATATGTTCAATGTCGCGGTGACATAGTTGCTAGAGTGCTCGACTGCCAAATCAGTTGTTAAGGGTTCGAAATTAAATCGTGACAGAAAGTTTTTCATCATTATATAATTCTGGCAGTGACACCCCATTCCGTATAACAACATATGTGCGCGCATCTGTGTTGGCTATAATTAGTGCATTGAATACTCGTCCAGTTTGTAGGTAAAACATAAACGTACAATGACTAGTCATGACGTTCGGCAACGAATAATACGACATATGTTTTTTTTTAAATCATATAAATAATACGTAAATAATAATGTTATATTATTTATATGTATAAATAATAAAAATAATACACAAATAATAATATTATGCGTATTTATATATATATATATATATATATACATATCCGCTTGCACAAGAATAAGAATAATAGATCACGTGATGAAACAGAACAAAACTGATGTTTAACATTATTGAGCACCGGTAGTAAAAAACAAAAACGAGAAGAAATAGGTCAAAGTAGTATTATATCGGAAAAATAACGAACAGTGTTGGAGTTAGTACTTATCGAGATTATAAATTTTAGGAGCAGCAACAGTGACGGATGGATAACAAGCATATAATGCTACCGGTAATAGTGACTTATGCGGCCGATGAAGATGATTTTATTATATATATGTATATATAAAATTATTAACATTATCTTCTGACGCTTTATCTCGCGGTTAATTTGGATAATATCCGTATAATTAAAATTACACCATTATTATTCATCTAAATGCAACGTGCCGTGCAGCAACTAAGGCTAGATGCGCGATGGTGAGAAAGTTAAATTAAGGAGTAGAGACGAGACATGCGTAAGAACATGAATATGTTAATTAGGTAGTAGAATCCAAGTAGAATTCATCTATGTCGAGAAGAGGAAGTAAGGAAGGACGATTGAGAGACAATCCAAGTGAGGAGTACAAAGGAGAGTCAATAAGAATTATGGGACATGGATAGCGTGACGCTTAATATGATGCACTAAGGAACAGGAATTCTGTTGATCAGCTCTGAATTGGTGAACCTTGAATGACACATATGTATGTATATATATATACTTGATTACTAAAAATAGTTGAAATCACTAAATTTATTTAATTATGCGAAGCTTTTCGGCAAATTACGCCATTGTCAAGCTATATAAAATTAAAATTAATTAATATAAAATCATAAAATATTAATTTATTATACAAAAATGAATTATGCAAATAAATTTAGTGATTTCAACTATTTTTAGTAATCAAGTATAAATAAAATCACTACATTCCACAATCAAAACTTTATATATGTATATATTGTAACAGATATATCGATCATTTAAAAAGTTATGCTCTGATCACAGTGCCGTAATTTTAACCGCGAGTACAGGCTTAATAAACCAAGAAACTTCTCCCTCTCTACACAATAAATATACAAATTGGGAAGATTTTCGAGCATTCATAAACTCAACATTAAAAATAAATTTATCACTAAAGACTGAATCAGAGATAGATGTAGCGGTTCAGTATTTTACTGAAACTATTCAGAGTATCGCATGGAAATGTACTCCAAACATTAATAAAATGAAAGAAATAAATAATATTCCGCGATGTATACTCGATCTGGTGAAAGAAAAAAGAAATATCCGTAAAAAATGGCAATCATCCCGAAATCCCTATTACAAAACATTATTAAATAAAAAATCGAAAGAACTAAAGATTTTACTTAAAAACTTTAAAAATGAATCCTTTGAACGCTGCCTACAAGAACTTTCACCCACAAAAGCGACAAATTACAACCTCTGGAAAACGGTTAATAGCAGAAACAAACCTATACAACCCCTTCCTCCAATTCGTAAATCCGATGGTAGATGGGCTAGAACTGACAGAGAAAAAGTTGGAGTATTTGCCAAATATTTCTGCGATGTCTTTAAACCAAATTTACAGACTAATGATGAAACTGACATTCTTGAATTTTTAAGTGCGCCATTGCAATTAAGTCCTCCGATTTCGCCAACGTCTCCCAGTGAAATCAAGTATATAATTGATAAATTTAACAAAAAAAAGAGTCCGGGATTTGATTTAATTACTAATAAACTGTTATCGGAACTACCTAGAAAAGGTATACTATTACTTACAAATATTTTTAATGCTGTTTTTCGACTTCAGTATTTTCCTTTGTCCTGGAAATTGGCGCAAATAGTGGTTGTACCAAAACCAGGTAAGGCACCGGACGAGGTTTCATCCTATAGACCCATTTCCTTACTTCCTATCCTTTCAAAACTCCTTGAAAAAGTAATATTGAAGCGGTTGAACCCCATTTTAGAATTGGAACATGTTGTTCCTCAGCACCAATTTGGTTTCAGAAAAAGACATGCGACCATTGAACAAGTACACCGAATTGTGCATACTATTCAAGAAAGCCTTGAAACTAAACAAGTATGCACGGGTGTGTTCTTGGATGTCAAGCAAGCCTTTGACAAGGTATGGCATCATGGTCTGCTGTATAAATTGAAAAAAATATTACCGCATCCTTTCTATTTCCTTCTAAAATCCTACCTTGAAGATCGCACATGCCAGGTTAAAATACAAAATCAATTGTCTGATATCTATCCTGTATCTGCTGGCGTGCCTCAAGGAAGTGTCTTGGGTCCGGTGCTTTACTTAATTTATTCTGCTGATTTTCCAGTTGATAATAACGTGATAACAGCTACGTTTGCTGACGACACAGCGTTGTTAGCTGTTGGTAAAGACAATAGTGAAACTACTAATAAGCTTCAAAAAACCCTGTTAAATGTTGAAAACTGGCTGAGACGTTGGCGTATCAGGGTAAACGAAAGCAAGTGCACACAGGTTGATTTCACATTGCGAAATTTTATGTACCAACCATTAAAAATAAATGGGGTAATTATTAGCCAAGAAAAAGATGTCAAATATTTAGGCATGTATTTAGATAGTAAACTTACATGGCACAAGCATGTTAATCAAAAAAGAAAACAGTTAGATTTAAAACTGCATGGATTAAATTGGCTTCTTGGCAGGTACTCAAGTTTATCACTGGAAAATAAACTTCTGGTCTATAAAATAGTCTTAAAGCCTATTTGGACATATGGTTTAATGTTGTGGGGTTGCGCAAAAGATGTACATGTAAATAGAATTCAGCGATTTCAGAACAAGGCCATAAGCCTCGTTGTTTCCCCACCTTGGTACGTATCGAACCATACATTGCATCGAGACTTAAACATCCCATATGTAAAAGATAAGGTTAAACGTGCTGTTGATCGATATGTAAGTCGTTTGGAGACACACACAAACATACTGGCGATCAGTCTACTTGACACTAGTCTAGATGTTCGCAGGTTAAAACGTAGACGACCGTTTGATCTAGCCTAATTTCTCAGTGGGGTCCATCATTGGATGCTAACCCCTAACATGTTACTTCGCGTTTCAGTCCAATTGCTGGATGGCTGCCTGGCCAGTTGTAATTAAAAATATATTTAAAAAAAAAAAAAAAAAAAATTTAAAATGATTGATCGATTTTTGAGAATTGATAAATATTTTTTCTCTTCCACTTCTTTTTCTCTAAAACTCTAACCATAAGATCGACGAGAACGATCGACAATCTTAAATAATTAATAGATAATTTGACGCGTCCTTCAATTCGTTTGACATCAGGGTTGAGGCACAACTTTTACGAAAAGTTCCGGTTAAATAAAGAAAGAGTTAGGGCAAATGACAAATTTTAATTTTTTAAACCCTTCTTACGCCCTAACCAACTGTAACCTGAATATATATATATATATATATATATATATATATATATATATATATATATGATAGGATACTTTTGTAACAGGGCAGAACTAGTAAAATAACAGACACTTGAAAAATTTATTATTTGGTTTTGTATATATATATATGCGTGTGTGCGTGTGTGTGTGTGTGTGTGGATTCAAATGTGTGTTGTCTGAAAATCGTTCGCGCATATTTTTGCAGTAGGCTTTATTTTAATAGTATAACGGAAATCTTAAAGTTTTCATTAATCTAGTTCTGTTCAAATTAAACTTTTAATAACTGAAATAATCCGTTACCGTATTTTTCATTACTATTTTACCGAGACATTATTTTTTAATTTTTTTCTCACTTGTATGTCGACGCAGGCGAATTATTGAAATTTTTGAAATACGAATATTAGCATACGTATTATTTCGTTAATTCGGTCTTTTTTATGTGAATTTTCCGAATATAAAAATTCGATGTAACGTTAAATTTATTCGATATTAAAGGAAAATTTCGTCTCTATATGCATGACATACACACACACACATATATATATATAAAATTTCCTATCGCGTATATTTATGTATCTGCGTTCGTTACCTCTGTTTCAGAAGAACGAGAATATATGTCACGCAACAGACAACGTGCTCGATCGACGTCTAATTACGCATAGTGAATCTTCGAATAAAGTGACTCAAGAAGAAGCGACCAAAACAGACGAGATTCAAATTGGAGCCGAACGACGATATATATATATATATATATATATATATATATATATATATATAATATACATATATATATAGGAAGAAACAGGGGAAAATTGTCCGAGTTCATTTTCCAAACTGTCGAGGAAACCGGAAAATTGGTTTTTCGGTTAAATTGAATTTTTCCATTATCGTCGACGATAACGAGCTGTTTTCTGTCGCTGTTTTTATCGTTAACCGATAGAACGTGGAAAGTGTACTTAGTTATTATTGTTATTATCATTGTTATTTTTATCATAATTATTTTTTTGTTTTTTTTTTTTAATATTATCGCGTTCATTATCATTTCTGTCGTTATTTATCTTGCTCGTTGTCTCTACAATTGCCGTCGTATATAAATACGAAACTTTTACAAAATACGGAAAATTAACAGAAAAATGACCGATTCGATGCTCAACATCGTTGGAAAATTTAGTCGTTCGACCATCGAGAAAACGGTCGTTAGTTTAATCGTCGGCTTATTATTATCGACCGCCTTCGACCGATCGTTATTCAGCTCGGCCCAAGGTAAGAAATGTTCGTAAAGTTAATTAAAGACTAAAAAAACAAGTTGAAATCGCTAACATTTGTTTTTTTTTCTTTATGAAAAATCGCATCGATTTTCAGATTGTTTTATTTTTAATATTTTTTAAACATTCACTCGATAATGGCCTAATAGACGAAAAGCTTTTTGATTTTTCATAAAGAGAAAAAAGAAAAAAAAATATTGATTTTAACTTTTTTTTTTTGTTTTTTTAAATCTCTACATTCCGCGTTATTCGTATTATAAAATTTATTTATAATCGAACCATCTCGAGAAATATATACGTGTACTAGAATTTACCCACGGCTTCGGCTTTATAATTATAATTTTTTTAATATAACCGTCTCTTTTATTACACGAACGCAACTACTTCAGAAAGGGTCGTTTTTAATATAATATCGCCGTCTTTCTTAGGTTATAAGCTGTGCGAATTTCGTCATTATCGCTTTGATAGTTTTCCAGTTAAATCGTAACAAACTGACAAAAATTTAAAAAATATATATATTTTTTATTTATGCGTGATAAAAATAAGCCAAAAAAGTGATTATAATGAAAATATTCCCCAATCATAGACACAACAGTTTTGTATACTATTTTATATATATGCAATTTTTTTTTTTTTAATTTATTTGTCCAATCTGGACTATCGACATTAAAGGCCGTAAAGGTGTGTAACTCTGAAAATGTAACAGTCTCGTATAACGTAGTAACCAGAACGGAATGTAGGGATCGGAAATCGCGTTCGATAGAAATCGTAATTACTTCGAAAAGTATAAACACTTGGAAAGTAGGAAGTAATTTGCCGAGACGTACTCGTACGGATTTAATTAGCTACGTATACGAATCGAGTAACCCGGCGATCGATTTCTAACCGAATTAATACTAGACGTTATAACGAAACAGTCGGAGGGAGATAACGTTCGAAATAGTTAATTAAGCGCATGAATAAATAAATAAGTAAACAAATAAATTAATAAGTAAATAAATAAATAAATAAGTAAACAAATAAATAAATAAATCAGCAAAATAAATCGATCAATTAGTAAATAAGTAAATAAATACATAAACAAATCAGTAAATGAATAAATAAATCATTAAATAAATCAATCAATCAGTAGCAATAAAATAAATCAATCAGTAAAAAATAAATAAATGAATCAGTGAATAAATAAATAAATAATTAATTAGGAAAATAAATAAGTAAATGAATCGAGAAATAAATAAGTAAACAAATAAATAAATCAGTTAATAAATCAAACAATCAAGTAAATAAATGTATAAATAAATAAATAAATCTGTAAATAAAAAGCAATCAATCAATCGGTCAATAAATAAATAAATATACGCATAAATCAATAAATAAATAAATCAATCAATTAGTAAATAAATAAATGAACAATCGGTAAATAAATAAACAAATAAACAAATCGGTAAATAAATAAATAAATAAATAAATAAAGATGTACATAAACGGTTACACGGATTCGGGACGTGATGATATATTATATACCGGTTATTAGCTGACGCTTCTTCGATATAGTAATTAGTCGACTAAAGTTTCACCAGCCTGTATATTATAGACGACGCGCTAAAACGAGTCGTTAAGAATTAACGACGAAAATTTCGCACAGTCGCCGTCGCGATGTAAACTTTAAGTAACTTTTCATTTAAAGAATGACGAATTATTTAGAAGTTTCAAATTAATTCGTAAAATTTCGGAAATTTAAAGATGGAAACAAAGTAAAATTAAGTAAAACGAACAACAAAATAATTTATAGGCGATAAAATTTCCAGCGTACCACTTCCTGGACGTTTTCTATACATTTACCGTCTTACTCGGATAATTTACTACTACTAACATCCGATTTAGGTGCGGCATAGTTTGACGCGATTAATTCGAGTACGTTCGAATTTACAATTTTCGATCGCGTTCGTCGACAAAATTTCGGATAATTAATATAATTTTTTCTTCTATAAAGTTGAAAATTTGGTATTAAAAATCCCGTTAAATAAATCGCTTAAAGTTTACATATGTGCAAACTTTAAATGTGTATACTCGTTTCTCCGGCAAAAAAGATATTCGAATAAAAAATCGAGTACTCAATTAAAACTGTTAAACTATTAGGCGTGTAGAAATTGATTTGATAAATTTCCGCTCAGTAATAAAGATAATTAACTCGATTTTCATAAATTTCAGAAGAATCAACTGGTTCTTTCTTGTTTTTTTTTTTTGTTTTTTTTTTTAATTTTGAAACTTTTCGATCGGATCTTTTTCTTCGAAATAATTTTTTCGTAAATACGAAAATATTTTCGGAAGATTCGACACCTAAAATTTTAATTATATTTTACGAACGCATAATACGCGTCAGGTAAAAAGTAAATTTTTTAGTTTATAACGTACGAACGGCGTTAATACGCGGTCGATTTTTGAATTTTTAACGTATATTGAAATAAGTATCGAGAAAACGTAATCGGGTTTTTTTAAATTCCGAATTTCTATACGAGTCATTTTTAATTAGTGCGTATAAAACTATCTATCTACATATATATGTGAAAGAATTGCTCGTTCGTACGTATGAAGCACCTATATATGTATATATATATATATATATAAAATTATCGTTACTTTGTCTTAATTTTAACTTATGAGCGTGTAACGATGAAATACCGCACCGTCGATCATTATCGAATTTTACTTTCACCGTGTCAACAAACTAACATCGGCCGGTTGACCTTCATGTACGGTTTATAGAAACTGCAGAAATCTTCTCGTACAGACCATGCAGCAGACGACACAAATCCCATATTCTTTAACTGGGTCTTCTTCTTGAAGATCGCTTATTAACGAATTGCACCGTCGATCATTATCGAATTTTACTTTCACCGTGTCAACAAACTAACATCGGCCGGTTGATCGTGATGTACGGTTTATAGAAACTGCAGAAATCTTCTCGTACAGACCATGCAGCAGACGACACAAATCCCATATTCTTTAACCGGGTCTTCTTCTTGAAGATCGCTTATTAACGAATTAACGGGAGTTACAACTCAAGACTGATTAGTTATCAGTCTACACTTATATATATATATTATATATTACGACGATCGTCGTATGTTCAGGTCGTGATAATTTAATTAATTAAATTGGGAAATGAGGACTAATATTTAATTTAATCAATAAAAAAAAAAAGTCAGTGAGTTTTAGTTAGTGAAATGAAGAATCAGTAAATTTTTAATTAATCGAGAAGAACCAGTGAATTTTAGATAAATGAAGAGCCAGTTAATTTTTAAATTATTTGAGAAGAATCAGTTGTTGAAGACTATATAAAAAGTGAGTTAGTTAGTTGTTAGTTAGCCTTTGATCAAGTCGGTTGTCAGAATCAGAACCAACAGGAAGAAAACATGGTCGGTGAGTTACATAATGAATCTGGTTAGATTTATATATACACATTAACTGTACCCTGCACGCATTGCTACGGCACTAACTAAAATAAATTTGAAGGAAAGACATTACACAAATATTCAATTTATTTTGAGTCATTTCAATGATTTTGTTCATATTGAAAAAATGCAGCGTTCCGTTTCAATTTGATATTTATTGAAGTGCTGTTGGATACACAATATTTCTTGTTTTTCCATTTGGTGCGTGAATGAATAAATCAGAAGGTTTTCCGACGCGTGAGCAGGCTACATAGAGCTGCCGAAGTAAGAAGCATGGATTCTCCAAATTTAATACACACTTGCAACGATTGTCCTTTTGCCTTGTTGATAGTCATTGAGAAAGCGAGTCGCACCGGGAGCTGCAAACGTTTGAATTCGAATGTCATATCTGTCGGGATCATTGGGATATGTGGCAAAAGTACGTCTTCGCGTTTGAATTTTCCAGTCAAAATTGTTGCCTCGATAACATTGTTCATCACTTCCTTGACTGAGAGTCTGGTTCCGTTGCAAAGTCGTGGTGAATTTATGTTTCGAAGAAGAATGATGGGCACGCCAATTTTCAATGTAAGAACGTGCGGTGGCGTGCCTGACAAATCAAGCGAATTCAAGAATTCAGTTGGATAGTTGACAACTTCGTCATGATTCGCCACAGTATCAATGGACTAATATGTTGTCGTTTCGCCGGGTATTCCATTCTGAATGGTGAAGTTGATGATATTGACATCGATGTTTTTGGCCGCTAATATAGCCGGCGTACTGAGCTAATGATGATTTTTGTAGTTCTGTGCAATGTTTAACTTTTTGCACCAATTCGTCTATGTTTTCAGTGATCTCACGGAAGTTTATTTGTTCCAAAAATTCGTATATACACAAACACAAATATATATATACACGCATATTATATATATATATTTGATCCGAAAATTTGTACCACTTAAGAAGAATAAGCTGTTAGTGAGTGGACACCAACTGCTAATTTAATCGGAGATTCGTGGCTCAAAAAAACAGGCCAATAATTTGAGTAATTTTGGAAGTCGTATATTCATTACTAACTTTATATAATTATATATGTAATTATATATATACATCACATTAAGTTCCGTCTCCTTATCGGAGGTAGACGACTACTTAACAAACAGATATTTTGTTGTACAATTTAAGTAGCGTACAAGACAATCATAACATGGTTTTAGCGTAGATAGACACACACATCCCTGATAACTGATTGTAATCGCTTTATTGTCACGACACAATGCAGCCCCTCATGTTTTTTTTTTTGTTAGTATATTATATTATTGCCAGCGCTCAAATGGTGTTGTGGATGGTGGTTTGTTATTGCTTTCCACGCGATAATATTAGGATTGTTTATATTTTAATTTTTGGGCCACCCATGTATTCGATTTCTATCTATCTATCTATATATATATAATATATATATATAGTTAAAACGGAGAAGGCGGTGGAATCCCATTCCGTATATCAAGCATTTGCGTTGAATAGAATCAGTGCCTTGAATGCTAGTCCATTTTGTACGTAAAAATAAACCTACGATGGCTTTGCTGTTCGACAACGAACAATACGACCATGATGATACGTATAATGTTGATGTATTGGAGAGTAGTTATTTTATGAATTAACAAATCACTAAATAATCTTTTATTATATACGTAAAACTTTTCGACTGTAAAGTCATTTTCAAGCTATTAGCAAAAACGTTACCATTTTACTAATAGCTTGAAAATGATTAATAAAAAAACAATATTTTCTCGTTCCTCGTCTACCCGAACACTGGAAGGTTTAATAGGTGACTCGCGGCTCTTTAATTAAGCTACCGGGTCACCGGGTAAAAATCTATTTAGATGTTCAGATGAAACGCACAGAGTTAGAGTTCGAAGAAGGCTGAAGAAGGCCTTTCAATAAGTAAATTATACGACGCTCTCTATCAATTATAAATTAGCATATCCTGTAAATAAGGCAGATGCACAGCTCGTGTTAGTAGTTTCCCAAAAACCGCATTTAAAGTATTAGTTCCAGTCTTAAAGGGAAAAAAAAGCTCTCAATAATTGACGGCAGAATTTCCAAAGAGCTGAAGCGTTATTATAAGATTCCCTGGCGCTATAAATAAATAGTTATCGGTTGTTTTCTTAAACCACGTTTTTGCGCGGAGTGAATGAGGAAAAATCTAATTAGGAACGTGTTACAAAGGTGGATGGGTGTGTCGTCTTTATAATAATGACGTAACAACTGAAGAAGCTATGAAAAAAAATTTACCTAAAAAAATCGTCAATCCTAATAACTGAGACCCATCGATAAAAAAACAAACCCGACGAACTCTATTGAACAAATATCCACCAAACCCGAAGAAACTTTAAGTTCGTTTATTTCCACTAACTTATAGACGTCCTTACTTTGTTTCTATTTGATTTTTCTTTTTTTTTTTTTGTTTCTTGTTTTTTTCTCGTTTCTTGTTACTCGACAAAAAGAAACTTTTTTAATTCCTCGTTAGGAGGCGCATAGATTTAAAACGAACTCTATTCCGACTCTTTCTATTGGACTTAGTACCGTGCGTTTGTTATGGGTTCAACTTTGTTTATTTTTTTTTTTCAAATACACTTTTACCTTGTGTATATATATATATATATATATATATATATATATATATATATATATATATATAAATGGGATAAAAAGGAACTTTTTTCTATATTCGACACGTTTAATGGTTCCGATCACGCGATCCAATTTTTTTACTTATTTCTTGTTTTATTTTGGTTTACTTCACGGCCCATTTAAGCCCCCTAACGCATTCGTGATGGGCATTTACTTTATTCAATAGTATTTGTACATTTATACACATATATATTTTATATATTAATATATATATTGTTTGTGCGTGTAAGTGTGTGTATATATATATATATATACGTGAGTGTATATTGAGCGCGATTTTAATTCTTTCGTTCTCTATATGATCTTCGTTATCTCCCCTCGATATTTTTTGTTCTCTTTCGCGTTACTAGTATTCGAATTGACCTTAACTATTAAAGAGGTTCGCTCAATTAAAAGCTCTGGGAGGCATATATATATATATATATATATATATATATATATATAATTATATATATATATATATATAATACAGGCTGCTTTCGATTTGCAGTATTCTTAGTCTCTGGCAATAATCCTTCGAGAAATACGTTCGACATTTGCGTGTAATTTACGTAAATTTATACCGCGCACGCAGACATCGCTTTTAGGAAATTTTAAATTCTCTCCGATCGAAGTCGTAACAATCCGTTAAAAGTAGCCTAGTAATTTAAAGCAAAAAAAAATCCAAAATGTGAAAAAAAAACAAAGGACAAATACAATGAAGAAAAACTTTAAATTCTGAAGTCTAAATCGAAATTACCGGACTGATTATAATTTGGAAGAACCGAATTTTTAAAATTCCCTTTATATGAAATAAACTCGTCGACGCCTTAAAACGTACCGTTATCAAAACAGTTACGGTAATCCTATTCATAATTTTAATCGTAATTGCGATCGTAATCGTAATAATTAACTAACAGTTTAAGGTGTTCGCTTTTGCGGACGATATTGCTACAATGGCAGTTCGCAGGAAAATTGAAGTGACAGAAAACAATACGACTACGGATTTATTAGAAGCAAGCAGATGGACTGTCAACCTTAATCTAACTGTTAATATACGCTGCTGAAATTGATGTGTAATAACGATTTGTATAAGCCAAAAATCAAAATGCGCACTACACATTTTCATAGGATGATCATACGACAAAAATTAGTAGCGCATTATCGAACGAATCGTCTAAAAACTACGAATATAAGCTTATTATACCAAATTCGTTGAATTCTATAAATTCAAATAAAGGCCATCGCAAAGACGTCCTGCAGCCACACTTTACGAAAGGCAATACATGACGTCGGTTACTAACCTGCCACAATTTGTATCTCGTCTCATCTCGTGTGGTATAAACGTTAACCGTTCTCGAGCAGCGATACATCGGTAAGTTCGTTCCATATTTTAAAAGTGTAATTAACTCACGTATTTCAATTTTAAATTCCGTTGAAGTTGCCACGG
The DNA here is from genome assembly GCA_032883995.1 of Coronaproctus castanopsis. Lineage (NCBI taxonomy): Eukaryota > Metazoa > Arthropoda > Insecta > Hemiptera > Monophlebidae > Coronaproctus > Coronaproctus castanopsis. The sequence goes on from CM065053.1 coordinate 5,230,675, forward strand.
TTCATAGAGTTCACACGTGTCGTACGTGAGCGTTTGTGTAGTATACATACCTATGCGAGGTCGTCGTGCATGTACTACCTATCTAACTTTTACTTGGGACATTGTAATAATTATTGTGCTTCCACTTAAAAACTTACTTCTTACGTAGTACACTGCTAGGCATGATAAGATTGATGCTGATCTTGCTCCTAAGAGGTTAAAAACAGATCGTAATGTTGTTAAAGGTGTAGAAAGCTTTGCAACATCTACACTTAAAGTCGTAAGTGTAATGTTGGAAAACTCTCGAAGTGTTGAGACCGAGCTTAGTGTCTTCATGCTGTAGCCTAATTTAAGCGGCACATCGTAGAATTTCTTCTGTTACAACGAGGAAAGAGAATGATTTTGTAAACATCACACGTATAATGAATCAAACGATGCAAGAAATTAACTATATTAAAAACAAGTTTACTGTTTCTACTGAAGTGACTAATGTTAGGGCTAATGAAAGGTAGAAAATAGCTGCACAGGTAACGAATGTTTCCAAGGATATTAAACAAATTAGCGATAAAATCAGTGAAACGAGTGATGGTAGGTCTGCCGCAAAAACGTACGGTAAAATAAAATACATGATGGATTACGTATATTCTCGTATGATAAATTACAATCGCAATTAAAGGTAGGCTCCATAAAAATTATTATAGTTAATAATGCGATGCAGGTATTTCCCTAACGTAAAATAAGACACAACGATTGTGAAAGCCGACAAAAGTTAAAGTATAAGATTTTATGAACAATTCGAGCAGCACAAATCAATAGAATTCTACAAGCAATAATAAGTAAAGAATACAGATTTTTAAGCATCAATCTCGATCAGTACTTTCACGTATGTAATAATGATCGCTTCCCTTTGTTTAACACGTTCGGTCATATCCGTTCCAACTGGCGTTTTTCAAATAGAAAAATGCCCCTACTCTGTTCCGTTATAACAAGGTTGAAGGAGTTTTGTGCACGTCTCACGTGCATGCAAGCTCCTTTTCCCAATTTATGGTACCATATTTTAACTTCAACAAACAAAATTCATCCTTTTCCCTCTGAAAAACTGTAGTCTGTATCATTCTACACTAATCATTGCCACTTTCAATAGTATTATCTCCGAAATGTTTCCACTGCACACCCTTGTTTACACGGATGGATCAAAGTCAACACGAGGAACGGGAGCAGCAATGTTCATTCCAGCTTTCAATATTAATAACATGTACAAATTAGGACAAGAATGCTCAGTATTTACTGCAGAATGTGTAGCGGTACTACAATTGTCAATTCTACCGACCTTATGATTACCGATTCAAAAATCGTAGTGACGGCTGTTGACAATAAACGTAGCGTGTCAGATACACTAGTTGGTTTAGTTTTGCTAAAACTTATTAATTTGGAACGTGTGGGAATATCTATATCCTTCTTGTGTGGGTGTCGGGTCATAGAGGTATTCCAGACAACGAATTAGTTGACTCATTGGCTAAGGACGCGTCGTCTAGTGGCGTAGATATCTCCTTAATAACTCACAAAGATAACATCCACTTTATTCAGCTAAAGCATAAAGGTCAATGGAAGCTAAACTGAGAGCATTAGTCAATCACCTCTCACTTATTACCTATCAGGTCCAGCCGGCTCTCCCCCAAACTCCCGTGATTCCATCTCTTTAAGAAGATTAGTCGTAAGGGAATTGTACTCATCGGTAGTTTGCGATTTGGACACCATTTGTTGCCTGACCGTCTTTTCCGTATGCACCTTAGAGAAAGTCACTTCTGTCCCCTCCATTCTGAACAGGCAGTCTGCGAACCCGATCATGTCTTTTTTTTTAATGCTCAGCTGTGGCGCCGTTTTTCGGAGCTTTACCTTGTCTTGCTACGTTTAATGTATCGTCCCTTCTACATCTGGATAATCTACAATTATTCCCTCATAAAGCGACATTAAGATGTAGATAGTTCCCACAATATCACCGTTGGGTAAGCTGTAAAGGTACTCCCCCATTTGAAAAATTCAAAATATGTGTGATTGTTGAAAATAACAGAAAAAAAAACAATTTCATTATTACATTATACGATTCATAAGGCGTATATTATAATTTACGCGTCATAAATTAAACTAAAATTAAAAATATTAAAATAATAAATTAACAATGAAATTTAAATGACATAATTTACTTGTTCATTTTAGCAACGCGTACCACTGCTAATGAGTGATTTTTGTTGTCTCGTAAGCAAAAAACGTACATTTTCGATCGAAACATCAAAATGAACCTCACAACCCATTCTGCTAATATTTTCTAAGCGATATAAATAAGGCTAAAAAAATCGCGAACGCGTTAATTACGCTAACAGTATTTAGCTGAGTATTATTTCGTAAATATAAATTATATTTAATTCTAGTTTACCGAACCTTGATTTCGATGGACTATGTAATTATAATAAAATCGCATCAAATTTGTTTTAATTAATAATTAAAAGCACTACTGATGCTAATAATAATTATAATAAGATTATTCGAATGATATCGTACACATTTCATCTTTTATTGTGTATATGAAATTAAAATAAAAGAAATAAAACCACCTACAGGCAACATTGCGCGAGCGGCGACTTGATTATTATTATTATTATAATTTTAATAACAATTCAAATATTCGTCCGAACTTACTTAATTTTGAAAATCCACATAGCTTTCATATAAAGAGAAACAGGTACACGACTTTCCGAAATGAACAGAGTCAATTGCAATAACAGTGGAGAACTGAATCACGTGAATTTACCTCTATTACAAAATACGCTAGGTATCGATGAATATATAGTTTCATTTGAATTTTTCTTTTACATTTTGATAATTACTTAAAATTGTCATCACTTAGTCTTTGAAGCAGATATTTATTTAATCGTATCCCGCACTTTGTTTTTTTTTTCCGGTAATTAATTTAGTTTTAAGTTCTCTAGGCATCTACTGCTCCGACGTAAATTTCAGCCTCATTCTCATCTTATTATAATGAGAAACTATGGCCTGTACCGAATCTTTCCATTATCCATTAATATGTCAAACTTATTATTTATATATAAATCTGATACAGATGGAAATTTATTTTCTACATTCAAATTCTCATTCGTGATTATTCTCTTCAAGACGTGTTTTGCCAAATTTTAGTCGGTTTAATTTCGATATGCCCCGATGCAATATTCCATAAGACCGCTGGACATAACGTCGGATAAAATACTTCTTAAATGGTAAAAGTAACGTTTTAGATCATAAAAGAGGTAATTTAACTTTGTCAATTTTTTGGAAAAAATATAAAACGGATGAACATTCTGTGATAACCTACCGGTCTCTTTGAACCCCCCTAGGCATTTAATACCATAAAAAATAAAATAAAAATAAATAATATTTCGGTATCTTTCCAATCCTGAAATCTTGATTTGTGCATATTATGTATTTCGTTTCAGCGGTATCAACTAAGATATTACCTCGTAGCAAGTTGAGAACTTTGTTCGCAATAATATCTCGCAAATAATAATAATAATAATAATAGTTATCGTCGTTAATATTTAATCGTCATTATTATATCGTATACTTGATTACTAAAAATAGTTAAAATCACTAAATTTATTTTTAATTATGCGAAGCTTTTCGGCAATTACGCCATTGTCAAGCTATATACAGTTAAAATTAATTAATATAAAATCATAACATATTAATTTAAAACTAAGTTTACAATTTTACACAAAAACTGTGTAAAATTGTAAACTTAGTTTTAAATTAATATGTTATGATTTTATATTAATTAATTTTAACTGTATATAGCTTGACAATGGCGTAATTGCCGAAAAGCTTCGCATAATTAAAAATAAATTTAGTGATTTTAACTATTTTTAGTAATCAAGTATAAATAAAAATCACTACATTCCACAACCAATAACTTTATTATTATATCGCCTCATCTAATATTAGTTTCGGCTGGAAATTCGCTAAAATACACACGGTGACCCAGAGAAGACTGACGGTATTGTTTTTTTTTTAATAATTCAATTAGTAGCACTGCTACGACGCAAAAACTGCGTGCTCCACGTATGTACAGACGAGAGATTCGTTTAGCGTCAGTTATCGTCGCATTCTTTTTTTTGTAGGGGGATACCTTAGCCGCGTTTACAAAATACGTCCACGAGATATGAAAGACTTGAAAATTCGGCTTTCCGGAGAAATTCCAAAAATTCACGCTCGAAAAAGTGTTCGAAATTCTGTAAAAATACCGAATGAATGTATCGTTGTAAAAGGTCGTATGAACGATATTTTGTTTCACAAATGATTGTAAGCTAATTTCTCGAATTTCATTCAAAAGTTTTGAACGAGTAGTTTTCGAGTTATTCGAATAACAAAACCGTCAACTCTGAGTCGGACACGCTATATAAATTTTAATTCGGTTTAATAATCGTCGAAATTTCCTGTAGACGTCTCTTATGCGACGCTTTTAACTAAAAATAATGTGTTCCCCAATACGGTAAGTGATATAAATAAATCCTATAAACTCCTTAAAGACGACCGTCTTTTAAATTGATATAAATTCCGCCGAATTTCCGAGTTAAATAAGTTCCGCGATCCGTTATTTTTATTCTTCGCGATTACAAATTGATTTTAACCGAGTATCGTCGAATTTAATATTCCAACCTAGAACTTTTAATAGAGCTGAAAAATTTAAAATGAAAATAAACGATTTTTTTGTGTAAAACTCGATTTTCGTTATATTTTCTCTCTTTTTCGAGAGAGAAAAAAGAGGTGGGTGCGATATTCGTTCTCGGGATAAACCCGGCTACTCGGGACGTTATTTTCTTCGACATTGGACGGTCTTTGCCGAATCGAAAGCTAGGAAGAAATTAATTCCTCTTCTGGGAATAGATCCGTGTTTATCGGCGTAGACTACCTAAAATCGCGGGTAACTATCTCATCTATCTTAATTCGTTACCCTTTTTCCGAACATTTTAACATTTTCATTAAACCAACCGGTATCATCGTCATCAACTACTTCCACCACTACGAGCCCATACGACGATAGCGACTCAAATCGAAAAAGCTTACTCTTCCCCTATCCTGCGTTACCCTGCTTACTACCGATAGCGCTTAAAGTACGGGTTAATAGGTGAGGCGCTGAAATAAATCGTCCGGTAACCGTCGTAAATATTTGTAAACGTTTCGTATATTATATATATATATATAAAATACGTAATTATTGTGCCTTGTTTTTAGTAGTAAATTTTACTTTTACCGGGCTTAAAACGGAGAAAATTTAAAGCAAATACGTAGAGATTTATTTACTAATTTTTTAATTAACTTTAAAAACTGTAAAGTTGCGTTTTGCGTTTTATACATATTAATGTTCATTTTCATCGGAATCATGTGCTACATAAACTACGTTAATCCTTTCCTAATAACGATAACTATTAGGGGTTTAGTGTGTGTTTTTTTTTTTTTTTTATTTCCCAATTCCTCACTAAATCGGTAGGGCAAATGTATTCGGTAACTTGGAGTATAAGGGTGCGGGGAACTAGTGTACTTATAGATAATTGTAAATATTGTGTGGCTAAAACAAAAGAAGTGTACATGCAATAATAAAAAAATGAAAATCGATGTTTAGTGCTTCCCTGTAGTGTGTAACATAATAGATAGGATGGTTAAAGGATGAAGAACAAAATGCTTCAACCATTCCCGCTCCTGCCTACACCAATGAAAGATCTCCAGACTTTCATAAAATCATGGAACCTCCGGTGGTCTGTACTTCCACTCACCAACAAACTGCGATCAGTTCGAGACACAACATGCCTACAGATTCCATCTCACTCGGCAAACAGAAGAGATGATGTTGTACTTGCTCGTCTGCGCCTAGGTCATACTAATATCTCATACAGCTATATCCTACAAAATCTTCCTCATCCTCTTTGTTCAACCTGTAATGTTCTTATTACCGTCGATTCTCCTTGAATGTGTGCAATTCAACTCCCAGCGTTCTATCCTCAACAAACCGCTCAAGTTCCTAAACATTCTTTCCTACACGCAAGATACTTCCAATAGTTTATTAAATTTTCTTAAATCCTCCAATTTATATAATCTAATTTAACAATCCGTACTTCCAATTTATTCTTCCAACTTTCCGCTGATTCTCACTAACCCTACGTTCTCTCCTTTCCCGTGCCTCTGGCCTAGGTGCAGTACATGGCACGTAAATCTACAGGTAAATCTACAGGTAGGTAAAATTCCGGTAGACCAACAAGAGTGTATGTTGAAGAGTTTGCGACTTATAATTAATATCGATATTGTAAGAAAGGAAAAAAATATATACATATGCACAAGTATATATGTACTAACTGCAGTACAAACGTAAACGGGAGATATCGAATATAACAGAAACGAATATAATACAATTAGTTCAGATAAGCGAAGAAACAATTAAAAACTGTGAATAGCCAGCAAAACTAGCCAGGCATCTAGGGCACATCGATGTTTATCAAATTTCACGGTTGGATCGATGTTTGAGGGTTATTTGGTTGCTGGTCTCTTAAATTTCCTAAGCATTTTCAGCTCCATAAACAACGGAAGACTTTTTGAACTAGAAGAAATATCATTTATTTAAATTGTAAACATGAAATACAACACATTATATACTAAGTACACCGAATTACCACCCTTAGTAGCTGATACAATCATAATAACAATAACTAGGTATAAAAGCAACGATGATAATATACGGGAAAATTTGAAAAAAAAACTGCTGTAAAAAGACAAAGAAAATAGCATAAATTAAATTTAAAAAAAAAATTGATTACCATTTACTTGATATACAAATAAACGGATATATAAAATAACATAATTATGTTAAAAATCGGTGTTTTAGTCGTCGATAACGCGTATATTACGTAAGCTGGCCATATTATAGTCCCCTATAACCCTAATTAATTCATTTTCGTGAATTTTACAATTTTCATAACATTTCTTAGAAAGCTTGTCGATATAGAAAAATACCAGCTCAAGGTTTAGTTTGGCAAACCTGGTGGCATTGAGATTCTGCAACAACGGTTTTGTAATAATTGTAATTTACAATATGTACCGTTAGAAACTGAACACCAAACGGGACATGCATTAACCGGGGTAATAGCTTTGTATGTAGTAGTTTTTTTATTTGTGACAGTAAGGTGAGACCTTCGATGAAATATAGGTGAAAGAATTCGAATATAAGCATTATCGATATTAATATGATTATTGAACACAAACGCGAGTACAGAGTGACGACTAAATACTTGACATCTTTAACCCATTTAATACTTTGACCGTTAATTACAATTTCTGGCAAGGGTAATGGGCGCCTTCGGGGAAAAAGAATAGCTTCCGTTTTCTCGGCGTTCAATGTTTCCAACGTTTATAGTACTTACAGACAGTGAAGGCGGCCTTTTGCAATCTACTATAAATTGTATCGGGTCTGTATGAATCACAATAGAAAGCTAAGTCGTCTGCGTAAAGAGCAGTTTTAATATAAGGTATTTTAGGTTTAATTATTTATTAAGAGCAGGAAAAGGACAGGACCTAACACACTACCTTGTAGGACACCCGCGTAATAGGACCCCATTGAAGAGCTAATAGAATGATGAGTAACGTAGAAAACTTTATTATATAAATACGATTTTATTACTTTAATTAAATATATGGGATAATGGTATCGGGACATTTTATATAAAATAGCATCGTGCCGAGCCGTGTCAAACGCTTTTTCTAAATCAATTAATAATAATCCGGTGTGTTTATTCGAGTTAAAATTATCCGTTATAAAGTCAGCTATCCTCGCAACCTGATGCGCTGCAGAATGATTAGTTTTAAAACTAAACTGTTCATTTACAAGAATATTGTTTTCTGATGAAAACTTTTGCAACCGACTAAGTATATCTTTTTCTGTTAATTTACTATTAAAGTACCGAATAAACTTAATGGGACGAATATTATTTATATATTTGACATATCTTTCCCAGGTTTAGGTAGAATAATAACTCTATACGTTTTCCATCCAACCGGAAAGTAGGAATTTACGTTTCGAACTAGTCTTATTGCAGGTGTGAATGTGGACATTGAAACAAAAAGTGTCCAGTATTGAACACTAGGGCCGCACAGCTTACAGTAGCGGTCACTGGCAAGATGATATCTAAATAGGAGCCAAACTTGTGTCGTGCTCTAAGAGCAGCTGTACATTGTAAAAGTGTTTCATTTTGTAAATTTCAACCACTTTCGAAGATAAGCAAAGTGAAGTTTGTCGATCTAAAACTTTTTTTTTCGACTTTAAAGTTTACGATATTATTAAACGGTCTCGGCAAATTTTTTTCATTTTTTACGCATTTATATATACGTATATTTTTTTTATAGTCGAGTTTTAAGAATACAGGATGTCAGCTAAAGACGCCTAGAATAACACAATAGTCGCAAGAACGTTAAGGCATCGGCACACCACCGCAATTGTAACGAAAGGCCAGAGGTTAGCGCACCGTTCCCTGTAGTAATGTGTTAAAAATTACGTATAAATAGAACAACAGATAGTGGCTCTTTAGTTTATTTAGAACGAACTAAAACAACTAGATCATATTGTATATAGTTGTTAGATCCGCGTATTAAATCGATTATAGGCGGTGACGTTATTATAAACAAATCTTAATTACTGTTTGCAACATTTCAAACAAGAAATCGTGTAAAAATGAAAATAAAAATAAAAAAAGCGAAATGATAAATTACACCGCGACAAAGACGATCCATTTTACCCGAAACCATAAAAATAATAAAACAATGAAACCCAATATATTCGATATTAATGCACGATTTCCGGAGAACTTGTGTGTTTAGCACGGAACACACTTTTCAGCGTAAGCAGGAATTGCCGATGGTAAATCACTGCTTAACGGACGAGTAGTTAGTTCTTTCAGTGACGACGTACGCTAATATGAAAAATTTTATCGCTAACAAAAGTTTTTCTTTTCTGGTTGATGCGAAATGTTTCGATTTTTAAAATAATCATATTGAAAATACAGTTCGTCTCTAAATAAGCGATATCGCGTAATAAACACTCGCTATATAGCATTTATAATTGATAGTGTCGAAATGTTATAATGTACGTGTGTTAAAGACGTCTCTCAACGATCGAATTATTAGATTATCTTCTACGCATTATCTCGCGGTTAACCAGGATGATAATATACTTTTATTTTAAATTACTTAATTATTATTATTATTATTATTAAACTAAATTGTGCAGCAACTAAGGCTAGAGGCACGAGGGAGAGACGTTAAATCAAGGAGTAGAGACGGGACGTGCGTAAGATCATGATTAGGTAAAGGGAGGAGGATTCATCTTTGAAGTGAAAAAAAAGTGAGGAGGGAAGTTTGAATGACAATCGGAGCGAGGAGTACGAAGGACAGTCAACGAGGAAATAGGAGACGGAAAGCGTGACGCTAGTCTTATTCACAATTAAATACAGGTAAAATGCTGTCAGTTTATTTAACTGGCTTAAAGATATTTTTGTACAATAGTAATTTATTTTGTACGGATATTGGTGATTTTCTTCAAATAACCCATTTGGTATTTACGAAATTGAACGTCCAGTTCCTTTCGCTTTATATGATGTCTTTGCCAAGTTATCCCTTTATCTATGTGCATTTCCAGGTATTTTCCTATGCTTGCCCTGTATGGTCATCAGTATCTGATAGTACATACAGGAAACTACAAGTAGTTCAAAATCATTGCGGCAGAATTTCGTTGAATGCAACGCGATATAATAAAATTTCTAATCTACACGATCATTTAAATATCCCTTACATACATTCGTTTATTAGTACAATCTCAAAAAAATTTTACGAAAACTGTAAAACTCATCAAAATAAACTAATACGTGTAATAGGAAATTACAATATGGAACATATACGCATACGTTATACTAAGTATAAGCATCGTAGATTAAAACATAGATTTTTGTAATTATTAACCTATTGTTAAGTACAGATTAAATTATGTCTAAAAACACTGCTTTTCGTTTTGTTGATTTATTGACTTTTTAATTTTTGTTACCTTCAGAGTGTGTCTTTTATGTAGGTTTTTTTTTCATTTTTTCCTAAAGTAATTTCAAAGTGTACTATAAGTTTTGTAATTATACATATTTAGAATTGCTAAGGTCTATGTATAGTTAGCTTTAAGTTATGAAAGAAAATTGTTTTCGGTTATGTGTAAAAATATAATAAAGATTTTTTCATTTCATTTCATTCCAGGTATTTTACACCAACGATGGCTTTCTTTACCGTTGATAGTAATTGGTTCTGCATTATGTTTGTATTTTGTAAACAGTATGTAATGCGATTTGGTTTCATTACGATTTTTCTTTTCTTAAACCATTTCTCAAGAATATTTACATTCTGCAGTAGTAGTCGAGCTGCTTCTAAAGGATTGTTGCTTATAGATAATATATATCATCAGCATAGTGATATTCGACAGGTCGGCAAGTCAGGCTCTAAATAGGAGGTACAGTACTTGTGGCACGCCTGATTTTATTTCACGAAGCGGTGTAAACTTTGCTTCATATCGCACTCGGAAGTATAATGAAGATACGATTTCACGAGAGTGTACAAGTGACATATATGAGAGGTGTTATTTAAGTATAACAAATCCTGTATGCCGCACATTATCGAACGCCTGACTAATTTGCAAAAACAGTATGGCGCAGTAGCTTTTTCCCTCAAACGTTTTGTTGATGGCATTGACAACTCTACGGACTTGCACTATCGTCGAGTGTTGTCTTCGAACACCAAATCGATCGTCTGGGATAAGACCTTTCTCCCAAATCACCTCTATTCATCGTTTTCGTAATATCTTTTCCAGTATTTTTGTCATGACCGATAGAAGATTAACGATATGAGGTGGATTCGTTAAGTGGTTTTCTAGCCTTTGGTATAAGTCTGATATTTTCCACTGAGCAGGGAAGTATCCTTAATATGTAGGACGTTAAGAACAACATTTAAGATTGCGATTTTGGAAATTTCCTTGTAAATGGTATAGCTTCAGTCTTGTGAATTGTAGATTTGCAACGTTTTCTGATTTATAAGAGTCGCAGAATAAGTCGTTGATAGGCTGACACACACACGGGGTAAATCATTTAACAATATCGATCGAATTTATTATTAAAACGTTCGCGAACGAGAAATATTATACCGGACGCGAATAAAACTTTAAGAAAAATGAATTCAACCGCGAAATCGGAAAAACTATATCTAACCGGCTAAATATCTAACTAATGCGATTAGAGGACAAATACTAAAACCTCGAAAAATGAAAACAAAAAGAAAAATAAAATAAACCCAAAAAAAAGACGATATCGTGAACTACCGCTTATCAGCAGCAACGACAAGAATAATGATTCCATCGCGGAGAGTACTATAGGGATAAGTTTTCACCTTAGTAGGACTATCTTAATTTCGGCGCTTCTTACACGGCTCATGGAAACTTGCGCGCAGTTACGAACTAACTTCATTAGTTACACCAGACCTGTCATCAACATAACCTTCCGATGACACTTATATCGCACGCACGTTCGCCTTGATGGGATTAATTTCTAGACATTTTTCCGCAACATCCGAATAAAAACACACCGAGGTTAAAGCGTCGAAAGTAAACACAGACACACGAGAAAAACGCTACGTTCTTTTCATTTCTAATTTAACGCGGAATTCCCGAGCTTCGGGTAGGTCGAATTTTAAAAAGTATTTATCGTATATATATATATATATACATAGTAATACATATTTCCTTAGCGGCACGCTGTTCGAATACACTAGATAGCGTTATATCGAATTTAATCGTTTAATAATTTATTTTCAAACACGAAATTTCTGCCGCTACGCAAAGGTAAATCGGAAAGATGAAGAAACTGAACTGGTGTTATTATAGGGCCGATTTTAATTCTGTCGGAAAAGATATAGGATAATGTATGCGATCGGATAATATAATGGTTAAAAGGGCGGGAACAGGATAATTAAAGGACGGTAAATAAGAGTCGGATTAGTAGGAAGGGTGAGGAACGTAGCTGTATAGGTAATTTAAGCACAACATGAACAATACGAAGTTTAATCAATATAAAATATGCGAAAGATGACGTAGTTGAATAAGAATTAAAAAAGTAGATATAATGAATTTCACATGTTTTATCTAGTCACGAATGATGTGCAAAACGTGTTTTAGATCTAATTACAGTTAATGTAGTCAATTATTTGAAAACTTTAGAACCGGCATAATTAGGACGTGAAATTACTCGCTAATTACCGTAAGCCGAGAACTACGAATTAAAGTATTGATCGAGAATTTAAGAAATTTCGCAACATTTTCTGCATCGTCAATTTCTGCGATTCTATAAATTACGCGAAGTTTTCGTTCTTCTCATAACTACCTTCTAAAATGTTCTTACCATTTAATATCGTCTAAATTTCTCAACCTTTTACGAAAATTAGCGTATTAGTCGGAATAAACCGCTCATGTTGTCCCGATCGGTCAAACTTTTTTTTCCATTCAATTGTTTTTAATCACGCGAAAGCATTATCTCTATAACCGGCCTATTACTTTATGAAACACATTCCCCATTATTGCCCTCGAATCAATAATCAAATCGTCTAATTATCTACCGATCGATAGAGATGGGGTTACAAATCAGATTGTAATAATTGTGCCTTCATCGTAACGGATCTAGAAATTATATCGAAATATAAACTAGAAGACTCAACTTTACCGCACTCGCAGCGGAATGGTTCGGAATACTGAAAGCTCTCCGATGCGTTTCTATTTCTTTACTTCGCGAACGTGTATCGATATTTTGCTGTCTACAGGCGATTTAAGATAGACCTATAGAAAATGCAATCCAACTCTCGCTATCCGTTATAGCATAACGTAGCGTAATTCTAATTCTGTTAGTTCTTTGCGCGTGCTGTAATCGGCGATGAGTTTTGCAATGAAAAGATACGGTACCAACCATCGCCTTATTTAGGAAATACAATCTGCACCGCATTCGTGCTCTACAGATTCGCCCTGTGAACTATGGTGTCCCGTTCGTGGATGTAGAATTTATTTTTCTACCATCGTCGCGAATTGACACGTTCGTAATTTTGTCAACACAATTGCCCGAATGCGCGTCAATAATCATCGTATGTTTTTCTTAAAGTGGATATTGAGCTTGCTAACGACTCTGAACCATATTTTATTTGTAGCACTCAGTTCCTGGCGTTCCACGCTCGAGTTGCAATTATTATCTCGAACTTTATATTCTCACCTCTCAGCCGTTTTATTTTCTAAGCACACGTATAATTTTATTTCGAACTGCGGTATTTTTAATTTTTACCTTCGCTGTTATAACACAGCGAACTTATTGACATTCTGTCAAAATGTAAGATTTATAAAGAAAAGTTCGAACCTAAGTGATTCTCGTGAACATGAGTAAACCATAACTAAGTAATTTGTCATTAGTTTATCGGAAGAAATCAACGAGTTAATTTATTGTACGCGACGTACTTCCATAGACTAGTGACTTCGTTCAGACTTATGTCTTATGATTATAGTTTACGGATATTTTTGATGCTGTAATCAATAAAGCCATAACAATTCTAATGTTTGTAAGGGATTAAGCGATGTTCGTTAAACCGAAAATTGATCAGAGACACCGGTTAACACGTTTACTGCCGCGCGGAATAACAGAAATTTCGTCACACGTCACGCAACATAATCTGTACATAAATGCTGACGCGAATATGCGTCATTAGCATCTGGCAATAGTTTTTTTATCTCTTAATTTCCATGCCTTTTTTTTACACTCTAAATTTATTTCTGAATAACAGTATACACAAACGTCGATGAATACTCATCAACCACACACACACACAAACACGCGCGCGCGCGCAAATGAAAAAAAGAAGAGATGAAAAAGAATATAATGTTAACATAATTAAAATTTATTGATTTATGTATTATTACACCACATTCCAATAGTACAAAAAAGTAAATCCGAATGAACAAACTCATATAATGAAATATAAAATATATGGCAGTAATAAAAATATGAAGTACTTATAAAATAAAGTTTACTTATCTTTATGATAAAGTGGAAAACACTCTAAACATAATGGAGGTTTTTCAGGGCACAATGCACAGTGATAAGTTGTATCTTTACGTCTTTCATTTGTGTAACAAAGTTTACATCGTTTCCGCAATAACACATTTCTTCCTTCCATTTTCATGGACTGAGGCGAATGTTATGATCTGTGTAATTCACGTGTATCAGGAACATCCACATCTCTTATATTACATTTGTGCGACAACAAATAATCAATAATCTTCAGTCTATAATCGTATAATGATAATTTGTCTATTGCATGTTTTTTATATAAAAATTAGGAATTTGTCAACATCAATTGAAATATGTGAATTCCCAATTTCTGATTCTATCTTAGTGTTTTTCTTTCGCAGGGATAGAGTATGACAACATTTTATCAACCATGTCGATTCCGCTCATATACTTATTATATAATCGATTTTGGTTTAACAACCTCCTGACCTCTTCTATTAATTACAGTTGTTAGCTCTCCTTTATGCTCAATTGTTATCATTAAAACTTCTCTTTTGTCCTTCCATTTTTGTATACAAATATTATTAGAATATTTTGTAACCAGTTCACCCCTTTTTAGTTTTTTATCCAGAAGGTCCTTTGGTAAATCTTTTCTATTTTATTTTAATAGTGCCTGTTATGTATGTTCCTTTATCTAACAAATCTTCTGCTAACTGTACGCTGTTGTTACAGAATGCCCATTATTCAATTTATTTTCTAATAATTTGAAGCGTGACCTATTCCTCCGATATCCGTGTCATTACTTCCAGCATAAACCAAAATTTTTTTAACCATTCCGCTCGATTCACAAAGTGGATATAATTTTACGCCGTACTTGTGCCGTTTGTTTTTTGTATATTGCCGAAAAATTAATCTCCCTCTCCATAAAATCATGGATTCGTCTATACAGAGGTTTTTCCCAGGATAATAGATTTCTGTCATACGATCATTGAAATAATCCAAAAGTGGACGGAGTTTATATAGACGGTCCACTGAGATAGGTTCATCATCGAGTGGATTATCTGCAAAGTGTAAACATCTAAGAATATTCTGAAATCTATTTCGTGACATGTACTATCGAAACATTGGAAGATTGAATAAATAATGGGTCTTCCAATAATCTTCTATTCTCGATAATCTTATGGTGCCGGTATGAAAGAGTAACCCGGGGAAAATTTTTAATTCGTCAACAGTAACATCTGTCCAATAAGTTATTCGAGACTGTTCTTTAACACCATTTAAAAAAATTTCTTCGGCATATTTATTGATCTTTGCAACCAATGAATTATAATAAAACTGGTCTGTTGCGAGCAAGTTAAAATATTCAATAGGGTTGTTTATGTTTTTTATATCCATAGAAATTTCAGTCCCAGTAAAAGCTATCTGTTTTAAATTAGCAGTAGATTGTTCCCATTTATATATTGTTGGAGTAGCACCAAACATAACTAGTTTGTCCAACGGTAGCTCATTTGTACCAGAATCCGATCTATCATCGCAGCCTGTAATTTCATTAGAATCAGATAATTCACCCGAAAACATAAGATCTAGCGCTTCCTCTGGGGTATACTTTTTCTCAGGAATATGTCTGTAAATATTTATTCGTTATCATATACAAGACAATACTTTTGATTTAATCATTACAATCATCTACATTATAAATTAGGGTTTCTATGAAGTTATAGATAATATATTACATCTAGTTTACAAAAGATAGAAAAAATAAAACTACTGAGGAAATGTATATATTTTTGTATGAGCTTGGTAGTTTGAATTTAAACATTGTAGCTGCTAAAACTAAAATTAAATTTTGAATTCCGAAACCTTCACAGACCCACGTCAGTAATAAATTAAAATTTGATCAATTTTTCATAATCTTAAATACACATATAATACAGGTATACAGTTTCACCGCTACATAAAAATTGGTTCTGCTAAAAAATGAAATCAAATATTAAAATTTAAAAGTCCCTATAATCAACTATCAATCGAGTTAAACTTTTGGGATATCAAAGAATAATATCTAAAATGAAATAAATAAAATGTGTCAAAAATTAGCAAAAACAAGTCTAGCTCCCCCTCACAACACAAAATTTTAAACCAAGAAACTTACGCTAATTTTCATTATTTGTACACACCAACAAAAATTTCAGTTACATTACAAAACATTAATAATAAACAAATTTACTTAAAAACGTACCTTTTACGTTGTTTACGATTGGGAGAAATTGAACGTTTTGATGTACTTTGGAAATCCATTTTATATATAAAAATTAAAAATCAAATATAAATTATATTAACAGAAGTTGTTGTCAACACGCTCCATACATTTAGAACACAATAGTTCTCACTGCCGGTGAAATGAGACGGCATTCAATATAAAACAAGGTATGACGCGCGAGTGCGTCATCGTCGTAGCGACAGAGTGCGTCATTGGCAGCGAACGTGTAAACGAGGTATGCGAGGTGGTCCAACCTTTCCGGAATCCTTTGAAAAACTGCTACTCATTTAAATTTGACGAACAATAGAATGATTCTTTTTTATTTTAGCTTGCGCTATAATTGATTCTAGCTATTGTGTGAATTCCATTGCAATAGACAAGTGTGTAGTAAATAAACAAATATAAATAGATTTTCGACTGTCACCAAATAAATATTTAAATTGACGTGTTATACAGAATTAAACGTAGGAGTCGGTTGATGTTAAATACTCACTATTAACTCTACCGTTGCATACATCATGAAGAAACCTTAATTTGGCTATTTTCCTTCTGTAGTGTAAAGACCTCACATCCATTATATTTCTTAATCTATCGTAATTCATATATTTGGGGTAAATACCTGATATACGGTAATATAGATATTTTAAAAATTTACACTGAACTTTGTCAATTAACCTAATGTATTTATTATAATACGGATCCCAAATAATTGAACACTATTCTAAAGGACTACGCACTAATGCATTATAAAGCGAGAGTAGCGTCCGTGGATCTCTAAACACATATGAATTTCTTATAATAAAACCTAGCATTTTATAAGAGCGATTAACAACATCGCTTACAAGTATTGAAAATTTTAAATTGTCGTCAATATTAACTCCGAGATCCCGCACTACAGATTTTTAAATTATCTGCTTACCATTCGTCGTGTAAGTGAACGAGTACCTATTTCTATTTCTACAGAAACTCATGTGGACGCATTTGTCATAATTGAAAGGTAAATGATTTTCTTTGCTCCACAGAACCAATTTATCTAGATCTGTTTGTAAAGATTTACAGTCAGCTAGTGAAGATATAGGAGCATAAATTTTGAGATCATCAGCAAATAAAAGAAATTTTGAGCAAAGGTTCTTTCCAATATCATTGATAAAAATTAGGAATAGAAGGGGACCCAAATTCGAACCTTGTGGATATAGCTCTTACGGTTATATAAATAGGATTCTAATAATATTATAAAATCTTTTGACAGTCCAAGTAACTTAAGTTTATTCAGTAGATGTGAATGACTAACTGTGTCAAATGCTTTACTAAAATCAGTGTAAATACTATCAACTTGTAAACCACAATCCATGAATCTAGAAATCTGATCAGTGTGTGTAACTAGATTTGTCACAGTAGACTTGTGCTTCAAAATTCCGTGCTGCTCAGGCATAATTTTAGTCAGTAAATAACTGTTCAACCTAACGTATATTATAGATTCTAATAATTTAGCAGGTGTACAGATTATAGAGATAGGTCGATAATTGGCGATTAGCTGACTATCACCCGATTTATATACCGGTATTATTTTAGATGTTTTAAGAGAATTAGGCCAAATGCACTGTTTTAATATTAGATTAGATACACTAAAGGCTTTTCTAATAGATCAGAAGACAATTTAAATATAAACGGTGGAAAGTTGTCAGGACCAGTAGAAAATTTAGGCTTCAAGTTCTTGACGGCTTCATCATATTCACAAGAAGAAATAGAGTTGAGTTCAAGAATACTAGTCCTGTTTCAGTATCACCAGTATCTAATGTTTGTTCACACGAATGCACTGAAGCAAAATAATCAGCAAAAGATTTACATATATCCTCACTGATTTCAAGATTTCTGCCATTGTACTTCATAAATGTAGGCGAAACACGAGAGTCTCTCTTGTTTTGCACAAATGACCAAAATCTACTGGGATTGATTTGGATATTTTTTTCAACGCTACTAACATAATTTCTGAATGATAGCCGAATCAACTTTTTAATCTCAGCCCTTACTCTACTGAACTTTATGTAATCAGTACGGTCAGCTACTTCCTACGTTTCATTTTGAATCTAAGTTTGCGTTTTATTTCTTGTGTAAACCATGGGGGATACTTAGATCTAAAAATTGATTTTTTAGGTACAACTCTATCAAGCGCACCATAAAAGAAATGTGTTACCTCATTTGTATTAGTAATATTATAAATCTCCGTCCAGTCTATTCTTGAAACTTCACATCTAACAGTAGAAAAATTATTAAGTTTCCCAAACCTATACACCGGATAAGTAATAACATAATCAGGTATGATTAATGAGCATCGTTGAACAGTAATTTCTAAAGCCGAATGATACTTATCTGCTGATACCAAAGGATCAATTGCTTCGCTAATGCTAGTTGAGAGAGCAGAATTTATCAGCACCAAATCCAGTGTTTTGCCCTGAAAGTTCAGTATACTATTCGCCAACTTCAAACTACTGATTTCTACAAAATTTGAAAGCTTAGACAGCTTGTCATCTTGAATATTTAAAGAAGTACTTCCGTCAACAGACAAATTAAAGTCACCCATAATAAGAACCTTAGAGTGCATGAACTTGTACACAACAGCAGTTCATACAATTCACGATGAAGCTGTTTATAAATAATAACCGAGGTACAACGACATTACCGCATATCTACATATGAATAGAATACTGCGTGTTTATAGAATCAGTGCTATAGAAAATCGACTTCGAAAGGCTGTTACCACAGTTAAGAGTATTCCAGACGTAAGGAAATTTATGGTGCGAATGCAAATACTGAAGCTATAATTTTTTTTCTGTCCGTTAATTGCTCGCTGAATTATGTCGGATAATTCTATTATAAACTAGAAAAATGAAACTAAATATTTAGATGTTATCTTACGAATTTCGATGATATTGACCAAAAATTATTTATCCAATTCGATAAAAAATATAAACTAAACGCGAATAATAAACTAATCTTATATAAATACTTCATTCGCCCGCGAGACTTTGTCCTGTTTGTAATCATATATGTAGAACGTCGTACCAAAAATTTCGAATATCCCGAGTGTTCCCTAATTATATTAAATTTAGATATTTAAAGAAGAAAATGCAAAATTCATTACATTTATTCTAGTATTCTTTCTTATATTGAACCAGCTTCTCCGGATTCGATATACTTCGTTTTCTTTCTATGTTTTTCTCCTATTTTTCGCGATATCCGTACAATGTTAAACGCAGATAATTTTCACCACATTTCGCACTTGATAGTCTTCGCAGACGAACTTCAATAGAGTAGCAGCCAGTTATTCTTTGTCGCGTAAGTTCATCTTTTGATTGTCGAGTACTTTAATGGCATTTTTCACCATAGTAAATCTTTTGTCTTTTCATTTCTTTAGTAACATGCCGTTTATAGAGCTGAATTCATTTAAGTTTTCAATTACTTCCGTTCCATCTCGATTGTAGCTTTCTTGTCGGCGTTCATCGTATAAATTTAATTTACAATGAGATATATTAATAAGAATCATCGAACTTACAGAACTTCAGTTATATTATTACTAATAATAAGACAATTACAAGCGAAATATTGATTTCTGAAAATAAATTAAAAATAAGTAATGTGACGTATTGACAAGTGTGAATATTAGGCGTATTAAAAGAAGACAGAGTCGTATATCGGGATAACGCGAAATAATACGACGCGAGTACGTTTATATTATGTCTGGACTCTTTTTCGAAGTATTTCGAGGACCTCCGTGTAAAAGTATTTTATCGACCCCCGTTTAGCCTTCAGGAACAAACACATTGCGGACTATTTCTCGTGACTAACGAAAAAATAATTGGACATTCATTCGATGTTCGGCTTGCTCATTCGTGCTTTTTTTTTTGGTCTCTAAGTAAAGTATGCCACTCCATGCTTTGGCGTTTGGTTTCTGGCTTGTACCTAAAAACTCAATACTCGTCACCAGTAGCGACACGTTCCAGAAAATGAGGCTAGTCACTTTCAAATTCCAAAAAGTCAACCATTCCGAGATCCATTTGGAGCGGTTTTATAGAACCACTTTTGCACAAATTTTCCTCATCCCCAATTCATTAGTCGAAATCTGATGAACCGTGGCGTGATTCATATGTAACTCTTCCCGTCATCCGTCCTTCGGAACGCCCACTAGACTCTGTTAACATTTTCATCGGTGTTTTGCGGTTCTAGCCCTTCTGTTTTGTAGTTCATCTTTAATCAACTCTCTTCCTTTTGAAAATTACTTAAACCTGGGCCTTTGGAAAATCACTGCCTCCATTATGCCGAAGTTTTTTGAAAGTTTTCATTGCACTATGTCTAAGCTTGAAATAAAACTTGATGGCACACCGTTGCTCCAAATTTCATTTTTAGAACGCGCTAGAAAAACCAGTTTCACGACTAACGCTACGGACAAATAAATGACTATAAGTCTAACTCACACTCGTGGTTTATGCTCAACGGACGCTGCTCCGGATCACCCGTTTCCAGTGTTGCCAGATCAAACGCGACGTTATTACTTTATTCGTACAGCTCGTATTTTAAAACAAATAATCGTATATCGAAAGAATCGAACCGGGGCTACATGTAGGAAAAGAGTGAGAACAATTCGTGTATGGAAATGTCAGAAAGTATGGAAATTCGATTCGGAAAACTTGTACGCAAATAACTTCGTTAAGAGTAACGCGTACCTTTTATTTTTATGCTAAAATACGACTTTGCATAATTCGCGTCGTGATGTACATTCGAATATCGTCTGTAAAAATAAGACTCGTTCGACGCCGGAAATAAATTCGCTAGTCTGGAAAAACAGCTATTTCCGTACTTTATATTTCTTTATTCGAGCTAACAGCGTATTTAAGTCTTATATATATATATATATATATATATATATTTAAATTTTCTCGTTAAAAAACAGTACGTAAATGGTATATTAACATATTGATGATGGAGTTTCGATCGGTATTTTTTATTTTTTGTAAAATATTTTTATTATCTCGGAAAAAATATATTTAGATACGAATAGAGTACTGTTAAAAATCGTTACGTACGTAACTATAAATACTTTAATCGCTTACAATATCGTTTCAATAAATTTTCGCAGTTATAACCCGAACATGTAAATTTCGACAAATGTCAAAAAAAGAAAATGTCCCAGCACCGTTAAAGTTTTCCTTTTGAAACGAATTTGGGAATTTTCACACCTCATTCGTTTCGTTTAAATGATTCTTTCGCAGATTAAAACCTTAAATCGAAACGATACTCGAGATACAGAATTTTAATCACATATATATATAATATATATATATATATATATACACTCGGGCATCTCGGAAATGGCCATAATGATTTGAATCAAACTTACCGCATACGTGTTTAACGTGTATTAAGTAATTGAAACGCGTGTACGAAAATTACCAATTTTCAAATTTCAGACTGTGACCTCGAGTACATCCCCGCACTATTTTTGGACATTTCGATTTTTTTCCTGTGGTAAAAACAAAATGACTAAACTTACAAACATAATAGTTAACCACGCACAACGGGGAAAAAAATTGAAATTTCCAAAAATTTTTCGGGGATGTACTTGAGGTTCAAAAATTTGAAAAATCGTAATTTTCGTACACGCGTATCAATTACTTAATACGTTAAACACGTATGCACCGAATTTCATTCAAATCGTTATGGCCATTCCCGAGATGCCCAAATATATACATATAATCATCATTATTTATAATTTATCCACTCGTTATCCGAGTATGGAGTACCACCCACTATTTATGGGTACTAAGGTGGCTAATTAAGCAAATTCTCGCGACATATTTCCTTCCGCACGCATTACATGTAAAGGCGCCATTATTAATGTAATCTGCTCCAGTCGTCTAGAGTAAGCCTTTACGTCGTTTCCTTTTCTCCGCAAGTTGAGCGTTTTGATCCGTTTTCTGTAGACCATTTCCTACTGCTTGTCTCCCGTTTTTACAATCCATTTCTGGCTTCTCCCATTTCTCGGGATCAATTCCGCGTTCCTTCAGTATTTCATGCAAATAGTCTTTATATCAACTTTTACAAAGAAGAAGTCGGCCGTAAAGGAATTTCTTCGGAAGTCTATCGTCGTTCATTCTGATCACATAGCAGCATCTTAATAGACTTGCAATTAGCACGCACTAAAATTTCGCGGTTCGTCACTCGGTCCTGCCAACGAAATAACCAGTGCAGTGCGCTCTAAAGCTTCCAACGAACGTATATTCTTCTTATACGAGACGCATGTTTTTAGGCCATAAAGGGTCGTCGGTAAAACGATGGACTCGTACATTATTAGTTTTGTCGACAATAACATCCGGCCTGTTAACAGGATCCTTGTATTTAGCTTATTTATTACAGCTGAATCAGTTTGTATTCTGCTGCAAATTTCGGTATCTAAGCCGACCTTATTGTTAAGCATATTACCGAGATATTTAAAAAACTTTCTACCTGTTCTATTACGTGATTGCTTAGTTCGATCAGATGTTCCTATTACCGGTTAGGTGCTACTTGTACGAGCAATTTAGTTTTACTCTTATCGCTATGTTGTCTTCTCGTTAATTTGTCTAGTCGCTTTTACGTGTTTCGATGGTACATATTGATCGCATCGGTAACGTTTCTATCGCTACAGAAGAAAAACTTACAAAATAATCGAATTTTCAAATAACTCACGCATCTCATCACGATATTTACGTACCAACGATCTGGTGTACCAGTAATATGCACTTTAGAATAGACGGCTTTATCTCATAAAATCTAGTCGTCGCTTCTCGACATACTCAGCTAATGAGGTTACGAACTAATTTTCAGCCGCTTCTATTAGTCGAAAATATCGACGCGGCTGATTTACTTAAACTAGTAACCGGCAAACAGTTTCTATACCGAGGATGCCCATTAAGAAATTTATATGCCGAGGAAAGATATTCTAAAGGAACGATCTGACCATCTTGTATGCCACTCGGTGCAAGTATCTTCTTCTTAATTCCTCAATCTATTAATAAATTTGTGAACAACCATGATTAAAAGTTTCTAGCTAGAGCTTCTGCTTTTACATCTCCTTGTATTTGTTTTATGTATTTCGTCTTTTCCCTTCAATGGTTCCCTCTATTATTTTTAGCATGTATTCATTGTTTCCGAATATATGTTCAATCCATTTAAGTGCCCTAGTTTTTTTAGGTATTAGAGGTCTTTTTTCATTGACTCTTTCCAATATTTTTTCATTTCTCATCATTCCCGTCTAAGACACCCTTTCCATTCATCTCCAGCTCCAGATTTCGAACGCTTTCAGTTGTTTTGATAATTATTTTATTCAAATTCCACGTTTCGGACCTATACATCGATATACATATGAATACTTTAATGAACCTTTTCTTCGTTTCCATTTGAATATTTCTTTAAGTTAATAATCTTAGTTTTTAATTGAACGCTAATTTTGCCATTGCAATTCTTTCCTTTGTATCTTGTTTACTGCTTCCGTCTTCTTTAATAATACTACTCAAATATTTTTGTTGTGTTACCCGTTTTGTTTGTTCTCCGTCTATTTTTATGTTTATTTCTTTTCTAACCTTTTTTTTGTTACATACTATTACAGTTGTTTTCCTTTTATTTATTTTCATATTTCATACATTGCACGGTGGCGTAGTTGCTGGAGTGCTCGACTCTTAACTCGTTGGTCGGGGGTTCGAAACCAATACGCGACATAGAAAATTTTCATCATTATTTAATTCTCAATTATCGCGGTGAACACAGTGGCACCCCACTCCATATAACATCGTACGCATGCGCATCTGCGTTGCATATAAATAGTGAATTGAATGCTAGCTCATTTTGTATGTAAAAATAAACGTACAATAGTCACGACGTTCGGCAACGAACAATGTGACGACGATGATTACGATATTATATTTCTGAAATATACGATTAATCTGATTTAGATAGCATTTTAATTCTTTTTCACTTCCTGCCATTATTGTAATGTCATCTGTAAACGTAAACATACGAATTTTGATGCCACCTACTGAAATTCCATTATTAGATTTTTGTTTCCACTCTTTTTGTTCAACATATGTTGAACAGCGTAGGTAAGGTTGTATCCTTGTCTGACTTTTTTCCTTATTGTCGGTTCAGTTTCTACTTCTCCTATTTTTATTATTAATTTTTGATTCTTCTATAATGCTTTTATCATCGCACCGACTCGTATCATCTATATTTGTCGTTTTCAGCATTTCATTAGCAAAATTCCAGTCACATTTATCAAACGCTCTATCTGTTATTACGAAATGAAAAAAAAAAACGTTTCCTATCGATTCGAGACCGGTTGCTAAAAAAAATTACTCCGAGTCTTAATTGACAATAACATAAATCATTTTACTTCGTGAAAAATGTATTCGATATGTCAAGTAAGACCGTTAGAACGTAATTATCAAATAACTAGGTATTTCTAACAAAGAAACTGTTTAGGCAGGCTCGTTCTGTTTGACGTGTGAGGAAATGTGAACATATAGGAACTAAAAAAAAACATTTGTACCTCAGAGTGCGGGGAAGAAGTGAAACTTAAAGACGTTTTAACTAAATTTGCTACAGGGTTGTTTTTTTAAATTTTACTATACTTTCAAACACACGCAGAGGTACATATATATATATATATATATATATATATATATATATATATAATAATAATATTAACATTTATTTAGCACAACTAAATTAACAACTTATAAATATCTGTTACAGCTAAAATTTATTTCTAAAATTAATTTCGAATGTGGTCATACTAGGCCCTTTCGAGCGAAGGTTTCTCCCATTTTTTCCCAGTTGCGTTTGTTGGTGTCAACCTATACAGATCGCTCCTGGAACTCGGGACTTTTTGGAATTCGTCATCCCAACGTATAGACGGTCCCGACTTTTTTCTCTTGTGATACGCCAGGAACCATTCCGTTACTTTCTTCGTCCACCGCTGATCTCTGTGTGACTTGTTCTATATTGCTATTTCCTATTGGTGTAAGACCTCTTTTTTCTTGACATAAAATTTTTGTTTTTTCGTTATTTGTTTTTAATGCCGATTTATTTCCCTCTAGCTGCAAAGAGAGAAACATTTGCTCCAATTGGTTGAAGGAGGATAGTATTAAAGACTTTTCTAAAAAATTCTCGGAAAAATCAACTGGAAAATCATATACCTTCACCATAGGAACATTAAATGTAAGGACACTAAAGTCCACAGGTAATCTCACCGAACTAGAAGAAGCTATGGGAAAAACCAATATATATGTATATATATATATATATATATATATATATATATATATATATATATATATATATATATATATTTTATATAATGTGGAATGTAGTGATTTTTTATAAAAAATCAATTTAAAATTAGTTAAAATCACTAATATTTATTTTCTTAAGGAAAACACAAAGCTTTTCGGCATTTACGCCATTATCAAGTGAAAAATTTTAAAAAATCATAATTTTAAAAATATAAATTAAATATAATTACTTAAAAATATGTGATGGTAATCGTGAAAATATGATCCAAAAACGATGTCTGCTTCTGTCGGTCTATTTTTTTTTTATTTGTTGAAATTTAATATCAATATATTTGTTTATTAATTTAGTTTTTTTATATTAATTTTTTCTTCAATATTATTTTCTTGATTCTGTAAAAGTTGTATACTGTTGGAATTTTAAATTTTTCATTTACTATTGTGATGATGTATGATGTCCAAACGTAAAATATAAAATATAAAAATATACAACCACAAAATTTTTTAAAAAAACACAATTTTACAAATAAAATGAAAATAAATATTAAAAATCTGATAATCAACATCACAATAGTAAATGAAAAATTTAAAATTCCAACAGTATACAACTTTTACAGAATCAAGAAAATAATATTGAAGAAAAAATTAATATAAAAAAACTAAATTAATAAACAAATATATTGATATTAAATTTCAACAAATCAAAAAAAAATAGACCGACAGAAGCAGACATCGTTTTTGGATCATATTTTCACGATTACCATCACATATTTTTAAGTAATTATATTTAATTTATATTTTTAAAATTATGATTTTTTAAAATTTTTCACTTGATAATGGCGTAAATGCCGAAAAGCTTTGTGTTTTCCTTAAGAAAATAAATATTAGTGATTTTAACTAATTTTAAATTGATTTTATATATATATATATATATATATAAAAGAAGAAGGAGAAGAAATATATTTACAAAACATATAAACAAAAATCATGATACCTTAACAGTTAACTTACTAATGTATGACGACATTATAATGTATATGTAATAAAATTAAAATTTAAAACGTAAAATTTAAAGTTTTAAACGTTTAAGTACAGGAAAAAATTAAAAAAAAACCCCGCAAGAAAGCAATAAAAATAAATTATAATTAGAACTTAAGTAAAGAGGGAAAACACGTAGTAAGTAGGAAAATAATTCTTAAACAAGTAATCTATGTTTAATTCTGCGGTGTTTGTATTATCGTACGATGAGACTCGACATGTCGTAATCGCCTATTGTGTTAACTAATGCGCTGTCATGCATTATACAATTATGGTAAAATTTACTAGATAATTTGTTTATATAATTAAGTGTATCTAAAAGATTAAGCTGCGAATGCATATCACGCAGTTTAGTACATTTATCGGCGTTTAATATGATTCTGCAGCAGTGGTTTGGTAACAGCTGTAATCTTTTATGAGTACTGTTGGAAACCGAAAACCAAACAGGGCAGGCGTAAGTTAATCGGGGTAGAATAATAGATGTGTATAATAACTTTTTGTTTAAAATAGCTAAAGAAGAGGGACGATTAAAAATTGGCGAGAGTATTGAGCGCGTTGTCAATGCAGTTAGTAATATTGTCATTGAACGATAAGAATCTAATATGACTCCTAAGTATCGAACTTACGTCGACCATTGAATATATTTACCATCGATTGTAACCTCAGATAACGTTAGGTCTTGAAAAAAGTATCGCCTCCGTTTTTTTCTGTGTTTATTTTCAGTTTTCAACGTTTGTAGTATTTAAAGACAGAGTTAGCAGCTTTTTGCAATCTGTTAAGTATAGTGTCTGGTCTATGACGTATAATATAGAGCGAGGTCGTCAGCATATAAGGCGATATTAATATGAGGTAGTTTAGGGATATCGTTTATTAAAATTAAAAATAAGTAAGGCCCTAGCACACTGCCCCTGCGGAACCAATGAGCAGTAAGATCTAATACCGGATTTACGGTTAAGATGGGAGACGTAAAAATTTAGATTGGTTAAATACGAATTTTTTAATTTTATTAATGAAGCCTACTGGGCCTAACGCTACAAAACGTGATTTGAAATTGTTGGTAGTGCAGGTACATGCGTACCGGATATATATATATACATACACGTATATATGTCTATATATACATATACGTGTATATA
Source organism: Coronaproctus castanopsis (assembly GCA_032883995.1). Classification (NCBI taxonomy): domain Eukaryota; kingdom Metazoa; phylum Arthropoda; class Insecta; order Hemiptera; family Monophlebidae; genus Coronaproctus; species Coronaproctus castanopsis. The sequence continues at coordinate 5,258,561 of CM065053.1, forward strand.
TAGAATATATACATACACATATATATGTCTATATATACATGTATGTGTATATATATACATATATATATCCGTCCGTTATTTCGTTGACACACCCAACAAAACGTGGTTTGATAGGTGGGAAGTTTGCATGCTGGAACGTTCATCTAGAATATCGCTAAACGTTCGTCGATCATATAGAGCAGTTCTTATGCTTTTAGAGTTAGTAAACGCAAAGTTGTGCTTATCGTAATGCGAACGACTATATCATCTTACAGTTATGAACCGGTCAAATGCCGAAAGCATCGTCCGCTGAAATGTAAATATAAGTAGAAATAATTAAACGCGACACTCGACCAGAAGGTCGTACTTCAGAACGAACGTTAATAATATCGGTACGACCTACTTTTGCGGGAAATCTATAAACCGAATAATTGCGACCAAAGAGAAATCTACAGCTAAGCACTGTAGATAAGTGACGAAATGATAAACAAAACAATAGCGCATAGTTTTAGGACGACACTGAAGCCAGCTAACCTCAGATCAGTACGTGGTGAATCAATTTCCTATAACGTAATATTACGTATGCGGTTCTAAATAATAACGAAAAACCTATTATACGACTATATAGTTTTCACCTGAAATTCTCTAATCAAATTTTTCCTCGATTATACCACCGGCTTTTCGGTCGACCACTCTCCCTGTTAGTCCTCTCGTGTAAGCGGATAACAAACAAACAAAACAACGGGGGTATATTTTCATAGTAAAAATCTACAAAATAATCCAGATAATGCTTAACCGGTAGAAAGAAAAAAAATACCTTAAGCGAACTGCTCTAATAATATGCCATCTCCTTATTTCAGATTAAGTAATGAAAATTAACAGGAAAAAAAACAATTAAAGTAATTTAATTATAATTTACTATATATACGATGATTAACTCCGATTCTAATATAGAGATAAATTAAAACTATATCGTTAGTAAAATTAATTAACCAGTAATTTATAATAAACTTTATGTTCTAGACGTCTCATATTTCGTTTACATAGTTTTTAGTCGTATGGAATCGTAATATAGGCCTAATGTGTGGATTAGTGTGTGCTGAACACCGAGTGAAGAATTTATAGGTTTAATATATAATCCTTAGGATAGATTAGTAGTTTCATGCATAAATGAGATTCATTCGTATTTTGACTTATTTAATATGCATCGGAGGCACCTGTTTTGTATTGAAGTTGTTTATATGCAGAGTTTGAGAAAGAACACCATACTGGGCACGCGCAAGGTATTACCGGGCTAATAAGAGTTTTTTAAAGAATCATTTTATTATGAGAATTCAGGAAGGATTTAAAGATGGGATAGAGGGCGGAAATTGCTTTATTCGCTTTAATATTAATACGAGATAAGTAGCGATTAAAATTTAGGCGGCGATCGAGAAAGATACCAAGATAATTTCATTAGTCCATTTAATAGGTTTATTCTCTATGAGAATTCTGTTATTGAATGCCTACGACTGAAAAGGATATTTTTAGTTTTGTCTGGATTAATATTAATTTGCCAGCTCTTAAAATAGCGTATCGTGCGATGTTAATCTTTTTGTAATTGCAACCAATCTGCATGTAATGCATCCAACTATGGGTGTAAAGAGCGCAAATCGCAGTAACATCCAGATCGGACATCGTCCTCTCGTTATATATTTCACGTAACGATAATATTCACCGTCGTGATCTTCGGACGATGCTTGTCGACGATATCATCGAGGAATTCGTCAAAAAGTCATACTTTTCCACCATGCTAATATGGAACTTCTCGACCGTCGCTTAAATATATATATATATATATATATTTTAGACGTCTTAAAAAAATCTGGTCTTATAAATGATAATAATATTTTAGTAGCTTTAACGATTGGATTGTTTCGTTTGTACTAACGAAATACGTACTGCGTTGATATTCAAATGTAAACTACAAACCCCGTTAATTTGAAAAAATGTTAGTTAGAAATGCAAATTAGAAAATAAACTTAGAAAGCTAAACACCAAAGAGTGGATTTTAAGCGGATTCTTGGGCACGTTGGACAGTTGGTGCCCTTACTAGAATAATTGTAAACGGATAAAACTAAACTGGGGAGATTATAATATTATAATTGTCAAGGGTCGGTTGTATAAACAATGGGTACACAAATATATATACTGAAGAAACACAACAGAACGGGGGAAAATCCATATATATATTAGTAAAACACACCGTCGATAATAGGAATTCAAGGACAAGAGTATAGAGTAAACAGAGAAAGACTACATAAAATCGGTATGCAGACAACAACATTTTGGACACCATCGATTCGTCTACGACGTTTAAGAATTATCGATAGCTCAACATTATGGTGACCTAGAACGGTAGATAGATCATATCATATGGCAACACGTCAAATTCGAACTAGGAAGAAAGATCTCTAGCCTCGAGTATTATTCGAATAGTCATAAATCCGTTATTTCCGGAATATACGTACTTGAATCATTTTATGTGAACTGGCGAAGAGGTGAATAAGATTGTAACGGGTAAAAGTTAATTCGATCGGAATCATTTCCGGCTTTTCTCTCGTGATCAGTTGCGACTTTGTCGGCGCTTTTCTTAATTATTCCCTACGTCTCGTTTTATAAAATTTCCAAGCTCATCGAAAATTTCTGTTCATTAAGGCGGCTTTTTATCGCGGTTACTTCGTTCAAAGTTAAGTACTATAATGCGCTTAAAGTCTCATATATATATATATATATATATATATATATATATATATATATATATATATATACATATATATCGTCTATATAGGTAGGTTCTGATGCGACAAGTATTTTTACACGTCACAATTTCGGTTCTGTTTCGGTGTAATTTAACGAATATGCGCGAAAGTTGGCAACTTTCGAACAAACTTTAACTTTTTGACACTCTCTTAATTAACCGGCTTTACTACTCGTACCGCCCACGTACGGTGTTGTAAAATTTTCAAATCCGCACCACCCCCTTAATTCACGCTTTGGTTAATACCGGCGGTATTTCCACTACTATCATCGTATCGCCCGCATTATTTTATATTGTTTCGATTCTTTTTCATTTTTAACGTATGGTCCTGTTAAAATTTTCGTATTATCCGCGTAACCACCTACCGCGGTCGGTCGTACGAGAACATGAGGGAGCTGACTTCCGAGCAAACGTCTAAAAATTTGTCCGGAAAGTGGAAAGTATAAGACGCGGTCGTTACATATCGCTCGCTGGCAACTCGTATTGTAATCACGACTCATCGAAGTCATCGCAACGAAAATAATGAATACATTTATACATACGTTACTATTGTGTTTGTGTATAAATAGAAAGTGTACCTATCATTCTCACGCTATATATATATTACGATGAATTACATTTTAAGAGTGTTTTATATATATATATAGCACGTCGTGAACTCCAATTTATGAAGGTCTTTATATTAATATTTAGTCTTTTAATTTAATTTTAATTTTATATATCGTAAATATATTACGAAATTAATGTAAATGTTATTTATTTATAATTTTATAAAAATATCGTCAAAATAATCTTGTAGCGCGGAGCCGAGTTTATAAAAAATTCCAATTATTATTTATACTTTATAATTAGATAAAATAATTTCGGAATAACCGCGTACAAATTAGAAAAAAACGATTTATTAATAATAAAATAAAACAATATATTAATATTAATAAACCCGAGCTTACGTTTCAAGCAACATGCTGCGCTCATCATCAGAACTACACTTTGAAGGCGCATTTAACTATTGCGATCGCCAAGTAATAATCGACACTTTAATTTCATACGGTTTTAGTTTTAATGTAATTTGTTTAATACGTGATTACTTAAATCACAGAAGAGTAAAGTGGATTTATCAAAATGATAATATCGAGGTTGAAAATGACTTTGGTGGTCCACAAGGATCTGTTCTTTTTGTGGAATATTTTATATTCTAATGCTAAATTAAGAAATATGTATGAAGGTCTGAAATTGTACAGCTACGCTGACGACTTACCTTTAGCGTACAATTTAGATATATGTTCTAAATAAAATCTTTCGACTCACATGAATAGATGTAATGAAGTAATTAGCAAAACTTAAAACAATAGCCGACTCTTTAAACTTTAAGTTTGAAATTAGCAAGTCTCAAATTATGATTGTAACTCTGGTCGTGATCGAAATCTTGTGCAAATTTTATGTAACAATATTAAGTTTAATAATCGTGTTTTCAGATACAATGACCACATTGAATATTTAGGTTTTATTATAGATAATCAACTGAAATATAGAGTCAGCATATTCAATACATAAATGATAAGCTCGATAAATATTATTATATTTTTAAATCACTCGTTGGTAAATTACGGGGACTAAATTATAATTCAAAATTAATACTATACAAAGGCTCGGTGCGGAGTTTATACTCATATTGTGCTGGTATCTACTATAACCGCTTAACCAAACAGCTAATTCGTAAAGTAAATTCGAATTGCCGAAAATTTTTGATTGATTTAACATATTCATATGTAACTGCTTCAAATATTGCTATTCAAAATATTGCACGAGTAATGCCTATTGATCTTCATACTTATTGTTGAAATTAAAAGAGAACATAATGGAATTATAAACAAAGAACATCTTAAACAACTTGATTTGCAGATCAAAAGGATTAATGTAAATTTTTATATGACACATATCGGTTATGGTTCTATCGGATATTTTTTGCATAAATTACAAATCATCAATGATGGAAAATGTCGTAACTAATGAAATAGAACATGTTCAGCACATATTATACGCATGTAGTAAATATAACCATCTGAGAAAATTGTTTAATATCGATTGCTCTCTTAATCCTAATGAAATTATTCTATTAGAAAAATTTCCTATTTTTATCTCGGAATTATTTAAGATTAAACATAGATATTGATAGTCACTACGGGTAGCCATAAGCTACTTTTGCAGGCTACTCTATGTTTTTACAAAAACATGCAAAAAATATAAATAAAGGAACTATGATATATGTATCCCCCTTCACACACACACACACACACACACACACACACACACATATATATATATATATATATATATATATATATATAATATAATATAATATAAAATAAAAATTAAACCTGTCGGTGCACCTCCTTGGAGGGAACCGACAAGAATGACTACAGTGGGATGCGAACAATCTTATATATCTGCTCAATACCCGAGGATCTTCTCCTGTCAACGTCTTTAAATAAGATTAGCCACATTAACCGAGTTAAAATTCGATTGTTATTATTATTGTTCCATAATTATTATTATTGTAGTTTTACAGGTGTTCGTGGAAAAATAATTTAATTTAAAATTGCTGTTTTTGCGAGACGCCTGCATAATATTTCTTCTTTGCATCAGTTTTTTTCGTTGTTATTATCGCATCGACGTAGCTGATCGTAACCTCTAATTTCTGTAGTTTCTGTTCGATTATTTGTCAACAATCATCACTTCACTTCCTGTTTTGTTCAAATTAATATTGTAATTTTCACTTAAAACTTGTAGCTTTTTCATAATGTTTTGAAGCTCTTCTTTCTAGTACCATATCATCAGCGTATCGCGAAGAAGTAATTTTGTTACCTCCTATAGCTATTCCACCTTTCCATCCATCGAGGACTTCCCGCATTATATTATATTCTATATATATATATTAAATAACGTAGGAGATATTTATATGCATATATATATATATATATATAGTCATCGCGATACGCTTATACGCTTAGCTACTTTCAAACGAGATAATCACCTCGTGCCTAATGGTAAACGTTAATAGCAGCAATTTTAACGATATTTAATAAAAATCTAATACACAGATAACTTTTTTCAAGGTCGCCGCTAAATTTTCCAGGAAATTAATATATATTTCTGGAGCGAGGCAGAACTTTTAAAGTAGCGATATAATTTACGCCATATACACACATGTGTTGGTGTGTATCTGTATCCACGTGTGTTTAGCGAACCTTTTTTTTTTCATTGTAATTTTACGCATAAATGAATATATATATACATATATATATAGTTTTACATTTATTAGAAGAAAGAAAGAAATTGATAAAAATGAAGCTATTCAGAAATAATAAATGATACCCACAAATAAAAATTTATATACGCGATAAGAAGATAATTAAAACCTATTTTAATTTTATTCATAGATTTTATCCGGAAACACCAAGAGAAAATCACGTTTCTATAACGCAGATGACTCTACTAATAAACTGGAAAAAAACATAATTGAGATTTCATGGCACGTATAAATAACTAATGCGGAAGTGCATTAGCAGATGGACTAGGAATATATTGCGTTGATAATCTAAAAGGTTATAGTCGAAGCATTTACGAAAGAAAATTGTATACAAGTCTCTTAATTTTTCATATTGCGTCAAGGTACTTACCGGATACTTTACGCTTCAGCTCAATATGTACGTAGACGGTTTTATCGTTTGCTGCAGATCATCTGTATCACAGTTCTGATCCATCATTTAATATTGCGTGATCAAAAGTTTGTGTTTCCTCGCAGTTGCACTTATCGTTTTCTTCTACACCGCCATTTTCTGAGATTAACATCGCGTGGTTCGTGTTGTCAATCTGTTGAGTGGTCGCCAGCCTATAACTTGGCTCAGCTGTTTGGTGCAGCTTCGTTCCACATCATATGTTAAGAATAATGACTCTGAATTATAATTTTCGATACGACAAGGACATTGAGAGAGACGAGTTGTTTTCGTATTTAAGAAAGAATTGTTTAGCGAGAATTTTTTTTTTTTTTACATAGTACCTAGTATAAAGAGTAAATACTAATTAACTACTTAATTTATTTAAACTAATAGGTTGATATTCTCTTCGCAATATAGTCTAAGATCGGCACGTGGTTAGGAATTAAATTTTTTTATATGTAGATTTAGACGCGTAATTTTGAACAGGATAAATGTAAATTAACAGCGGTTCAATTAGGGATTTTATATGTAATTAATTTCTTCCGAATACTTAATTTAGGTTTACTTTTTATCTAATGCGGAAAACGTGAAAATAATCCGGTAAAATGTTTTTCTCCAGCATGACATCTAGGTATTTAACTTTTTCTTTCCAAAATCTGGATTAATATCCGGTCTTCTTCTGGAGAACAGTATAGCCTTCCGTCAGCGTTTATAAATAACCTCTTCACTTGTTGAAGAATGTACTATAAGTAAAATATGCTTTCTAATTCGTTAATTACACCACTTGCTCTGAAGGATGACGTTAGTAATATTGTCGGCATATTATTATTATTATTATTATTAGCCATAGTGAACGATAATAATTCTAATTATTTGTATAACTTACTCTAAATATACATTAATATATACATATACACATATATACATACATATACGTACCTACATATATATATATATATATATATATATATATATCATTTAACGCATAGTTATTATCTAGCCCTGATACTGGGCAAAGGCCTCCCTCAAACGGTCCCATTCGAGCCGATCTCCAGCTACTCTATGGTATTGTTTATTTTGAAGCATTTTGGTTATATCATCCTGCCATCTTAATTTTTGCCTACCTTGTCTTCTTTTATTATAGTTACACCAGTCTGTGACTGCTTTTGTCCATTTATTATTTTTCATTCTAGCTACATGTCCCGCCCAATCCCATTTAAGTGCTTTTATAACTCTGCTAAAATTATAGCTAAATTTCAACCTATTCCTAATTATTTTTAAATTTACTCTATCTTTTAGCTTAACATGTAGCATCGATCTCTCTAATACGTTTTGCATTTTATTTATTTTATCTTTTGTGTTACTTGACAAAGTCCAGGTCTGGCATCCGTATATAAGAGTTGGCAAGATACAGGTATTCATTATTTCGCTTTTTACCCTGTTGCTATATTTCCCCTTGATAATATACTTCAAAGACCAATATTTCTTCCAAGTAATATTAATTCTCTTTCCTTGTACTATTTTTCGACGATATTAACCGACCTAAATAAATAATATTGTCTACTTTTTCTATTAGCTTATTATTTAATTTCAATTCTTTCGTTTCACATCCGAAGGTTAACATTTTCGTTTTATCCCGATTTATGCTTATAAACTCGCTTCCCTATCTCATTTAATTTAACATAATTTGTAATTCTTCCACCTTTCCCTATATCAATACTATATCGTCGGCAAATCTAATATTGTTTAAAAATGTATTGTCGGCATATAGTAAGGTGCAAATTTGAATTTGGGTTATATATATATATATATATAGTAAAAACGAAAAAGGTTTCCTAATAAGTCGTCTTGCGTAGTAATCACCCGTTTAGAATTGTAAATTACACTGTTCTATTTGCTTTTAGTTTAAAGATGTACGTTGAAGAAATCGAATTTAAAATTATCTATTTTCTAACCGTTCCGTCTGAAGATCAACCGTAATTTCGGTATAACTTCTGTTTCGAAATCAGTTTAAAAAAAAGAAACTAAAAAAAAAAAAAAAAAAAACATTTTCGTTAATAGATAAATTCTTGTTTAAAAATAAAAATTCGAAAATCGTTTCCTTTCAAAAAAAGGTCTTTGAATAACGCGCCTCCCGTATAAATTAAGAAAAAACGCCGCCTGAATGTTCTAACTTTATATAAAAAAAAAACGTCTAGAAAAGGGAGAATTAAGAAGAAAGAAGTTAATTAAATTCGTGTAAAGTCATTCGCAAAAAGCCTCCTTACCCAACAGGAAAAAAAAATGATGAAAATCGCCATAACGGGGTCGATTATCCGCGCTACGGCTGGTTCTTTTGTTGCCGCCGATGTTCAAAGTGAAAGTCGAGCTTTCGGAGATCTACTTATTATCTTTATTTCGCTTTACTCCCTCCATACCCGGCAGGGATGGTTTCCTTTGTACTGTTTCGACGTTGAGAATACTTAATTTTCTTAACTAAGAGGATTCGATCCTTCTCAAGTTTCTATCGATTCACTTTTAACAGATTCGACCAACTTAGATAATTAAAGTTTATTATCTACGCCGAAAGAATTTCGTCACGCTTACTCGCTACTTTTTTTCTCTCATTAATACCTCACGTATACGGCCGCGGTTCCAACATCAGTTGAAACGAGCTACATTCGCAGATGATAATTTCATCTATCAGCGAAACATACAATCAACGAAATTAGCGAATGGACACGAGATTAGAGAATTATGCCGAGTCGACAAAAATCGGTTCGCGTTATTTATATAATTATCATCCGGCATGTCTCGAACGACTGCGCCTATTCCTCAAGAGGATAATGCAAAATATAAATATATATATATATATATATATATATATATATATATATGTATGTATTTGTACGCTCGACTTAAAAATGCGTGTAAAGATGGAAAAGGAACAAATTACTCATAAACAGCGATAAATGTTTAATTGATCGAAATTCCAAGCTTAGTCTAGATAACAAAATACATTCATATGTGCAAATAGTTAGACAAAGGGTCTGTGCGAAATAAACAAATATGTTAATCATTCAACGGATACAAAATATCTTCAGACCAAAACTAGTGCACAATGATACCATCGAAATGAAGACCAGCATTCGGATTTGTAAATCCAACCTACTGATGAAACAATATGCCACTAACACACACACACCACAAATGACTTCGTTTTCATTCGAATTTAGAAGGCGCGAAATCTGTTAATCACAACGACGTTAGACGCCTTAAGAGTACGAAACCGTTTCAACTAGCAAATGAATTCCACGTATTATTTATTTGTAAATGTACGCCTCTTTAGTCGACTGTTAATTTTTGTTACTGGTACTAATTTATACATTGAATATAAGATTGTACTAATTTAAAAAATAAAAATAAAAAATGTAACTACATATCCATAACGTAATGTAGGACGTAGCGTAACGAACTTACATGGTTATGAATAATTAGTACCCATCTGTTGGTGGTAAACAAAATTTAGTCAAATGAATAGGTTAAAACTAGTTCCTGAAAAAAACGTCGTTTACGTTAAAGTAACAAAAAAACTGAACTAGACAGCATTAATCTATACTACACTAAGAAAGTTATAGTGAAATGTTTTGATATATATATATATCATCATCATCATCATCGCCATCGTATTGTTCGTTGCCGAACGTCGTGACTAGCTCTTGTTCACTATTTATATGCGACACACATGCGCGTGCATATTATGTTATACGGAGTGGGGAGCCACTGCCCTCGCCATGATAATTAAAAATTTAATAATGATGAAAACGTTCTTTGTCGCGTGTTGGTTTCGAACCCCCGACCGTCGAGTTAACAGTCGAGCACTGTAGCAATTACGCCACCATATATACGTATATATATATATATATATATATCACGTTATGCCTATATCTACCCACTGCTGGATGTAGGCATGTCCCAGACGTTTCCAAAGATTCCGGTTTTGAGCCAATCGGATCCAATTGATCCCTGCATGTCTGGATGTCAGTCAGGCTTTCGATCGTGTATGGCATGAAGGGTTACTTTCAAAAATAAAACGCACCCTGCCACATCCCTACTACACACTACTATCCTCATACCTGTCACATAGATTTTTTCAAGTCAAATTTTTATGCTGTCAATGCTGGAGTTCCGACCAAGTCAGTACATATTTACAACTAGGTGGAACACATGCCTCCTGTTGATCTTAATGGTAGGATCCTACAGGAAAATAAAGTCCGATACGTGTGTATGTGGCTTGATCGCCTCTTGACCTAGAAAGAATATATCAGGTTCAAAGCTAAAGACATAAAACTTAAACGGCGGAACATGTATTTGCTCTTGGGCAAAACTTCCGAATTACCTCTAAAATCGAAATTATTGCTCTACAGAGCAGTTATTAAGCCGATGTGGACATATGGCATATCACTCTGGGGAACAGCATCAATATCGAATATTAAAATGTTGCAGCGATCCCAATCAAAATGACTAAGATTAATAGCCACCCTGATATATACGAAATGAAAATTTACATAAAGACTTAAAAATACCAAAAGTGCACGAAGTAGTTCGGGATTGCAGTAGAGATTACTTGTACAGGTTAGAGGGTCACTCTAACCAGCTGGCGGTAGGTTTATTAAATCATGCCAATGGGCCTCGCAGAATGAACTATTGCATACCTCTAGATCTTCCCCACCGGTTTGAATGATTGGAGAGGTAGTTTGTCATAACTTACATTCCATTTGCTTATTGGCTACAATTGTTGACGCCATATTTTATTCGGTTAAATTTAGTCAATAACTAGTAGCCTATGCGAAATATTTTACAATATTCACCCCCGGCTCCCGGAATGATTACATAAGTTTATCAACGCCAATTTTTTTCTATAATAATATATACGCTTTATAAAGTTTCCCCTAAGCTTCAGGAATGATTACGTTTATCCCGGTCTGTTTTTATAATATTTGACTTTATTTCCGTGTGAAAATTAATGTTACTTTATAAATTAATTCTATTACTCGTTATATAAAATGACTTAATTCTAAATTTAACGTACGCCAAGTCTTCATTCTACCAGAAAAAATTCATGTTCGTTACGTTAACTTTAGAATTTTCCGCATAATTAATTACAGCTTCCATTAAATACGAATGTCCGATTTGGAAAATTTCATGTGTCAGCTTCCTAGTTTAACATAGTTGCAGATTCCAAATCGTTTAAAAAATGTTTATGTTTATTCTTCTGACCGGTCCGATGGAATATTTTCTACTTAAATATTCATAATAAATTATCTAACAGAAATTATGCTGGCAAATTATCTAATTATGCGGATGACTTATTATTAATCAATAATACAATTCCATCAACTAGGCATAATATTCTTAGACACGTTGGTATATGTAGTTCTACCACCATCAACGAGATTGGTCCGATAATTAAATCTTTAAATCTAAATTTGCATATCAACAAATCTCAACTCACGGTTATATCGAGTCATAATCTTACATCAAACTTAACGATTGAACGTTTAAACATGCAAATTATATTAAATACCTCGGTGTAATCGTAGACGATAAATTAAGTTACATATTCGGCATGTCCGTGAAACTGTCAACGAACATTATTATATTTTTGAAACAAAGGGTGGTAATATATGGGGTATTAATTATCGTTCTAAATGTATGAAGTTATTGTTCAATCTTTGTACTCTCCTTGTTCTTATGTAGATTATCCTTACCTAAGTAATTCGACGCTTAATAGTACTACCTCTAGTTGTAGAAAATTTTTTATTGATGTAATTTTTCTTGTAATATTGTATCTAATATTTCAATTAAAATTATGGCCACTAATCGATTTATAAATTAAAAAAAAAAAAATAGTCTCTAATATTCATTAATAAAATATATCAATATAGTAACGTCAATAAAAAATAAACCTTAACGGTACGAAACCATTACATAACACAAATGTTAACTGGTCGTCAGTTGTATATAACTCTTGCATAAGCTAAAAATAATCGACTTCAATATTTACATGGACCGTAATAAAAAAAATTATTGCAACTTGTGAATGGAGTAATTTTTTATCTTAGAATTAAACACAATATTGTCGTATGCAATTTCACTATAGATAACTATATAATCTCAGCAAGTTACAACATACGTATTATCTAACTATAATTTTATTTCATACGAAATTTCGGAGATGTAAAGAGAAACTACCTAAGGTAAAAAGATTAGTGAAATTTTGAAAAAAAAAAATAATAATTTCATTTCTATAATAATAATATAATACACGAATACCATAAATAGATGTATTCCACGTACAAGAGAAGACGATGACACCCTTCATAGATAGAACACGGCTAGGAACGAATTGGCAGAAGTAGAAAAAAAAATTATATAATAATGACTAATAGTGAAATTAGTTTTCTATAAATCTCCAAATCTTTCGAAAAAATAAAATTTTTCAAAAACACCTCATACAGCACGGAGTTCGACGCATGCGCTACCTTGCGAAGGAAATTTTCACTACTGATCAGTACTATGAAATGTGAGTTTTGTTCAAATGATTTAAAATATAAAAATAACATAAATCTTCAAATTCATCTAATTCGTTTGCAGTGATAGTTGGTGCAGGCTTTAAAGGATTGTAGACGAGAGAAGCATAACGTAAGAATTCTTCGCGGGTGTTTTAGCTGTCGACAACGTTTATTGAACCCGTAGCGGGTACAAATTAGCTCCCATTCCGTTAGTTTATCCAATAAACGCCGCCGGTCAGCGCGCAATTTATTTAAAAACATTAAATTAAAAACTTCCATTTAAAAAATTATAAATTGGTAACTAATACCCCCAACCGTAAGACGAATAACGTACAAGTTCAACAGTAATAACGGTTTAAAATCGAAATAATAGCTCACACGAGCCATTGTAATCGATCTTATACGCATCTAATTTAAAATATATTTCAAAATTATACAATAAAAAAAAATGAATTAAAATGTTAACTAGATACTAACCTTTTAGTGCCTAATAATTTAATATTTAATTAGATAACTAACCTTTAATAACTTAATAATTTATTTCTGAACAGTATATAATTACAGAACAAATCTTAAATATTTAATTTAATTAGATATCTATTAATTAGATAACTAACCTTTAATAACTTAATAATTTATTTCTGAATAGTATATAATTACAGAAGAAATGTTAAATATTTAATTTAATTAGATATCTAACATTTAATACCTAATAATTTAATATTTAATTAGATAACTAACCTTTAACGCGTAATAATTTATTTATTCGTAAATAATATATAATTACATAACACATCTTAAACGTATCCTAATAACTTTATGAATACACGAATATTCGGTTGCGGCACTAAAAGCCATCTCCGATTGTCAAAATGAGAAACAACATTGCTAAGGAAATATTGATGCTTCAAACGTTTCTCTGGGTTTCCGGTCACTCGGGCATTCCTGCAAATGATCTGGCCGACAGAGCAGCCAAAGAAACCTACAACAGATTTCACCCGCTACTTGAAGAAAGCCGTCGCAACTTTGTGGATAGCCGGTCTAACCAAAAATAGACTTCGACAAATTAAATCTAATGTGTAATTTTCGAATTCGCTTTTCTGAAATAGTCATCAACAAACTCCGATTCGGCCACACTCAACTAAATGGCCACCTTTTGTAGGAGAAATCTGCTCCAATATGTAATATATGTAATATTTCCGTTAATCCGAAATATCTTCTGTTTAATTCTGTTAGATGCGCACTAAGCTTTTCAAGCTCTTTTACTGAAATATTTACTGATGATCCTAACTCCTTATACGAATTAATTGTATTTATTCATCATTCCAATTTATATAGTTTAATATAAGAAACGTAGTAACCTAACTTATATTCATCCGTACCTGTAGCCATTAGTAGCTCTGTTCGTGGCACGTAAATTTAAGAAATGATAATAAATAAAAAACATATCTCAGCAACACAGTGACTAACATTCACTTTAGTTTTTTTGAGAAAACACAGTGAAATCTAGCGAAATTGGCTTATTTCAACTAAATATATAATGATTATAAAAATACTCACTCACGTATAATACATCCGTTATTTCGTTTTATTACAGAATGTTCTTATATTACGAAAATATTAATAATTATTCGTCCCATAAATAACTTCGCCGAGCGACTGATATTAGAAAATCTTGTTATTATTATTAAATAATAACGAAATAAATCATTTAATTACGATAAAAACAAATAATTTCTACCTCGGTTTTTTACGCTAATTCCTAACTGCCCGGTTTTAATACCAATATTTCAGTAATATCCCGAATCCACTATGTAAATGACAATTCGGATAAGCGCAAAAAAAGGATAAATTATAAATTAAACTTTTTAAATTATAAATTACGAAATAACTCCTTAATAATACAAAATAAAAACAGACTTAATCGCTATAATTTTTATATTTTATTTTATTAGCGCGAAGCTTATCGACAGTTACGTCATTATCAAGCGTGCATAAGAAACGTTTAATATATATAAATTAACTGTAATATTTATTAAACGATAACTTTTTGATATAAGTTTAACTAGCCGGAATATTAAATTCATTTTTACAATAACGTTAATTTATAAGATCGATTTTGAAATTAATTCTTCGACAAAATTAAACGTGTTATTTAATCAATTATTACCAGAGTTCTGTGTTTTAAGAATAAACTGCGCAAGATATAATAACTTTTATACAGATGAATAAACTAAGAAGTATCTTCGTGTATAAATGAAAATTATGACAAGTTTGCGGCAAACGCTCCAAAGAAGAAAAACGTAGCGTAGAAAATATAACAGATAATATAAAAATTTTACACGTAGAATATAAATTTGAAAATAAAATTATTTTAAAAATTATAAAACGCAAAACTAGTAACAATTTATTGACAACAGAAAATAAACACACATGAACTCACTACTCTGCAATATATAAACATAATAATTTATTAAATAACGCGATCAATTTCGACGAAGAATTAATTTTAAAATAGGTTTTATAAATTGAAGTTATTGTAAAAATAAAGTTAATATTAAATTACATCCGGCTAGTTAAAACATATATATATATATCAAATATATAAGTTATTATTTTATAAGTATTAGAGTTAATTTATACTAAACGTTTATTGTGGTGCATGATAATGATGTAACTGTCGAAAAGCTTCGCGCTAATAAAATAAAAAAAAGAATATATATATAGCGATTACCTGTGTTCTTATTTTGTTTTATTAATTCAATAAATCACTACCCTCCGATAACATATAACTCCTTAATATACGTATATTATATATATATATATATATATATATATATATATATATATATTTATATATATATATATATATATATATATAGATAGATATAGATATACAGTAGCGCAACCAGAAATTTTTTATAGAGGGGGATAGAATTTTCAATAGATTTAGAACCTACCTATTTTTAAGGGTCGTAAAGAAACTAAGTATAAAATTCAACCTTTTAATTTTACCTTATGTGAAACAATTTGGCTTAGTGTTAATACATAAAATGAAAGACCTGATGTGCATACTTTTGAAATCACTATATGACAAAATTCAGTTTTCGTGGATTGCGTGTTAGAATATTCAACACTTCATTACTGTTAATAGTAATTTGGCGATGAACATTCAGCATTGCTAATCCATTTAGACGGTTTTTTAGGCGTGCATTAGCCCCTTATCCCCCCTGATTGCGCCGCTATATATATATATATATATATATATATATATATATATATATATATATATACCTATAAAGAAAAGCTAAATTGAAATTCGTTTCTGTCTCCTTTATTAGCATAAAATTGAGAAAATTATAAAAAAATAAAATTGCGAAGATCATCGACGTCACGGTGAATGGGATATTTAAATTTATAATATAAACGAATAATCCAATAATGGGGTATAATATTGGAAAATAAAATCGTAAATATACATAATAAACATAACTTACTAATTACCTTAATATATAGACGTGTACAAATATATATAATATATATAAAATGTATATACATTATATATATAATATAAAATGTATATACATATATATATATATAAGCTCGTTAATATATGTATATATTTCGAAAATCGAATCAAAAAGTACTTCATAAATCATAATGAAGATATTTTTCAATTACAAACGTCTCAATCTTGTTGTGGTTATGATAATCAGGATAGAACGATTTCATCATCATACACCACTAATAATACCCTACATTAATGAATGGATATATATGTATATACATAAAAAATGTATATTATGTATTCGTATATAATATAACCAAAATGATTTTATGAATTTTCCCGTTGTTTAGAATAGTAGAACAAAAAATCTCGGTATCTGGAAATTCACCTCGCTGTTCTCAACGTAATAACGACCCTATTTTCAAGGAGGCGTTGATTAATATTCGGTCTTTTCCTCTAGCTTCATGTTTATTCATAAATTTGCGCTCGGATAAAGGTATAAATGTAGATACGAATATAGGTGTGGACGAAAATAAATGATAATAAACAAGAAAAAAATAGGAATCAATTTTTAAAGATAATGAACGTATTATTATTAAAAATAGTTTCATTAGCTGGCGCTTTAGATGTTAGCTAGTGCACTAATTTACGAGTTTATTAAATAAGCCTAGCACAACTATCGTAATTAAACGTAGTTGCATACTTCATTATTCTGAAGTTGTACATGTAACACCGTTCTCGTCAGATGTTGCTGGCCTAGTTCGCCCCAATTGTAAATGTGCCACATGTTTTATTATTGTGTATATATATATATTCAACGTAAGAACAGCATCTGGAGCTGTATATGGTAGTCTGACAGGTTTTTTTTTTTGTTTTTTCTAAATCTACGTTCCGTGTATCGTAACTATTTGATTAAAATAAGATATTTGGGCCACATCATGAGAGTGCATAAATACGAAATTCTGCGTCTCATTATGGAAGGAAAGCTCTTAGACGAAAGATGTCAAACGATTTTCATTGTTGGTTCCCTTGTTGAAACATTCGGGTCTGCCATGTAAAGAAAAGACATATGTTGATCACCAACCTTCGTGATGGAGACGACGAATACAGAAATAGAAGTATCACAATTGGAGGCACGAAATTTAAAAAATTACAACAAAAGTATTATTTATAAATTCGAAAACTCGATTAATGATATCTACACTACCCTTCAGCAAACGTTGTGAGTCGAACGATACGAACTCGCATTGTTCCCGGTATTGGTCTTAAATTGAATAATCTACAAATAGGAGCTCGACGATTAATTGACAACAACGATGTGGACACGTTAGTGGTGTAGTTTTCTTTTTCTTTCAATAAACGAAATGTATGTCAAGCTTGTATGCCCTACCCGTAATCGGCGTAATATTACCTCTTCCGTATGGATGTGCTGAGATCCACTGCTTCGAAGATAATTTGATAGATCGTAGCTTACTGTTTATAGATATTCTCTGCCATTTACTATTCCATGTCGATTCAAAATGCATTCTTTGAAGTCAGTTATCGGTGCAGTTGGAAGGTTATTTTTGTTGATTCGGCTATTGAATTACCGTATATACTACAGTGAGCTGGTATACGCAAAAGTTTTATGTTCTTAGGTGTGTCTTGTAACGTGAGTACTATTTCGTCGGCTATCGGATGCAAATTTTTATTATTTAACAGAGTTCTTAGTGCTGAAAGCGAGTCAGTTCATAAAGTGAAATATTTATTTCTGTCGGCATCTGCGTATTTCAGTGCGAATCTAATGGAGTATAGTTCTGATTGGAAGAGCAATTTGAAGAACTGCATTTTCGTCGATAACTACCGAACAACCTACAGCTGCAGAAGATTTCGATATATCTGTATACATAAATACATATTCCGCGTGATTTTCATTAATCTCCTTTAACGTTTCTTCGATCTCCTAAATATTTCCCATATTTATGTTTCGGACTGTTAGATTCCGTTGTGCGTGCAACTGTGTTCAAGGATGGCATAGAAGTATTAGCGCGATAACGTGGGAGTTCGACGTTAGAAGTTTGAGTGAGTTTATGCAGACTGGCAAGATCGGTATTTTCCTGAGTAGCCAGCATGGTCAAATATTGTCTTCTTAATTACAAGGGCAATTCGGAATCTTCGCATAAAATACCGTACTCCATTTTTAAACGTCTTAGGTTTAGACGAAGAAGGCCCTACCTAATATTACGCGAAAACTTGGATCCGATTGAAAATTCGCGGTGCATGCGTAGAGACGTCCTTTGAAGTTCCACGATAGCGGTGTGGACAATATTTTATTTTGCCATACAGCATCAAAAGCTTTTTCAACATCGAAAAAGTCCGCCAGCAGTATTTGAGAAAACTTTTAAAATGCATCGTTTAGATCGAATCACTTCGTCCTGATCGAATATTTCCGATAATAGACGGCGGTTTACAATCTTTTCCAGTATCACTTACATAAAATCGATGTAAGTGATACTGGTCGATAGCTGTTCGACAGTGTGCGATTTTTATTAGATTTCCTTGACGGTATTACAAGTATCGTTTTGCTAATGTCCTGTGATACTTTATTGTAGATTATAACGCATGTGTAACATATTCTTGCGTGTATTTTAAACGATTAATATGAATAATATGTGAAGAATCCGGACACCGATTGCTTTTGGTTTTGTACGTTTTATGACTGTACGAATTGGTTATTGATTAATTGTATATGGTTCACTCACCATCGAAGTTTTAAAACAAGCGGTTCTTCTGCTTGTTGATATACTCTATAATCTGAAGAATAATCGTTACTTTCATTTGTAGACGATGCAAAATAATTAGCAAATATTGTATTTAAATGCACGCTGTTATGTACAATACGGCTCTCCGTTCAATATTTCTTATCCTATTCCATATAACCTTGATTGGAGTGCATGAAATATGGTTTTTCCAGGATTGTCGTTTAGCCTGTTCTAGAGTATATCTGGATTTAGCTCTTAGTCTTCTAAATAATAAATTATTTCTCACAGTTTTTTTTCTGGTTATAGTACATCTTTCGACCACCAAGGGACCTTTGTGTTGTTCTTGTTCGTACATACTTTCGTAGAAGGAGAACATGTTTTTGGCCGTGCTATTAACGTAACTGCGAAAGAGTGTACTACAGTATCTCTTCGCTATATTAATATTCGAGTTTCAGCTGCACACATTGTTGTAATTTATCTAGTCCGTTTTCCTAGAATTAGGTTATTTATTTGACGACGAAACTGGAAATTAAACTAAAGGACATAAATAAAACTTAATCAAAGAAACCGTTTACGGTTATCAAGAGGGTCAGTATGTCTATCACATAGTGACATGTTCATTACCATCGTTTCGACGACCTCTGCCAACATCGTTTTTTCCTATTTCCTATTTCATTGTATACGAATCGCTTCGCCTTTAATTTTTCTATTTTATTTTTATCTAAACACTATTTTCCGCCTAAGTATATATCCGACACACCCAAAAATTTCCTTGCAATTTTTTTAAAACCTTCGAGGAATACTACAGGGTGACCAAGAGAAGACGGACAGTTTTGTATTCCGAATAACACTGCTACAACGCAAACCGCACATAGTCCACTGTTATTGTATACACGAGATATTCGTTTTTGTCTAGTTTCAGTTATCATGGCATCCTATAAGGAGAAGAAGTGTTTTTGCGCGGAACGTTATTTTCGGCGTGAATCGATCACGACGGTGCAAAGTGAGTTTCGAAAAGAATTCAAAGTTATATATACCTGTACCATCCCGCAATGTAATTTTAAGGTAGGCTGGAAATTTTCGAGAGGCAGCTTCTGCAGCGGATAAAAAACGTCATGGTCAAAAAAAAAAACATCGATCGAGTTCGGGCAGTGTTTATTCGTAGCCCCGGTCGCTCTGCTCTCATCATGCTGCTTCTTTGAACCCGTGGAGAGAATCTGTTCGCCGTATATTGCTGAGAGACTTGAAATGTCATCCTCATAAACTGGTAATAACTCAGGAATTAAAAAGTACCGACCACGCATAACGAAAACTAAAATTCGATATTTTTATCGACTCGATATCCCATGTTTTCTATCTCTACCTATTAACTTATTAATTCTGAATTAATAATAATTTTATTTCCA
The DNA here is from genome assembly GCA_032883995.1 of Coronaproctus castanopsis. Lineage (NCBI taxonomy): Eukaryota > Metazoa > Arthropoda > Insecta > Hemiptera > Monophlebidae > Coronaproctus > Coronaproctus castanopsis. Next base: position 5,279,268 of record CM065053.1, read on the forward strand.
GTGCGTTGAGGTCGGCGTAGGGAAATATCTTATATTTTACTATCGCATATATAATATACATTGCAGTATAAACTTCAGGAACAAATAGTCCGAAGTTGTGAGTACACGGTGTCGGGGAAGGTAGACAAAAATTGAATATATATATACATTTACTTTTTTATTTGTATGTATGTTAATACGTGGGTTTGTATTTATGTATATAATGTGTGCGCACGATGTATTAGTTACTCACGTATACACGATAAACATAGTACGATAATAATAACATACTGGAAAAATATTTTTCGTGGGGGGTTACTGAGAAGAAAATATTTCTAATTCCGGTCACGCTTTACGTGTGAGTTTTTCGCCCTATCTAAATGTTTAGTCTAAAAACGTTGTAGGAATTTTTTTTTGGTTTCGCATTTTAAGTAAATTTATCCCCCTAGGGACTAGCCTGAAATATATATAATGAATACAAGCTTGATATGTTTATATGTACTTACTACACATTTGCATTTATACTTAAATATATGTGTATATACATGTTACACAATGTACGTATGGGAAGTTATATGTATGTATATTTTAAGCGTATATATGTGAAATCTCACACGTAGGTGTAAAGTTTATTGTACGGTACGTACCCTTTCTAGCTTCTCTGCTGCCGTAATAATAATATATATATATATATAATATATATATATATATATATATAATAAAATTAAGTTTTACCCGAGCGATATGGGTAGTTTTTGTTGGCCCGTACGAATGAGACTATATCTTCCACCATTATTTTCTTTCGTACTGTTTTATATTATATTTTACTTATTTTTTTATGGGTTTCTCATACGAAACTTACTAGTTGGGGCAAGTTCATTGATAAAATTATATTTATAAAGATGCAGAAAAGTAATGTGATTATAATATAAATTGTAAATAAAAGTCTGAAAACGAAGAAATCACACACACATATATATATATATATATATATATGTATGTATGTATATATATTTATATATAAAGAAAAAATATATATATACGTATATGTTTATTTACATATGCGTGTAATTCTCTAATAATAGTGGGTAACTTATAGATAAGATGAAAAATAGATGAAAAACGCGTTAATTAGCATCTATAGTTGTTTTAAAATAAGTTGCTATTGATATTAATGTAAAGAAGAGAAAAAAATATAATGAAATAAAATAAGGAAGGAAAATATTGATTAATTGAAATATATACAGAGTATCATAGTAGCAAATTAATTAAGAATTAGAAAATGCAATATCGAAATAGTATATAATGTAAGAAAAGAAAGAAGAAATATATATACGTATACATACATGCAGTGGCGCAACCACAGGAGGCTACCTGGCTCAAGCCCCCCAAAAACGGTTTAGAAAAGTATAAAATACATATTAAGAAGTTGTAAGCTCCAAAAAATTTCCCACCTAAAATGAAAGTTGAAACAGATGAGAATATTTGAAAGAGCTCCCGTTATTACTAATAAAGCTTCATTTTGAAAAACATGCAAAACAGCCTAGATTCCAAAAAAGTACTGTTAGAAAATTTTCGTTACCTTCTGTCTGCTAATGACATTGGAAATCAAGCTGACTGTGCACACAAAGAAAAAAAATGGCCCTTTGTTAGGCCATTCGGCATTCGAATCTGACCTAGGTCGTGAGCAACGCATTTTTTTGTTGTTGTTATTACTTGTTCCATTGTTGTTCGTAGTTTGTTTTGCCTGTCTAATTTTGTTACACATTCAGCTGTGTATATTTTATTCAGTTTTATTGCGAATTATTAATTTTTTGGGGGGGAAGTTTGAGCTCACCCCAGATACAATTCCTGGATGCGCCACTGCATACATGAATTATAGTGCGAAATAACAAAAACAGTATATAGTGTAAATGTATAGAAGAATGAAAAAAGATATAGACGTATGCATAAAAATACATAAATATACCTATATACCTATATATATATATATATATATATATATATATATATATATATATATATATATATGTATATATTAATTTATATATATATATGTATATATTAATTTATATATGTGTGTAATTTAACTTATAGATAAAATATAAAATAGTTGAAAATCGCGTTATTCAACATCTGTAGGTATGTAGGTGTAACGTGTTTAAAAATAATTTGCGATTAATATTAATGTAAAGTAGAGAAAAAGTAAAATAAAATAAAATAAGGAAGGAGAATATTGATTAATTAAAATATATACCGAATATAATAATATTAAATTATGATTTAGAATATATAAAATTAAAATAGTATACAATGTAAGAAAAACATACATATATGAAATAAAGCAAATATATATATATATATATATATATATATATATATATATATATATATATACAGTCGAATCCGCTTATAAGGGACCCCGGATAAGAGGGACATCCGTTTAGAAGGGACAATCGCAAAACCCCGAATCAAACGTATGAAATGAAGATTGTTTTAGTTCGCTTTAGAGGGACAACGCCTCGGTTATAAGGGACAAATAGACTTTCAAGGCAATAAATAGTGAGAGGGGCGATAAGCCAGCCGATATAAAATGACACTTCCGGTCGTAAAACGAAAATATTCACATAAACAAAAATTGAATAAAAATGTTTTAGTCATTTTTACAATTCGTTTTTGTTTAAGTGAACATTTTTGTTTTTTCTTTCTTTTGTTTGAGATGTCCTTCTGTTGACATTCTTTTATTGAGGCTATACTGTTTTTTGCTCTGTACGTTTATTAATAATTATGCACTCTCCGATAGCTTATTATGTTCTTAGTTTAGTTCTGCAAAAATTGTAGTGCATCGTGCGGTTTTATTTTTTTTTCTTACGAAAATTTTATTTTCTTTTTTTAGTTCTGGTGAATTTTTGTATGAATAAAATGTCGCATAAATGTTTATCATTAAAGGAAAAAATTTCTATTTCAGACAAAATCGAAATTCAACCTCCCAATATTATGCCTATTCGGGAGTTAGCAAAAATCATGGGCGTCTCCAAAAACACCGTCTTCCGTTTAAAAACAAATGAACAGAACTTACGTAAAAAATGGAATCGTACTGAAAAGGGCAGTCAGGTTCTTTTACCTTATGTATGCCTCCTGAATTTTTCTCTTAATTTCCATATAAATATTACGCATTAATAAAGTTTGTTTATTGTTTACTAAATTGTATATATACTCGCTTCAATAAGAGATTTTAAAAAATTCCCTTATAAGGGACAACCGGTTTTAAGGGACAAATGTCTTCCGCCCGATGTGTCCCTTATAAGCGGATTCGACTGTATATATATATATATATATATATATATATATATATATATATATATATATATATATATATATGTATAGGTCTACATAAATTATAATTCAAAATAATAAAAATAGTACATAATGTAAGAAAAGCATAAATATATAAAAGAAAGGAAAAAAGAGATATAGACGTCTAGTATATAAATACTTGCATATATACGGTGCCAATATAAAAACACATGCACAATTATAGTAGTTAAATAAATGAAATAAGTAATTATTAGAATTTTTAACAATGAAGGAAAGTAACAAAACCATTCAAAGAGATGTGTATTCGTAGTATAATTAATATTTCATTCGGAAACCAACAGATTATTAAGCATGCAAGAAAATAGTTAAAATTATTTGTTCTGTTAAAAGTAAAGATGGTTCTAACGTTTAAATCGTAGATCAGAGGGCATTGGACAAATAAACGTAAAATGTTTAATATCATCGATAGCACTAATCCACTAGAAAATGTAAATGTGATACAAAACTTACCACGTCACGGAGCACGTAGGCATTATACAAATTAACAGCGATATTCTTTAACCGTGTTTAAACCGTTTTCTGCTCAGAACCTTTTGCGATGAACATGGCAGGTTTTACTTCCAGTTTGTCAAATGTCCTACCTAAATAAAAGTGAAGAATTAGTAAAAATTTTTTAATAACATCATTCGGAGAACTTAAGTTAACAAGTGTCAACATTGAGAAACTGGTAATTCTTCGCATGACCAATCTTTCTAACAACTCTACACTCGGATATTATAGGGGCATCGATGATAAAAAAGATCCGATGAATAATAAACAAAAAAAAATATATTTTTTTTTATGAGGGTGCCTTTATAGCCCACCTAACGAGATACTGCGGGGACTATCAACATCTTAATCAAGGATGCTGACTTGTTTAGAAACGTCGCTATATGGAGAAATAATTGTAGATTATCCAGATGGAGAAGGTATTTTACGGAGGTGTAATAGTCGAAGGACGTAGCAAGACAAGGTAAGTTAAAATCGCTAAACTTTTTGCAACAAAAAATCACAAAGCTTTTCAGTTGTTACAAAGTTCACCAATTTATATGTCAGACAGAAGTCACATTTGATTTTTCTGTTCTATCGCGTTGTATTTACGTGTAAATTTTATATCGCTGATTGTAGACTACGTTGCTTACTACAATCATTCTCGGATTATTTTTTATAAATACTGTTTTTTTTTATTTTGATATTTTTTTTTAATTATCTAAATTAGTATATTTATACATTTTATTTTTTATATTCTATATATTTATATATATTTATATTTTTTGTATTTTATTTTTATGGTCACTCGATAATGGCTTAACAGCCGGATAGCTCCGTGTTTTTTTATAATAAATTAACTCATTTTTGGTTATTAATTTTTTTTAAATAACTGCAATCCGCATTCAAACAAATAGATAATATTTGAGATCACATTAGTAGCTGAAGTGGAGCTGGTGCTACAGAGATGAAACCGCGTAATATGGGCCCATCTTGACTCTTCTCTGTTGAATTTTGAGATCTTCAACAATACTAATAAAACCTTTAATCCTCGAACACAGTAAACTTACATCTGCGAGCAAATAAGCATGCTAAACCGTAATTATTAATTGATTTGTTATGTTTTTTACTGACAATTCGTCGATCCTCTAAACTTACATTGGGTAGCAAAGAAAAATGCTCGACCACAATTGTTAATTGTTTGGTTATGTTTTATTTATTTATTTTTTTTTTTTTTTGAGAAATTACAACACAATTTCAAATCAGCTCAGAATTATGGTACTCATCAAAATGAAACACAACGATATATAAGACCGCATAATGATGATTACATCAAATTACTACACTCCACGTAATACTGGTATCGCGAGAAATACATTTGATATAAAAGAATATATTAAAATCTGACTAGCTATTTTGGATTAGTGTACTTGTTATTCTACACATTTTTTACCAGTTTTGACACATTCTGCATGGTAATGACTTAGCCAACTTGACACAGCTCAAAACTCACACTTTGATTTAATACAATTTCATTTGAGTCGCAAACAACCGTATTCCAGTTTGTGTCTAAAATATATGAATGCCTTATTCTCAATCTATCGCGCTAATTCTTACACCATTAATATTTTAAGTATGTCCATTCATACTTACTTTTCTCTTTTCACTTTTTAACCCAGTCCTTTTAATTCCGGCGTAGCAAATGAACGGCCTAATTGTATAAACACATTCAATTTCTTTGCGCAGTCTATTGCATGCGCTTTACATATAATTCAGTGCAACATTTCGATTTTCTTCGCATTATCCTGTATTTAGCGCAATTTTTACAAGTGATCGTCTAAGTGTTCGAAAAATGCTTCAGTTTCTGCCACGCTTCAATTTTCATTCCTTCAGCCGATACTTAATTTTATTCGATTTCTTTCTACGACAAAACCTATCTTTAATTACCGGTAGCGTTTGCGCACACGACGAACCTAGAATGAGGTGGTATCAATATATGACACGTTTGAATATTACGTACTCTGTAATAAACGATAACGAAATTGTCTTCGCGAGGCAGATGTAATCTTCCTTTATCATAAAATAATCATCTTGACTCTTTAATTGTTCGAGCTCTCGCTAATTTCTTTCTTTCGATCCAATTATTTGAAATTTACAATTTTCATTTACTACAGTTACCTATCGTACTGCTGTCATCCGTTTATGCTGCTCCGACCCATTTATTCGGATATTTTCGAGACTCATTCCATTTTTCTGATTTTCAAACTATTACCTATTTGTCCTATGTAATCTAAATATAATACTTTCTAAGAACAATAAATTACATCGTGTAACCGACAAATTCGGCAATCCGATATGGAACATTTAGAGTGTTTTCCTAGCGCGTACACCCGCCAATACTAATTCAATTCTGGCGCGGAATTTTCTCGCACATCTCTTATTACGTGAGGATACTGTACTTTTCATCGTAATAGCCGCATTTTTCTTGCAGAACTACAAATCGAATTTACTGGTAGTTGAATTTAAAGAACCGTTTTCTGACCCTAGACGGTAGCTACCTCACCTTTTCTATTCATCATATGTCGGCAATCCTGTAGCTGTTTAATTCTATATACTCAGCTAGCAAACGTCTTATATCGGCACAGGCTCTTTAACGCCTGCAAAATATAAGTTTTCTAATTATCGTTTACAACGGTCGGTGTTTACTTATTTCCGCACGTGTAGACTGTACCTAAAACTAAATCAGCATATCGTGTCTTTGATATATATATATATACATACAAGAGGCTATAAGAGATACTATTTAGCGTCCGAACATGTTCTAATTACTAAGTATTTTTCTTGCTTAATTGTCACGTAATTGAGCAATTTTCTCATTCCTAATTCATTAATTTCTTATTCACTCTTACGATGTTTGCGTTTTCAGTAGTTATATAAATTACTAATTTTACGTAATAATGATAATAATGATAATAAAAGCCTTTATTAGATATTTCGTATATAACAAATTTCGCGATAACTAAACCCGAAAGCCCATTTTCCGAGCAAAGGACTCCCTAGGCTGATTAAATTGAATGCGTTTCTAAATAGTTCATACAGTCGGCATAATACACCGATTGGCATATAATTACCAACGTTTTTGTATCTCCATTCTTGTGAATTATGATTATTTCCTATTTCGGCATCCGTCCACTTCATCGTTTTCTTTTGTCGACATTTATTAAATAACGTTCGTACGCTAGTTATCAGCATACCGTCTCCGAATTTAATCATTTCTGTTAATATGTCGTCTGTGCAGGGTGCTTTATTATTTTTTGAAAATCGTGATGATGCAATGTAAACTTCTTTATTTATTTCTAAGATATTTTCTGTTATATTATTACCGCTTCGATTGTAGTTACTATTAATATATATATATATATATATATATATATATATATATATATATATATATATATATATATGGGGTATCATTTAGAGCTATGCTCGTTTACATAAGTAATTCTAAATATTTGAACAATTGATAAAAATTAAATGTACGAAACAAATTATTGATGCAGCACATTTTACCAATCACCGTTAGACTTCTCTTTCCTTGGTATAGTATAAGTAACTCCACGATCAATAAATTACAAATTATTCAGAATAAATCACCTCGAATCATACGTCTTTTCACGCAAAAATGTCTCACACGCTAACAAGCAAGCTGCTAGATTTTATCGTAAATGCATCACAAATCAATATTCGCTCGTACTTAACACATCGTTCAGTTACGATACAAAAGATATAAACATAAAAGAATTAAACATTTGCTTCTCAAGCCCTATAGTTCCAAATAATATTTTTGTAATCGCATACTGTTTTATGTTACTTAACGCTAACCGAGGTTTAGCGTATGTTATCGCTATTCTTACCATATTTATACATAAGTACGATACAATTAGGTACTTTTATAGTTCTAAGCGTACTCGCTACGTTTCCTACACTTCCTTCGTTCTATATGTGTGTATATATATATATATGGATATATGTATACCTATGTTTAACGCGATAAATGATTAGGGTTTTTATTGTATTTTCCATCTGTATAATCGTCTCTGTAATGATTGTAAGGTAACTTTAAGACCTATTCACTAAATCTGAGTCGTTTGTAAACCATTTGCTTATTATTCATTCATCATCTCCTATCTGTATATTTTACCTTATAGTAGAAAAATGCTTAATATTATTAATTTCGAATTTACCCGTTAATAGAGAAAATAATTTACTAAATTAGATTCATTGTTGATCGTTTAACGTTGTCGAAGTGAATGGTCTAAAACTTCCGGGTGCACCTTATGGTTGGGCCGGCGTCAAAATCATCGATGGGCTATCGAAAAACTTCGATATTTTTTATTTTATTTTTATATGTTTTGGTGAATTTCGAATATTTTATATATTTATGGAAAACTAAGCTGTAAAATTCTAAATTAGACATTTCGAAAACATTACCCTTAAGCGAGGATGTTTTTGCACGGTAATTGTAGAACACTGTCAAGCTTTATGAAGTTTGAAAGTTCTGAAAAGTTTATTTTAATACACGCGTCGCGGAGTGACGGTTCATAAAGAGTGAAAAACTGTTTGAATGTGCCAAGGAGGAGTTAAGGATTGATCTGATCTATTGGTAACTGCATTTTCGATTTTTGTGAAAAATTTGTTAGTCGCATATGGTTTATAATGGTCACGATTGGCGTTTGTTGCACTCATCGGCAATTGTGTTGAACTAATGAAAATAGCATTTTACAAGGATGTAATGCGGATGCAGATCCAGTAGTAATGCAGAAGCTTCATAAAGTAAGTGAATGACGGGTGTTGTTAGGTATGCTTCGAATGTCAACCAAATATTTAATGTTTTCAATAGCGTTTTACCAGCGGGGGAATATGCAGAAAACCGTAGTCACCGTTAGAACATATTAAAGCCTTATACATCATTATAAGCATATTTTTGTCGGCGCCATAATCAGTGTGCGATAGTCTGCGAAGTATGTTTTTGCATAATTTAATAGCATACAAAAATAAATGATTTGATTTGATAATGTATTATTATTAGTTTCGATATCATTGTATACACGCATACATTATAGATATATATACATATATATATATATATATATATATATATATATATAATATATATGTATATTGTATACTCGTTCTTCTTTCTACTTCAAAATAGTAATAGCGATAATAGTGATAATAGTAATAATAATAATAATAATAATAATAATAATAGTATCGACGTTATAATAATAAAACTAATAATATAGACGACGATAAAAAGACGAATTAATAAATTAAAGAAAAATAACTTCCGGTGGTAGAAAACGGTAAATTTAATCGACCGCTGTCGGTTAAACTTTTTACTGTCTGACAGACACGAAGAAAGAGAAAACAAATAAAGAAAATTTCAATAAAGAAAAAAGGAAAAAAACATCTAAGAAATAATAGCAAAGGGGAAAAGTAAAAAGTTCTAACCAGTGGGCGATGGAAATTGAAAACAGCGATGTGGGGTATGTTGTTTTAAAAAGGAGTATAACCTCGGAAAAAAGTTTATCGTCGACGATTTATGTAATAAAGGAGGAGACACCGGATTAAGAAAAACTGAAAAAAATATTAAAAATAAAAATAATTATTATTATTATTTTAATTTAGCTTACACCGGTCTATTAATTTTCTTTTTTAATTTTTCCCCCTGAAAATCGACGCAATTTATTTAATTTTCTTTCTTTATCAATGTTTTCCTTCCACGGTCTAACGAGCTCTCGCTGTAATCAAATTATATATTGAATTCGTCCATTACCTCTATACTGTGTGTGTTTTTTTTTTATCTAATCAACTAAATTATTTGAAATCCGTTTCGACATTGACTTTTGTGTTTTTCGATAAAAATGTCGTACGAAAACGATAAATATTCATCTATACGCGATTTATTTCTTTAATTAAATCGAACGTTTCGTAATTTTTGTCGGATTTTTAGTAATTAAATCGAAATTCAACACAACCAGTAATAGGAATTGAGACCAATTCGAAAAGTTTCTAATTAAACTCTCCGTGACATATATATATCGTAGTTGGAGACTATATTAACGCTAAAAAATAAATTAAGGATCCAGACGAACGACTACTAGAGGTTGAAACTTGTACTGAGCAGCTCGAGAACCGTAGTGCGCCTTCATGTCAACAAGTGAACCATTCGTTATATAGTACAATAATGTATATGAAATATGTCGCGGTGGAATAGTCGCTAGAGTGCTCGACTGTCAATACGACGGTCGGGGGTTCGAATTCAATAGGCGACATAGAAAATTATCATCATTATTTAATGCAGTATAACATCGTATGCGCGCGCATCTGCGTCGCTTGTATAAATAGTGCATTGAATGCTAGCTCATTTTGTACGTAAAAATAAACGTACAATAGCTAGTCACGATGTTCGACAATGAACAATACAACGATGATGATTGATATATATATATATAAGAAATACATACATACTTTTTTAGATATTTTCTAGTATATTTGCATATATAAGTATATACTTATATTACGCATACGGAAGAGGCTATAATAAATTAAACGACAACGCATCCAATACTGGAAATGCTGTCGAAAATTGAATCATCTTTTAAATATAATCGGAACATCGATCAAAATCGACCATAGACGGGCAAACTATGAAGTAGTGGTCTCATGAAAAAGCTTTTCTTCTGAAGAAGAATTACTTTAACCCTTTCCGTCGCGATGTTCATACGATACGTGAAATATTGTATAATTTTCTGGTTGACGTGAAATGTCTCAATTTTAAAATATTTATATAAAATTACTTACAAAACGGTATTTTATAATAAACATTCTATGTAAAATTAATAATTAAACGTCAAAATTTTGATGTGTGACTGAAAGGGTTCAGCTGTGTTTATATTTTTTTATCAATTTTTAATTAATCGGTTAATTAACGTACATTAACACTCGGGGAAAAGTTGTGAAATTTTTTAATAAATCCATCGGATAATTTATCTATTCCTGAAGTAGATAAGCGGTTCAAAACATTTAATGATTTCGAAGTATCGGAAAAATAACACATCGCAAAATACATTTATATTTATTGTAAACAAATTAATTGTATAAGATTTTCTTTAGTGTAAAGTGGATTGATTAGAGCACAGTAAACTTAATTTTGGATGGGCTCTTTTCAGTTCACTATTTTATAAATTACATGCGTCGCAGTTAAAAATAAATTTATCGCATCGTATTTTACGAACTGGGAACCAAAAAGAATAAGCTAAATAAATAATTAACGTACGCTGTTTGATATATATATAAAATAATCTTCAGCCTATATCAGTCCACTACTAGACGTAGGATTTCCTCAATTGTTTCCAGTTATTAATATCTTAGCTATTCGTATCCAATTTTATCTTGCTACTTGTTTAAAGTCATCACACTAACGACGGTTTAGCCATCTACTCCTGTTTCTCTTCTTGTTAATTGGCCACCATGCCAACGTCCGTTATGTCCATCTCTTATCATTTCTTGCTTTATTTTCGCCATTTACTTCTCAAAATCATTGAGTGTCCAGTCTTCTTTCCCACCCATTTATTCTGTTTTCGGTCAGATATTTTTAAATGTAGTTATTGTAAACGTCCGTGTTTGCGAACCGTATATAAGAGCCGGTAAAACCGGATTCGTTACATAATTTCCTTTTCAATCATATCGGTATTTCTCCGAATACGTTGTCTAGTTTTCCAAAAGCTACCCATGATATATATTCCTGTCTGTAGTAATTGTCCGAGGTATGTGTATTTGTTTACCGGCTCTATATCTATTTGTTATTCTTATTTCTTCGTCAATATTTGACATTACTCGGGTTTCGTGTAAATTTATTCTTAATCCGACTTCATTCGAATATGCATATTTAATCCATTTATCAGAGTTTTTCAGCACTGGTGCTTATTATCACTACGTCATCTGCAAATCTAAGGTGATTGAGATATTCTCCATCAATCTTTATACCTTTCCAAATCAAATCTATGTGACCCAGAAAACCACCAGGACAAAATTTCTGAATGCTGTGATAACTAAAGCTAGGCGTACGATAAACGTGGAGCACACGATTTGCGTTGTGGCGGTCTTACCAATTGCGCTATTCAAGAAATAAAAACCCGTCCGTCTTCTCTGGGCCATCTTGTATATAATAACCAATAAAAAAGTAATTAAAAGTCACTAATATCTATTTTTTCACTTTACAATTTTTCGTAATATTTAAGTATTTTCTTTCGTTTTATTTTATTATTTGATTCCTTACCCCTCTTCCCCTTTTATTTTTAATAAATTGTATATATATTTTTTTAATATTTCATTTTTGTCGAGTCTGATAATGACTTGATAGCTGAAAAGCTCCGTTTATTTTATTATTTGGCTTTTTTTGCTTTTTTCTTTTTATAAATTGTTTATAATTTTTCATATTTTATTTCTTTAAGTCCACTTGATAATAGCATGATAGCAGGAAATCTATGTGATCATTGTATTATATATATATATATATATATATATAATATACATATATAAATTTAGCGATTTTAACTCCTTTTTGTTTGTTTATTACGCGTACGTTTATTTCACTTCGTCAAATTTGGCTTCGATATTAGTCGTATATTACGTTATCGTTCGACTATTTTGAATTCCCAATCCGGACTACTATCGATACGATGTCGACTTTAACACGGCCTTATCGTAGACGAACTATTCAAAATAGTTCGAACCCACCTTACTTCGTTTTTTAGAAATACTAATATCATCTTCGATATTCTAAATTTTCTTCTTTCTTTTTTTTGTAATAAAAACGAATAAAAGTACCGTACGAGGAAAAGATTATATGGGCGAACGAATTTTCCACCAGCTACGAGTAATACGTAACGCGAAACCATTAGCTCGGAAAAACCTAACCCTCGGAACGTATCTACCGATTTTTACTGGAACACCCCGCGACTAAGGTGATTCGTTTAAAATGAAAGAACTCTCCATGTTTTCTCCTATATTAAATACGAAAATAAAATACCCCCCACCCACAAAAAAAAACAAAAACATATATTACTTATATTATACTACATCTCTAGAGAGAGACGGAATCAAATTCTAAGATGTAGAGGTTTAAACAGGCGGAAAATTCTTCGTATCATCAGTTGTTATACCTGTTAAAGAAAGGAAAAACAATTTTTCTTTTTCCAACAGATAAACGACGGACGCTACCGATATTATAAAATGTATCGCGTCCAGAGGGCCGGTTGACGGATAATAGTCCGGAAAACGGCGAATTTTCTACTACGCTCCGCTCGTTACGTGTAACGCTCTCTTTAATCTCCTCCGACGGGCGGTCATTGTGCGACGTATAACGAGATAGTAAATAGTAAATAGTAAATAGTAAGTAGGAAAAGGTTTCGTTACCGAGAGAAATTCAAGCAAGCCCCTGAATTGGTCAAAAGATATCCGTCTTAGAGTAATAACGGGAATAAATATTTCCCGGACGAAAACAGATTTCCCGGTAAAAAAAAAAAAGTATCGGTAATGGGGTAACAATATCCGATACGTATAATCCTGTCGTTCCTTTAATAATACGTAAGTCGAAGAAAGTACACGTCTTCGCGAAGTTCTATATTCCGTGTCTTAGCCGAAGACAAAAAGATCACCTCATACGATTTTCATCTCACGTGCGGTATATTTTTAGTTTTAAAGCGGACTCTAACCGAAAGTGAAAAAAATGAGGATAGCGCAGCACCAACGGACTCCGATGTCGAATCTTCGGATTCGCAAGCTACTCGCTAAATTCGTCGCGACGCCGTTAAACACTCCAACAACCTCAGTACCTGAGTTGTATTCGGCATGCCTACATATGTACACTATACATACATACATATATATATACATATATATATATACATGTTATAAAGCATACTCTTCTGAATTACTTCTAGCGACATAGCAATTTACCGTGAACGTACAATAGAGGATAGACTAGGGAACAATATTGCAAATTTCACGCGTGAATATTTGCCAAATTCTCATAATCCGAGTTTACATATACCTCACCGCATAACGATATTCCGTTTATTCGCAACTCTATTTAAATTTGTCGTTTTATATATATATATATATATACATACTTTTATGTTATATATATTTTTCATATATACCTATATTTATACATATACATTGTGTATATATATATCATCATCATCATACAGTGCTAGGACTGGTCCACTGCCATTTAGTTACCTTCTATCTCTCTACATATATATATGTGTGTGCGCGTGTGTGCGTGCATGTGTGTACACGCAAGAATATATTGACGCAGGTGCTGAGTATATATGTAAATTTGTGTGTACAATATGTATATGTATACATCCATATATATATATATATATATATATATATGAATAGATATTTATATACATATAAATTCATATGTATATATATGTTTTGTATACACTCATGCTTATATTTACCTTTGTAGATTTACATATATTGTATATATATATATGTTGTTGTGTGAGTGGTGTATATATATATGTATGGTTATAAATATACGCCTTAGGTAAACTATGTAAATTATCCGAATTGCGAATAATCGTATCGCGTAAACAGCTGGTGTTGTTGCAATAAAAGGAAATCAACAAATGATGTGCAGCTCCAATTTGAACAAGTTATTAAGTGATAAATGCTCGGTTAAATATGCAGCTTGTTACGTTATCGGCGATGAATCTATACATTCGTCTAGTTTACGCTGGCTTTTGGTTTATTTATTTATTTCCGTATTTCGTTGTGGATTGTTTTCTTTAACGGGCTCTTCCGACAGACATCGATAATTGACGGTGAAAAGACCCGCACCCACGTGGTGTGTGTAGCATCCGACTAAGTAAATACGGGTAGAAATTTAAATCGGATTACAATTTGGTAAACGAAAGAACCGATTGAATTATTAATGAGACGGTTGTATACGCTCGTATGTATACGTATATAAATATATATTTTCGAATACAGGCGTATAGATTTATGTATATATACTTTTCTCTCAATAATTAACAGGAGAATTAACACGCGGCACAGATTTGTCTCTTAAAACGGCACCGTACACGCGATATCATTATAATTCGAAGATCGCTTAATATGTCGATTACGAAAAAGCGTTTAATCCAATAAAGCAAAGATACTGCAAAAGTACAATATCGATAATAAAGACCTGAAAATAATTAAAACGGTATACTACCGGGATCGTCAGCCTACAAGTCGTACAGTTAAAAGATATCAGGCAGTGATGTCCGCTCTCGCCGAGATTATTCAGCATATACACGGAAGAAATCATGAAAAAAAATGCGACGATAGAAAATGCTGGTGTTAAAATTAACGAGTAGCCGAATTTATGCAAACGATAAAGTATCGCTTGCACACTCAAGTGGGGAGTTGTAAAATATGTCGAAGAAATTAAATCGAGAAGGCAAAAAAACTCGACGTGGGAAAAACTAAAATAATGAGATTCACGCGAAACTCTAAATGCAAGCCACGTAATTAAACATTGAAGGGGAAAACCGTCAAAGAGTTTAAATATTTGAGAGCTCCGTTAATGTACGGACTTTAAGCGTGTAATGTATAAAACGATAAAGCTCACTTGAAATGTTGACGATCAGGCATATCTGGCTAATCTCATAGACAGAGAAGAGCACAAACAAACAAAAAAGAAGTGGAATGGAAATGACGATCCTGGTAGGTGACATTCTGATGAGGAAAAGGAAATGTGAGGTACACAAAATCAGAGAGAAAGGATTATAGAAGTTGATTAATAATGGAAAATCGAAGGGAAACCTCCGCATTGAATAAAAAGACATAACATCGAATGGAACCAAAACCGTTAAGGACATAGTGGACGCCACAAAAAGCAGACGATTATAGGGCGGATATTTAATTTGAATGCATACGAATGTTGGTGTATACAAGCTTTGGATGATGTATATACATATATATGTATACATCTGATTTTTTATATATAGAATATGCGTATTTACTTTACTAACATTATGTACATTACATAAATGCAAAACCGAAATTGAATTACAAAAGGGATCTTTATTACAGGCATTACATCTACGAAAGCAGGTCCATACACATTTATCCGTCACGCACCCATAAAAACGTTTATACACCATGGTGGCATAGTTGCTAGAGCGCTGGAATGTCAACCTAACGGTCCGGGGTTATAAAGTTTGTGGTCATGGTTAAATTCTTAATTAACATGGATTTCGGTGGTACGTCACTCCGTATATATATATATATATATATATATATATATATATATATATATATATATATATATATATATAAATATATATATATATATATATATATATATATATATATATATATATATAGAGAGAGAGAGAGAGAGAGAGAGAGAGAGAGAGAAAGAGAGATAGATAAAAAATATGTTTACAAAACAAATATATGTTACAAAAAATAAGCAGAAAAACATGACGCATTTCGAACACAACTTTTACTAGGCATACTAGGTTGACACTAGAATGACGGCATGAGTCAAAATGACTCATGGTGCCTAAATATTTTTTTTATGACTGCTGTTTCACACTGTATGATGAAATAATTCTCACTGACTTTTTCTAAAATGAGGTCTTCTGTAAAAGCTGTTCGTTCATTTTATTGAAAAATGTGTGGTATGTCAAGAACGCGGCTACTAAAAATTAAGTATCTAAAAGGTTTCAAACGAGCGAAAATCACTCATTCGTTCGTTTACTGTGGTACATGCCGTATACATGCTGTTGATGTGTTATAAAGGCTAAACTTAATAACGAGGGAATATTACGTGAATTATAAATTCCGAATCATTCGGAAGCGTTAACGATTTTTAAAGTGATTACGATCTACGAAACAGTGCGAATAATACATCTTATAATGAAGATCATGCCACAGCAATCATCAGATTCAGAAGCACATTATTTTGAAAGTATTATTTGTGAAGGTGAAAATGTACAGAAAATTTGAAAATCTGCGAAATATGGACATAAATAGAATTATAAACCCATCGAATGTGCCGGGTTGGTGTTTTACATATGATATATTACGAACTACCCCTGGACCCCCTCTATATGGCTTACGTAACATTGATGAAGATTCTGTATTAGGTTCATTTCATTTGCTAATTAGAAATGAATTTTTGAACATCGTTGTAACGTATACAAAACAAAAAAGCACAGGCTGAAGATGAAGGTCGGGTCACGAGTAAAAAAAATTTTTTTTTTTTTCCACTAATGTATGCAAGAGGTGTTCTGGGTTTTCAGGATATGCCACTAAAAAGTTACTGATCGAATAAACGAAGCGTATTGTTGAAAAGTCTGTCACCTGATCGCATGTTGCAAATAATGAAGTGTTGTCGTCTTGATCGGCCAGAGAGAACCCAAAAATACGTGAAAATAAATTTATCCACGCATCTGAGATATTGAATATATTTATGGCTAACTCGCAAGAATTTTATCATTCGAATAAAAATGTGACGTGTGATGAACAGTTATATCCTATCAAATGTACATATAAATTTTTGCAAAATATGGCAAATAAACCTGATAAATTTGGTATAAAGTATTGAATATTAGCTCATACAAAAAGTAAATATTGTTTGAACGGTATCTCCTATCTCGGGAAAGATGAAAGGAAATCAATTAAAAAGCTAATGATGAATGAACACAGATATCTCCTCACAGATTACCAGTGTAAGGAAAATAAAAATCATCGCTGGCCCATGCATGTTTTTTATAGTATATTAAATATAGCAGCGCTGAATGTATGAGTCCTCTACAAAGAAGTAACTGGAAAAAGTATGAGTAGAAGAAATTTCATTTTACAACTAAAAGAAGAAATAATTACTGATGATACTATAACGGTAAATAGTAATAAAGTGACATCGGGAATCAAACAAAAATAAAATGGAACATTGTCAAATCGCAGCAGAATGCAACAATATATCATCAAATATTTGTTTTGTCTGTAAAAAGTGTACTTGCGGAAAATGTGCCTGCACAGAAAAATTACATTTGTAGTAGATGTCACGTTCAAATTATGAATAAGTAAATCATAATTATAATATACAACTATTATTGTGCGTACATGTGAAGTGTGTGTCGTATAAAAGTAAGACTACTGATCGATAATTTACTCAAAACATATTTTTAAAAATATGTTGAAATATATATATAAAAAATTATCCAATATTTTGTTATAATATAAATATGTTTATAAGTATTATATATATATATATATATATATATATATATAATACAAAAAATCATATGTAAGTATTAACTCAATAAATATTTATATGAATAAACATATAACTATACGGTAACATAAATGTCTTATGAATGTGTTCGATATTTACATAGACTAGAAGATTCAAAATTGTTCTGCAGCACATATGTTGTAGTCGTTGTAACCTTGCTAATTTAGAATGGCTAATATATGATCATATGGGACAAGCATAAAGCATAATTGTTCTTATTATAGTTTTGCAGATTATTAATTTATTTGTCGAGTTGACGTAACATCGTTTATAAAGTAATGAATATAGCTTAGAGACGCGTGAGTTTTATTGCAGGCTTATTCAATATGTTTAGTATTCGGTATCACATTTAAATAATTAATATCGGTTTTTCAAACCAAAGGTGCGTTGTTGACTATCACGGGTGGTTGCGGTCTTCATTTCGCGAATATAATAGATTGTGTTTTATCGGAATTAATTTCGATTCTCAATTTATTGAAATAAGAATTTAATTCAATAAAACTCTGAGTTATTCGGTACGATGCGCAGTATATAGCGGATCATCAGCGTTTAATGACATCATATAAGCGTTTAATTTTGGGAATGTTATTAATAAAAAGAGGAATTAAATAAGGTCCCAGTATGATCCCCTGTGGAACTCCCGCTAATGCATATTTTATGTAAGAATTTATAAAAATTCTGTTACTTAAATAATGGTGACTAAGTCGGACTAAGTAATTAGGCAATGTAAGTTGAATAATTTTGTATATTAAACCAAGTTTCATAGTGGCATCAAGGGCTTTCTCTACGTCTAATAGCGGTAATTATTTTCATTCAGTTATGATTATTCTTGCTAATTGCACGACAGCAGATAAGTTACCCCTAAATCCAAAATGTTTATCATTATCATCTGTGATTTTTTGTCAGTCTACACAAAATAATTTTTTCTGCTATTTTACTAAAATTACTAATTAACGACACTGATCGCGGTGTTAGTATTAAATGCCTGGACATCTGTGTTGTATATATTCAGTGCCTTGAATGGTAGCACATTTTGTAGCTATCCATAATATACAATGGGTTATTGACGATGTTCGCAAACGATAGATACATCGATGATAATCAGTATATACGTGTACACCAGTGCATTTTATTAATCGGTGTACCTTCCTTAGTAATTTCCGGCACATCAACTAATAACCGTTTAGTAAAATAAGATGTCGGGATTATCACTGATTGATAGTTAAATCGGTCGTGATGAAATTTTGGTACTGGAATATTTTCATATTAAATATTAATTTGCGACTAATCGAATTACCATTTGGTTCTCCGATTAAACTTTACTCACAAACGAAGATAAAGATGATGTTACAAATTTTTGTATAATACAATTTCAACGATTTTTTCCTCCTTATTTTGCCAATTATCGGTACTTTATTAAAAAATGCGATACCCTAGAGGATATGGAACTTCATTCCAAATGCATATATATATATATATATATATATATCATCATCACCATCATCATCATCGGTGGCTCGTTTCGAGCATCGTGACCCTATGAATCCTCATAAACGAACGTTTTTAGCCGCCATGTAGTTCGATCTGCTGCCCGGTCCATCATTTCTCGTATTGATGCGGTGCCTGCGATTCTTTTAATTCTGTCTATATATCTTGTTGGTGGCCTGCCTCTTTTCCTACGACCTTCTACCATACCCGTCATAATCATTTTTTCCAATCCATTCTGTCGTATGATATGTCCTGCGTATGATGTTATTCGTTTCTGTACCACGGTTTGTAATCTCTGATCCACCTTAATTTCTTGAAGTATTGACAAATTAGTTTTTTTCGCAGTCCATGGTATCTTTAGCATTCGCCTCCAGCAGTGTATTTCAAACGCATTAATGCGTTGTGTATCGCTCTTTTTCATTGTCCAGCATTCTGATGCATATAGGAATACAGAGAACACCAGCGAGTTCATAAGACGCATTTTTGTATGTATTGTTATCTCATGGCTCTTCCATATTTTCGTTAATTGTAATAGCCCCATTTTTGCTATCTTTATTCTCCGTTTAATTTCCTCTGTTGAGCTTCCGTCCTTTGTGATTAGCGTTCCTAAGTATACAAATCTGTCAACCACTTGTAAGCCATCTATACTTTGTGGATCCTGTGATTGACTGTTGCCATCTTTAATCATTATCTTGGTCTTTTTCCTGTTTATGTATAATCCATGTTCTTTACTTATACTTTCCAATTTTTCAAGGAGCCTGACCATTTTTTGTTCCGATGAGGCGATTATTACAATATCGTCCGCGTATCGCAGGTTATTGATAGCTTTTCCTGCAATTTTTACACCATCTTCCCATTCTTGTAGGACACTTCTCATTATCCACTCACTATAAATGTTGAACAATATCGGGCTTAGTATGCAGCCCTGTCGTACACCTTTTCCTGCTTTGAATTCATCCGACAATTTATCACCTACTTTAACTCTACCTTTGCTAGATGTATATAACGATTTAATGAGACCAATTAGATGACGTGGGACGCCGAGGTTGTTTAATATTTGCCATAGGTGTTTTAAGTTCATTATTTGTATTCGTGTGTCTTTGCCAGGAATGAACCCCGCCTACTCTGAAGATATTTGCGGCAATACGAATGATTTTAATCTTTCATAAATTATGTGAAGCATTACTTTACTGGCATGCGATATTAATGCCATTGTTCTATAATTTTCACATATATTTCGTTCTCCTTTTTTATGGATTGGTATATATATATATATAGATTTTGTCCAGTCATTTGGCCACATATTTGTGTCCCATATTTTCTGGCAAATTCCATATAGGACCTCCACTGCTACATTGTCTAGTTTTATGAACATCTCTGCAACAATTTGATCTTCTCCTGCTGCCTTTTGGGTTCTTAGCTTCTGCAGGGCTAGCCTGATTTCATCTTTCAGCAGTGGTGGTTCTTTTTCAGTTATTGTAGTTTTCGTTTCCATTGTGTTATTTTGTTCACGTTCCCCTTTCATCAGTTCTTCACAGTATTCCCGCCATCTGGATATTATTTTTTCCCATCTATCAGTAGTTTTCCTTCTTTGTTTTTTATTATCGGATACTGCGGTGTAAAATGTCTTGTTATTTGTCTTGTCTTCCGAAACATGTCTCTGGTCTGGTTATTGTTCTTATGGTCTTCGATGTCCTTACATATGTTGTTTATAAAATTGTTTTTATCAACTCTGCACATTTGTTTAATTTGCTTATCTACCTCGCGATACTTCCTGAGATCTTCTTCACATTTCCAGCCATTAATCTTGATTTGTTTCCTTTTATTTATTATCCTCCATGTTTCATTACTGATCCATGATTTCCTTTTATGGTACGATGCACTGTATCCTTTTGCTACCTGTTCCAGAACGTTCTTTGTAGCTTCCCACATGGTGTTGGCATCTCTCCATCGGTCTGATGATTGTACAATGTCTGCCAATTTTTGTGTTGCTTGTTGTTTGTACTCTGTGTGGGTGCTTAGGTACCATCTGTTCCGTATAGGTTTCGACGTTTGACATTTTCGTAACTTAATTTTAAATTCTGCTGCTAGTAGCTGATGATCACTTCCATATATATATATATATATATATATATATATAATTACACAATGCGCTTATATCAATCCACTGCTAGAGGTAATTTTTCCTTCTTTTATTTCACCTTTACGAATTGCCGATCTCGTTCATCTATTTTACACTATTTCAACAACGTATTTCATCTAGTCTGTATTTTTTCTTTGTCAGTCGGCCATTTTGTTATTTCGATCGTCAGTTCTTCTTGCAACACATGTTGCTTAGTTACCTTCGACTGAATGCGACAGTTTAATATGCTGCTCTGTCCGTGTATTAGTTTTTTAGTTTTTGACAAGTTAAGTTTTCAATGTTAAACTCTTTTGTGGACTCGCTGGGTTACAGCAAGTTTCTTTACTATATATTTCGTGTTTCCTCTTCGTATGAAGTTTTTAAAGAAGAGTGAACTTTCGAAAACCTATCCACGGGAGTTTTAAATTTCCCGTCATACTTTTCAACGGTAATTGTTCTTCTTCTTACGTCCTACTCTACGAAGAACGTTGGCGATCATATATGGAAATCAAAATTTCTTTTCTCTGGCTTCTTACATGAGTTCTCGTCCATATGTTCGTTCATTCCTTGATGTTATCCAACCAGCGCATTTTTCGTCGACTTCTTCGCCCATCTACTTGTCCTCGGATAATTAGTTGCAGTAGCTAATATTTGTCTCCTCTAATTACGCGGTCGAAGTACTTTATTTTCCTTTAAATAAATGATGTCTCACTTTCGGCCATCTGTTGCAATTTTCGATATGATGCCTTGTTTATCCACGCTGTTTTATTTATTTATTTATTTATTTATTTAATGAAACCACACAACAGCTAAACGCCAATTATAGTGTAGGTTTATAAATAAAATAATGCAACGAATAATTTTTTCTGAATTATAAAATTAAAAGTAAAAAAATAAAATACAAAAAAAAAATACATTGTACACATTCACCAGCCTCACACCCATTAAACACACTAGAAAAACTACACGCATAAGTCTCACACTCATTAAAACATACATCATTCACACCCCATTCACACAATCTTACTCGAAATAAACGGACGAATAATCTTCAACAAATTAATAAATACAATATAAACCTTAACGTATATACTACATGTACATTAGTAAAGGAACACATATACCAAATACCCACCACATAATAACAATCTAGAACCATCGGAATAGACAGCAGCAAAACTCCTCATCACAAAATATGTTCGGGAAGCAACTTATTAAAGAAATATCTGTTATCAAAGTATATATCCATACAGGGAAATATGTTCAAAAGAGAATTATACAAGCGGAAAGCTGACGGCAACGGAGAACTTAAACGGAGGTTTGTTCGTGTACGCGGCTCACTCAAAAAACGATTCGATCGCCTATTCGGTCTTGGTACAACGTAGGAGACGATTGATGTTAAATACTCACTATTAACTCTACCGTTGCATACATCATGAAGAAACCTTAATTTGGCTATTTTCCTTCTGTAGTGTAAAGACCTCACATCCATTCATATATTTAGGGTAAATACCTGATAGACGGTAATATAGATATTTTAAAAATTTACACTGAACTTTGTCAATTAACCTAATGTATTTATTATAATACGGATCCCAAATAATTGAACACTATTCTAAAGGACTACGCACTAATGCATTATAAAGCGATAGTGTAGCGTCCATGGATCTCTAAACACATATGAATTTTTCAACATCCTTTTGCCACATCTTTACAGATTCTAATCGATTTGCCTTTTGTTTAATATTGCATGCCTCAATTCCGTATAATAAGATCGTATATACGTAACATTGGGCAATGTTCTGACGTATATTTAAACGTAAGGATCTGTCACAGAGTAAACTCCACACTCTGTTAAAGACACTCCGAAGAGCGTAGTTATATCGCATTTTTATTTCTGTATCTAAGTATAGATTCTTCGTAATGTAACTGCCCGCGTATTTGAATTTTTGAACTTTTTCAATCTTTCCGTTATTAATTTTAATGGAGACTTTGTCAAGGTTGTTCTCTTTGCTGATTACGATCATTTTTTCATGATTCATCATTAAATTATATGATTTACCGTCTGTACTCAGTTTATTAAGAAGGTGCTGAAGGTTTTTTTCATTATTTGTAAGAATCGGCACTTGACCTAAATATGTATACTTTCTGACACGTTTCAGTGCCTACCTATTTGAAGTCTTGATTTCTGAGGTATATAGAACTGTTACTATCAGTTTATAATACTTTTCGTTCTACCCGGATTAGAGTTTCGTAAATAGAGAAATTTTCGATAGGCCCTACGAGTTCTATACTGGAATTAGTTCGGCCTCAATTTTCAATTTTCCTAAATAACAACTTTTTCAATTTCATACACACGCATAGAAACATACACACACGTAAACACATACGTATTCTTTAATTTCACTTAGTCTAGTTCGGTTACATCCATTTCTTTATTCGTTACACCTAACTCTGAGAATGATTCAACTCGCTGTGTATACCACCATCGTGTATACATACCAACCGGTGAAGCGCGTTGAATTTTTACAACGGTAAATTCGGTTGTTCGCTTGGTTGCAATTTTTCAGCACCGTGTTAACGAAATTTTACGCTCCCAGTTGATACTTGTTAGTTCATCAACCGTTGTTTATTCTACGCTAGTCCATTCATCCTGAAGTCTCACTTTTCTTCTATATTATTATTATTATTATTATTATTAATATATATGTGTGTGTGTATGTGTACATAAGTATATGTATTAGCGGATGCGTAGGTAGTCCCTACTAAAATTATTATCGGGTCTACGCGTCGACGATGAAAATTAATCCTACAACACGAGTTCGAACTTTCTTACTATACGAAACAACCCCTCCGAGCGATACGCCGCTTTTATATTTATTCCCTCATTTCTAGTCCATCCGACACCACAAAACGACTTATTTGTGCGGTAAAAGCGATAGTAGTATTAGTGGTAATAACTGGCGGACGAGACAGAATCCTCTATTCGCGGCGCTCCCGATTAAATATTACCAGTCCGGCTTCTTTATTTTATTAAGACCGCCGAAATTTCAACAACCTCCGGCTAAACTTTTCTACTTTTCGAGTGAGTAGCAATTTTTCGAAAATATTTCGACGGCGGACAACTTTCGTCCGAGATGAAATAGAACGTAGAAATTTTCGTTAATTAGCCTCCAGCGTCAGATTCTTCTACATCGTCGTTCTGTCATACAGAATGTAATTGTAAATCTCGTCCGTCTGTTCGAAAGAATAATAGCACGTAATAAAACCTAATGACGAGGCTAATGATGGACGTACCGATTTCCGAGACAATAATTTAATATACCTTTTTTTTCGTAATACGTACGAATGTTCATCCTAATGGCCGTAATATATAGGCATCATCATTAAGTTCCGTCACCGTATCGGAGGTAGGCGACTACTTACCTATAGGATATTTTGTTGTACAGTGCAAATAGTGTACAAGGCAATCGTAATACAGCTCTAGCGTAGCTAGACAAGCCACACACTCGGGAAAACTGATTGTAATATATCATCAAGATTTGTGTCGCCACAAGCTACACATCCACAGTCATGAAGATGAAACGTATATAGGTATTCACCACACTTACTGCGACCTGAAAGTACTTGAGCGGTATAAAAATTAATGTTAAAGTTTATTTCTATGGCCAACATCTGGGAAAAATTCAAATTTCTTTCGACCATTGTCACAGTTTTTCCATCTCTCTTGACACACGTTTACTGTCTCAGTTACAAATTGATTAAATATTCTAACTGTAGGTCTGTCACCCAGAATCGATATAAGATCTGTATCAAGGTAAATCGAGTATTCGAGAAGGGAAGTATTATGTTCAATTTCATACTTCAGCATAATTGATCTGCCTATTATGAACAAGTCCATTGGTAAAATATTACTTATAACATTAGCGGCAGAGTTTGGAGCAGTCCTATAAAGACAGCAAGCATTAAATAAGAATTTTTGTTTTTGCTTAACTGTATTCTACAAGACCTTTATATAAAATAACTCGCTCTTTAAATATCACAACTCTAACATTAGTTTGCAATTTTTTCGTTAAATTATAAATTTTTTGACACTTATTGTATACATGTTCAACGAATAGAAATTAATTTATAATCAATTAACACACCGAGATATTTAAAAATTCCCTTATGAGAAACTTGTTGACCAGCCACCAACTTCAGACAGCTAATTTGACAACAGTTTGCTTACTAAAAACAATAAAATTACACTTGGGCAAAGAAAATTACAAACCTATTTCATTAACAATTTTTTCAAGACTCTAGCATATGATTTCCATTTGTTGATGATTGTATTGTTTGCTTATCGGAAACATGACAGCGTATACATGTAAGCCTGTAACGTTAATATAAATAGTAAATACCTTAACAAAGCTGTTCTACGACGTTCATAATTTGTATATCTTCATGATGACTAGTTATTACTCTATTGCTCCGACAGCGATAAGTGGGGATTACTTTCCCGCATTGTACTGTCGGAATTTCGCGCAGCCAATTTTTCGTTATTACGTCGACGATACACTGCACTCATCACTTTCCGTCACGATGTCGACTATACAGTAAGTAAAATTTTAACGCGAACAAAAATGTTAAATTTTTGGTTAGCGCGAAATACCTCGATTTAAAAAAACAAACAAACAAATAACAGTTGCTTGGGGCGCAGGTTAGAAGCGAAACTTAAAAATATATTAAACCCAACGTGTACATTAAATGAAAACACACTTATTTAATAAACTCACGATTTAACACAAAGGAAAGTGACGCATAAGTCTTTCGCTCGCTCGATCGCGTTTTCTTCAGGTTAACTCTACATACATAACACACCAGTAGAAGTTTCACTTCAAATATTTATAGAAATTTATTGAAAATAATCTACAGTCCACCCTACAAGCGGTATTGTATAATAAACCCCGGTATTAATTTCGTAATGTATGACTGCAAGGACTGTTTTCCCTCGTAGGGAATGCATACTCGCAGGCTGCGGATTTGCAGTTACGCCAAGGATTAAACGGATAGCGGAGCTGTGATATGCGTTTTAGTAGTTTTAAGCACTTTTTAAGTAAACTACGCACCAATCGCCCGTTGTTTAATCTACTAACAATGACGGTGATTTGTATTAGTTTATTCATAGTTCGGCGTGTACGTAAGAACAATTTTAACCCACAACCGTATCATAATTTTGCATTTGCCTGTTTCTTTAATATATTAAATTATAATTCAGTATATAATGCTTAATTTAGAATGTAAAAATGTAAAAATATAAAACCGCGTGTATTTGGCATTATATTAAAAAGTTATAATAATATTTAATAAATGTACCGGAACAAATGCCCTCTCCATTTATGAAAGTAAAATTTCTAATAATATAAACTGGTAAATAATAAATATACAGGACATAAATAGTATTGATGGAAAAATCAGACAAAAAAAACCATCACACATGAAAAGCGGCAATTTAAAAAAATAATAATAAATATAAGTTTAATTATATAACGAATATGTAATATCATTTATAAGTAATGGAAACGAAAGCAAACAAATTATAACGTTATGAGAATAATACATTATGTTTAATGCGTCGACGCTCATACTTCGTATAATACTTAGTTCCCTGCAATCGTAATTTCCTATTGCTGAAAGCAAATTATTACGGTGCGTACTACAACTGAGAAAAAATTTTTGGGATAGTTATATATGAAATTTTAGTGTATACAGAGACATTATTGAGGA
The DNA here is from genome assembly GCA_032883995.1 of Coronaproctus castanopsis. Classification (NCBI taxonomy): domain Eukaryota; kingdom Metazoa; phylum Arthropoda; class Insecta; order Hemiptera; family Monophlebidae; genus Coronaproctus; species Coronaproctus castanopsis. The sequence continues at coordinate 5,306,849 of CM065053.1, forward strand.
TACATCTAAGACATCGATTTTGGACTAATTGCAGTCTATTAAAACTAGCATTTAAGACTGAAGACCAAACTGGATACGAATATGTTAAAATAGGCCTAATGATTGACTTGTAGATTATTAATATTTTAGTGAGATTTACGATTAAAAATGGGGTAGATTGAACAGATTGCTCTGTTTGTCTTCGATGATGCATGGTCAGTATGCTTGGAAAAGGTTAGCCTCTTGTCTAAAATGAAAACGGTCTTCCACGAGTGAAGAAAATTGCTTTCGTTTTGGAAGGATTAAGAGCAATTCGCCATTTAGAAAAATACTTAATTACACGATCAACACCGGATTGTAACTTATTGCTGATAGTACTAGGCCTGTTGGAACTGCAGAACAACGCTGTGTCATCAGCGTATAAGGCAACTTCAATGTTATTTATATGCGGAAAATCATGCATGAAAAATGTAAATAAGAATGGGCCCAGCACGCTACCCTGAGGTACGCCGGCGGAACAGGATTTGCTACTGGATTTCGCATTATTTATAATGGTATAAAATGATTGGTTACTTAAGTAACTATTAATCAGTTTAATTAGATAATTGGGAAACCTGGTAGCAATTATTTTGTAGATAATACCGTCGTGCCAGGTTGTGTCGAAAGCTTTTGTTACATCAAATAACACCGTCCCAGTATGTTTATTGAAGTTAAAATTATCTGCGATAGAGTCAGCAAGTCTTGCTATCTGTTGTGTTGTGGAATACTTCGGTTGAAATCCAAATTGACTACTAGGTATTATATGATTAGAATTAGCGAAGTCGCATAATCTTTTCAGAATAATTTTTTCAGCGATTTTGCTAAGATTACTCTGCAAGCTGATTGGACGGATATTGTCTTCTGAGAGCAATCTTTACCGTGTTTTGGTACTGGAATTATTTTAGCTTTCTAACTAGAAGGGAAGTACCCGAACATTGCATTAATCAAATTAGTTAACTGGACAATTGCTTTTTGAGGTAACATTTTAATGACAGTAGATTGGATACCATCGTGGCCTACCGAGTTTTTCTTCTTTGTTGATTTTACACGTGTAAAAACTTCTTTGGGAGAAGTTAATTTAATATTAGTCGTTATCTGAGGTGATGCGGTAAATCTGCTGACAACTTTATGTACTTTGTTCTTCTGATAGCTTGAAGCTAAATGGATATTTCTGCTGTGAACCTCAAGGTAGCGTGCAGCAAGCAATTCTGCTTTAATATGTGTTAGTATGAGGATCATGAATTTGGGGAAGTGCTTCATGATGTTGTGCATATTGTTTACATATCTTGCAAAGGGTTTAAAAGAAAGGTTAGAAATTATTTTACTAAACTTTTCATTATTATGTTTATTTAGTAAATATCGAACTAAAATCGAAAGTTGATTCAATAATTTCTTAGACGACTTTTAGTATAGAATCTTCTGATAATATTTTTGATTTTAATTATGGAAGTTATATATATGAAGGGATCGATGATATAGGAGAGAAACATTCTGCTTAATAGGAACAGAAAGGGCAATAGCTTCATGAAGAATTAGAATGTACTGGCTGCGAAGGTTTAACTTGACCTAGGCCAAAAAAAAAAAATCCTTTTAGTCGCAGTGTTCTCTGTATTGTCCATTTTCATAATAACGAGAACGTTAAGGGGTTGAATTTCAAAAATATTTACACAACGCATTATACGAATTATCTAGAACCATTTATCGCTATATATTAATATTTTCACCTTCTTCAGTACTTTTCTTTAATATAATTTTATGTAAAAAAAAAAAAAAGGAAAAAATGGAAACAACTGATAATTTTCGACTGAACGGAGGTTAATCACAGTAGCGTAGACCTATTACAACGGTTAACCCATCTTTATCGTAGTTGTATATACGTAAAGTCTGACAATATATGAAACAAATTTCCCTAAATAGCATTTATATGAAAAAGGGACACTTTCGGGAAATTTTTCACGTTAAAAGAGGGCCCGAACTATCGAAAGTTGCAGCAGATTTTGAAGGAGCGTAGTGTACGTATGTAAAGTAAAACGGTAAGCCATCGCTGCGAGACGTGCTTTGAATTAACCTTAAACGTTTTCTTCCTCTTATATGAATTGCTTATATACGTGAGATTATTTACAATTTTCCAACTACCGCCTTCTTTATAATACGGGGCTAAAAACAGCCCCAACCCCTGTATTATTATTGTTATTACTTATTTTATATTATAAATAAATATATATATATACAACCGAAATAGGACGAGCGTTCGTTTCCTATTACCAAGCTTCCAGGCATATGCGTGTACGCGTGTATATCCTTAACAACCGGCATGATACGCACTTTAGTTTATAAGTTTTTATTATTATTATTATTATTATATATATATATATATATATATATATATATATATATATATATATATGTATCTGTAGCATAGGCGGATGAAAAATCGCATCGACTTGCACTATCTCTTCTTCTTACAAGCGTACTTCCGCTATACAATATTCTTCCACTTTAGAATGTAGGCCGTAGAAGAAAAAACATCTTCACTTAACCAAAGTCCGGTATTAACCGATGAACGGTGATGATGATGATAATAACCATGATGACGATGATGATGAGAATAGCTTCGAGTCTATGTTTACATTACTATTAGACGTACGTCCCGTCTATAAAGGCAAAACTAGTAAAAACATATGCGCCGCTGTGAGGAATATTTTTCATCTCTTAGAATCTCCTCTCGCCAACCGGAATATCATTTTCTGTTATTATTTCGATCCCTTCTTCATTACGCTTAGCATTCTTCGAAGGACCGAATCTCCCATTTTAAGTCAGCCCTCAAAAAAAAATAATAAAAATGATAATAATAATAATAAAAGTATTCGACGCTACAAAATTTAAAATAAGATTGAACGATGATGGTAATGACGATGGTGGTGATAATAGCTTTCGTCTTGGAATTAATCACGTCGTCTTTGCGGTACTGTATGCTTACACATATCAATTTCATATTGCCGACCGAACGCAATTTATCAATTTAAGGGATTAGAACGCCATTTTTGTTCCCATAGATGCAAAAATTCCTTCTTGATGTTTCGCCTAAAATCTGATAGAGTAACTGCGATGTTGGGCGCAGGCAGAGCAATCGCTGCATCTTTGGCTGTTTAATCAGCCAGTTCATTGTCATAGAGTTCGACATGAGCTGAAACCTACAGAAATGTGACCGTTTGTTGTTGACTTTTCCTTAAGGAGTTGATAATTTTCTTCGCTATCCGGTGCTGTTTGCGAGCATATACGTCGTTATATACTACGGGTAAAACGCTCTTTAATTCTTCGTTAAAGTTAAACTTAAAATACTATAAGAGTCGTCGTAAGTCATGATTCTGTAAATTTGGTATAATGTTGACGAACGGATTGAATTTCTGGTTTACTCACAAAACTTTTCTCTCCCATCCCCTTGATTTATCATTCCTTAATCTGTTGCGATTCAGTGTAAGAAAGATTAATAAATTAAATTAACTACACTGCATTTATACATATATATATATATATGTATCAATATGTACAGATGTAGGTATAAATATGCTGGTATGTTGATATCGTCATCATTAGTCGTAATCGCCTTACGGATGCCGTGACCACAACTCAAGTCCCGGCTTGTTGTACTAATTCCCGCCATCGATCTCGTTATTTAAATTTTCTTGCAGATTGTACCAACGATTTCCTTGCGACTTTCTGTATCACATCAGTCCATCGGTTGCATACTCGTCTTCGAGGTCGTCTTCCCAGCTATAATTAACCGCTTCATAGAATAAAATTTCATCATTTTCATGAGGACCTGATTGATTAATGTTGTGGAAACGTTTTAAGATTGATTCATTCGTTCGTTTGGGTGTCCGGGGTATTCTCAGCATTTCAAAACTGGCCATCTCATGTTTCAGATGTGTACATAAATCGCGTAAATTTTATTTTTAGAAGTCAAATGATAAAACCAATGGCATACCAAGGAGCTGATGCCGACTCCGACTATAACCTATAATTATGAAAATGAAGCTAAAATGAAGAAAGTAACTTCTAATAAACCGGCAATAGCAAAATGGAATGACGAAAGACTCCTAAACGAAGGCATTAAAAGGTATATATGAAATAACAATGGATGAAAAATTTGCGGATTTACAAGATGGCAGCAAGAAGGGAAAATACGTAGAAATAAGATGAAAAAATATCAGCTCAGCGATCATAGCAACAGCAACAGATATAATAAAATAAAGAAACGCAAGAAATTGTGAACGGACGAAATCTTAGATATAAAAACGATGTGAGTGTAGAATGAAGGCGGAAATATAATTCTATAAGGAACAAAATAATCCGTGGCTGTAAACAAGCAAAGCAGAAATGGTGAAGAAGTGCAATGCCAGGAGTTAGAGGAACTAGAGAAGAATGGAGTATATATATATACACAGAAAGTCCAAAAATATTGTGGGAAATAATAGAGGCATTAAAACAACAGCGATAAGAAATATGATCGGTAACGAGATTAGAGATCGAGAGGATTATAAGAAGTATTGGAAGGTATTTCTGCAACCATGTGGGCGCCTAAAATAGTAAATAACCAGACAGAAGACTACAATGAGGATGGAATTTGATGGTAGCTATGAAATATTTAAAAAACAACAAAGCTCCCGGTATCGATCATATACCGGCTGAAGCACTGAAAAGTAGTGGCAAAATGATGAAAGATCAACTATTTAAATTAGCTTCCAAAATATACGAGATAGGCAAATGGCCGGAGAAATAAGAGCGTGATGGGGAAAATTATTTCCATTACCGGAGCAAATTGTAGTTCCCATCACATAATACTTTCGATTTATAATATCTACCAGCAACAGAAAGTCAAGAAGGACCTCACCGCACCAGCAACTATTAGTAAAGGAGTAGGGTTACTTCAAGAAATTAAGGTGGATCAGAGATACGAAAGGATAGATTGGAAAAAATGATTATGACGGGTATAGTAGAAGGTCGTCGGAAAAGAGGGAGGCCACCAACAATATATATAGACAGAACTAAAAGAATTCATAGACCGGGCAGCAGATCGAACTACATGGCGGCCAAACACATTCGTTTATGAGGATTCATAGGTTCACAATGCTCGAAACGAGCCACCGATGATGATGAAGACAAGGGTGCTTGTTATCGCCGTATTTGTTTAATGTATATCTGGAAATAATAGTAAACAAAGCGCTGAGCAACGAAGGATCAAACATTGGAGGAGTGGAAATAAACATAAACAAAACGATAACAATGTTGATCAATAAGACACCGGGTCGCTTACATATAGAGATCGATGTAGACCGAATTGAACAAGAGAAACAATTTAAATATTTAGAGCAAATAGTGTCGGATGATTTATATTGTAACCACGAATTCAGTTCACGTATTGAACTGGCGAAGTTGGCATTTAGGAAGAAATAAGATACATTAAGGCAAAAATCAATACCAATAAACACCTGCTGAAAGTGTATGTTTGGTCTATAGCACTATATTGTGCCGAAACTTGGACTATGAATTAACTAAATGTGGACAAGTTGCAAGCGTTTGAAATTGGAGGAGAATAGAGACGATAAGATGGACGTACAAGATAAGAAATCAATAAATTATGGATAAAATAAACAAAAAAGGGTATTAATTGATCGAACACGGAAAACGCGGTTAACTTGGATTAGCCATGTTATAAGACACAGAGGAATAATTCTCGATGTTTTTGAGAGCAAAATCCAAGGGAAACGAGGACGTGGAAGAACCAGATATTCATTTATAGTAACCTTACTACGATACAGAGGGCTCGGTTGCTATTAGGAGTTAAAAGCCGCGGAAAATCGGGAACATTAGACAAATATCATAATGGAAAAACACCAGTCTCAGGACTGAACTAAAAGAATAGACTCAAATTGTATTCGACGTTTTACCTCATTTGTTGAACTACGTCATCTACGAGTGAGCCTGAAATCTATAAATTTCTAAACTGTGTGATAATCGTCTACGTTTCTTTCAGTTTCAATCGTTCAACTTTCTGTGCTGGTTATCATTTGTTTAAACTCAAAGCCATAATCAACGGTTATACGATAATGAAAAACCACCTCATTAATTTTCCAAGTAAACCACGATGGATTTAAAAAAAAGTATATACTGATGTTTAACTTTCCATTTATATATTGTATCATTCTTTTTTTTCTTCTTTTTTAATGGGCACAGGATTTTTCACCCAGATTGGAATTCTTTTTTATGAGCTTACGTTGTCACGAGATGATTTACAATTGTACCTCTAGTTCGTATGATTGATTTTATGAATTTTATTACGTTCTATTGAAAATTATCATTTACTTCAAATTTGCATATATATATATATACATATATATATATATATATATATATATATATATATATATATATATATATATATATATATATACATATTCGGCTAGAGATGCATGTACATTTAATTTTTCGTAATCAACGTATTTATATCATGTATCCTAGGAAATTTCACTTACGTTATGTTATGATAAGCGCATAGTCCCACATTAAATATTCTCGTACTGTTTTCAATTTTGTAATGAAACAAAGATTTGATTTAATTTTTTTAATGCCCGGTGGCTATTACTAGATGTATACATAATCAAATACTTGTAAGTAGATGTTATTGGTAATATTAGTCTTAATGAGAAAGATTTCCATGTTGTAGACATTAATTAGGGAGAGCTGAGCTTATCTCCTTATTACGACATTGAGCGTGTTTTTGGCAAGTCTTGAGTATATGATGCACGGTTAATAGCGCTTTACATTCATCACACACAGGCGGTGGCTGGTTACCAAACAGGTACGAGTGGGTGATTAGTGTATGTCCAAGATACACTCTATTTACCATTGTTCCCAATCTAGGTAAACAGATTTTGCCGATCAGTTTCGGCCATACGGTCAGGTCTTTTTTGATAGATCCCAAAATATTAGGTTGACTATGAAAGGATCGACTTCATGATAGTAATATGCTTTATACTGAATCTAGAGATTTAATTTGATTATTACCATTACGGACATTATTAATATTGATATTACCATAATAATAATAATAATTATTATTATTATTACTATGCTATTATCGTTTTAAATATCATTACTAATATTAATATTCTTATTAAATTAAACCGAAATTTTACAACTGAATTACCCTTTCGAACGTAGCACCTTAAGTATGCCAGTAATAAGCTTATAAATACCAATGGAAAACTACTAAGAACGGTACGTATCCAATTTTGGGAAACCATAAAAGGAAAAAATTTAAAGCAAACAGAAGACAATGGAAATATACAACTATTTTTTCTCAATTATTATTATCATTACTACTATTCTTTTTCCTTTAAAAAAAAAAAAAAAAAAGATAAAAATACAAGAATATGAAAAATACCAGCCTGCAGACTCTCATCTGATAAACCAAGCGGCAATAAATAAAAGTGCCCTTCTACGAATTCAATTGGCACATTCCGTTCATCATTGAACCATAAATCATTCTAGGCAATATATTTCAATATATATGCGTACATCTTTATCCGTACACATACACACACATATATATATAAATATATATCATTCATGAATCATACATATACATAAATACCTACATACATATGTATATATATATATTAACATAATACTCACACAAGTTATATACCTGTGCATCTATTGTACAAGCGCACACTGAAAAATGTACATATCATCATATTTATCTGTGAGACTCTTTTAATATATATATATATATATATATATATATATATATATATATATATATGTATGTGTATGCGTGTGTGTGCGTGTTAAACAAACCATCATGTTGATATGTTCTAACCAACCTTATCTGTTTCATATGTATAATACATGTATGCTTGTATGTATATATTTTGTGTATATGTTGTATGTTCAGCAATTGCTGATAGGTTTCCACCACATAAATATATATATATATATATGTGTGTATATATATGCATAAATGAATCCATACATGCATTTGTGTTATTATTGTTATACTTAGAACTTAACAGGTAGACAGACGTCTAGCTTACTGTATACTACACAAACGCACATACACACATATAAATATATAATATATATGTATATATAGAGAAATTTGTGCGGTGTACCATGCACAGGGAAAAGCGTCGAATCATTTCGTAGTCTATAAATAGCGATTTTCCGAAGCATCGACTTTTTCATCCGTCGATATCCGATGACCTTTCGACCGTACCATTTAATAACTATCAAAACGAAGAAAAAAAGAAATGAAATGAAATGGAATTATAATATATATTTATACAAATATATATATATATATATTAGAAGTATATCTCTAGCGGTATAATAAAATAAATAAAAAATAAACATTTCCGAATGTTTATTCGATATGGCGGTTCACCGCTGCCGGTTATGTTAGATGATCGAATATACTTCGACGAGGGAATCCCTCGGAGCTTTAAATCAAAAACAGGAAATTATTGAATTTGGAAATACGACGTGTGTGTGTGTGTGTGTATTTTCATATATATTTAGGTATGGACTGATGGCAATGTGTGCGTGTGTAATGTATATATTTACGAGCGTAAGTGACGACAATGGCTTTGCTTATATCGGCGTACAGGGATTTTCAGAAATTTTTAGTTTTGGTACTAAAACATATTATATATAGTAATAGAGGTGGTAATACTACCACTAATCCAAACTTTCGCCATCTTCGTCCTTGTTGCTGATTTCGATTTGTTTTCCAGGAACTAAGAAAACAAAAGCCATAAACGCGCATATCAATATATATATATATATATATATATATATATATATAATATATATATACTTACCTGTGTATAAGAAGACAATGGCTTATACGGTAACGAAAGGGAACAAAGGACCAGGATAATAATTGCCCGGATTCATACGTATAGTCTAGCGATTGAACGAATGAAATACGATCGTGCTGGTCCGAAAAGGTAAAAATAATTATAATGATAAATAATAGTAATCCGAGCAGTTGTTAGCGGTTGTAATTTCATTTTTGGAAAATTTTATCCAAAAAATTTCGCCGGCGGAAAAGGAAATGGTCAGGTTTACCACATTATTTACCGACTTTATAATCGATTCCTGCAGGCTGTTTCGTTCACGGTTAATATTCATCTTATCTACCCTGAAATTAGAACTACGCAAAGCCAACCTACGATTATTTCGGGATAGAACAAGAGAATTTTCATTCTTTTTAAAAATCAACCGTTCTTTTTCAAATTTAATTCGGCCGCTCTGCGTGGAGGTGGAATTAAATTACAAACCTGAAAGATATATAATATAACTTACAAATTTGACATTTTTTTTTATTTAGAATAATATTTCGTTTTTAATTCGATAATTTTTTGCCGCAAAATTCGTATATATATTTATTTGTATATATATATATATATATATATATATATATATATATATATATATATATATATATATATATATATATACGCCGTTGTTATATAATTGATAAAGTGATCGACTGTCGAGGGTTCGGAATCAACTCGCGACACAAAGTTTTTCATAATTACGTAATTCTTCGGAGCTGTAGCCAGAACGGGGCGGTCTACGGGTGGTGGATTAAAAGGTTATCCACCAGTCTACGAATTGAGGACAAGAAGAAGACATAATTCTTAATTGTTTACTCTAGTACAGTGCTACTTGTTTTAAAATAAATATTACGGTATTAGAACAATCTGCGAGCCATAAATTTCTCCTGGAGATACCGTGAATTATGAAAAATCCATCTGTTGTACAAGATGCCGCCATAAATCCTTATTGTGAGCCATCCGGACAAATTCTGCGAAATTTCCTCTTACTGATATCCGTACCATGTCTGACCTTCTTGTAGGAACGCGACCGCATTTTCTTTTTCCTTCTACTATTTCTTCAAGAATTCTCTCTTGAAGTCCGTCCGCTATTTTATATAGTCGAAGTATGTTAGTATTTTTCTGATTACTACCCAGGATAATATTTTGTTTGCCGTCCTTACGTAATTATTAATTGTTTACTCTAATACAGCGCTGCTAGTTTCAAGATAAATATTAAGGTATTTGCGAGTCGTAAATCTCTCATGGAGATACCTTGATTATGAAATCCGGTGTTCAATATGCCACCATGAATCCCTATTGTGAGCCATCCGGACTCATTCTGTGAAATTTCCGTTCTCGTAATATCGAGTAATTCGTTTTCTTGTCCATCAACGGAATTCTTAACATCCGCCTCCAACAATAAATTTCCGACGCACTTATCTTTTGTCGATCACATTTCCGTGGTGTCCACGTTTCTGCGCCGTAGAGAAACACGAAGAAGGCGAGACTATTTACTAGTTTCATTTTCACTTTCTTCGATACTGCAACGAGCACATACAAGTTTTAAACGCAACATAACCTTTTTTTTTTTACGTTTACTCTATGTCTAATTTCTGCTTCAGAGGCGCCACGATTTTCCACTATCCAACCTAGATATCCATATTGTTTCACAATTTTTACGCCCCGTTAACATCGCGTAAATCTGTGCAATTATCGTTCTGTCTTTCGACAATCATGATTTTCGTCTTATCTTTGTTAATTAGTCAATCATAATCAGCGCTGTATTTTTCCAGACGAATTAGATTTTGCGTTATACTACTTGAACTATCAGTTATGAGCGTTGTGTCATCTGCATACCTGAGGTTTGATATCTTAACTCCTCCAATAGAGAACCCGTTGTCATTAGTCTGCAAAACCTTGCGCATGATGTATTCTTCATAGAAGTTGTACAATAGTGGTGGCAGAATACAGCCTTGTAGTATGTCGCGTGATGGGTAATAAGTATTTTCCGAGTATCCTTCTTTGTTTATTTAACTTAGGCCATACTATATTTGTATAAATATATGATTAACCTCGCTAAATGTCTCTATATTCCCGTTTCAATTAATATTTGTCATAGTTTGCTCTATTGAACACAATGAAATGCCATTTTGTAATTCAGAAAGCAGAGTTCAACGTTGTATTCCCGTGCATTTTCAATTAGCAGTCGAATATTCGAAATCTGCTCCGATGTTCCTCTCCCTTTCGTAAAGCCTGTTTTTTTTCCATGGAATTTCATTACGCATTACACTTTATAACCACACATATATGATCTTTAACGTGACTTTGGTAGCGCGTGCAATTAAAAATATTGTCTTTTAGTTTTCGCATTTTTTATTGGATACTTCATTATCTAAGACACCAATCTTTTGTCCAAATACCAGATCTCCGAATGTTGTTGCAAATTGTATGTATAGCATGTTCTCTCTTTTCATCTGCCAGTTTAAAAATTTCGGCAAGAATATGATCAGGTCCAGGAGATTTGTTCTTTTTTAAATAGGCTATAGCATTTTGAACCTATCTGAGAACAGAATAGTAGGTTCCATCTCATCCACTTGGATGCTGTCATCAGTTTCTCGAAGATCTTCTTCTGCGGTTTTTGTCTACTTCAACCGTATCCGTTTTAATGAAACCTTCAATTACTTGAATTTTCATTTTAAATTTTCCTGCCAAAAGTTTGGTGATCTTGCGCCCATTCTATCCGCACTTTTTCGAATTACATAGTATAAAGAGGAGATATAGTCATTTATTTGCTTTCGGTGCAGTCTTTTGATCTGTTTGTTTAATAACTTCTTATTTTCTGGATAATTTTCATTGTCATGACTTATGTTTTTTCGTGCTTATATAACCGCAATTGTTTAATTACCATATGGGTTTTCAATGTGTTCTTTCAATTTATTTCAAATTTACTCTGATGATGTGTTTGCATTCTCCTGTGTGTAGTTACCAAGTCTCATTGTCATGGTTCTTTGAAACTCTTTAGAGTTAAAAATATTCATATTCGTTAATGCTAATCTTTTATTTCGAACTTTTAGTTTTAACCTAATTTCTATCATTAGTAATCTATGAGCTGAGCCGCATTTTGTAGAACAAGATATTAAATGCTTAACATTAAAAATATTCTGCGCATGGTATTATCATACTATATACTTAAATAAAGTTATTTATCTTTCCTTTTTGATATACTTATGCATGTAACCATCGTCGTCCTATTGTTCATTATATTCATTACCGAACGTTTTGACTAGTCATCGTACGTTCACTTTTACTTACCAAATGATCTAGCATTTAAGGCACTGATTATATACAACGCAGATATACGCGCGTATGATGTTATACAGTGTCTGGTGCCACTGCCTTCTCCGTGATGAATAAGAACTGTATAGTGGTGAAAACCTTTCTATGTCGCGAGTTGGTTTCGAAACCTCGCCGTCGAGTTTGCACTCTAGAGCATGTACGTCATCCCACTACATATATATGTCATGTGATATAATACAAAACTTAAAAACGAAAAATAATCATCGAAATTTTAAAATTTTTTAAACATTTTAATACAAGCGGGAGTTCCCAAAGGTATTGTTTTAGGACCTATCTTGTAATATCATCGATACAGGATACAACTGTAATGTTTGCTGATGAGACAGCCATCTTATCGTTCAGTCATTCCCAAGTTGTAGCAAATGATAATCTGTGCAGCTTGCTTTAGATCATATAGCAGAATGGATGAAGGATTGGAAAATTCAGTTAAATGAACAGAAATCTGTTCATGTCACTTTTGATATGCAAGCGGGATCGATGTTATGTTATCCGCATACACTATATATTTCATCAGACACGACTTTTCTGCTGTATATGTAAGCACAGAAGGGACGCACTGTTTAAACGCTTTCTTTTTTAGTCCGTCGAGTAAATCTTTATTCTTGAACACCTTGCTCAACTTTCCAAAAGCTATCCACGTGAGTTAAGTAACCATTGCTTCATTATTTAGGATAATTACTTGACCTGTATATATATATATATATATATATATATATATATATATATATATATATATATATATATATATATATTAACTGACTTGTTCCAGTGTCTGGCAATCTATTTTTATTTGTAATTTTAGAGGCGTATTTGTCGCGACCTTAGTTTTATTGATGTTTAACCAAGTGGATTCCAGATTACAATAAAAGAAGGATAGGGTGGGCAGATGACTCCCAGACATCGGATTGGTTCTAGTCGGTTGCGATTAAGCTCAAATAGAACGGAATGAAAGAAAACGTGCCAATTATACGGTGTTCATAATGATGTCTTACTATTATTATTTATAGGTATCCGGTATGCATGGTTATATGCTATATAGGTTATATGATATATATAATATTGTTAATATATTTATGAGTGAGAGGCCTTCGGCCGATATTTGGCGAATGACTTTATTTATTTATCATTTTAAAATATTTGTGACGGTCAGTTATTATGTCCTGCAAGGTAGAAACGTTGTTGCTAATTAATTGCCTTAAACAAATTTCAGGTGTTTGATTTTCCGTCCAACAATATTGACACCTTTACACTCGTAAAACGAATTTTCGAAGAATAATCAACTTTGGGGATATTTGTCTAACACCTCTTTTTAATGTTACTTTTCTCAGCTTTTCACCAGTTGAACTTGCATAATTGGCGAATTGTAAATGTTCTTTATTATGTTAACGTATTCATCATCTGTTCCATTTTCTTCAAACGCTTTTTGATAGTCGACGTATGCCGTGTACAGTTGAATATTGTATTTCCCGCACTTAAAGATCAAGATTCTCATTATATGTATGTGTTCATGCGTGCTGAATCCGGACCTAAAACCAGTCTGCTCGCATAGTTGATAATAATATATTTGCTTCATCAGTTGATTTCAACTAATACTTATGTAGAGTTTATAAGTACGCGTCAGTAAGCTAATTGGCTTATAATTTTCCATTTTGCTCGCATCACCCTTTTTGTCTATCAAGATTTCATCTACCTCACTCCAACTGCCAATTCTCATTTAAGCATTTATTAAACAGATCATTCTGTAAATCCAGTAGCTCTGCATCTTTAATCATTTCTCGGGTTATACCACCCGGCCCGTTAGTTATTTTTCATTTTCTTTAAACCATAATTTCTGTTATTAATATATCCGTTAATTTCACTTTAATTTTAGTTATTGCTAATTGATCGTTTACTGTTTTGTTTCATATAGGTCTCCATAGAATCTCCTTATCTTTTCAGATAGTTCAGTTTTATCCGTAATAAATCACCGCTGCGATTTTTCAGATTCGTTAGAAGCTTACTCCCGTTTGACGACGATTTTTTTAATTACTTTCAGTCCTTTGTTGCGCTCAATTAAATTCACCGGTTAACTTGTTCAATTCTGACCATTCAGTTTTTGATTTTTATGGCATTAAATCTTTCGTCGCGCTGTATATTTTATGATTCGCAACTTTTGTTCGTGATGCTACTTTAATTGCAAAATTTCCTTCATAATTTTAGTAATTAGTTCTGATTGTTCATTTATGTCAAGTTTAGTTTTCGACTTTTTGTATTTGTTGTTTTAGTTCTTGATATTTCCTTATAGTATTATAATAACGGGCAAATTCATTTTGATGGATACTTTCTTTCTTATAGGCTCTATTCTTTATTATCATATCCCAGAAATACCGTGTTGCTTACTAATCTATGGTCACTTCCAGTGTTAATTCTTTTCATTTTTGTATTTAAAATGTGGACTTCTCCACGTCTCTACTAATTAAACTTTTTTTTAAAAAGACATTGTTCATTATTAAGAGGCCATTTACAAAAAAATTTAAGTAGAGTTTCTTCTCTTTCATTTCGTTTATCCAAACCGTAATTACCAACCGTCGTTTTGTACTCGTTTTCTCAAACGCCCATTGTACCCATTAAAATCTCCAATAATAATCCAAAGGTATTTTGTTGGGTGTTTTTACATAGTTTCTAGTAGGCTATGGTAGAACTAGTTTAGTTCATCTTCATCGCTTTGGAGCATATATTTAAATTACTATCACACTAGTTTTATCTGACATTTGTAGAGTAATATGTGATATTCTATCCGAAATTGCACCTCACCGAGTCACCGATTGGTTCGTAGCTTTATAAATGAGAAATCAGACTGGATTTTGACATACACTATCTGATTCGCTGAAGTATATCACATTAGCAGACTTTAATTAAAGGCACCTTTTCCTTTCATCCATATCTCGCTTAGTATTCAATTTCGTATTCTTCAAGCATGTCTTCTATAGAGAGTAGTGTTTTTACATTATACGAAGCAATGTGTAGCTTAATCTTTTCCATTTTTTGTTTAAATTTAAAAACGTGTTTATGTTTGTTGGTAGTATATTTATTTCATCCGGTAGTGTCTTTTGTCGTGTCCAGCTACGCCTTATTCCGTCTTGTCATAATAGGAGGTGAATTGGCCTAATCTCCTCTGCTGCCCAGGAAAAGAGATGCATGTTATCGCTTCTGCCGGGTTGGTTTGGTTCAAGATTATAAATTTTATTATCGCTATTACTATTATTATTTTACGATATATTTGTTCTGTATTATTTTAACTATAAAGTTATTTTCGATTTTTCGATATTTCATTTAAATTGTTTAGTTTTTTTTTTTCTTGAATTTTTATTGTAGGAACAATAAATCTGTACCTGTTCCATCATTTTCTGTCGGGGGTTTGTTCCTTTAGTCATTTGGGTACAAACTGTAACCCCATGGCAGCGGGTTGTTATTAAGAAAATAACGTTGTAACGCTTTTGCGGCGGTCAAAACACGCCGCGTTTAGAATTGCAGACTTTTCATTGACAGTTCTCCCTGTCATTGCTGTAATCGTCTACTTGAGGCTTTCCACCAGCAGCCGCTACTTGGTCCGCAACTGCTTATTTGTACATATCTTATTCGCAGCTAACCTATATATCTATAGGTCACTTCACTATCGTTGGACGCGCCTCGTTCCGGTCGGAGCTCCGTCTGGATCGTGTCGTAATATTAAAAGTCTATTTCTACGTCTGTGGGTTTTTTTTTTATTTTGTTTACGTACTCTCAATTTCGAAAATATTTATATCTTATTATATAATTAAATAATTTTTTGTGAAAATTTTTTTAATATTTAATGAAAAATTCCGGAAAACTACCGAATACGAGATATATTATTTTTGTAGAAAGAACGAGGATTCTCTCTGAACACATTCTTCGTTATGGCTTTTTTTTCCACTCGGAAAACGAAAATTAGAAGCGCTATTCTCGTTTTATTTACTAACGAAATGCTAACGAATAATACGTTCCAAAATAAAGAGGGTCGGTTCTATATAAAATTAGAGCGAATAATTTCACCGGGGATTTAGAAATTTCGACTTATGTCGCTCGGTATTTTATACGTTCCATTGCTTTCCGACGAACGACATCGGGCGAGAAAAACCCTAGGGAGAAGTGGACGTAAAAAACTGAAATACTATCTCGCGCTAGATTTGGAATAAGGACTAAAGCCGTCGAGAGAAAACTACGACAAGCAGTTTAGCTCGATACGAAAATTGTGTTGACATTTGTTCTTCGAATTTGAAGACGAACGAAATAATGAAACCTCTCCGTCAGCTCATCGCCGGCCGGGATAACTTTTGCCGATGCGGTAAATTACGTCGACGGAGAAACACCGGCTGCGCGCGCGCGTAAATGTTGAAGAATATTAAACATCAGCGTCGAGTCGTTACACTAAAGTCGAGTATTAGAAATTTAGCTTAATCCTTTTCAAAATGCAAATGCATTTAAACTAACATCTAAAAAGCTCGAAAGATGTACCACCCACCACCTTTTGTCGAATGGTTTTTAGTAAAACGCCTAGAGTCTATACGCTATAATTCAGAATGGAAAAACTAAAACCTCGTCTATTTATCAGATACACGTTTTAATAGAGACGCTCTCGCGTCGACATCGACAATTTTCAACCACCATCTCCGTCCAACCGTCCCGGTGTTTCCTTTCGCTTTATAATACGTTTTCTCGTTATTTAGTAGCTAATTCAATTAAATTTCTCTCGCGTATTTACTGCACGCGGTTCTTCGTTAACGGCCTAAACGCGTACGTTTTATTATTATCGCTTTATAATTCTCCTCTATTGAACCGGAAAATCGGACTTCGATATACGCCTATATATATCCTCGCGGAATAGGTCGTACGACTATCTTAGTCTGCCTGTTCGTTTCGATTTATCGATGACGTCAGTTGAGGTATTTGAAGATGTTCCCTCGTTTATACGCTGTAGATAATTATAAGAAATATTTTTTTAAAAAGTAAATAAAAATCCCCCATTTGATTTATAAAACAATTCAACGACGATTCGTTAAATTCCGTTGAAGAAAACTCTATCGTACGAATTATAAGCGATGAAGCGCGAATTCTGTATAATCGCTTATTTTTAAATGAAATAATACATCTCCTACGATGCGCATTAAAAAAAACTCATTCAGTCACAATGTTCCGTACAGACTACTCGAAATTTTAAACATAACATTATGCTGTTATATGTATAAGATTCCGTCTTTTATATGTAACATTCTGCCTTTTAGACATAACACTATTCTGCCTTTGATACATAAAATGCTGTCATTTATGTGTATCATTTTACCTTTTATATGCGATATTCTGCTTTGTATTTTATATGTAACATTTTGCCTTCTAAAAACGTTCCGCATTTTATATATAACATTCTGCCTGTGCGATCCATAAAATTCTGCCTTTTATACATAATGTAACAATCTGCCTTTTATACGTAACATTCTGCTGTTTTATATAACATTCCACCCTTTATATGTAACATTCTGTGTCATCGATACATAAATGTCTGCCCTTATGAGTATCATTTTAACTTTTATACGTAACATTCTGACTTTGATACATAAAATTCTGCCTTTTATAAATAACGTTCTAACTTTTTGTATGTAACATTCTGCCTTTTATACACAACACCCTGCCTTTGGCACATAAAATTCCTTCGATACCAAAAATTATGCCTTTTATGCGTAATATATATATATATGTAACATTCTGCCTTGAATACTTAAAATTATATGCATTTTATACATAACATTACACCCTTTCATATATAACATTCTTCCTTTGATATATGTGATAAAATTTCTATAAAAAACAAACTATTACGTGTAAAAGATAGAATGTTATGTATAAAAAGCAGAATGTTACGTATATTTTAACTTTCGATAATGCCGATTAAATTATCTATTTTTTTTTAATAAATAATAAATAATATTTCATTGACATGGAACGTGTCAATTCTAGGAATATTATATTTCTCTCATTAAAAACTATCTACCAACCGGAAGGCGATATAGAACACATTATGTTTTTGCCTATTTCAGTCATTTTGTTCCTTATATGTAATCAATATTGTATTTTCACCTGTTCCAGTTATTTTATCCCCTGTATGTAACAGTCGTATCTTGAAAAAACAAATAATAATAATAATTTATAATTTGAAAGTATACATATATTTATATATTATATATATATAGATAATTAGAAAATCTACTAATAAGATGACGGCTGTAATTTACAATTAATTCGTCTCCTAATATTTGAATAACGCGTCCGAAGATATATTTCCAATTTCAAATACGCACGATGTGCCCGTTTTACAACCGATCTGGCATGCCGCGATTTAGTAACGATGAAAAAGTTTAGTTTATCGAACCATGAAGACGTGTCTAGAATTTAATGTAGATGATTTAGACAGCCGAGAAGTATTACTTGTGACGGTTTCAAATGTTTTACATTATTTATACAGGATCTTCGGGTGTAGCAAATATAATTGAAAATGTGTAATAAATTTCTTAAAAACTAGATCTGCGTAAGACTTTTGAAAAATGCGAGATGTAGTGATATTTTAAAAAATATCCAACAAGAATTTAATTAATATCACCAAACGTTTTATAAAAATGACAAATCACCCCGTTATCGAGTGAACATAAAATAATATATATATATATATATATATATATATATATATATATATAGGGTGACTCGAAGAAGACGGTTTTTTTTTTAATAACTCAAAAACTACTAGACCAAAATTTTTGAATGAAATTTCACTTAAAAATAGGAAAACCGGAGAAAGGCAATCATAATATGGCGTTATCGTGCATAGACACACACATCCGAAACAACTGATTGCAATCGCTTCCTTGTCAGGATGCAGCCTCCCGTGGTTTTGTAGTGCACTATATTGTTACTAGTGCGCATCGTGGTGGTTTTTCATTGCCCCCCACGCGATAATAATATTAATTTATATTTTCATTTTTTGATGATAATTTTGCCGATCGTGTTCGAACTCGGTACCTTCCTTATGGAAGTCCGTGTTCTAGCCATTAGGCTATCCCGACAACGATTATATAGTATTGATTTTCGAATGAGTTGGAGTAATTTTCGACGTCTTTATACGAATATTTTTAAAATTAAGACATTTCGTATCTATCAGCAGAAAATATAAACTTTCGTTTTAAAAGTTTTTTTCTACACCATAAGCCGACAATGCTTCGACCAAAGGGTTAAAATTATTTCGTCGTTAACCTTCCTTGTAACATTTTTAGAGGTTACTTCATAACAGGGTAAATTTTGAACCTTCATTTATTCGATTTAGATTTAGCGATAAAATCCTATCGAACAATCCTTTCAGTCATACATGAAATTTTTACTAGAGATTGTTTATTATACAATGCAGCTTCTTAGATGACTTTAGATCATTTTCACCGTGTTTAAATGGATATTTTCAAAAAATTGAGACATTTCACGTCAGCGAAAAAATAAACAATTTCGTTAGCGTTAGTCATGTACCACATAATGGACATAGCGACTGAAAGCGTTAATAGGCGTAGCAATTTAAAATTCAATCTTTATTCGTGGAACCGTATTATATATGTCCGTTTTTCTACTGTAAAATAATCAACGAGTAGCAATAAATATTAAGATCCCAGTAAAAAAAAGGGAGTTAGAATGCTGCCTGTCACCGATTCTGGAAGTAGCGATGAAAATATAGGCAGAAAATAGTAATAACGGTTAGCGGTACAAGTACGCAGATCATATATCATTAATAGCGGAGATCGAAGCAAAATTACAATAATTTATTAACGACTTAAATGAATTACTAATTGAAAAATGTAAAATGAAAATAAATATAAATGAAACCGAAATAATGTCATGATCAAGAAGCAAAATAAAAAGTATTTCGAAACAAACGAAGAGATTTGTACGTGTACAGGAATTTTGCCAGCTAGGAAGTTTCAACGGATGGAAGTAGCGAAAAGAAAATTAGCAAAAGAACAGCAAGGATCGAAAACGCGTTTAATAAAAAGAAGACCTCACTTCCGAAAATATTTCATTACCTACGCGATAACTATTTATCAAAACGTACGTTTGGAGTGATTATACGGCTGCGTAACTTGCACCATGTTGAAAAAGAGGAGTCAAGACACGGCTTTTGATTTATGGTGCTAGAAAAAATGCAGGAAATATTTTCGACGGAGAGAATTAAAAACGTACTTCGAGGAGTAATTATTAAAAAAATCAAAGAAACCCTAGGCTTACTTATTAAGACATTCTTGCTGGATAACGAACTTAATTGAAGAAAAAATAAACGGAAAAAGAAAGACCAAGAACAACATCCATGGAAGGCATACTACATAAAAGAAAATATGCTAAAATTAAAACCTTAATTATAACAGCTATGTTACCTACCAACGTAATGGTTGAGGAGATAACGAAGAAGAGGATTACATATATCCGCTTTATATATTTATTTTTAATTTTTTATTCGATCTAAATAGATTTTGATATAATAAACGAGCCGGTTCGTACGTATCACAGTTATTCTAGTTCTTGTTTATCGTCATCATCAATAGCGATCGCACTTCGTGATTAACATTAGTTCGTTAAAAATGGTTCGGAAATATTTGAAGCAAAAGCAGATGGAAAGTTATGAAGAGGCAAAGAATCCGATTTATTGACGGTCATAATAAAGATGAAAGATGACGCTCTCGTCGGGAAATTATTTGTTTAGCTGCAGGTCACGTGCAGATATGACGATAATGATATATTAATATTGCCGTAATTATTTATTTTTATAATTCTTAAAGCTGTTCAGACAAACATGGAGACGAAATATTTAAATGACACTCGCGTAAATGAATTCGTGAAAAATTATAAATGGACAGTAATTGAGAATATTGTATGTGGAAAATGACAATATTTTTCCTTGAAAAGAAACTTTTTGCGAAGAACATGAAATCAACGGTACGCGATACGATAGAGAAATGTTGTAGAACTAACCCCTCATTTCAAGTGTTAAAGTATACATATATATTTTTCCTTATGTCATTTTTTACAAATTCGCAGAGATACGTATAATTCACCCGATTGCGTAGCAATATGTGCTACATGTCTTACATTCTGTTATGTTATTCACAACCATTGGCATGTGAAATTGTTATTACACCCACGCTTGTCGGTTAGTGGAAATCACGCAAAAGTAATAGAAAATACCTCGGTATTCCAATGAAAACCCTCCGCTTTTTCTGTCTCTTCTCTCAAAAAACAGACAAAGAATAGAATATATATATATATATATAGATATAGATCGTAATATACCCGTTGACGTTACTTCTCTTACTGGATTCTTTCAATGAAAATATCGTAAAATACGACCAAAGGGTACAACAGGTGTCACCTATACAGATATAATACATTAAGGTTTACACCTTCGATTTTACATCCAGTCGAATTAAAACAAATTCCGCGAAATACTTTACCATCGTCAAAATCCTGTAATGTTTTTCGTTCAAGTACGCACATAGCTTATGAAGAATTTGATGTTTGATCCTCCGTAAGTAAAGTTTAATCAAAAATTTTCTATCAAACAAAAATAATATGAAACACATTTAACAAGTAATCACATCTATCAGTCAATATCACGCTCTAGCTCGTGTAACCTCAACCGCCTAAGAAGAGGTCACGTATTATTAACCACGACTTGCGAATAAACATGTGACATGTTGCTTTCAACACTCAATCTTTGAAATCCTGTTGTCTCCACCCGATCATTCCGTTTTATCTACCGATAACTTACTGCGTTTTATTGAAGTTTCGACTAACTATACGTAAACGCTACGGTAGTCTCTGGAACTAAAAGCGGTATTTTAAATAAGTAAATTTTAAAGGAAAAATTTAACCATCGGACGCCCGATTACTTAATTCGTTAGTTGAACAGAACATTCTAATTTCGGACATTAAAAAACGTCAAAAATTATATACGTGTATGATAAATTTACACGCGAATAAAAAAAAACGGGGAACATTAAATCAAAAAAGTGAAAATTAATTTAAAATCGTTTAATTATTTATAATATCACGTATATATTATGAATAATAAAATCAATAAATATTATTGTATTTTTAGAACACTCGGAGGTAAATTATGGAGATTAAATTATAAATCTAGGGTAATTCTGTATAAAGGATTAGTATATTATACACATATTGCGCCGGTGTCTACTTCGAGCATTTGACTTAACGACAAATGTCCATTATGCAACTGTCGTAGATTTCTAATTAATTTACCTTCTTCATATATTATTACTGTTTCTAATTTAACGTTATATACCATAGCACGGATCTTGCCTATTGATCTTTATATTTAAAAAAAGATCTTTAATCTTTAATGCTTAAAAAAAATATATAACGGTATCATAAGTAAAATAGCTTTCAAACAGTTTGATATAGAAATTTTAAATGAATTTAATGGGAAGATACAATATATTAACAAGAGATAAATTAATAAATAAACTGTTCCTTACTTAACAAATCGTTTTAAAAATGAAGAGCAAAACCTGATTCAGACACACTTTGGTCACGGTTCTATCGGATATTATTTAAATAAATTAAATATAATTGAAGATAATAAGTGTTGCAATTGCGAAAGTAATGAAATAGAAAATGTTCAACATATAATACATAAGTGTAACAAATACGATCACTTAGTTATGTAGAATTGACTTGTACACTTAAATTGAATGACATTATTTCATTAAACCAATTCCCGATTTTATCTCCGAATTATTTAAAATTAAGCATATATATATATATATATATATATATATATATATATATATATATATATATATATAAATTAATGAAGTTATAAAAGAATTTTTGGACAATAACGGCGGGAATAAAGTTGAAAAGGAGAAGAAATATGACATTTCAGTCGGAGGAATTATGCGGACGACACTACACTAATCACGACAAGTTTAGAGAGCATGTTTAATACACCAATTAGAAATAACCAGCGCTAAGTACGGCCTGATAATAAACAAATCAAAAACAAAGATTATGATAATAAATCGGCCCAAGAACAACACGCCAGAAATTCGTTAACCGGTTACGAAGTTGTAGATAGGTTCACATATCTGGGATCTATAATAGCAAATACTGGTAGATGCGAAACTGAAATCCGTCATAGAATAACACGCAATGCGATGGGACGACTGAAGAAAATCTGGCTCGATTCAGCGATAAGTAAAACGTTAAAGATACGTTTAGTACAGGCTCTCGTGTGCTCGGTATTTTTATATGCTTGATGAACAATGCGTAAATCGGATATGAAGAAAATAGATGCGTTGGAATAGTGATGCTGAAGGAGGCTGCTAAGCGTTTCATGGACCGAGAAAAGAACTAATGACTCTATTCTGTTGGAAGTTGACATACAGAACAGATTATCAACAGTGGTTCGTAAACGGATACTAAAGTATTTTGGCTACAGCATCAGAGTAGGAACGTTGGAAACAGCTATTATACAAGGTATCATGGAAGGAAGTCGAAGACGAGGCTATGGGATGAACTGACATGGTCTGCGAAACAATGGGTCGAAGTCAACATGTTCGTTGTGCGCAAAACAGAGATCTATGACGCGTGTTTCAAAAGACAAAAAGTAATAGTCACGATATCCCCCCGATGGGGATGAAACGGATGATTGATGATAAATTAATAACGGTGATAAAGGGTCCCCTGCTTAACCCCTTTACTTATATAAAAATATTCTCCTGTCGTGTATACGCGCTTGTACATTTGTATACATATCTGCTACTATCCTTTGATACATCAGCGAAACTCGTTGGTTTTTAAGCGCATCTAACATAAATGTGTCTCTCAAGGAATGAAATCTACAAAAAACCAAACATACTTCTTTTTGATATTCTCTTGATTTCTCTATGACCTGATTTAGAACAAATAAATATGATCTATAGTGGAGAATCCTAAACCTGCCTGCTCAATTGATAAATGATAATTTAAATTACTTTGAATCCTTCTGTGAAGAATACACTGACGAATTTCTTCATGGAACTGAATAGAAAGGTAACAGATATGAATACTCAAGTTAGTAACAAGTTAGAAGAATTGGAACAATATAGCCGTCGAAATTCGTTGATGATATACGGAATTCCCGAAACAGATAAAGAAGATACGGATTCGAAAACATTTTTGAAATTTTAGGACTCAAGCTAATTGGTCTATAATTCTCAATCTTATTTTTACTTCCTTTTTTTATGAAGCAGAATTATATTCGACTTTTTCCATTCACGCGGAATTTTTGCTCTTTCTAGAATCACATTAAATAATTTTGTCAATTTTTTTTTTTTTATTAAAAACAACCCTCCAAATTTTGTTTGCTCATTTTTTATTTTATCAGGACCTGGAGTTTTATACGAAATCGTGAGTTTATTAAATAAGTGTCTTTTTAATGTACACTAATATATTGAATTAAAATAAATTACGATATTTCATTTTATGTCGTCTTTAAGTTCCCATCCCTGCGCCCCGAGGCACAGAATAGTTTTTCGAAAATCAACGGATAACATGTATACATACCGTTGTTGATTGTAGCAATTCTGTACCGATGTATTAAGTAAAAATAAAATAATTTCCTCGTCGTCCGAATTAATTTAATTTCGATTTGCGCTCTTTTTTCATCACCGTCAACTTTTTCAGTGAAACTTTTTCATCAAACTACGCAGCCTATTTAGATTGCAAGACGTTTTGACTAAATGAGCAGATAGATTTTCATCGTACAATAATAACGTAAAAATAATTCGATATCTAAAAAAAGGGGAAAAAAAAGAAAAAAAAATTCAGCTATAAATAACATGTTACATGGTTCCTGAATTAAGCTCAGACCATGCTCCCGTCATTGCTTGCTTAGGAGAGTTGGACCAATATGTCAAAGTTACGAGTTACCTTTAATTAACAGTAACACTATTTTGACGAAGTTTACAGAATACATGATTCAAAAGATGGATCATAATATTCGACTCGAGAATGATAAAGATATAAATTATAAACAATATACATAATGCATGTTATCTAACAACTAGACATAACCGCTCAAATACAAAAAATAAAAATAATATAAAAATTAGGCTAAGAAAATTAATACAGCAGGTACGCTAGGTCCCGTTGGCAATAGACAGCCATCACTAAAAAGAGAGTATAACTCACTGCACAGACAGTTACAAAAAGGCATAAAAGATTTTAATGATGAAAAAACCTAGACTTTTTTTTCTTCATTAAATCCTAAGGAAACTTCTGTTTGGAAAGCGACGAAATTGTACTTAAAACAGTCGCAAAAGCAGCAACCAATTAGAATGGAAAATGGTGAATAGGCTAAAACCGACAAAAACAGAGCTGAAACATTTGGCAGATATCTACATAACAATTTTCAACCACACCCAGATGTAACTAACATCAGCATGATCAACTGATTGAACGAAATCTATCAATTCCAACTTACTCTGCCAACTAAGCACTTTACACCCCAGGAAGTACAAACGATAATAAATAATTTACCATTAAGAAAAGCACCCGGAAACGACAAAATAACGAGTGAAATATTAAAGAAGCTCCCACCAAAAACTATCCTACTTCTAACATATATATTTAACTCTCAATATTGAGAACCGGATACTTCCGACGAAACTGGAAGGAGGCAATAATTATATTAATTGCAAAACCGCATAAAAACCCTACTCAGGCGTCATCTTAATTAAATGTCATATCTAAAACCTTCGAATCCCTTATAAAGGATCGGATCATGAAAGTAGTAACAAATAACGACATAATCCCCAGCCACCAATTTGGGTTTCGTAGAGCACATTCTACCGTTCATCAAATACATCGTATTACCGATCGTATCGATGCCTGGAGAGAAAACAATACTGCAACGGTATATTCGTAGATGTAAAAAAGGCATTCGATCGAGTTCAAGGACTTTTATACAAGCTGAAAGAGACAATGCCGAATGATATTTATAAAGTATTACAAAGCTATCTATCTGATCGAGTTTTTCAAGTAAAACTGAATTCAGTATTATCGAGGAAATATGTAATTCGCGCATCTGTTCCCCACGGAAGTTGACTGGGACCTCTGCTGTTCTCAATTTATACAGCAGACATACCGGTCGTGGAAAGTACATTGTTGGTTACTTTTGAGGATGATATCTGTATTTTAATATCACACGAAAGCCCCGTATACGCATCTGTTATGGTCCAAAAACACTCGAATAAGATTAGTTCGTGGGATACTAAATGGAAAATTAAAATCAATGCCGACAAGTACTAAACAGAAGGTCTTGCGAAACTGTAAAAATCAATGACGTTACACTACTACAGCACAACAGTGTTAAATATCTTGGCATGCTTTTTGATCGGCGTCCCACATGGAGACTATATATTCAACACGTGTGCCAAATAATTAAATCAAGACTCAACAGCCTGCAATGTATAATGCGAAGAAAATCAGCATCGAGTTTACTCTGTAAAATAATGGTTTATTTAGCTTTTGCTACTATATGGAGACATGCCCTAGAGGTTTATGGCACATCGGCCAAATCAAACTTAGACTTCAACAACTACAGTCGAAGATACTCCGCTCAATAGCTAATGCTCCATATTTTGTTTCGAATATCACGCTGCATCATGATTTAGAAGTTGAATATGTATATGAGTACTATAGAAATCGCTACAAGAAAAAACAATCCAAATATTCAAATATCATGTATGCATCAACCAATGCTGTCTAGCAATCTACGTAGATTGAAAAGAAAATGGACTACTCAAGATATCCTCGGATAACTACTAATTGTATACAGCAGCCTACTTCGGTTATGGTTCAACGGTCGCCGGCAGTGCTATTAATTATTATACTTTTAGAAAGCTAATCATCATACCATGGAAATAATATAGGCAGACATTTACTCTTTTCCAATGGGAAAATAGTTAATAAAATTGTTTACGCTTTATTAAGAAAATGTGATGAATATTATCATTGTCAATTGTAGTCCAAAGATCGGTGTGACATTAAAAAAATAAAGCCTTACAAAAGTGTCTCGGGAAATCGTAAAATGGAAAGCTTTTCGACGATGATAGAATTAATTTCGACTTTAGCTATGTAGTAATTTGAAAGGAGAAGTAGACTTTATACATATACATATATATATATATATATCGCATTAACAAGAAGCATTCCCATTTAGTTCGCAAGAAAAATCTTGGACATTTGAAAGCTTTCTGCCAAAGTGTTTTTTTTGGAGCGGCTGATTCTGAAAGTTCCGTAGTGAGTGATAATATCGAAAGCGAAGGAATTATAGCGTGTACGTTAATGCCGTACAGTTCGGAAATCGACAAATAACAACTCAGTTACATTCCGGGCAATGTGCCCGCACTAAGCTAAACGCAATTCAAAAGTCGCTGTCTTCCCTTTTTACTACTCCGCTCAGCCTAAATGAGTAGCGTTAAGAAAAAGTTCTTAAAAAAAAAAAAACAAGCAAAGAATAAGTTCAGAAGCTTTTCCCGTTGTTAACGGCCTACGCGTGAGTACAGATTAGCGTGTTTCCTAAATGTTATACAGATGAAAATGACGAAGCAAGGTTGAACAGAGTATATATATGTATATATATAAAATAGAAATGTTGGAACGCGTATATAAAATTTCGGTTACCGTTATATATTTGAGTAAAAGTACACTAATGAAAGGTCGCCTAGTCAGGAAAATCCATCGTGCCCAACGTTAATAACTTATCCTGATAAGTTTCCCATTCTACAAGGCTTGATGCGAAAATGAAGAAAGCGTCATCCCTCACGTTACTTCTATCAGACCATTCCGGTAAGCAAGTGCACGTGCAATCACTGATGACGCTTTCTAAAATCCATCCGACGCTCACCACGAACAAACAACTAGACTATAAAATGTGGCGATGACGTAAAATTGGAAATTTATGGATTAAAACTTATCATGTTTTTGCAGCATATGTATGTGTCTATATGTGTATTATACATTTTCATATATATATATATATATATGTATATACATAATATTGATGATGATGCTAATGATTATATATGTATACATACGTTTGATACACATTGTTGTATTTATAATATTAACTTCGTTTTTTCTCGAATATAAATCTTCAACGTACATATACATATATATACACGGTATACGTTTGTGTTCTGTTTTTATTTTTATTATTATTATTATTATTATATCTTACGCTTAAGGTAACAAATTTTTCTTACTTTATTATAGCAGATGAGAATATATTAGAATATATATATATATATATATATATATATATATATATATATATATATATATATATATATATATATATATGAATGCAGGAATTTACAAGAATTCGCTGTATTATATTTATTACAACACACACATACACGCATATATATATGTATATATGTATTAATATACATATATACATATATGGGTGAGGGTGGATGTATATTCGATTATACGCGCTCATTACACACCCCGTATAGACGTAGGAATAAGGGTTGAATGCTGTTAGAGAGAAGAAAAAGAAACCCGCGATATCGCGGTATATTTATGGGTTTTCCTATTATATTCTACTTTACGAAAATTCTAAACGCACTATTATGCGTCGACGCTAGTCTAAAGCAAGCGTCACTAGCGGACGACTAGTATACACTAGCACGGCGTAACGCGGATGTATTGCTATTTTTAAAAGTTATTTATTCGTTTTTTCTTTACTACATAATGTTAAAAAGGAATCGGGTATACTCTATCTCGGTAAGTTAAACGAAGAGCAGGCAGGAATACTATACCGGGTAGAGGAGATATCGTGCTTTAAAAGCAAAGTCGGAAGATTGTTTAATTACTTAGCTGGGTTTTTTTTTATGTTTTTTTTTTATTCTTCAACAATTTTGATGATCGTACCTGAAATTTTTTTTCACTTCATTCTTGGATGGAAAAACAGAAGCGAAGGGGAATTTTTATAATCACCGAAAACGGGGAATATAATATTAAACAATTCGTTCGCGGTGATTAAAAATTCAAATTTCGAAAAATATAACAATACAGGTATATATTATAATTATTATGCAAATTTTTATTGGATCCAGATCAAGAAAGGTACCCGCCAAAACTGCGTACAGTTTCCAATTCTATTTTAACATCTGCTCGAAGTCGATTTTCATTGAACGAGGACGATGGAATAGGGACAAACAACTTGTCAAACATCCGTCATAATGATGATATCGTTTTAGTTGCAGACAGCTTCGATAATTTACAGGACATGTTAAAACGCGTACGGAAGCGCATCACACGTCTGCACACAAATATCACCGAAACCAAATGACCGGCAATACATCGGAAAAAATTTAAAGGTAAAAACAAAAAATGGAATGAAAGAAAAGAAAATACTTAATTTAGACGTTCAATATTAGGAAAAATAGCAAAGTGAAAAAATTGTTTCTTTATAAAATAATCCCACAGAGAATGTGGTAAGCCGCAAACAAACAATTACGCTAAATAGCACGAAAAATAAAAATATCCGAATAATATAAAAGAATAGATTAAATTCATATTATAATTCGTAAAAATAAATTCTTCATCGAAATTTATCATCGAATTTCATTATTTAATTTTTTTATTTATTATTTCCATTTATTCCCGCAGTTTTTAATAATCGTTTCCCAGTATGTATTCATGAATAACCGCTTTTTCACTATGCTTACTTTTTGTAATATTGTGTACATCTTCTAAATTAACTCAATTTTTTTTCTTTCATTTTTTTTATAAATTTTATATATTTTTTATTTTTTTTTTTTTAAACTTTTATGTCCATTCGATAATGGCTTAATAACCGAAAAAAAAAAACTTTGTTGTATTTTTATACTTAAAAATTTAGTGATTTTAACTACTTGTTTGTCGTTGATTTTTTGAAAATCGCTACATTCCGCACTTTCCGAAATAGTACGTAATTATATATATATATATATATATATATATATATATATATGTATACGTTGAAATAATGCGACGTGTACTGAGCAAGACGTGTGATAATGTTGTTGACGATAGGTTTCCATATGCCGAAAATTTCTACTGTGGTACATTTTATCAAAAGTGCAATCGAGAAATGATTTATTTCCATCGGCTATCTGCTCTTCGTAAAAATAATGGGTACCAAATATAGAAGGTTCGATAATTCGGAAAATTAAGGAATCGAGGAATTACTCGAGTCGAAGGTTGAACGCTCTCGAAAACGGCTAAGAAATGAAATATAAATGAGCACTAAAAAATTATGTAGAAAACATTTTCGTTTAATAGACGACATACAACGGTTCCGATTAATTCGAGAAAGAGTATAAATGGGTGAAATTAAGTGCCCGATAGAAACAAAACGCAAAAGGGCACCTAATAATTTAGACTAATAAACTTTACAGTGAAATTTTTCTCATATATATTACCCTGTATAGTCGTATCTATATTATCGGCGCGTACTTTTTTCGTCGAGCACAGTATATTTACCTACTGTAACATCGAGACATTCGTTCTATATCTTTTCCACGATATTCTTAACATCCTTCGGTAATCTCCGGCGCTTCTAGTCATCGTCGCACTTTCGATAATTCTGATCCATATAGAAATATCGGATATATTATTGTTTTCGACGAATATAATTTCAGTCGGTGTCCTATAATCCTATCATTCCATATTTTTTAAATTAGTTTAGTATTTGCCAGTTTTGAAATTGCTATTCGTGCTACTTCTTCGCATTATCCCGTATTAGACAGAACAGTTCCGAAGTATTATCTTTGCGTTCTATATCCGGTATTAGATTAAACTGCGAGAGTAACTTGTAGGCGCTATTACCAAAATGGACCTTTTTTTCCTGTTCAGTTCGAGTCCAGCCTCTACATAGATGCAAACATGTATAGAAATTATGAAAGACATGCGTCTATATATATATCATCATCAATCATCCGTTTCATCTCCGCTGGGGATATCGTGACCATTATTTTCCTGTCTATTGAAACACGAGTCTGCGTCATAGATCTATGTTTTGCGCACAACGAACGCATTGAAGGAAACTTCGATCCATTGTTTTGCATACCATGTCGGTCCATCTCAGTCCATCTCTTAGGAGGGCGGCCTAGTCTTCGACTTCCTTCCATGATACCTTGTATAATAGCTGTTTCCAACGCTCTGATGCTGTGGGCAAAATATTTAAGTATCCGTTTGTATTCACTCCTGCGAACGTTAACGTCTGGTCTAAATATTTAATCCTAGAATCCTAGCACGAATTTCTTGGCATTTATCGAATTTTTAGAAAAATAATACCTGAAATTCATATTTATTTACCTTATCGCCTAAAAACAATTCTCTTTGGAAAGTATATGACCAATTGTCAAAGCAAAATGTACTGCTTCCCCCACTAACCAATCCTTATAACAATCAGCCTCTTCATAAACCAGCTGACAAACTACAATTAATCGCTACTCGTGTATCAGGCACTAGTAAACTTCGTGATGATTTGGTTCCGCGAGCTCATTGCTGTAAAATAAATAATGCAGTAAAAAATTCACTAATTACATGTTCTTCGGATAGGTTTCATATATGTCGCGGTGGCGTAGTTGCAATAGTGCTCCACTGTCAACTTGACGGTGGGGGGGTTCGAAACCAACGCGCGACATTGAATGTTTTGGTCATTATTTAATTCTTAATTAGCGTGGAGAAAGCAGTGGCGCACGACTCCGTATAACAACATATGCATGGCATATAAATAGTGGCTGGAATGCTATCTAATTTTTTATGTAAAAATAAACGTACACTAGTTAGTCACGACGATAATACGACGATGATGATGATATTATATATATGTATATTAATACATTCATAATTTGAATCCTAATATATGGGTAAGAAAAAAAAGTAGTGATATGTAGAAACTAGCGTATGGAAATATGAAATATAACATTAAATGAGAAAATAAGGATATCGCGAGTAACTGAATTCCCTTACCACTAACGTCAGACGGAATGATGAAAAAGGTTGTATAAAAGTAACAAAAAAAAGGTTATTAAAAAGTGAAAATTTTTTAGATTTAAAATTCTTCCTCAGCATATCAGGAAACTGTTCGTTGAAACATTTATCCGGAGCATCGTGATACGACTTGTCAATATTTGGATAATTCTGACATTCGAAACTTGGTATTATCGGAGGAGGATCATTAAAATGATCACAAATAGACAAGGTAACGAACAAGGAAATATCATTCGAAACGGGAATACGATCGGTCATCGACTCGGACATTCGAAATGACTCGTCTAATAGGACGATAAGCAAATGAGAAACAACCAAGAACCGGACATATTAACTCCGTAATAAATGAACATGCAAGCGCAGAAATGAAAGAAGTATATACCAGTCTCTCTGCATGCCGTGTTGCGTCTAATCACCTAACAGTTGAGTAGAAACGATTATAACGCGTGTGTATGCAAATCACCTTCGATCGTTCTGCTCATTGACGGACGTCCTAACCAACTCTCACGTACCGGTTGTGGGCCGAAAGATACTCTGTCGCTACCTTTTTCCCTGATTCGGTAGTTCTTATTTATTTCGTGAACCGTCAAATTCGCGAGATTATCAAAGTAACGTCCGGTAGGTACCCTCTTAAGAGTATGCTTCCTTCGATTTCACAACTCGTTCGAGTGATTTTCCAAAAAAAAAACATTCTGCCTTTTAACATTCGCAACGAAATGTAAACTCGGTCTAAAGTTAACCGGCAATAGTCTTCTTTACGCTCAATTTCGTCGCAATCGAAGGATTAATTCTACAGCGTTCTGTTAAAGCTAGTTTTAGCGTACGTCTGTGTATAGCGATTGAAAATCTATTTTTTAGTCGTACGCAAATACCGAACATCCCGAAGATGTTTGTATTAGTCTTTCACTAATACCTTATATATGTGTGTGTTGTTTCTGCACTAGTGTATGTATTGAAGATAAATGTCCGTATCTTTACCGTTGTTGCGATTACGAAAGGAACAATTCTAACGACGTCGACTGGTAGATTAATTAAACTAGTCGTCCGCATGTCTTTATCGAATTTCGTGAATGACTGACCATTTCCGCTAATTTATAACAACTTTTTAAACTAATAATTCGTTTTAACATTATGTTACACCGAAGTCTGAAAATGTTAAATAGAAACAAATACTAATAACACTGACTGGTTACAAATTAGGTAACAGCTGCCAACGTCGATTGTTTCAAAGCCTAGTATAAAGCTAAAAAAAAAAAAGAAGGGTAGGAAAGAAAAATCGGGGTCGTCTGGCAAAAATATGAATAGTTAACGAATCTGCCGATGAAATTTTACGAATAGGCTGACGACGACAACAATTAACTTTGTCCGGAAAGTTCCCTCATAAATGAGGACGATTTTTCACGGTTGTCGCGAACATGTCTATTTCTTTCCACGTCCACAACTATAATCCTAAAACGGTGGTATCCGTGTATAAACCCTGTACCGTTACTATTACTGCTACTACCTTTTCACACGTTTAATATCTTCCGGCATCGAACGATACTTTTTACGTTCTTTCGAAAATATCTTAGACGGTCGTTTTCATTATTTTAAGATATTCATCGCTCTTTGTAATATTAATCGATTAGCGAATAATTAAATAGAAAAAACTAAATAAAATCGAATAAACGAATTTAATTAAATAAATATCGACCGACGGGTTGTTAAAGCGCGGCGTCAATTAATCGTCCTATCCGGTATACAAAACGTATCCCTACCTTCTTGCCGGATGTTCCAGTTCCAGCGCCTGACCTTAAGAAATACATCGTAAACGGGCTTCTTGCATTACGGCGGTAGAAGTGGCAGCTGACGTCACAAATCAACAAACTGTAGAAAATCAAACGTTCGATCGATCCTTGGATAACTTCGCTTTCTGGTCATCACCAGATTGCGCTTGGGCCATACGCGTCTCACTCATACGTACCTTTTCAATAAAACTTTGGCTCCAGTATGTTCCGGCTGTAACATTATCCTCTCCATTATATTCTAGTTGATTGTCCCTCATACCCCTCGCTTCGAGCGTCTCTTAATCTTCCTCCTTCGCTTCATCTCCTCTTCAAAGATGACCGTGTTTTATTGCCTTCCTCCTCCGTTCCGGTCTCTATTCCTCAAATTAATCCTCTTTTCCAGCCTTAGCTTCTGTACATGGCATGTTATTAATTTAATATAATAATAATAATAATAGTAATAAAACGTATTCTAGGCACGCTGATTTGCGTTACCTTCTCGGATTTTACACGGAAACTGGTACGTACTTCTCGATTAGTCTGATCAGTAGCTGATTTGACAATATGTCTCTTTACTAGTATTGTGAAATTTGAGCTCGAGTTATTCGAGCAAAATGTTGGAGCACTAGCCTCCATACCACGAGACCTTTATACATATGCACATGCACACACATATATATATATACATATATCATCATTGAGTGTCGTCTCCGGATCGGAGGTAGGCGACTACTTACTTGTACACATTTCGTTGTTCGGTCTAAGTAGCGTACAAAGCAATCATAATACCGCTCTAGCATGGATAGACGCACTCATGATTGTAATCGCTTTGTTGTCACGGCACAATGAAGTCCCGATGTTTTTACGATATTATTACTAGCGCGCATATGTTGTTGTGGGTGGTGGTTTATCATTCCACGCGATAATTAAATTAGGATTATTTATATTTTTACTTTCTAGTGGCAATTTTTCATTCCCGATGTTACACGAACTCGGTACCTTCTGTATATCCGTGCTCTAGCCATTAGGCTATCCCGACGGTATATATATATATATATATATATGTTTGTATGTATGTATGAAACAAACAAAATATAACACAATCACTAAAAGTTGTTAATCGCGAAGCTTTTCGACAGTTACGTCATTTTGAAGCACGCACAATAATTATAAAAGATGTAATAATTATTGTGCGTGCTTCAAAATGACGTAACTGTCGAAAAGCTTCGCGATTAACAACTTTTAGTGATTGTGTTATATTTTGTTTGTTTTATAATTAATAAAATCACTAGTCTCCAATATATTCAATATATATATATATATATATATATATATATATAAAATAGAATTTTTATTTTGTTTATGTATATATTTTTTTAACTGATACGCTTAATTCTATTATTAACCAGACCCCGTCGTTGTAACCAAATTTTTTTTTTTAAAACCAAGTTTATTGATAATTTTATTTATATATGTTCATTTTACATTTATTGGTTAAATTTATATTACTTGATTACAATTAAAATCACTAAACTTTATTTATTAAGCAAAGCTTTTCAGCAACTACGCATTATCAAGCTATGTATAAATTAAATTAAATATATAAAAACATGAAATATTAATTTAAATCTAAGTTCTAAATTTTTACATAATAAATTAATTATAAAAACTCAAAACTATCTGACAGTGATTGTGGTAAACAACACAATGAAATATCAGTAATATAAAATTTACAGAACAGTAGCGAGAAAATAATTGTTTTATAAAAATATATGTATTTGAACAATGAAAAATATATAATCAAAAATCAATAGCTAGGAATAATATAATTTTTACAATATACTTTTTAAAATTAATTCTTCATCAAAATTTACCATTGAATTTAATAAATTATTTTTATTCCTTTCTTTTATTATTTCCATTTTTTCAAGTAGTTTTCTTTTTTTAAAATGTTTTTCTGTATGTAAAATTTTTTAATTATGATTAACATTATTTATTTTGTGTTTTAATTCTATACAATGTTTTCCAAATAATGATTTTTCATCATTATTTGGATATGAGTTTAAATGTTCTTTAAATCTTGTTATGAATTATCTGCCTGTTTCTCCTATGAATTCTTTTTCACATTGATTACAATTTAATTTATAGACTCGTGAATTTTATAATATATTTCTATCTTCTATTTTGTCATTACTGATTGATTTTAATAATGTATTATTATTTCTTATTGCTAAATCGATGTTGTATTTGTTAAATATTTTAATTATTTTATATGTATGGCTTCCTACATAATTTATTGAACCTAAATAATTCTTTTTATCTTTTTGTATATTTATATTGACTTTAGTTTTATTCCATATTTGATCGACTATAATAGGGTTATATTTGTTTCTTATTGCTATTTGTTTATAATGTTTTTTTCTTTATTCAATTTATCACTTGCTAATTTATGCATTTTTGGATGAAATGAATCTTTTGATATTAATGTATTTGTTTGTGTAGGCTTTCTGTATATATCTATATCAATTTCTTGGTTAATAATGTTAATTTTTAAATCTAGAAAATTTATTATTTTACCTCCTATTTCTAATGTAAATTGTATGTTTTTATTATAATTATTTAGATTGGATACAAAACTATTCAACATATGATCATTCTCATCATTATTACTCCATATTATTAAAATATCATCAACATATCTTTTCCATAATTTAACATTATTTTTAAATATATTATTATTTTTAATGTTATTTTCTAATTTATCCATAGAAATATCAGCTAGAATGGGTGATAATGGAGATCTCATAATTAAACCACTATTTTGTTTATAATATTTATTTTGAAACTGAAACAATCAAGGCATCTTCATAAGTGTAATTTAGAACTACCTATTGCCTACTGTTATTCGGTAATCATCTTACAATATCTTGAAACTCGCTTCATAACTT
Organism: Coronaproctus castanopsis; assembly: GCA_032883995.1. NCBI lineage: Eukaryota > Metazoa > Arthropoda > Insecta > Hemiptera > Monophlebidae > Coronaproctus > Coronaproctus castanopsis. The sequence goes on from CM065053.1 coordinate 5,343,962, forward strand.
TCGCATCAACACTTTCACGCCTGTGTGTTTAAAAGATACTCCTACAATTTACAAGATTCGTTTTAAACAAAGGAAATTAATAAACACGAAATATGTGAGTTTTTTTTTAGGAATAGATTGAGCCCTAATTCGTGTTCGATCTCCAGCAGAACCGATCGGTGTATGATTCTTATAAGCGCATTATGCACATAAACTAAGTATTGATACCATAATAATCACAAACAGTAAATCTGACGTTTCCATCTAGTATCGCTCAGTGATTTAGGCACATAACGCAATAGAGTTGTTTTTTTTTTTAAAAAAAAAAAAGGAAACAACTCATTTAACTTGATCAATAATTTTTCAGTTAACCAAGTGTCAATTATGTCAGAAATAGGAGTAATGATTTCACTCTTATATTTATGCCCCTTAGCGTAGCATGGTCATTAGTCACTTCCACAATTAGAAAGGATGATGATGACTTGCGTCAGGTGTCCGATCTATAATTATTGAGAGATAAGTTTAGCAGATAGTATCGAAGAAGAAGAAGCTTTATTTCATTAAGATATACAGGTAACACGGGGTCCATAAAGTTAAGTTATACCTTAACAGTTAACTTATATAGTATTACTAAATCTAGGAAATTAACAAGTCAAATGTTATGCTACAGGAAAAAACAAAAAAGAAAAAAAAATGAAAAAAAAATAAATAAAATATGGTAAAAGAAAAAAAATACATTAAGTACATATGTACACATTATACACACGTACATGCACACATACAATATTAACTACGTAATAAAATATTTGAAGTAGACACAAATTAAATAAGTAACCTATGCTTAATTCTACGATGTTTGTATATAACGCGTGATGAGGCTTTATCGTAATCGCCTATGAAATTAATTAAATTATTTCGATGTATTTAGATAATTTGTTAATATAAGAAAATAGGTATAACGGGTTTAATTCCGAGTGCATATCAGAAATTTTAGTATACCTGCGACGATCAAGTATAATTCTGCAACAGTAATTTTGAATCAGTTGTAATTTTTTAAGTGTACTGTCTGAAACAGATAGCCAAACAATGCGTAGGTTAATCGGGGGGCCGAATAATATGTGTATATAATAATTTCTTATTGACGACAGATAAATAAGATCGTCTATTAAAGATTGTCATACGGATTGCTTTATTATCAATTATATAATTGATATTATTATCGAAGGATAGACGAGAATCCAGAATGTGAATATCGAACTTGCTTTCGCCAGCGAATACTTTTACCATCAATGTTAATTTCCACCGAAGGTAATTTTCGTCTGCTTGTGAAGGCTTCAGTTTTATCCGTGTTAATTTTTAGCCCCCACCGTCTATAAAACTTAAAGATGGAGCTAGCAGTCATCTGTGTTACTTATGGTATTTGGCCTATAAGATTTACAATATAATGCTAAGTCGTCGACATATAAAGCACCAACAGCATAAGGTAATTTGGGTATATCATTTATTAACATTAAAAAAATAAATAAGGGCCTAACTGCGGTAAACCTGAACGGTAAGTTTTGACAGAGGACTGTATAGAAGAAGCTAATCTTCCTGTACACTTTAGCCTAAAAGAAGGAATAATTCTTTTTTTTCCCCCGAGGTAACGAATATGAATATTTTTATTAAAAACCTTTATGCGGTACTCAATCATTATGAGATCAAATATCAGATATTCGGTCATTTTAAGGAAATTTCCATTTTCAGAAGTAAATATTTTATCTTGTGTTCTATGAAATGCCAAATTTTAACTACCTAAAAATAATGTAATTAATCGAAAATCTGCGTGCAGTAATTTTGTTTGATTAATCGACAAGGACTTAATTCCACTCTCGGTTGTGCCATAAATTGTTACCGATTTACCCCTCATTCGACAATATCGGAGATATATTGTTCGAGTCGTTCACTCCTTCGTTAGAAAAATAGCCGATTTACGTCAGCGGAAAATAATTTATAACAAGAGCGGAATATACGAAGCACATTCACCAGTTTTATAGGGCACCGCGAAAAACTTTCTTCAATTATCATCTAATGATATTTTGCGCACGATCTGGCCCGATTAGGGACAAGAATTTGTAGGAAATGATTTGTAAAGACATCCCATGTTACAAGATGATCTCAAATTCTTTCTTTCGCTGTGTGCGTTACGCGATATTTTCTATTGCTGAAAATAGCAGAATTTTTTTTGTCACGCAAACATTTCCAAATTGTAATTGTCCGTTTCTTCATTTGTATCATTATCTGTAATTTTTCCTGGCTGTCGTTCTTAAAGAAAATAGAGAAATTCGTACGGGTCGCCGTTTACGACTATAAAACAATATATAATCAAATTCTCAAAATATACTAACTGAGCGTACAGCTGTAAGGTGACAGCACGAGCGGTGATGCGCATTAATTTACGGTTGTTTACCCCCTCTCATATCGCTAAATGTGTAGATGACTACCGCACATGCCGCATCCACCGATAAGGCCCACAAAACACGAGCATCTTAGGCAGTTGTCTAGTATGCCTATATAGGAATATACGACTTTTTATATTAATTTTAGTTCAGAATTTAATTGATTAAAAACGTACGATTTACGAAAATAGTTTATTAAATTATAATAATTTTCTTTTTGATGAAATATATAAACACCTAATCGCGAACTAAAATGAGCTTTTAACACTTTAAGCCCCTAGCCACATTCCGATCTTTGGTGGTAAACATGTCAGTCAGTTATGGCCGACAAGTATGGATGTGATAAAAGATTCAATGTCATTCGTTTACATCTTGTTTAATAAAAAGTTTGCTTTGTAGTTTGTTATGTAAAGAAAGTGTTATTCATATGCGACTGACACTTTTATGTAAGATTTTTTTGGTTTCTAATTAATGTAAAATATGATTAATATAGTGGTATTGAAAAATGAAAGATTCATCAAATGAAAACTTTATACTTTCAATACAAACATTTATAAGTATAATTATTTCTTTTATTTATTACGGGTTTTTGTATTATTCTTTCTGATGTACGGCTAGCCATCCTGGGCGTTATTATTATTTAAAATTTTTGGTTTGTGTTTACTCACTGTAAATTATGCTGAAATATACGTTGTTGTTGTTGTTGTTGTATGTATGATAACAGACAACGTGTCAGTAACGACTGAGACTTTTTTTGAGGTTTTGTTCGATTTCTAAATGAAATAGAAAAATTTTAAGTCAATCACGTTGGTTCGAAAGTGATATTTCTTAATATGGAGTAAAAATTAAAAATTAGCATATTATCGCATTTATACAAAAAACATTAGCGGTAATGGACAACGTCAGAGTCACATACGATTGGAAGATGGGGCTCAAAGTGTTAAATTATAATTAATTTTAAAAATTTAATAGTGAATAAGTTTTAGTTTTATTTCGATAAATTTTCTATTTAGAATGATTAGAATGAGTATCTAAATTATATTTTTTCTATTGAATAACCTCGCGAATTTGAATATCCGCCAAAATAAATACGAAGAAAACGACGCTAATCACTTACAAAGTGTCACTTTCGTTAAATATTAGGAAAGAATAGCGATAATATTGCAAATCAAACCCTGCCATTCTTATTAATAGAAAAAGTGTATTTTTTTTTATATAATTGGAACAGGATTTTTTCAACCAGTTTGGTATAAAATTATTAAAACGAATATATTGAATATTAAGAATTAGTTGATGCAATATTAAATAGCTAAATCATACATGGACGTGTTTAATTGTAAGACATATTTATTGACTGACAGATATAATTTGATTATATAATAAAGATTGTTGAGAGCTGTAATAAGAACATTCCAAAAATACACGACCTGTCATCTGCTATTTTGTTGGGAAAAAATGAGAATTTATAAGATTGCATTGATATAGGGACACGATGGAAGAGGATTTTTTCAAATCTACATAAAGTAGTAATGAAACATCGAAGTATGTTATTTGGTACTTTTACATCACTAAACCACACGATTTAATGGGTATTCGAATCGATCTGTAATATGGAGCTAGATAAGGATTAGACCAAATATTATTCCAATATTCTTTATTAGAAAATTTAATGAGACATTAAACATCTGTTAAAGGTGTATATATATGGAATGAGCATACCGCTATTCGAATCTAGCTCCCGCATCAGCAACAGTATTGCCAAATATACCAGAATGTCCAGGAATCCAGGAGAACCTGACAGAAATACAAGATTCTAACAAAGAGAATACGAACATTCTGATATAAATAAGGCGATGCAAGGGGATTAAAAGAGATTAAGAATAAGGACTGATGAAGCTAGACGATGTTGATAAACGTATTTTAACTCTTAGGTTTATTTAGTCTCGGCTTTAGAAATCGAAAAAAAATGTAATAGAATAAATTTCTTAATAATGTTTAAACAAGGAACTACAAAAGGAACCAACTTTATTATTAGATTTGGAACCATCCGAATAAATTGGAAGGAAACCCGTCCAATGTTTTCTAGCAAACTATTAAAAATAGAAGTATTAAAACCAGAAGGAGGATATATAGTTTTAGGAAAGTTTTCAAAGTTTATTTCTAATTTGATATTATTAAAAGAGAACGGATTGGAAAAATAAGGACAGGGTGACAAAGGGATAATTATTCTTCTTCATAGTCCCAACCTGTCTAGGGTTACGGGTGACCATCCAGCGACGCCTCAGCCATATAATGATAATTTCTTCTATCATATGCGGCGTGTATCAACAAACGTTCTTTGTTTTGCCCTGTCCATGTTTAAATATCACAAAACCAGGTACATCTTTTCTGTCCGACTTTCCTTTTACCTTCTATTCTTTCCATTAGAATAGTTTGTCACGAGTCAAGTGCCAAAATATTTTAGTTTTCGAATTTTTATCAACTTAATCAATTCATGATCTTTCTTCATAGTAGCGAGTATCTCTTCGTTGGTGTTCTTAGCAGTCCAGGTTATTTTCAAAATTCGTCGGTAACACCATAATTCAAAAGCTCGTTATCGACTGATAGTGGTTTTCTTCAAACTTCACGTCTCACAGCCGTAGAATAAAATTGACCAGTTATAAATTAAGATCGTGTCCTGTTATTCTTCATCTTGTTGAATGCATTCCTCGCCTGTTCAATCCGACTTCTGATTTCAGTTTCACATCCTCCCGTAATAGCCAACATCGCACCTAAGTATTTAAAGGATTCAACTTTCTGCATATCCCATTAATATATATTCTAGGGATGGTATCTTTGTTTTTGTTTTTTTCGCATTTAATTCCATATTTTTGACTAATCTTATCTACTTCTTCTATGATCAGTTTTAAGTTTTTAGCATTACTAGCTATTAAAACTACGTCGTCGGCATAACGAATATTATTGATGTATTTTCCACCTATTCTGATGCCCAGTGCTGTCTTCTAGAGCTTCTTTAAAGATTTGTTCTGCATAAACGTTGAACAGCACCGGTGATAGAACACAGCCTTGTCTCACACTGCGGTTTATGTTTACTGAGTTTGAAGTGACATTTTGATTCAAAGAAACAATAGCTTGCTGGTTAAGATACAGGTTTTGAATTATTCAACGGTCTGCTGGATCGAATCCAATGTCTTCCAATATCTCGAACAACTTTTGATGCCGAACTCCAAAGGTTTTTTCAAAATCGATGAAACGTAGAAATAGGGGTTGTTGAAATTCCAAGCATATTTGAATGAGCACGTTCATACTGAAGATTGCTTCTGGAGTACCCACTCCTGGTCTAAAACCAAACTGTTCTGGGCTCAAGTTCTCTCTGGCACGCACAACTCGTAGTAATATATTCATAGTGTGACTTATTAGACTAATCGTTCTAAAATCATGACAGTATTTTACATTTAGCGTTTTCGGTATCATTATAAATCGAGATATTAACCAGTCTTTTGATATAATTCCACTCTGATGTACCTGATTAAGAAGTTTTAGTAGAATTTGTAAACTATTTTTATCTAGCGTTTGCAACAATTCAACCGGAATTCCATCCGGACTTATGGCTTTGTGTAACTTTGCCATCGTTAGAGATTTCTTCACTTCACTTGGTAGGATTTTTAAAGAGTTAGGAACATCAATTGGTATTCGATTAGCACGCGTATCATTGAAGAACTGACTAATGTATGATTCCCATTCTTTTTTTTAATATCACTTTCTTTTGTTATTAGTCTATCAAGATTGTCTCACAGAGTGACTGGCGTTTTGCGTCTAAACAAACCAGCCACCTCCTTAACTTTTTTATGAAGATCGAGTATATCGTATTTTTTTTTTTTTAAGACTTTCTATCTCCTCGCATTTTTCTCTGAAATTTTTCCATTTCGCTTATCTAATCTTCCTACGGATTTCTCGATTAAGTTGTTGATATTGCCGTTCGACAGTTTTTCAAAGACCTTCTTTCTATCAATTTTATTACTTCTTCATTGATCCAGTCCTTTTTCGATTTTTAGAGGATTTTTTATGAATGGAAAGTGAATTTATAAGCTCGGGTAAGGTAATTCCGTCAAATAGTATACTTTGTGTATTATTATGACTGGGTGAATAAGGGTAGGATGAATAAGGAGACGTGCAAATTTGAAACTTAAATCGGGGCTACTTTATTGACAAATTATTCACACCAATCAAGATTGTATGGTTTACACGTGTTATTCATGGAAAGACGTTTAGAAAATAATTTTACCTTATTCGAAACATAAGATACAGAAGTGTTAATCGAACTTGCAAATTGTTTCCAAGATGCCCTTTTTTAGATAAAAGGAATTGTCCCGTAATAGCTTCCTGATTCGTATAAGCGAAGTAATCTGCAATTAGTTTGCTTCTACGGAAACGTTTAAAACATATGTTTTTGTAACAACGGTATGCACGAAGGATCCCACCAAGTAGGTCAACGAAATTTATTCATTCTAGCCGACCGCCGAGTGGCATAAGAAACTGAAGCAGTATGTAAACGGCTGACAAATTGAGCATATAAAGTGGTGTCAAAGCACGAATTATTAAGTAATGGAATTCATCACGAATCTGGGAAATTCGTTAAATTTAAAGTATTTATGCGAGGGAAATTCCAAGAAGGAAAATACGAATTTTTATTATTCACCATCCAAGTATGCTGGAAAATAATTGAAGTGTCAATAGCTAAATGGTTACTACCTAGAGGATTATTAATAACACTCCCGGTACTATTCAATAATAAATCACTGAAAACGAATGTACATCCAATGCGTTTGATGATCCATTTAGTGAAGAAACTGTGGTATGACTTCCATCGTTTACCAAGTTAGAATGATTAATAATGTTTATAATATTTCGGGCGGAGAGGATATGCCTATTACAATCCCAATTATTTAAATGATCTTAAATCAAAATTAGAATTTCATTGATAATAAAAAAACAAATTTTACTTTTAAATATATTTTTTGTAATGAATAAAATATACAATTTTAAAAATAGTTCTTTGTTTTATTTTAAATTTTAAAATATTGATGCGGCAGATATTTTTACGCGATTTTAGAATAACATTTTATAAAGGGATTCGGTGCATTCTAATATATATATATATACTTATAGAGCACCGAACGTAATTTTTATAACGTTGTGGAATAACTTCACACTACTCGCGTGTTGTAGCGCCGCTAAAAATCAAAATTTGCAATTTAATATATATATATATATATATGTATGTATGTATGTATAAAATTTCCAAAAGCGTTTTCAATATCCACGAGCGATAAATTGTGGGGAAGATTTTCAAACTATTACATTTTAAAGAGTCATATCCTACACGAAATTTTCCAAGTTTATAAGCGCACACACGACCGTAAAATTACGGGAACCGCTGATAGGCGTGAGAAAATTTCATTACTAAAGATAGTAGCGACGGTAATATTAATAACAATAATAATAATAATAATAATAATAATAATAATAATAATGATACTGACGATGATAGCGATAATAATAATGACATCTTTTTGTCAATCTTTTCTAATATATTTCGGCGGCGGTGTAAAAAAAAAAATAAAAATAAACCGTACGAAACGTCTCTCCTTCGATTTACGACGAAAATCGAGAGCCGGAAAATAACGACTATTAAATGCGATTCGCAGTAATAACGATACGACGACGAACTGTCATAAGTGATTTGTGGGGGGGACGCGGAAGAGTGACTGTACTCGGATAATAATGATGAGGAAAAACTAGCCGGTATCGTTTGGGAAAATTTCTAGAAAAAAATCAGAACGAGAAAACTCCTCCGTAGGCTCGATAGATGCGGCCGACGGATAAAGTAGTTGTAATCGGAAGGCGATATCTCGGAAGGAAATTGTTTTTTCACTTCTTCACCGAGGCGACGAAGGCAATCCAGCTCTGGCAATGAAAATGAAAATTCCGTCACACACACACATACATATATGTATATACACGTATAACGTGTGAAGTCCGCGATATTTTTCTTAGCGTCGTCGTAGTCAACGCTGTTACAATTGTCGGTGAAATTTTTTTAGTTTTTAGAATTTCTTGAACTTGTTCACACCGTTGTTCGCATCCTATCGGGTAGGACGCTATTACACCGGCTTGTATTATTACTCCTCTAATGGGAACGATTGTTGTACTTTTTTCTAGATGATTTCTGGTTTCCAATTTTCGACGTCAAATCCTTCACCGTCGTCGTACCGCTTACGCTCGCTCTTGGCACGGGTTTTTCGTTCTTTTTGTTCATCAAGCTTTCACAACCATCGTCCGTTGTTCTATATATAATGTAAATTGGCAAACGTCTCTACGATATAAAAATATAGGCTACGCCGAAAATACATCTCGACTATCCCTTTCCGCGATCGCGTCTGTATATTATTTCAATTTCTATCCTCATCGTCGTCGACCGGCATCTCCATTTCCATCCGTCGAGGCCCGTCATCAGCCGCGCGTAAAGAAGAGCTTCTATTTACCATCCTATTTCACGCTGTATTACTTCACGATTGTGCAGGGTGAACTATCTCGCTCCGGAGGACGTGGTTTAGTTTTCTTTTATTCGTTATCATCATCGACCGACCGACCGACCGAACCAACCTACTTTCCCTAATACGACGTCGACACTTGATCGACGGAAACGGACTTTTTATCGTCTCGTTTATCTTCCGACACTCAGACGAACGACCGATCGTGATTTTTCACATTCGTCGAAAACGAACCAATTTTCGAAGGAAGCGAAGAAAAAATGCTCGTTTACATTTTTCACCACAGCTGCGTTCCTCGACATCTCCGCCCCTCCTATTTTTACATCTATCTATCTTTCTCTCTCTAGAACGCCTTATAAATTTTCTTTCCCGTTATTCGATAAGCCGATTCTATATCTAATTTCTTCGGAAATCGCTTAAAAAGAAACCACCGCGATACGAATCACGCGACCCCGATTATTATTATTCTCCTATAGGACTACTACTCTAACGAAAATAATTTACTTTCTCCTGTGAAAATAGGTCCTTCGTAGAAACACGAACGTTCCGAACAAAACCATCTCGACTCTCATCCGAGCTGGGTGGGGAAATTCCAATTACGCCGTTTTTCGATAACGTCTCGGATCGGGATTTTCCGGGAAATTTTCTTAATACGGCGAATTATAATTGTCGCTATTTCTTATTTCTTCGATGGCTAATTTATTATAATCGTTTTATATTTAAAAAAAAACAACGCTATTTACCGATTCTATTAAAATCTAAAACTATCCCCCTGCAATTACATCCTCGCAGGATAAACCGTGTCCGTAGAATTACACGCTATATAGCAGTTTTCTGGTTTTGCCACGCCAAAACGTTTTTTTATATAATTTTTTTAAACTTCCACAACCGGTATTAAAGTGTGTATTATAAAAATTCGGAACGAAACGATTATTATTATCGAGTCTGTCGTTCGAATTAATGGGTGAATCCGTTATAAGTATTCTAAATATAGTATGTAAGTAATATTTATTTAGTATAACCTCGGAGTCTAAATAATATTTATTCAGCATTACTTTAAATCTAAATAATATTTGTTTAGTATAAATTTGAATCTAAATAATATTTATTATAAGCAAATGTATTTTTTAAATAGTTGTATGTAAAGGTGCACACGCTTTTGTTACATGTGCAGTAAAAGTAAAGAATAACAGAAGAAAAGGGATGTATAGATGTAAATGTCTATTTGTGTGTGCATAAAGCCATCTGCAAGTGTACTTATAGTTTAAAAGTGGTAGTTAGGATGAAAATAACCTAGTCCCAAAGACCACCATTGCTTAGTTCCACGGCGAAAAAAGAAAATCATTTATTTAGACTTTATTTTCTAAACATGTAATAAATGCAGTGGCGGATGATCGATCAGTTGATCCAGATACTGGTTTCGCAATTGAATTAATTTACTTTTATTTCTATTTATTTATTTATTTATTAGAGATACAGCTCGTGTTGTTAAATTTATGTCGCATCTCCCATTCAGAGAACTTGAAGAATGCTGATTGACGAATGGGCTGTTCAAACGAAGCGACTGCATGTTTTCTACTTTATACTTAAGACGCTGATTTGCGAATGCAGGATATTGAAATTTAAAATAGGTCATTTATAATATTTCCAGAAGGTACACCTTATAACACGAACAAGATGGAAACTATATAAATTAGCTGCAAATTTGCCACGGCCAGATAACACTTGAGAACTGTAGAAGTTAGTATTTATTTTTTTCATTTACCCTGGTACATAACCAACACAACCCTACATAGAGACTTGAATATTCCACATGTGTCCGACGTTATAAAACAGTACGTTCAAAGACATGTACTTAGACTGGAAGGTCATCCTAATACTTTGGCTCAAAGATTGCTGAACACCTCCAGTGACACCAGGAGGTCGAAGCGTGATACACCTCTGGACCTTGTTGAAGGTAGCAGCAGTTGGGTGAGCACCACTGTGCTTTTCCTTTACGTTATTACATGGTCACAAATTTTTCTAAATAACCTAGGGGGGGGGGTCAGATTGTAAAAAGTATAATGTATAAAAAAAAAATCATTCTATTAGCGATATTAGGAAAATGTCGGTATTCCTTCCTGTGACGTAGCCATCTCACCTCCTCTGCCGTTCTGTCAACAATATTTAAGAAATATGATTTTTAAATAGGTTTATTGGAATAGTATCGTGAAGAGTTTATAGCACATCGTTATTCGATAATGTAAGAGTTACTATAAATTTAGTATTATTTCGAATCTAAATAATATTTATTTACTATAACTTCGAATCTAAATAATATTTATTTAGTTATAATTATCAACTGTCTCGCCCTAACTAGTTATTTCTTATATAAATTTCATATTTATATACTCCGTTCGATTAGATTCGTCTTTGTTAAATAATATGTCGATCTAAATCCGTAAGGAAAATTCCCGCTATTAGTACTTTTTATACCCTTTAATCAGTCGCTATTACCGTTAAAATTTCAAATTAGTATTACACCAAAAAAAAAAAAAAAAAAAATATTCTAGCCACGTACGGAATATTAATATCGCGACTAATTAAGTTAATTTTTCAGTTTTTTTTTTTAATTTTTTTATTAATCAAATAATTAATATCGTATATTTCGTTAATCTTCCTATTAATATCGTATAGTTCTAATTTCCGACTATAGATTATTTAACTTTTACGTGTTAAAAATCATTATAACCGATTTTATATTCTAATAATTTTTGTATATTATTTAATCGGAATAAAATTACTTCACCGACAATATCTTTATCGTTGCTAGATTACCGAATCGTTCTTCAAACTAGTCTAAGGTGTGAAAAAACCTTAAAATTGCCTTTATCCCTCGACGGACTGTTACCATAATACGATATATATACGCCTGTACCCTATTTGCTAGGTATAATATCGCGAGTAAGGGGCTTTATAAAAGACACGATGGCCGGATGAAAATGCAATTATCTTCCTTATTTGTGTTTACATATATATATATATATATATATATAACATATTTTACCGGGAATTGGGGACGAAATATTCGGATTTGCCGCTATATTTACTATTATACGCGCGCAGTACAAAACGCGAACTATTTCAAATTCCAGTTTACGGAAATTGCGGTGAAGATGGTCTAGTCTTTGTTCGATTCTACTATTGGAATAAGAGAAAGCTCAGACCTTTGTAAATTATTCAGTTCGCCGGGTTACAACACCTAGTCTACTAGTTTCGAAATCAGAACGCAGAGAAAGATTAGTTTTCTCGGAATTAAAGCAGCTGTATAAGATAGCGATTACAAAGAGGAACACAATCCTAAACTGTAACAGTAAACAACGTAGCATGAAGTTGAGCCAAGAAGCGACAAAAATAGAACAATGTATGTGTGTATGTATATATATAATATATTATATACGCGTCCAAATGAGATCACACGACCGATAAAGAAGATTGAAGAATAATTCAAAACGTTAAATGAAAAAAAAGGTATTCCCTGCCTATATAGTCCATGTCAGCGAACTGATTAATTTTTTTTTTTAAAGTAAATCACGTCTAAGTATCGCGAACAAATTATAGTTCGATATAAAACTATTACCCCCTACAAAATAATAACCCATTATCGTCCACTTCGTTGGTGTCCGTATCTAATTAAAATTTTAAGAGACTGCAACCGGTACAAAATCAATATTTAAGATACATCTTATAAACGGGCCCCCGTTATATCGGAATATCGTATATTCATATATTAAAAAATTATACGATTTAATTAGCGAATAACGGGGGTTTTCTTCATAACTGCAGTCATGGCGATGAACTAATGCAATTGGGGCAACTACGATTTCGGACGAATTATGTTCGTGTATATCGGACGAAGGATATCTTGGACGGCAAAGATGACCAACAAAAGTCTCTTTAAAAAAGCTGATACAGACCGACTCTACGGAATATAATTATATAAGGAGAAATGTGTGTCATACCTCGGTCATATCGTAACAGGTACAAAGTACGAAATTAGATAATCATATAGAAGGGCAGATAGAAGGTAAAAGAAGTCCGAGAAAAAGGAGGACAGTAAATATTAGACCAACGCATCTTCATAATTAATGACAGATGCCAGACAACGTAAAATCTAGTTGGAATATTCATTTTATAATATTTTCTATGTGTATCGTTAAGTTTATTGTTGTTTTTTTTTTAATCTTCAATACATGGTGATTATCCGTTTGGCTTCTCTGATCTGTCATTCGCAATAAGGCTTCTTGAGACTTGTCCATTCTTTCATGTTTACAAAGTAACTTTTCTACCTCTTTCCCGTTCAATGATCTTCCATTTCTCAAGACATTCTCTCTGTAACAGTCGTCGGGTTTAATTTTTTTTTTAAATTGCCGCAGAATCTTTTCATATTCGAAACCTTATCCGTCCGTGATAACCGCAACGACCTTCGGTAAATCCACATCTGCAAAGCATTCAGTTTATTTATTATCGATTTTGCTTCTACTCCCTATAATACAGTAGATAACATTTAATCAGATTCCATTTTGTTGTCCGTTTGAGCGTTTTAAATTCTGCTCCTTATTTCCTAATCCGGAATCCGTGCACTATTAACGTTACAACCTAAGTATTTAAATGTATTAGTTCGATGAATAATTTTATCGTTAATTTTTATCGATCCTTTCGCGGTTTCTTTGCTAACTACGGTGGCTTTAGTTTTCTTACAATTTATCAATATGCCATTTTGGCTGATTCCGCGTTATTCTCCGCGCGTTGAATTTCACGCTTGTTGTCTGCAATTAACACCGTGTCATCGGCGTAACGTAAATTGTGTTAATGCCCGAACCATTCGCATTTGCGCCTTCTATATGTTCACATAGTTCTTTCTAGAATATCTTTTCAGAGTACAAGTTAAAAAACAGTTTAGCACGCATCCCTGTCTGATTCCTTTCCTGATATTCGATTTTCTTGTTTATATTCCTTCCGTTTTTACTACAGCTGCTCGATTCAAATACACGTTTTGAATTATTCTCCCGTCTTTTCCATCTATTCCCGCTTTGCGTTGTGGCGTTCTAATATCCCGTTTAAAACACTGTCAAAAGCCTTCTCAAAATCTACGAAGCATAAAAATATGTTTATTTTTTTTTTTGGTGATCGAGACATTTTTATACTAAAACCTGCAAGCAAACTTATGTTTCCCTTGTTCCTTATCCGTTCCGGACTGTTCTTTACTGGAATTTGCCTCGCGTTTATTCTACATCTTTTACGCCATTATTTAATGGTAATTCATTAAACCGTTCATTCAAGAGACCTTTTCTGCTGTGTTCTTGTTATCTAGCTACTCCATACTTAATCTGTCTTCTTTAGTACTCTTTTTGATAACCTTCGATTTTACGCGTAAATTTATCACTGCTCTGCCTCGCATCAGCACCTGCATATATTTTAATACTAGTAACTTCATTTTTGTGTCTTTTCCTGATTATCATTCTTCTTTCCGATATTTATCTTTAAGCCTTTATACTTTTCTTTGTCCTTGGACGTATCAAATCCGTCGACCCTGGTATCTTTTGCATTAACCGCGTTTTTTTTTTGTTCTGTTGTTAATATCCGAGTATTTCAGTTGATACTGTCGCGACTATTTCTTTTATTTGTTGCCAGCATTGTTTTATTACATTCTATATCATTCTCATTCTTAAAAACCTTCCGACATTTGGCTACTAAATTCCTGTTTTAATTTATCTCTTCTAGTTTTTGTGTGTTCCGTTTTCTATTAAGATTGCTTTTACGCCAATTTCTAAACCGTAATTCTGTCCTCGTGTTTACTAAGTTACGATCTATGACTTTGTGAGCTGTGGTATATGCTATATCTATATTAAAATATATATGTCGTGAATGATTATTACATATGTAAAATGCATCAATACTCTTTCATCAAACTATATATATATATATACATATATGTCTCACAACTGGCTACAACTCTAAGATACGCTTATTTCATCTCTCAAAGATCGCAAGACGGTTTTACTTGGATTAGGGAACAGTCGAAATTGGTAGTCGCAGTGGAGAGGACCGCCATGCTAAAATATAAATGGACCGAACATTTGGCAAGAGCATGAAAGATGGACTAAGCATAGAATAGCGTTCGCGAGATATGGCTAGGTGGGAAGATATGTTGTTAAATGAGCAGGAATCAATTGGTTCCGACCCGTACAAGATAGGATTGTTTGAAAAAGTTTGGGAACACCTACATCCAGCAGTATACCTAAAAAAAAAAAAAACGATGAAAAAAAAAATGGGTTCTGTCCAGCTTGGTAAAATGTTTAAGATACGTTTAATCTGCAAAGCTAAAATAGAATAAATTCGTATATGAGGGCTTACCTATAAAGTAAAGTTCAGGGAATTTATATGACTAATTCGCATACGATATATACATGTATATTATATTATACAAGCACATAAGGAAAGTACTGATGCATATTTGCACGTGTAATTATATATATATAAAACAAGGATGATTATAACGTATGTAAATAAGTTCTTATGCTTCCGTCACAATATACGACGGTTGGTTGGATGTTAATGTATAATAAACACAGACATATGTACGTACATATATATATATATATATATACATTTATACTTTTACATTTACATAAATAATAGATGAACTCGGTAAATCCCGGCAAAATTTATGCCTGAAAAAAGAAAAAAAACACGGGAAAAAAGTGACAAACGATGCAATTCGATAACGTTTTGAAAGTATTCGGTGGCCGTAGGTGATGTTATTTTAATTCCTTCTATTTTTATTATTATTTACTCCATCTTCCGTCTCTTTTCGTCTAATACGTCCAGAGTAGTATCGTCGACTGCGTGGTCCATTATATCGGTTCCCGGCTTAGTTTGCATATTATCTATACCGTATATACTATATATCCTTAACGTGTACTCTACTATAAGCGTATATCAGAAATTCGTGGGACGGTTACTCGGATTAACTACGAAATGAAAATCCGGATCAAATATGTTAACGAAGAAAACACTCCCATTTAATCGGGATAGATCATCCTTCGTCCTGCGTGTATCTCGCCTTCTACGTCCGAAATTTAATTAAAATCCTCTTACGAACTACTATACTATATATATATATATATATATATATATATATATATATAAATAATGTATGCACACATATATGTTTCCTATAGGTTAATGGTTTTTATCGTGTCCTGTTCATTGGTTTGTTTTTTATTAAAACTTTTCTTTCCATTTTTTTTTAATACTCTAGTCTGTAGTAAATTTTATTTATGGATGGCTAATAATATTGGAGAAAACGATGCAAATTTGAAAATAAAACCAACAGCTAGTCTTAAATGTCGATTGCACTAAGTTGTATATAATACAAGCGAAGGTAACTCCCCGTTTATACGTACAACTTCAAAAAGAAACGACCTTCATTTGTAAGAATTATTTCGTTTAATTAATTTTTTCAAACAACATAATATTCGATATTTAACCATTTCTTTCAGATTTATAAATAAACGTTATCCTATAATTAAATTAATTCGTACGTTTAAATACACAGTTTAAAACCTCTCGCCATGATCTGAGTTTGAACCTTCACTCATCTCTACACTCCGATTTGTCGATAGATGGATAACAGCTTGCTGAGGAAGTGAACAAGTGGGGGAAAGCAACACTCCATATTAGATAGTCGTTTGGATCAATCTTAGAGTTGAGAATTCTAAAGAATATACTATTATATTATTAATCAGCTAACTGCTCTAACGAATAAATCGGTTGAATAATGATTTCATCTTTAAGAATAGAAACTTGAAATGCAAATGGCGCCCTATAAAATAATATAAAAATCGAAACATTTTTAAAACTCGAACTTACGGATATATTATTACTTTTTGAAACTCACTTTACAGATAAATCTTATTTTCACATATCAGGCTACAACGTGTATTCACCAGACAGACCAGATGACAAGTTTCTCATGATGGTAGCAGCGCAATTATTAAAGATTAAGCATTACGAATTAACCAAAATACCTAGTAAAGAAATGCAGTCTAGCGTAATTGTATTTTCGTTAAACGGCAAAATTGCGATTTGTTGTCCCCTCCGAATGAAAGATTTTCAGAACAAAAATTAACTAAATTCATAACCGGCGGTGAAATGCGAAGAGTGCGAGATGAAGTCAAGGGGTTAAGGGGTTATAAGCGCAAGAGGTAGCTTACTACGCAGAATAATTCAGGATACATTTTTAAGATGTACTAGGTGAGCCAAACCGATAGAAACAAAAAAAAAAACAAATGCCACTCGATTTTTTCATTATTAAAGGCATGTCTATGCTCAATATCAAGGTTAAAACATCCTTTGATCTGGTAATAGCTCTATAATTCTTACGGTAAGTACAGGTGTAATAAGGAACGAAAGCTCTCCCTAACTGTAAAAGAAATAGTTACGGGAAGATGTGTAGATAGCGATCTAAAATTAAAACTACCGTAGGAAAATGAAAATAGTCATACAGTATTTTACTGAAACTATAAAAAGATAACGACTATAAACCCAGTCTACGAGTCTTTATTAAATAAAAAATCGAAAGAACTCGATTCATTAATTAGGGAAATTAAAAATAAATCTCTACAGCGCTATTTATAAGAATTATCTCCGTTGAAAACTTTCGACTATATCCGGTGAAAAGCCATTCGAACTTGCAATGATACAACCTTTTCCAACCATTAGAATTCCCGATGGTACATGGGCTAGTGATGATCGAGAGAAGTCTGAAGTGTTTGCCAAAACATTTTTCTAGAGTTTTTAAACTAAATTCTAAAACTGATAATTCCGAAGATGACATTTTTTAGTGCTCCTCTTTTCAAGTAGGTCTTCCTATTGCGCCAACGTCAGAAATAAAATGTATATTCAAAAAATTAAATAAAAAATTCCCGGGCTTCGACTTAATGACCGAGAAATTATGATCTGAATTACGGAGCGATACTATTTATTAATAATATTTTTAACGCACGGTTTCGCCGGCAATATTTTTCTCTGTCACGGAAACTGGTGCAAATAGTTGTAATACCTAAATCGGATAAAGCACAGGACTTGATCACATCGTATAGACCTATTTCCTTGTTATCTATCATGTCGAAAGTGCATGAAAAAATCATATGAAAGCGGTTAAATGCTATCCCAGAATCGGAGAATGTTATTCCCGATCATCAGTTTGGATTACGCAAGAAGCACTTGACCATCGAACAGGTGCAACGAATTATACATACGATACAAGAAATAAAATAAATACATAAAACGTGTATTTTTTACATTTAAAATAAGAAACAACAATTATCACGTGCACGTACACGTACCGAAATGAAACAAAAAATTCTCCTCGTGTATCGCGATATAAATAATAATATAAATAAAAGAAACGAAGCTTAAAATAGACTGCAGAAAAAACCACCACCAAAACTTGCATGAAATAAGTACAAGACGATTTTGATTCCAAGCAAGTACATCTGAGTGTATTCACAGAAGTCAAGCACAAGCCTCTTATTAAACAAGATTAAACAGTTTCCATCATGAATAATTATTTTAAGTTATATTTGAAAAAGTCATCGATATCATAAAGGCGTTCTCAATCAAGAAATAAACTATATCGGGAACGTCTAATGCGCAGAATTCACAAATATTTTGAGGATGTAATTTTAAAACGCTTCAGATATGCACCGAAGTTACCGCGACCGGTTAAGACTTGATTTATATAAAAATTTAACTGTAATAATTTATTTAATTTAATATCTTTTAATGTTAATTGTCTGCCGTATATTACAAAATTATTGTTGCGATTTTTAAAAATTCGTAATATTAACAGTATTATCATGTTTTGTAAATTTACCTTAAATTTTTCGTTAAATCGATGTAAAATGTAATTGCGAGTTATCTGAACAAACAACTCAATTCGGTACGTATTTAAATCAGCCGGTAATATTCCGGTGTAACAACTGAAATTGTCGCTCTAGACGCGGTTCTATATAGAGAACCGACGCTTCAGAAATTTTCTTTGAGTTTTTAAAATTTTATACAGAGCACAAATGTTTACATGTTTAACATATATATATAAAGTAATTGAAAATATAAACGATAAAATTATTCTTGTAATCAACATCACGTTAGATCGACAATAACGTATAAAATTATTTACCTTATACGCTTATAAAATCTGATTTCCCCAATGCGCGCACCGGGAAATGTATTAAATAATTTGCGGTTATTGCAGGGAACTAGTGTTCTTAATAGATAAGTGTATTGAGTGAGCTGAGAAACGAAAGAAAACTTCCAATATAGTACAAAATAACAAATCTGAGTTTACAAGGAGTATAAGTATTTAAAGTACTTAACAATATACATTTACTACGAAGTAATTTATTTGAATTAAGCTTTTTTTCATCATCTGGCTGGTTTGCTTAGTGCCGATTAATAATTGTCTTATCAATAGAAAACTCTAGACCACGTTGATATAGATGCGATTAAAAATAGATACTTAATTCGAGTTAGACACGCGATAATTGCTGATCGCTGTCGGGGGTGTTATTCCAAACAATTATTTTCCAACTTTTCGCTATAATCCAAATCGAACGTAGGAGATTTATCGTATAATAATGACGTGTCTTTCGTTATTTTTTCTCAATTTTTATAGTTGATACCGGAGTTTAAAAATAAATATACACATATATGCATGTACAACTGTTCTCGTGGCGTAGCGGTAACACTGTATCATTTCGATCGCACTACCTAGGTTCGAAATAAAATTTTCAAAGTAGAAAAACATTATTATATACCAGAGCGTTTCAATGTATTATATATCAACTTTATTTCAACTGCGTACGGGGCGTAACCCCCCATATCTTACTAAATTCGCCAAAATGTCTGATGGAACAATGTTATCGGCTATCATCAAATTTGGGTTTGTCCGAAATTTCTAAAGCATAGACACGAGCTGTTCTCTAATATTTTACAAAAG
Source organism: Coronaproctus castanopsis (assembly GCA_032883995.1). Taxonomy (NCBI): domain Eukaryota; kingdom Metazoa; phylum Arthropoda; class Insecta; order Hemiptera; family Monophlebidae; genus Coronaproctus; species Coronaproctus castanopsis. The sequence goes on from CM065053.1 coordinate 5,363,980, forward strand.
TGACACGCGTTACCTGTGAGTACTGTATCAATTGTTATTACAGTCCAGTTTATATAAATTTATCAAACGTAGTGGCATTGAGATTTAAAATACATTTACTAGATAAAGGTTTAAGCTAAATGGCGCAAGCTGGACCAAATGTTGAATTGATGAAGGTCGTTTAAGATATCTCCCGCGAACTTTCGACTTTACGGGACGCACATATTTATATAAGAGATTTCTGAACTTTTCCAAGGTCGATCAATACGAGCTTTTCTTCGTGATAATTTTAGACAGGACGATTAGATATTTCGAAGAAAATCGTTTATTCTAGAGCGCTGAAAATAGAAACCGGGTTAAATTGTTTTTAGTTTTCCAAATTCGAACCGCTCTCAAATAACGAAGGTAAATAGAAATCGTCGTAGCAAAGTAAATAAAGAAAAAGCTCGACTTTACCCCGGTAGTAGGATAAAAGTTTAAGGAGAATAAAAATAAGAAAATATCGAAAAGTTTGAAATATTTGTCGAAAAATTCATAACGGACGTGTATATATTGATGTCAGCTCGTCTACGGGAAAAGACAAGGCGCGATGGGTGTATCGATATTAGATTTCAGAAATATGCGCTTCGTCTAGATCGCGTGTGTACACGTTGAAAGTTGTGTTACGAAACTTAAATGACGTGCGGATAAACAGGAGTTACCAACTTTTACAAAGTTTACCGTCATCTTGCGGACAAGGAAATAAAAGTAAAAATAATGAAACCGATGAAAAATTTCTAAATATCGTCCGAAATCATTCAAAGTATATATATATATATATATATATATATATATATATATATATATATGTATTATATTTATATGTATTTTATATATATATATATATATATATATATATATATATATATATATATATATTATATGCACACATCATTCAATTTAATTTCAAAATAAAACTTAGAGGACTCGACTGTGATTTATAGTTTATTAACTTTACGACCAACTCTCGTAATGATCATTTTCGTAAATATTTTTTAAATTCGTTTTTCGTCAATCTGTCCGAATTTATCGAACGTAACCGACTTCCATATCGCAACGATATTGATCGAAATTTTCTCTACACGAGTCGCGGACTGAGCTATCGGGTAAAAATAAAACTGAATCAGATGATTTCAGTAGAAAACGCGAAAGATACAGGTTGTGAACTGTTTATAAAACTTCACACCTTATAACCTCCTAAAGATTTTTTATGAACTTCAACAGCCGAAATAAATATGTCGTCGACAGCTTAGTACGCGCTTCAATAATAAGTAAACTTGCTACAGATAAAAAAAAAAAATCAGAAACCCGATCTAGTCAATCGGTAGAGATCTCCCGTGTTGTTTCCTTTATAGAATCGCACCTCAAAGTAGAAATGAAGTTTGCGCTGTACAGAATTGATCACCACCTCGCATTATGTCGTACAGTACGTAACGGTTTCAATCTTTGCTTCTTGTTAGGAACTAATGAATCTGATCGAGGGTTTCGTTAAATGACAATTGTCTCAAATTGATGTCACACGGGGCTCGGGAAGATCTTCCGATAAATATTCGCTCCAGTATAATTTAGTTCCATCTGTATAATAATTATCGACGTAATAAATAAATATATTTTAAAATAAATATTATCCGCATTCAATATCGTGTTATCACGAACCAGCGGATATCAATAGTGGATAAATAACCAGTAATTTTAAAACCAACCTTCCTTGTACGTGCGCCACGCGTCCAACTAAAGTAAGATTTTGGATATTATCAAATATTTAACGAGTTACCAACAATATTACTCCAGTACTAGAACATTGCTACCATATCATGATGATAGTTGTAGTTACATATATAGTAAATTGCTTGTATTTATGATGTAAACTGTAAACGTACTTAAGTTTTCTAAAATCCCGTTACTTATTCTCGATCGACTAAACTTTCTCTTGAAACATAACTTTCAGAAACGTGCGTTCATACGTCCTATATATATATATATATATATATATATATATATATATATATATATATATATATATATATATATATATATAATATATATATAAATATATTATATATATAATATATTATATATATATATATATGTGTGTGTGTGTGTATAAAATTTAAGAGTTAAAATAAACCTATATAATATCCAATACCGATTCTCGTCCTCTGGCGAGGTATAAAACGGTAAATTAAATATAATGAGGAAAGTTCTCGTGAAATATCGAAGAGGACTTCTCTCGTGGTGGATTTAGAATAGAAAAGGGACGGAACACAACACGTATAATTCGAAATACACATTTCGTGTGTCTCACAATTCAAAATTCACAACATAAAAGTAATTGAAAAAAGGAATGTTGGAAAACGCAGTGAAAATACTCTGAAAAATGTATAAAAATTGATGAAAATACTTATATAAATTATTATTTTCGTTAATACATTTCGTACAAGGAAGGATTTTCTTTCGGTTGTTTATATATCTGGTAACAACGAATTACCGTTATACTATTTTATACTATTTTATATTATTTTATATATTAATAAGGTCGAGTGATGTCGGAATCGACATTGTATTTTGTGTATCTGGGATTAATGTTAACCAATAGTGAAAGCTGTTAACCGGACATAAAACGTAGCTTAACATAGTGAGACTAACAAATATATGTGGAAGGATACAGTACTGACGCTGAGTACAAAGTTGAATTTACTAAACTAGTCTTTTCAATAGCTACTTATGAGTGCGAAAGAAGGTCCCTTACTGCCGCGTGTGTCAGCAGAATAGACGGGTTATATAGGAGGCGATTAAGAATATCGCGGATGGACCAAAGAAAACTAATGAATTTGTTAAGCTGAAAATACATAGGTGTTTATCAAAAACTGAATCGAATAAAAGATTCCACGGTTTCTTTTTGCGAGATATTTAAATTCTCTACAACGTGTAATAATAATCGGAAAAGAGAACGGGCGAAGTAAAAAAAGCAAAAACCGAGAACGCGCTTGGCTGATCAGTTACAATCGTTAATCGGCTTAAACATTCATAAAGCCTTGCTGGCTGCTCAGAACGGGCCAACATGAAGATCAATAACATATTCGTTAACATCACTATGCCCTCTGGAGGGGATAACGGAAGAGGCCATCGTCGTCGTAAGCCAAGTAGGATTCATGACTAGATGGAGAGCCGGGGATTGTGAAAGTAATCGGAACAAATTGGATTCGCGTCGCACAAGATAGGCAACTTTGCAAATGTCTAGGTAATGCCTACGTTCAGTAGTGGGTTGAAGTAGGTCTAACGTAACGTAAACATAAACGTTTGTGTATATATGTATATAGAACTCGATTACTTATCAATATTTATCTTCTTTAACACCCTAGCCCCCCTTACCTGGCTAACACTCTACTTATACCTATATCTACTATATATATGTATGTATATATTATTATTATTATTATTTTGTTGGATTCACAGGTTGCCACTGACATGTCATTACATCTATAATATGAAATAATTGACTAATAAGTAATTAAGTGTCCATCTATTTCCAAACAGACTAATAATATCACACATACTAGTTACTCGATGTTAATTTGCTATCCTAAATATCATAAAAATGTATTTATATTAGATAATTCGTTGTCGGGCATTGAACTCTTTATATATATATATATATATATATATATATATATATATATATATATATATATATATATATAGGACAATAGGTACATAAGATAGATGGATAGATATATATGTATGCATACGTGTATGCAACTTTTAGCATTTGATTTAATTCTATATTATTCATTATTAATGTTTGGTTTTTTTGTAATATATTTAACATATCTGGGTTTCTTCCCTTTCTATAACATATTGTTACTTTTTATGTAATTGACTTTTTTGTGTTTACCTGATCGGTGTCGCTGCTCGTCTCAGTTTTATTTGACTTTTGTGTGTGCCGAAAAATAATTTCAAACCAATTTGTCTATTGAACTAAATTTTAGCGAAAAAAAATTAATTAACATAAAAGCATGACACATCGGAGACATCAATACCTTAACAAAAGGCAACCGTGTTGTTTGAATGTGACGATTTGTTATCGCAAATATAAAGATCGAAACCAAGTTCGGAAATGGTAAACTCCGTTTTTAAAAAAAGATGGTCTTGAGAAAATAGTCCGATTCTTCTACCTAAGTCGCGATTTACATCCGCTCCTACATGGCGAACGGACGCTATCGGTAAGTAGCTGCTAAGATGGAAGCCGCTCAAATTACTAATAGAGAGTACAGCGAATTACGACGTTTATAGCGGCTGAAACTCGCTGACGGTCAGAATTGAATCCAATAGTTACTCAAGTTGTGATTCTGCACCCTTGTATCATATTATCCGGTCACTACCGGAATCGGCTGGCTGAGGCTTAGTAGTCGCTCTTGATGCACGGCTGCCTATCTGACAATTGTTTTATTCGCAGCTAACCCATACATCTGTACGCTTTTTCACCATCCGTCACCTGCGGACACGCCCGATATTAGCGGAGCTCAGGTTTCTCGAGTGCACACGTACAAGTACAGTACATATTATGGCGAGTTTAGAACCGGGGTGGGGGGGGGGGTAGATTAGAAAATAAACTAAACTAATTAAAATATAAAATTCGAAAGAAATATTTATTTTATTCTTCGATTTTCATCGTTTAAATATATTCTGTCCAGTTAAGATTTATTTCTATAACAATTAATAATAAACAAAAAAAATCTCCCATTGTAATTTAGATTATTTAGGGAGTAGTATTTAGCGCTGTGTATACTGTGTAAAACTGAAACTAAGAATGTTGTTTAAAATATAGGGTTCAACGATTTGCCAAACAAAAGAACACATTTTAGTACTCGCTTATACACACACACACATACATACACATATATATATGTATTATATATAAATATTTCTACGTTCTATATGATACGGTAGTATAGCGATCGTCGTTAATATTTTATTCGGTACTCGAGCTATTACCCTACCCACGTCGTGCGGTAAACTAGCTAAGGGTTCGTTTTAAAGCCGGTACGCGGCGTTAGTAGCGTACGCCTATAGTAAATAGTCGAATGCTTATTTACATAAAATTTCTATATTATAGTCATTCTCACCGTGATTACTCTATATAACGATAAGACTAGTGTATAGAACGCTGGCTGGGAGTAGTAACTCAGTTCGTTAGCGACTTTATACAAATTGTGCAAGGCAAGAACCTATTGACGACTCCTTCGTTCTATATGCCCATTCTCTAACCAGCTCGAACTTATCCTACCGTCTCTTTTTATCGCAACTACTCGGTCTCTTTCTCAACTCTATCATTCATACGCGGTACACACTACGGTACGCAATAAGCGCTATTTTACGAAATAGTCATTCCGTCTGACTTTTGTAGAACTTGAAAATTTTCTACCGAAAAGTACTCTTTTGTTGAACTTAATCCGAAACGAATACGTCGTCGAACAAGAATAAGAAATTTTGCCGATGTTCGAAATCAGAAGAGAACTCTAATAATAATATCGAACTGAAATATTTAAACTATATATACCTAATATGTCTATTTATGTATGTATGATATATATATATATATATATATATATATATATGCGTAGCTTTTGTTATTATCTTAACCTAGTCTTGCTATCGCATTGTATCGTGGCGTGAAAAACTCGGCAGCCTATAAACCTAATTAAAACGTAAAATTAACCCATATTTTGTTTTTTACGCTTCCCTCATCAAAATTTTCAATCCGCCATCATCGTGCGGAATTGAGGTATATTTTTCGAGCGACCAAACATAATGGATAAAAAGCTGCATTTCTTCCGCGTAAGCTAAATCCAACATCCGAATATATAGACAAATATGAAGACGAAGTAAGCGTAATCATTCATTTCGTCTAATGAAACTCGTTGCGGATAAGCCACACTTTCTCGCCCTTAATCTTCATAAATACGTCACGAGGCTGCCATATCGCAGATAATGTCACCGAATATTGAAACTTAATAACCCGTTTCGAGAGTCGCGACACTTTATAGCAGCGAACGTCTTCAGTCGCCATCTAGTACTCTGTCTGCTGCAAGATCTATCTCAGCTCACGTAGACATAGGAGATGTCTCGTTCGGTTTCATTTAAAAAACTACAAGTGATTCAAAATCACTGTTGCTAAATTTAAATTACTGATATACAATCAAACATCTTATACCGGTACCTTCTTACATTAGTTAACTATCGAAAAGTTTTATAGAATACATGAAAAAATATAAATTTATTTCACAGGTGATTGATCCTTAATGCGCGTTATTACAAACATCGTAGAACTTCGGTTACTGAGATTTAATTCATGCGCAAAATATGTACCTTGTATTATTTTCTGTTTTTCATTTAACCATATTTTATTTATCTTCTTGCAGGGTTTTTCCTGTAGTCTAACATTTGTTTCGTTAATTTTCTAACATTTGCTAAAACTATTTATAAGTTGACTGCTCGGGTATAAAGTACTTAACTTTAAGAACCTATTGTTACACATGTAGCTTCTTTCTTCTGCTTCTTCCTTCTCTTCAGTGACCTTTCGCGATTCCCGTTGGAATCATTTTTTCTAATACATCCTGTCGTCGAACGATATGTCCAGCGGAAGTTCCGCTCTTGTACAATGTTTCGGAACATATGATCCACCACATAATCTCTTTTAATATAATGCCTTGACGATATTGAAAGAGATTATGTGGTGGATCATATGTTCCGAAACATTTTACAAGAACGGAACTAGGTAAACCGAAGAATAGCGTTAGGTGTTGGAAAAAATTTTGATCATTAAAAGAAATATTTGGACTTAAGTTAGATCGTACTAAAAAAGCACAAATCTTTAACACATGTGTCCTCTACTTATGGCTCTCAAACATGGTCATTGACGAGTAAATTGTGTAAAAAAATACAAATAGCTCAAAGAGCAATGGAAAGAAAAATGGTTGGGGTAACTAGGTTGGATAAGATAAGTAACAAAATATTAAGATCCAGATCGAAAAATGGAGGACGCTCTACAAATAATACGTGAAATGACGTGGAATTGGGCTGGACATGTCATGCGGTTGAAACCGAACAGATGGGCCAGGAGAAACACGGAATGGTTACCATTAGACAAGAGAAGGCCGCGGAAAAGACCAAAAACAAGATGGAGCAAAGATATCGTGAATCACGCAGGAAAATATTGGATGCGTAAAACTCAAAATCGTCTGGAATGGAATCAATTGGGGAAGAAATATGTGGATGTTTGATTGGAGGAGGCCAATGCTCGACATCGGGCTCAAATTTCCTGTTTTAAATATAGTGTACTACATAATATTTATTATATAAGTATTAAGGTTATAATATATAGAATATTATACATGGGTATGTTATAAATAATGGAAATAAAGGCTTTTGTATTTGTATTTGTATATATATATATATATATATATATATATATGCTGGTTGGAGAAAGTCTAGAGGCTTACTTCGGTACAGCCTGCGTATTTCACTGGAATCATTCAGCAAATCAGTAGCAAGTGAATTCGTGTAAACGCTAATTCGTGTAACATGTTTGTTTGCTTGTCTTTTTATTTCATCCTCTACAAATATAACGTTTAAGTCGTTATGGAGGGTAAGGTTTGAGACATACCAGGGAACTGTAGTAATAGTTCTTAATGCCCTATTTTGATATCGCTGTATTTTCTGTAAGTTAGATGTTCTGGCGCAACCCCATATTTATATGCCATACACTCTAGGGCAATTTTACACAGCAGAGTTTTATTTTCCAACGATAACCCTCATTTATTAGTCAGCATCCATGACGTAGGTCTGGTTTTAAGCCTGAAATGCTCGATTTTCTACTGAATGTGACTAGCTCAAGTCAGCCTAGTGTCCAAATGCATGCCCAAATATTTTACACTATTGGTATTTGGATTTACAACGTTGTTTATTTCGATTTGCAAGCGTTCAATCTTTCGATTTTTGAAAGAAATATGCGCTGATTTAGTTTCATTGACTACAACGCGCCATCGTTTTAGCCAAGCCTCTACATGCCCGAGTGAATCCTGCAGTTTTTTTGTGGCTGTGTTTTCACTCTTATACACAGCTAAGATTGCTGCGTCATCGGCGTACAATGCTACTTCTGCATTACCAGGCTTCGGGAAGTCGGACGTGTAAATTAAGTATAATATCGAACCAAGGACGCTTTCCTGCGGTACGCCCGCCCTTACTGAAAAAATATCTGAGTATTCATCGGCTATTTTCACTCGAAAGTATCTCTCTTCTATGTACGATTTAAGTAGTAGATAGAAAGTTTAAGGAAGCAGGAGTTTAAGCTTGTACAACAGTCCCTGGTGCCACACCCGATGATCAAAAGCTCGCTTAACATCCATAAATGCAGCTGTAATTCTTTTTTTATAATCTTTGTTAATCGGTGAACCTGTTCTACAGTGTTGTGATTCTTACGAAAACGAAGCTTATTATTTAATCTGTTACTTCACGAACATCTCAGTTATTAGCCATTCTATACAGATGACTCAAAATTTGACTCGTTCGTCGACTACAGATTTACTTCTATGCCTCTAGCCATTAGTTTCTGTATACGGCGCGTTAATTTAAATAATAATAGAATAATAATATATAATCACGATCAAAAGCAATAACGCGCAATATAAAATAAACAAAATAGCGATCACTTGTGTTTAGTTTGAGCGCACGATGCTATTAAGAAACAAAACTAATTTCAATAATGCACGAACAATCCTCCGGAACAATACAAACGCATTAGACTTAGCGAAAACCATTTGGGCATGACTGTAAATCAGTTGGACCACATTCATTATAACATGCACAACATTACTTGTGGATATGCACGCACAGTCGTATCTAGCATGTGTTACTGCAGTTCGACCACTTTCATTATGTCGTGCATAATATTTCTTATGTGATACACACACACACACACACACAGTCGTATTGTTCTAAACATATAATTGTACACGTTATTGAAAATTTATAATTATTCCTTTTGTAGGTTGCGAAATTAATCAAAAAAATTATAATTCGGGTGAACACCAATTTATTAAATTAATCAAATATTGATGAATAATTCTGTCGTGTGGCCAAGTTATAAAGAAATACTAATGTGTGTTAATTACGAATTTGATATTTCCGCGCCGTTGTTGATAATTTATTAATTATTTGTTAGTATACGAATTACTCTTATTTATTATTGATATTTTAATGGATTAATGATGTACCGTGGTCGCCTTTTGTTAATATTTTAATAAATTATCTATTTATAAATTAAAGCCAGTCATGATCATCGATACGTTGTTATAACAAATAGAGAGTACACAAGTATCTATCTCGGTAGCCGATCTATGAAATATTATTCTATTTATAATTTTATGAAAAGAAAAATTTGAAATTTTCTAATTGTTATTATTTAGTATAAATGCGCTTAAATAAATGCAAAAAAAAATTTCGACACATATAAATATCGCAATTTCGGCTCATCGATCGAATATAAAACGACGAATGAATAACAACGAATTTATATACACATTTTTTTTTTTTTTATTAAACTGGGCTTCCACAGCGGTTTGCCCATTACAAAAAATAATAAATAATAGCCTTAATATGTAACTATACAAGTATTCTACAGTCTATAATAAACTTATATAAGTAAATGTAAATGTCCAAGTTGCGGATGGAGAGAAGGAAAGGAATATTGACTGGGAAAGGAACGTGTACTGAGATGAGTTGATTGTATAAAGTAGAACGAGAAGAGAGGTAGTGAGAACATTCTAGAAAAATGTGATTTGCATCAGCGGTGCAGTGAATGTCTGCAGAATGAGAACAGAAAGGAGATGAGATAAGGTGCATACGAAACAGTGAAGCAGATAACCGATTTTTTCCGAATCACAGCCTACACATGGTAATAATAAAATTGCGAAGTAGACTAACATGTAATGGGACATTGTAAAACCAGGGAAAACAAGGGAGATCCGGTTGGAGTAGTTTGAACTGTGATGTGGTATATGGGTAATTCCAAAGAGTTTTCCAGTATTCTTTATGAGCTGTCTTAATAAGTGAGAGCATTTTAATTTACTTATTATTTATTATTATGTTTATTTTAGAATTTTTTATTTTAATTCGTTTATTTTAAATTTCTAACGTACCCTTCTACTCTAAACATATAATAACGTACATACCGGTAAACATGTTTTCCTACATACTTGAATCGAGGAAACATATATTTCAGTTTTGAAATTTTTCCCTTCGTATAAATAAATTTACATAATACTGCGCAATAATCGTTCACATGGCTGAAGCTAAGTCGTACTTGGAATAAACGATATCAATAATTTCCTCCGGCCACTTTTATAATTTAATAAATCAATTTTTATTTCCTTATGGAAAAAGTTATATATCTAGGCCCCTTGTTTCTTGTCTGCATTCCGATGCGAGTTTAATTGAAGTATGGAATTCCTGCTTTTTCTACTTGAACTAGTTTTCTCTTTACTTAAACTTTAAACTGGTTTTTCAATACTAAATTTAAGATTTGTATATAACTCGCGTACTCGTAACAAGTTACTAAAGGACCATTTATCACCAAGTATAGCTCTTTTAAAATGGACTTTTGTAAGCATTCGATCGGGTTTACATAGCTCATCCCGGTGGATACCGGTTGGTACAATTTTAAGTATAAAACGGCAATAATAATAACTGTTCCGAAATATAACGTGTCGTTCGTTCCAGTGATCAGACTTTGAAATACTCGCATAATTACAAAACACAATCTCTTACGGCTGTATGCGTTTCAAACGATTCAGATTCCATTAAATGTTAGAGTCAGTACCGACATTAACACGTTAAACGTCGGTTATATCTGAACAACGTAGATTCCGTAAAAATTAAATAAATTTTGAACGTAAGCAGATTACCAACATTCGAAACGTGGCTGTAAAGGAAAACATTAAAGTAACGCCGGACGAAAAGCAAAACAAATTCAATTTAAAGTTTATTAAATAAGGTGTGGCTATTTGGAAGAAATTCACAACTCGATCTCTACAATTAACAACTACTCTACTAGTTTATCATCGGAGACTTTTGGAATCTAACTATTAAGCTTTTGCTGAACGAGTAGTCGAATGAAAAAAATTATTCGTGCAATTATCAACGCGCAGGTTGGTATCAGAGAAACTAGGATCTGTATGCAGATCTGAATCTGAAGTGGGCAGCACGCAACTAAGCACAAAAAGCGACTATATAAACATCCGAATATTCAAGCAACCCATTCGCTCAACACACACTAGCAGATGTTGGACGCCTTAAGCGATTAAAACCGAACGATTTAGTTTAGTAAACAATAGTTAATGAATAATAGAAATTAGTTAGTAGACTAATATTCTACACATGTTTAACTACTGAAGTCATATATATATATAAATTATTTAAACATTACTTTATAATAGCAATGTAATTTTTTTTTTTTTTTTAAGATACCACGAGTAGATAAAGTTTCTGATAAAGAAGTATCACGCGTACAACGACAAACAGATTTAAAAAATTGGCGACTGTGGTAAAAGGGAAGAAAGTTACATTTCTTGATCATGTAACAGGATATAATAAATACCAATTATACGCTTTAAGGAAATATTGAAGGAGACAGTGGCTGTGAAATAGGCAGAACGGAGTAAATTAAAAAATATCAGAATGATGTTGTTACCTCCAACTTAACAGAAACGATTTCTTTTGAAAATTACAAATTGAAAAAAATGAGTTTAAAAAAAATAAGTAGCTTTCAAAATTCAATTGAATGATAAATGATGAATGAGACGATGAGTTCTGTTTTGTTTAAAATATTATAATTTCGTTTTTTATATATATATGTGACTACAAATACGGTGCTGTAAGAGCAGTCCTGCGTCTAAATTTTAAGAGCTGTCTACATCCATCTAAATCTGATTGTGAAAAACGGAATAGAAATTCTTCAAAATGTTTATATATAGAAGCAGATGAACTTGTCGAAGGCCATTCTTATTTTTATTTAAAGTAATTTCAGTTGTAGACTGGGACAGTTTAAAATGCCATTTTCAAGGATGCTTTATTGTTCTTTTGGCGTTATTGTTTGCGATGCTTTCAAGGTACTTCTGTCTCTACTTACAAAAATAAAGTGAAACGTTAAAACTTGTAAGTTGTAAATTAAATGCCTAAAACTCTGTAAAGACTTTTAACGGAATATATTTTTCACCATCACCGTAACTCGTATTTACGTGCGAGTTGAACCTTTTTCTTCAAGATTAGGCTATCTCGTCGCATTACCGTATTTCGATATTTCAAATTCTTCGTCAAAAATACAATATTCATCCAGTGGTTTTGCGATCGATTTGAAAATTAATTAAATCGGAAGTACACTAAAATATATACGTCGCAAGTGACAAGTAGGAAAATTAGTTCTTAATAACGGTATATAGAAAAATACTCAGAGAATCTAGTAGAAGCGAGAAAAGGATGAAATGTATCAAATCCGATGCCGGATACAGCGAAATCTCTTGACATCGAAAGGCGGCCAGACGCGGTAAATATTGAGCATATTCAACTCTCCTCGATACGAAACCAAGGAAACGCGACAAAATGATGAAGAAAGATACAAACTTTATAAACCTCTAAAAAAACAATTTAGTATTATCATTACATTCATCTGCAACATAGCTACGATAATGGCGGATAAGCACGAAATGACGAATCGGTGCGTGAAAAGTATAACGTAGCAACAACATTAAACGAGATGTAAACCACTTGAAATATTCTCAATTCTGTCGGCTGATATCCAGGAAATGTACTTAGCAGTTAGGTATGTTGCGGATTAGGAGAATATCAACGAAGCACTGATTGTTCAGATTCGATAGCGACACTAAAAACCATCTACAATTGTCACAATGTGAAGCAACATTCTATTACTAAAGAAATCGTCGAGCTTCAAGAATATCGCCCAATAACGTTCCTGCAGATTCCCGGTCACCCGGGAACTCCTGGAAATGAACCGATAGGTTAGCCAAAAAAGCCGCTATAATCCTTCCCGTTCCTGATACTCCAACACTTGCTACAGATTTCACCCGCTACTTGAAGAAAGCCATCGCAACTTTGTGGAATTAACGGTGGATAGCTGTTCCCACTACAAATAATCTCCGTCAAGTTAAATATAATGTTCGACCTTGGAATACGCTCTTCAATCGACGTCATGATGAAATAGTCATCTAATATTAAATTGTATAAATTGGAATAATAATGAAATTGGATAAGAAGAGTGTGAGGATCATTAGTAAATATTTCAGTTAAGCATGAGGGGAAGTTTAGTGCGGATTTAATAGGATTGAATTGAGGACATTCTTTAAGGATGTGATTAACGGAAATATTAATATTACACGTATTCCATATTGGAGCCGAAAGGTGACATGCGTTAATTAAGATTGGACGAGTCGGAGCCTGCTGATGACTATTTCGTCTCGTCGTCGACTGGAGTCGTATTCCAAGGTCGAACATTTGACGGAGTTTATCCGTAGCTAGAACAGCTAACCAAAGTTTATTCCACAAAGTTGAGGCTGTCTTCAAGTAGCGGGTGAAATCTGTAGCATGCGTTGGGTCAGGTACAGGAAGGATGTTTCTTTGGCTGTCTTGCCAGTTCGACTTTTTAAAGTTCTCCCTATGCGAAAATATAATTAAATCTTTAAGAAAATGAGGCAAGCCAAAAATAAAGTATTACCGACTAAGAAATTGTCCACGTACTAAAGTTTACAAATAATAATAATAATAATAATAATAATGTTAACACAGTAATAACAACTTAACCATTTTAAGTGGTTTTTTTTTTTACGTAGAAGTTAAAAATGTACGCATTATTCGTGTTTAACTGGTTTTAACGCGAATTTTAATTCATTTTTTGTAAAAAATTTTATTAATTTTCACGAAAATTTTAACTGAATTTTAATACAGGCCATAATTAATTTGAAGGCAAATTTTAACTAATCTTAATGTGAACGTTACAACAATTCCAATGAGAAAATTTGATTTTAATCGAAAACACGATTAATTTTAACGAAAACGAAGAGTAATCCGAATAAAAAATTTTTTAAATTTTAATATAAAATTTAATAAATTTCAATGAAAACGTCGACTAAATGCAAAAATTTCGATTAATTTTACTATAAAACTTAAAATATTTTCACGTAAAATTTTATTAATTTTTATACGAATTATATAATTGTTTTTATTTTCTTAATATCAAACTTTAAGGTATTTTAACGCAATACTTAATTTTAATTCGAAATTTAATCAAGTTTAATTCGAAATTTAATTAATTTCAGTATAAATCTTAATTAATTCGAGTACAAAATTATAATTCACTTAAATGTAAATTTCGATTAATTTTAATAGTAAAACTTGAAATATTTTAACATAAAATTTTATCAATTTTTATACAAATTATCATTAAAATTCGTGAAAATTTTTAATTATTTTAATACAATTTTAATTTAATTTAATGCGAATTTCATTCGATTTTATTCTAAAATTTTAAATTTAATGCCAACCTCCTGTGTTTCTCTTGTCGAATGATACAATTGCTTAATCCCCCACATACTAACATCTCTTCTCGTAACACTTATAACCTAGCACAGCCTTAATTCTTATCCGAATCCCGCCGAAACATACTCAAAATGTTTTCCGTTTCCTAAATTCACTGAATTTTCATCTAGGACCACAGTAAATCCCAGGTGCACCCGTACAATTAAATAATAATAAATTTTCAATGAATAATAAACTTAAATTCAAATTTAAATTAATTATGTAGTAGGAATTTTAATTAATCAGATAAAAATATATAACGTATTAAAAAGGGGAAAAAAAACTAATCTTATTTGTAAAATCAGCAAATCAGCGAGCTAGCGAGATGGAAACTGTTATATAATAGGATGCAGAACTTCTTACAACCAGGTTAGTTCGGTAGAACCTTGTATGAAATAAAATACACGCCGGTAATATTTTTACTATAGAGAATAATTTCAAAAATGGAAACAGTCCGGCTTGATTCTGTGAATAATTTGTTAACCGGCTAAACCTGATGGAAACTCTAAAAAAACAAAACGATTTAATATATTCTATTTCGGTCGTTAAAACTTTATGAACGGCGACATTTGTCGCCTATTACCAAATAAAAAATTAAATCACCGGACATCATGTCTGCGCGGTGGATATGGCGAAATTTGATGCCTCAAAAAAAAAGTCAACGGAGGAATTATTATTATTATTAAAGATTAAAATTGTTAAAATTTTCTATGCCGCGGACTAAATATTAATAAATTGTTGTAGATTTTAATAATTTTATTTTATAGTTAAATTTTATAAGTAAATATTTTATATCTTATTAATCATTTTTGCTTCGTTTTTATTTCGGATTTTTTTCCTAATTTTCTTTTACTTGTTTTTTTATTATTATTCCCTGCGTGTATTTTTATCGAAATGTTTATTACATTATTATTATATTATTATTATTATTATTATTATTATTATTATTATTATATTATTAAATTTTTCAGTGCGTTTAGGTTTCTGCTCCAATTTAATGATCGATTATTAGCGTTTTTGAAAATATTAATTTTATATCCTTCGCGCATTTGATATATATAATTCGATTTAACTTTCAATTTTGTATAAATTGTTTTATTAATATTTCAAACCAAACATATCGGCTAATTTAATTCGGACGGACTTTTAGCGTTCACGCTGCTACGCATCAATGTTAGACTTTATTATCATCTAGATTAAGGGTTATAGTTAACATCTATCAATTTGGTTACATCGTTAATAGTTTATTGCACTTCGTCAATTTAGATATATATATAATGGACGTCTCAATTTTTTCTTTAATGCTTCGGCAATATATTTATTTGTTGAAAATGAAAATATCAGCTGCATTCAATGGATGTTTCGGTCAATCGCCACTCGTGTACTCTAGTTAAAACCTTTGTGTCAGGAGTTCGTAGTTATTTTCCTAAATATGTTCAAAATGCAATACTGGTGCTTACAGAGAATTAGGTATACGATAATAGGAATACCCTGGATACACAGTTACCGATCGGAGTAGGTAAAATATAAGATCAGGGCGTTGTTGCGTGTCAATTTAGTCGATTAAAAATATAATTCAATACTGTAGATATTTCGATTCTAAAATTTTTGCCTTGAAAATAACGAAACATTTATATTAATTATCGTCAGTGTGAAATATTTCCATACTATATTTCTTTTTCTTGTTCTTCTATGTTGTCATGCCGTGTATTGTCACCTAGGCCAGAGGCATGGGAAGTTTTGAGAAAATGAAGGAGACGTTCAACTTTAATATGATGATCAGATAAGATTTTAGAAAGGGTGGACGATTGAAGAATTCGTGTTCGGTGGGAATTATAAATTGGACAGCTAACGAGTAAGTGTTGAATTATAACATGAGAATTGCAATAGAGTGGGAAAGGTTGATTTGATAAGAGGCGGCTATGTGTGAGTTTGAAGTGGCCTAGGCGGAGTCTTGTGATGACGATTTAATTTCTTCTGTTGGTCGATAATGATGTGTTCCGTGGTTCGATGGTATCTCGAATTTGACGTAGTTTATTCGTGTTAAATACGCTCGCGGACATTAAAAGAAGGCTCGCTGTTTTTTCCAAAACCAAACATCAAAATACCACCGAGGGATCTTCAAACGCATGTAATGAAGAAGTTACTACAGATGGCAACAACAGTGATACTATTTTTGTTAAAACGGTTATTACAATTTTCGACAGAAATAACCATCATTACGACGGAATTGATCTACCAGATTTTAAGCGATACAAAGTTGAACCTATTTCACTCGAAAAACTTTGTAATCCGAAATAACTCGTTCGGTTTGGTCTATAAAAATTTAGTCGTCAGTTACACACTTCGATACGTACCTGAATTCCGGGTAATTTTAAATTATCTAGACACACGTTCGTTAAATAATAAGCGTTATTAAATTTCTACTGAACGCCGGAATGTTCTATAAGTTCAACCATTCGAACACGAATATATATCTCATGCAGTCTTCTCGTATTTCCTTAATTACCGGTAAATGTTCCGATATAAAAAAAAAATATATATTTTCTTTTGACTTTTTTTATTATCTTACTTTTTATTTGAAAAACAGGTCGAAATAAGACAAAAAATTCTATTTTCGAAAAGAGACTTGCGTCCAAACGTCTTCTGTCCCGGTATTTAAAGGACGTAACTCTAAAAAGGATATTTCGTTACTGCAAAAATGCGCAATTTCGCTACGTGTTAAACTTACAAAAGGTTCACTGGCCCGTTTATTTTCTCATTTATTTCTTTCACCAATATAATGTATATAAACACACACATACACACATATATATATATACATTTATATAAAAGCCTTAAATTAGAAACGACTTTGTATCGTTTTCTCTTCTTCATTCGGACAAAACTTTAATTTCATTGCAGGTACGGCTTTTTCAGCGAAGTAGAAAGCGAATTTTCCACAAATCATTTCTCATTTTCACATTCCAATCGTTATATACGAACCAACGACGTAACTAAATTCTTTCAAGATGAGTTTTTTTTCTCTATTGCATACGGCGACTTTTCATCAAATCTATCATAACTCAGATATATACACACATATATATATATATATATATTTGTGTGTGTAAGTATGTATGTACGTCTATATCATCGGCGTGATTGTATTATTTGTTGTAGAACATAGTGTGACTAACCTATTGTACGTTATTAGTTCGTAGCACTAATTACATGCAAAGTGGATACGCACGCATATAACGTTATACCGATTGGGGTGCCACAGCATTCTGCGTCCTAATTCAGAGTTACATAATAGTGAAAAACGATCATTGACGATAGTGTATTTAAATATATATATATTATATATATATATATATATATATATATATATATATATATATATATGTTTATATATTCATTCATCATTCCTTAAATTAGTAATTTCATCCATTCCGAATGTCTGATGAAATGTCCATTTTATTTCTTCGTTTATATATATATATATATATATATATATATATATATGTGTTTATAATATGAATACATATATATATATATATATATATATATATATATATATATATATATATATATATATATATATGTTTATATGCACGTACGTTCCGATAAAAGCAATCATCTTTCCGAAGCAAAGTATAATAATAAAGCTAATTTTAAATTAATATTAAAAATTTTTCCAACCCTTTCCGATCATTTTACTGGCTCAGGTTTTAATGCCAACTGTTACATAACGTAAATGTTAATAGAACGGTTGCACATACTACTTGTATAAACTGAAAATAATTGTCTGCAATATTCGCTTCAACTGTAATGACAATATTATCGAAACTGTAGATCAGATAATTTTCACGTATAACGCGTATAATGATGATCTTAGAGCTGAATACAATACTGTAATCCTTCGTTATTACACGGTCACTAATCTTGTTTGAGTATTTTTCAAATTTCCTTTTTTAAATTCTTAAAATTCAATTATAAGCTATTATATTTTTTTTTTCATTTATTTTTAATTTAGTTTAGGTTATAAAACCATTACTACTCATTGTACATATAAATTTATATAAACTAAACGCTAACGCTAACAAATGAGTTATAAAATAGAAAGATAAATAACTAAACTAAGCCATATAAGGAAAATACACTATACGAGGATGTAAAGGTTACAAAATAATATCGGATTTATATATATAAGAGGCCATATTAACACAAGAGGATTATTTAAGGATAGGAGGTATGCAATAGAGTACGGAGGAAAGATACCTAACTGTAATAATATCTTGATTAGGGTTTCTCTTATAATTAGTATGTTGTTAATTATTTCCGTGCTGTTCACATCTTATTAGAACAGTTAGTTTTTGTGATATTAATTTTTAACATTTTCAAGTGTTTCTACTGTCAGTGGGGAGACCCACTAGACAGCTAATATAGACTCTGTCGGTGAGTTTTGAACCTGTTGAAACAAGTTTCCCAGCTCACAAATAATATTCGGTCACCATTTAAAAGTAAGAGAAATGCGAGAAGGAGACAATTATTGATGCCACTTTGAAGATTGAGTTCAACCGCTCATTGAATAATTTGAATCTTGCACCCCATAATAAAATTTGCCTGCACTTCAATTAGATATGCCTATTACTTCTGAAAACACATTTTCCAGTCTAAATTTTAAGAAATTGTTATATAATATCGACAATACATTAAGCTCCTGCACATTAAGATTAGTGATTCTTCAGATAGACTAGAGTTAAATAATGTTATTTCTATAATACTTATGTTTCTAGGATTGTAACATTGTCACAAACTGATGTGTCTATCCGAAGAGTTGTTTGGTGGAATCCTCAGCTGAAATTTTGAATGATTCTATTAATTCTGTTAGAAAAAAGAAAAACGAGTGTAAAAATATAACACGTTTATTTGTTCTAGATTCTATTCTTAAAACATTAACTTCAAATTACAAAAAATTAATTATTAAATCTAAATTGGATTCATGGTGGAAGTTTGTACAGGATCGTATGGGGTCGCCCCTATAAATTTATTTTCAATAAAAATCAACAATTTCCTGTTCCTGATATCCTATCTGGTAATCTAACTTTCTCCAATGATGCGGACAAATGTGATGCTTTCCTTAATAATTTCTTGCCCCATATCCACGACGACAACCTTGTTACCATTTCAACTCTTGGGTCAATCGCTCCTTCAGTCAAATCTGATGACGTAAAAACCATTATTCAAATTTAGCAAATAAAAAAAGCTGGTTGCACTGATAAAATTAATAATAAGGTTGTTAATACAATCTAGATTAAATGGAAAAAATTGAGTATTTGGATGATAGGTGGGCGAATCAGTCGAAGGATTTATAGACGTATTGAATATAATATATAAGAAAAAAAAAAACGATTCAAAAAAATTGTTTAGCCGTATTTCGTAGAAAAATTTAAATTGTTTAATCGAATAGACGAAAATTTACGAATAAGTATTTCTTTGTTTTCTTCCGGCAATCGAATTAACTAAATTTCGCCGAAAATATAATATTGAACACGGTACTGAGTCAGACGTTTAGGTTTCTTCGATTCAGACAAGAATTATTACGTAATTAAAGGAACGTCGAAAGAATTCTTCGAAATCAAAACCGGATATTACGTGCGGAGACGAATATTAAAGGGAACCGTGAGGTTGGAAATATATAAAGGAAGCCGTTTGTAAACAAACAAAAGTGGCAGGACACGAACAGAATGGAACGTGGAAGTTACTGACCGCGCGAAAGTAATACGTGACGTCGTGTCGGCTGAGTGAAAATTAGAAGTACGCCTGACAATTTCGAAGATAGTTGCCAGAAATCAACACGAAACTGGATAGATTGTTGAAGTGAAATTTAGTAAAGACTGCCGGAGGGATATTATAAAGTATTTACCATATGCAAAATGAGCTCCGTTAGTCATTCCTCCGTCATTCCTGTTAGTGATAAAAATGTGTAGTACTTAATTTGAAATAAGAACTAATTAGTCACGTTGAGAAACGGATCCTTTATCTTTCTTATTATTAATTCGTATTTCGTAAGCAAGCGTTAAAGACGATGATAATAATTCCGCGCCACCACCTGTAGAACGCGAACTTGTGCAAAGTGATAACAAATTATCGAATCATTAATAGAACGACGTAAAGAGTTCGCATCGTTGATGTGGTTATTCGAAAATTCTAACTGATAAGAGTTGCTTTATCAAAATTATGAACCGTTAATCGTTTAATCATCAGTTTAACGATAATATGTTCTCTAAATCATAAATAATCCGAAACTTTCATCATGACGGTACTTACAAATAGTATATAACTCGTTATCGTGTTACCTTCTCGACCTAGCCTCTCGGACTTCTATACCGAAGGTACACCACCGAGTTCGGATATAATCGACTAAAAATTATCATCGGAAAATAAAAATATAAATTAATATTGTTATCGCGTGCAGGGCAATGGCAAACTACTACAAACACCATATGCGCTCTAGTAACAATATATAGTACACTATAAACAGACGGAATTGTATCGTGACAACAAAGCGGTTACAATCAGTTCTAGCGGTTGTGTGTGTCTGCCTATCTGCGCTAGTGCCATATTATTATTTCCTTGTATAAATATGTATAGGTAAGTAGTCGGCTACCTCCGATACGGAGACTGCACTTCTTGATGATTATCGCGTTATTCCGCGACAATTATTTCGTTCGTCCCGTTGTTTATTTCTAGTTATTTATTATTATAGATGGATCCTAACGATGTTGATAATTAGGAAAAATATTATAACCAGTCTATACATTTTCAAACCATACGTATACAAATTATATAGCGTGTATAGAAAAACACAGTCCATCGAACTAAAAGCAATAAATGAACATTTAAACTCATTGTGTACACAAAAATTCGATTTCCCAGTAGTATACTCCACTTTCCGTATTTATACACACACATACGTGATATATAGATGTATTATATATGTATGGATTTGTATTTTTTGTGTGGGTTTTTTTCTTGTATTCAAAACTTTAACACGCGAATATTTGTACGGGTAGCCGAAAGTTTTGTCCCGAAGCATTTCTAAAAAATAAGAAAAACTTTCAAACAAGTGAAGTACGTGTAGGTGCAATTTGACATTTTCGATTTCTGTGAAGTCGCAGAAAAATTCAGGTTTTTAAAATTTTTCATTTTGAAAATTCATTTTGTTTATGGGCGATATATTCAAAACAGGTTAAAAAAAAACAAACGAAAAAGTTTGAAATTTTCTATTCACCTGTAACGTATGAAAATATTTAACTATTCGGGGCGTTACTAACCTTCTTATTCCTACCTACCCCGTCTCCAATCGGAGTTTAGGATATTTTCACTTTATCCGTGCCCGCGTTGTTTTTGTTGAAGATCCCCCACACTGACAATTTCTGCGTGTAATACCGATTGCGAAGGATGATATTTTTCATTTGAACGAACATGGCCGTAGTAACTCAGTTTACGTTCTTTTGAACGGTCGGTAATAATTCCATTTCTTTCGAAATCTTGTTTAGGACTTCTCGATTCGTTATCCAGCGTGTCCACGGAATTTTTAACATTCGTCGATATATATATATATATATAATATATATATCGGAAGCCTGTATTTTCTTTTCTAATACCGTTCTAATTGTCCAACCTCATTTAATTCCTAGCATTCTGATCTTTTCCCTTTTACAATGTTTATTTGCGTCTGAAAATATAACTTGTCCGTTTGTATATTCTTTCTTTTAATTGGCCTAATGAGCTTCTATTTTCAATCTAAATACTTCATTGTTACTTAATAAGCCCTCTTTTCCTTACTCTGACAACAGTCTTTCGAATGTCTTCAATTGACATCGTGTTTTTTTGTTTATTGTCCGAGGACTATAAAGTAAAACGCTCCTTACGAACGTTTTCATCAATTTATTTCTAATTCCTATATTCGTGCATCTCGATGTTAATAATTTTTTCTTTTTCATAAATGAAAATTTCGCCAATCCTGTTTTTGTGTTTAATTTGTTATTATAATTATCAATATCTTTGTATTTTTATTCGTTTTATTGACACTCTGCCTATTATTAAATTTCTGATTAATTAAGCGTTCGTATCCTCTATTCAGTGTGACGACTATTGTTAATGGTAATGATGATACGTGTAATATATATGTATGAAGCCTTGACTGGTCGAAACACAAAGATAATTTTAGCCCGTAAATTTGTCATATATATATATATATAGTAGTTTTAACGGCTTTATTGTATGGTAAACGGTAGTTTATCGTTACTTTCAAGAAATGGGGAGGAGTGTTAAAAATGTTCGTTGAGCCCGTACAAATACAATAATAATATATAATTAGGAACTAGGTTCTTTCTACCGTAGAAAACAATAGACCCCGGAATGACATTTTGGAATGTCAAATTGAGATATAGTCCTACTCTTTATTAAAGTTAGAAAATTCCTTTATCGCCGATCGAAACAAAGTTTATCCGTTCCGTCAATTCTGCCACGGTGGCGTCCCAGTCTTTCGCCTTTTATAGAAATTACCGATACTAGATGGCCATCCATTGTGCGACTGTCGCGTCATAGTTAATCTAATAAAGGAAAATTAGCTTTTGAAACTGTCCGCGCAAACGTTACCAATACTAACGCTGAATTACAACCGTTTCCATCTCTACGCCTATGTCACTACCACTTATACGAACGTATAGGCGCGATTATTACATTTCGCGACAGTTATTCTAGTAGTCCGACAGAGCTTCCCTACTCGGCGATTTATGTAAAATAACGTAGCACCTCCACACCGATTAGGATTTTCCTTCTTTACAGCTAAATTTCCAACTTATTTCTACGTACCAATAATGTCACTCTTACGCTGCTGGCGAAATTATAGATTTCTTCGTTCGTAATGATAAGTTTACAACCGGACATTATCAAAATTACATTCGGAGCATGAACCGAATTTACGTATTAGACACGTCGTGTTATATACCGAGCGTATCCTTTTCGACAGCCACTTCTATATCCATTCGCTAATCAAATTACTAATTTATCTATTTGCTTATTTATTCGTCTACGCAATTTGTTCATTTTTCTACCTACTTATTAAACAGCAAAAAACAAAATATTTAAAATCGCTAAATTTTTCGGGCTAATTATCATGTTGCGAAATATATATATATACATGTATAAAAAGAAAACATAAATACGTTACAAAAAAAAATCAAAGCGAATAAACTTATAAAATAATTTGATATTGAATGTGGTAAAGAAAATAAACAAATCACCTATGTATAAAATTGATATATAAATAATTACGTTAAATAGTCGGGAAAATAAAAAGTTTCGAATATAAAAATCTATTAAATTTTGTTATTATTTTCCCATTAATGTGTCACGCTACTACTAGGCTGGAGGCACAGATGAGAAGAGCTCGGATCATGTTGAAGAGATCAGTAAGCGAAGAACCTGAAAGTGCGTGATTTGAATTTAGCGGGTCTTTAATTGTTGTCGGTACAGTTGGGAGAGTTTTATAAGTAGTACAATCTAGCGGAAGATGTTTGACACTAATTTCCCAGCAGCGTCGTCCACAGGAACATCTGACAGGAGATTCGCGCATTAATAAATGCCCATGTGAATATACTTCTTAAAAGTAATTCTTCGTAGGAATTTTTTGTTATTAAAATTAATGTTATTTCTTTCGTAGTGGTATTATTTTTCTGCTATAATGTTTTTCTGCGTGCAATATTTTATAATGTCCGTTAATATATTACGATATTTTCGAAATAATGATTTTTCATCTTTGTTCGTGTACGATTTTAATATTTTTTAAATCTTATTTCACGAATTATCCGCCTGTTTCAGCTACGTATTCTTTTCCGATTTAATTTATTTATCGCTGATTTGTTGATTCTTTATTTTTTTATTTTTTTATTTAACACGTATGTCGCAAATTATCTTAATAGTTAAGTAGGTTAGATAACTTGATGAATAAAGGTCTATTCACACATTTCCGGTTCCGATCCGTTCCGGTTCAGTTCAGTTTCAGTGGTGTCCGTGATATTAAGTATCATCTGTTCATACATATCCGTAAATACGGAAGTATCTGTTAACAGAAACCTGAATGTACATATTCTAGAATTTCTAGAATTAAAATGTCATATGTTAATATCAAATGTTCACACAAATAATACAAATTTTAAAGTAAAGCCGCTGTGCAGTCAAAATATATCAGAAACATTCAATTCCTTACATTAAACCAAATACTTCGTTTTAAACAAACGTCCATATATTTTAATGGTACAAATTATACGAAATTTCATTTTTTTCGAACAAGTTCTATTAATTTTTCTGTATCCATTCTCAACTACAAACAAAAACACTGATCGGGTAAACATAAAAATATCGGAAGCAACGATATTGAATTTTAACGGAAGGAGTACTGAACTAACACTGACGGTGGTAAACCGGATCGTTAAACCGGAGGAGTGCGAACATTCTAACCAAATTACCCGGAATAATATTTTATTTCACTGACGTTGATTCGATTGACCGGAACGGATCGGTGACGGAAATGTGTGAATTGGCCTTAAATCGAAATAATTATAAATCTATCGACCCGATCTGAGCTTTGCAATTTTTTATTAGGTATTGGATTGAAAAAATTTGCCATATTCGCTATTAAATATAAACGAGGTTTTTTTTTCACTTTTCTCTTTGTCACTCCTCTTAATCGATAGTATAATAACCTTGTATAATCTAATATTATACTGGCCAAAATAACTGAATACGGCACGATCACAAATCGAATTAGAAGAAATTCTATTTATTTTCGTTAAAACTGAAGTTTATTATTATTAATCTAAATTAACGTGCCGTGGGCAGCAACTAAGGTTAGGCGCACGAGAGGGGACAAGTTAAATCAAGGAGCAGAGACGAGATATGCGTAAGAACATGATCCGGTCAGTTTGAGAGCGGTATTCATCTTTGAAGCGAATAGGGAACAATACGACTCAAAAATGTTAAAAATTAATTATTTATACGGATATATGTGTACGTCTCTTCCATCCGATATGATCACCGAATAATAAAAATTAATAAAAAATTAAACTTCAGGCGACCAGTTGAATCGTTTATCGTGGTTATTCGTAAAATATATTGATTAAGAATTTTTATACGTTAATTAATTATTAAAACTTTAATTTTATCAATAAAACGGTTGAGGAGTGATATAAACGGCGTGTATCGAATAGACACAGCGAGTAAAACCTTGTTAGACTATATAAAGCCTTTGGAAAATGAGGAGAATACGATTAAGCGCAACATTGCGCGCGCATCTGATAGAAAAAAACTAAAGTTCGTTGTTCGTTCAAGATAGATTTAATTGGTAAGAATGGAAACTGATGATTAGATCCGGGTCAGAAAATTAATTAAAGGGTAAACAATTACGCAAAATTCGAGAAGTCGCTGAAAAAATAACGCGTGTAATTAACAGATAACGAAGAAAATTATAATAATGCGTCCATTTCTACTGTACTTTATTGTTACTTTAATAATGCATGAAACGTATATTCTTGTATTAATGCCGGCACCTTTATGCATATACATAACATACATATATATATATATTTATGCGTACATTTTATATATGTATATGCATATATGTACGAGACTAGATTTATATACGACGATAATAACGCTTATAAACTATTCTATCCACAATCATAATAAGTTACTTCTGACTTAATCGTCTTCAAAGCAGCACTCCCCTTTAAACCGATCAATCAACTGACACTTATCCATTGTTACTGTATTTTCTTTCAACAGCTATATATATATACATATATATATATATATATATATATATATATATATATATATATATATATATATATATACACACATAACGGGATTTAAAGATAACTATCCCTATTTCCCGATATTATAACGACTTGGGAATTCGAAAATATTACTGGGGCATAGGAGTCCCGGTAAGTGGAAACTATTTTTCCAACCCCTAAATAAACGAAGACAGACAAAAGTTACATTGCTAGCCGGAACATAAATAAAAGTCGCCCTTTTCGTTTCAACCGCTGCTACTATACATGCAGAGTTAGAGACGTTAATCTGTTTAAAAGAACAAAAGTTACTTTTAGCTTAACTGTCGTAGTTCTATATAAGCTTATCGGTACCCTACCGGTAAAATTTCGGGTGCTCCATATATATATATATATATATATATATATATATATATATATATATATATATATATATATATACATATACGTATATATGTATATATTTTTTCGCGTTTACCGCATTAAGATGTCAAACTATACGCGAGATGTAGAAAAGGCTCTCTTTCGCTACCACATTCTTCTCGATTAACAAAAGCCCCAACCGTTACGTGTCTGATCCCGGGGGGAATTCCCACCTATTATCCATTAATAACGGCCGGAAAGTCGGAACTAACCTATTTACACGTACTCTTAGTCCGTACAAAAACTGAACGATAATAACGCGACGAGAGCAAAACGACGATAGTCGTGTCTCGTGTGACGACGGTCTTAATGAGTAAAACGACTAAGCATACCGCGTTGAATAAAACCTGAAGGGATGATCGTCCGATGAAAAACGGAAGCGGAGCGAACAATAATTTTCCCACAGACCACCGCTACGAGGTTTCGGTTATAAAAATAATCGTTGTTCTTTCGTAATTTTTCCCTATTTATTCCATTATTTTTATGATTATGTTTATTGATATTATTACTATTATTTTTATCAATATCGTGACTATTATTATTATTATTATTATTATTTGAAATTTTTATTCCCTTAACGCGGATTCGACTTTAATGTGTCTTTACTCCTATTCATCCCAAGAGTATTTCCGCGTAAACAGATCTATTTTGTTGGCCATCGTCCGAGAAATATAATATGAAAGAATTTCTAGGCATCGTCATCGGGGGTACTATAAAATCGAATTTATCGGCTCAGGCATGACCCGTTCTTTATAGAATAGTCTAACGGGAAATACGAGAGCAATACTTTACTTTCGCCTGTTATATACAAATATAGATATATGTATATATACATAATAGAAATCTGTGTATTGAATAAGAAAGAAATAGTCGCAGTAATAACGAGGATGACGATAATAGTAATATGACTCCAGAGATGATATTATTTTCTCTCGAAATAAATGGCTAATAAAAATGGGCCGATTTTAACCTGCTTGGGGATTAGCCAAAAATTGCGTATACCTGTGTTTATTTTCTATTTTTCAACTCATTTTTATAGGATACGGTAATGAATATATTTCACCTGTAATACGAAGCCTTACCTTTCTTACACGATGAAAATTCAAAACTGGGTAATTAGTATTTACCGTTGGTCGTTAAGCGAATTACAAGCGTCCGCGTAATTTTATTCGCAGTTGACGCATTTCTTTCTGATAAATTGCATACTAGCTAAAGCAAGTAATAAGCAATTGAGATGTGAGGCATAATAGGACAATGACGCGTGTGGAATGATCGCCCACAGGCGACATTCCGTATTATCACTAGCAGTTAACGATTATAGGAGATCGAGGGGGGAGTTAGCCGATTGATTCGCCTAACATCGTCACTATTATCTAGCAAATTAATAGCTAGCGTATTAGAATGCTAGTCTTTGCAAGTAACGCTGTACGTTCGTATTTTACCTTTGACCTGTAGTATCTTCAGATCTCTGCGAACATGATCATTTCGAATGTACCAGGATAACTGTGAATCTAGGTAACTTAGATTAAAATCGCTGAATAATTACAATTCTTGAACTGCAAGCTGTTCGCCATAATAAGTTCACACCTGTTCGAGCATGGTGTTATAAATTACCAACTTAAAACTCGGAGAATATAATAAAAGTGGATCTATGCGACGCGATGCAGTGATTGTACACGTTAGCCAGCGTTATTACAATTACGCTGATATTTCAATTATACATCGTATGTAAAGAAGTGTGTGATGTGCTTTAGAGTAAAAAACCGATTACTTCCGAATCGGATGACTTAACTCCGATTGAATTTAATTGTATTTCGACTAGTATCTGTTAGTAAGTTCTATTATTCGGTTATTTCGTTTAGATTGAAATAATCACATTTCGACTGAAATATTCTATAACCTGCTTTTTTTTTACTAACAAAGTTTACTCCGGATTTAATATTAACGGTAATTATAATTTGATTTAAGTTAATTAAAGTATATGAAACTCTTATCGATATTAGTAGGTTTTGCTAGAACCGATTGAAAATTAGTCGAATTTTGAAAAAAGTGATTGTTAATTATATTTTTACTAGAATAAATTACTGATTTTGTAAAACACCAATTATATACACTCGTGTTGTATTCAAAATTTATCGACGGAGTTCTAAAATTTGTCTCATATTGTATTAAAATATATTTAATTTATCGGCTTTGTTCCATAATTTGTATGATTACTACTTTCAAACAATTCTAGATTATTCGATATTAGTAGATTTTGTTAAACCGGCTGGAATATCTGGATGTATAATTAGTAAGTTCCACTAGAACAGATGAAAACTAGTCGGATTTTGAAAACGGTAGTTCTTAGTTATAATTTTACTAGAATAAATTATCGATTACGTAAAACACTGATCATATATATATATATATATATATAGATTCGTGTTGTATTAAAATATATTCGATTTCCCGATGGAGTCATAAAATCTGTTTACGTGATTTATTTCACAAAATTTACACATTTCTAGATTATCCGTTTAGATAATCTTCAACTGAAGTATATATCTTAACTTTATTTTAAATACATTAAGGGATTTTTTCAATTGCTACGCCTCGTGTTTATATTGTATTAATAAAGAATTACAATAAATCTGACTGAATAAAAAAAACAACGAATAATTATTAGGTTTTTAAAAAATAGTACTAATAATTAGTCGGTTATTTGAAATAGGCGGTTATACCCATCATTAATATATATATATACAAAACAGTATGTTATTCATTCTACTTAGTTATTAGTCGATATACGGTACAAACGGGCTTAAATATCTTAAAATGCGATCTATTCAAAATTAGCCGGATTTCTGATAATTTTTAACTCGAACCAATCAGTTTCGCGAATAATAATTTAATAACGCGAATAATAGTTCACCACACATAATGGCGAATTGTTTATGTGTAAAAAATTTTCGAAAAAAATTACGTCTCAATTTGACATATTAATTTACAGGACACGCGTATCTTCTTTTGAAGACTTATACACAGAACTAACGTATTTATAGACAAACACGCGTAAAAGTTCCGAGATATTATTGAATTTTTCATACAAAACGATGAAAATTAACTTTCAGCGATATTTGACCCGTGAAAATTGAAAATACTGAAGTAGTACCATAACTAACGAGGGAGCTCTGATCGACTATCGATAAAAAGAATGATTTTTTAAAATAAATTCCCACGAATGTGCGACTAGCTCCGTAAGGCTATCTAGTGGCGTATAAGTGGAAATTATATAGCGATATGAATTTCATCCGGTGTTCTAACATAACGCATCCTTATAATAGGGCAGTTGGCTTATTCCGCTTCAGTCGTCTGAATTCATCGAAGTTATCCAGCAATGCAACGGCCAGGCTATTTACGTGATCCTGAAATTTTTGACCGTACTCTTCTGCAACCTTCTTGATCTCCTAGTGGGTTACACTTATATATTGGTCTGCATGTAATGTACCATCGAGAGCGTTTGTAATTTCTCTCGAAATGTTGTTTTGGCAACGTTGTATTTACGCAATATTACTGGACTCGCATGAAAAAAGATAATTTCATGTTTTCGGTTGGATACTTTATTAAATGTGAACAATACGAGTTATCGCAGAACGTAATTTTTAACCGGATTATATATATTAGAATGCGTAACGTTCTACGCTAATTCTTTATGGCGGATAACGGACGATTCAGAAATTCGTATACCGTATTAAACCAGTTAAAACGCAGACGAGAAAATTTGTCCCACAACCGGCGACATTCTATTCTCGTTTAATAAATAAATAAACGACCAAAAAAAAATGAAGTTTAAATCACTAAACAAAGCTTTTCGACTATTAAGCCATTATCAGGTGAACGTAAAAAAAACATATACAAATATAACCTATACAATGTATAATTTTTTACACATTGTATCATCGTTAAGCGCGATCGCCGTATCGGAGGTAGACGAGTGCTTACCTATACGTAATTTGTTGTACAGTGTAAGTAGCGTACAAGCGAATTGTAGATAGGCGTACACATCCTGGAGAACTGATTATAATCGCTTTGTTGCCACGACATAACACAGGCCAGAGTGTTTTGTTTAACGCGCCATATGGTGTTGTGCTTGGTGGTTTGTCATCGCTAATTTTTTGGGTATCCTCGGTCGTATTCGAACTAGGTAACTTCCCTATTCCGTGCTCTAGCCACTAGACTATCCCGATATCTCTATTGTGTACGTTTATATTTTTACATTTCATTTTTTATTTACCCTCTATAACGGCTTAGCCGAAAAGTTTTACGATTTTTATATTCTCGTTTAACAATTTTTTTATTCGTTTACCTATTATATATTTGTAATTTATTACGTTTCATTCGATTATCGATGTCGAATGTTTGAAGGTAACGACGCTTTGTTCCTTTTTAAGTGGTATTAACACTGTATTTTTTTGTTAAAAACAAATATTTAACGTCATCCCGTCTGAGAGGAGTGTTCGTCGTCGTTACTAATTAATAAATTTTAATATTTAATTTTTTATCGAAAACCATCGCCATCGATTAGACATCTGACAGGCTAGCGGTGATCAAATATAGTAAACGAGGTCCGTAATTTTCGTAATTTTTTAAAACTTCCCTTTCCGAGTCTGCTTTGTCATATATACATATTGTATGTATCTTCATTATAAGTTTAGCAGTCCTAGGACTTATTTTATTACCCGGTTAATAACTTCCAGCCTAACCGATTGTCCGCAGTTCTTTTAATTTTGCAGTATTTATTTGTGCCTATATCACAAAACAATATTGCCACGAAAGTGTTCCGCGGTAATCGTCTCTTCTTTATCGAATGCATTAAGGTCCGTTTTTCGTCAATTATTTGAAGAACTTGTTTGTTCGTAACTTTTTCAATCCAACTTATTCTTTGTATTTTCACATTTCAAAAGCCCGCAATTTTCGAACATTCCTTTTGTTCAGTGTCGGCGTGTCCACAATGGGTTCCTATATTCGGAACGGAACAAGGTAGATGTGTGCCCATACATTAAACAAATGGAAAATGGTTTCAAATCCCTCATGTGAATATGGTGAACTTCAATAAATATAACATTATTAGACACGATGCGCATAATGTCACAAATAGCGCGCGAATATTTTAACTCTCAATAGATACTTAAATATATTTTTTTAGCTCCGTACAGTAAAGCGCTCACACGTATATTTTAATTAACGGTATTTGGCATAATATGTTTCACTTTTCTTGCCACAGCTTAGCTAATCTAATTCTTCAGTTCATTTCTGTATTGCAGTGCAGGTCTTCCGTTATTATTCGGCCCACATGCTTCAACCTTTGCACTCGTTCAATTTTCCGACTGTTAATTTGCAGTCGAAAACGCAATTGAGATGCTTAACAAACAACGTGACTTTAGTTCTATCAAAACTTATTTTTAACCCAAACTGCTTTCCTGTATCATTTAAGATCCGTACAATTCTTCTCTTTTGATACTTTCGGAGACTCGATAGTTATAGCCTGATCATCTGCAAATTATATCGTTTGAAGTTCTTTCTTCGCCTAATCCATCTGCTAGAGTTAATTTAAAGGTTCACAATGGAGACAACAAACAACCTTGTCGTTCTTATTTACTTATTTTTTGCGAGTTCAGATATATCCTTGTCTACTGTAATAACCCCCGTTTGGAGTATGTATAAATTATATATCAGGTTTAATATGCGTTTCGTACATATATACATAATTATTACGAAAATGGTCGATTTAGGAAATTGGCAGCGACGATTTTTTGACTGTTAAAAGTTTTGCAATAAATTATTTTTTTGAACCCATTTGAAAATTCTTTCAATTCGATTACATTTTGCCTTTTTACATTTATACAAATTTTTCTTGGGCTCAATTAAAAAATTTTTTAGCGTCGTCACAGTTGATAAAATAAATGCAGTCTGTTTTTAGCTTTAAAAAAATATATATATTAAATATTATATATATATATATATATCTATATATATATATATATATATA
The DNA here is from genome assembly GCA_032883995.1 of Coronaproctus castanopsis. Classification (NCBI taxonomy): domain Eukaryota; kingdom Metazoa; phylum Arthropoda; class Insecta; order Hemiptera; family Monophlebidae; genus Coronaproctus; species Coronaproctus castanopsis. Next base: position 5,396,947 of record CM065053.1, read on the forward strand.
TATATATATATATATATATATATATCTATATATGTAGGTAAATAAAAATAAAATTTTAGAAATATTTTTTTGTTAGAATTATTATAAATCAAAAGTTTTTGAAGAATTCTTTTTTCTTTAAGAATATACGGAATCGATGCTGAAAACCTAAAAATGATATTTATAGAAGTTACCGAATGAAAAGGAGAAAATTAAAAATAAATCAATTTTTCTGCTGCATTAATGAAAATTCCTTTTCATGCGAATGGACGGTCCGATAACCTTACAGAAATATTCAGTTCTAAGAAAAAAATTCGATGGCATTATTAACGAAATAAATTTTAAAAAAAAAATGCTTGTTATAATTTTTTATTTATTTCTTTCATTTTTGAGTTTTTCATCGTTAACATGTAACTTTTACGGTTTCGCCTATTTTCGTTTTACAACCTCAACCGCGTACAATGGACTTACATCCGAAATTTTAAATGCGTAAGTATATATATATATCTATATATATAATTATATATATATATATGTGTATGTGTGTATAGATTATATTGATACAAATTTATATAATAATAATAATAATATCGACAATTGTGTCCGAGGTCTGCATAAGGGGTATATAAAAATAGAAAAGAAGGAAATTAATTACGGGTACGAAGGTGTGAGATCAGACCAATACATGCTTGACAAATACGACCACAAATAGTACAGCTGCGAGGTGCAGATATTTTTGAAACGTTCAGTTTTATCTGCCGACTATGGCCTCGCAATTTCTGACGCAGCTTGTTCTTTATTGTAGTCTATTTATTGCCAGCTGCTCCCAGTTACTTTTCATTTCCATTTTACTAGTTCAAATATTTGATCTTTGTATCTCTTGCGTGGTCTTGCTTGTTTTCATTTGCCTTGGATTAATTGTCCGTACAGTATACTCTTCGGTAGCCTGCTATCCTCCATTAGTATTACATGGCCTATCCAGTATAGTAATTATTCACTGGAATAGAAAACACTAAACTCGTCATATAGGAATGGAATTTAATTTTAAAGTAGTATCGTCTTGTTTATATATAGTAGAGGACTGTGATAAAGTTTTTGTTTTATCTACATTAATCTTCAGATCTAATGCTTCATATACCGAGTTAAAATACAAAAGAATGTCTCGTATGTCTTTTAAATTGTGCGCAGCAATAACACAGTCGTCAGTATAGTGCAAATCCGTAATCTAGCATGTAGCGCATTTTGACTTCGACCTCTTAAATCGTTTTTAGTTATTAAGATCGGCGTCTAAACGAAACCTTATACCGATACAATGCTGCACTAGTTGACGATCTACGAGGATCATAAATGCAGTACTGAAACAAGTAGAGTAGTCGGTACCAAAACACATCCTTGTCTAACGCCAGAATTTACATTAAACCGCGGTGTGAAACAGAACGTTATATATATGAATTAAGCAACTTCGTTGGACATCCAAATTTTTTTCAAATTGCCCATAGTGCATTACTGTTGACTCAATCAAAAGCTTTTGTGATATCCACAAATGCAAGATGTAGGTTTTGGTTTTTGTTCCGTGCATTTCTCATACCATTACAGTTGTTTTCTTTTATTTATTTTCATATTATACTTCAGAAATATCCGGTCTATCTGATTTAGAGAAGATTTTAATTCTTTTTCACTTCCTGTCATTATTGTCATCTGCAAATATAAACATTCTCATTTTGATGCGACCTACTGAGATTCCGTTATCACATTTTTGTTTTCATTCTTTAACCGCTTGTTCTACATATATGTTTGAACAGCGTAGGTGATAAGCTGCATCCTTGTCTGACTCATTTCCTTGTTATTGCTTTCTACTTCTCCTGTTTTATTACTGTCTTTTGATTCTTGTATAATGTTTTTATCATCATTCCGTCATCTATATTTATCGTTTCCAGTATTTCAATAAGCAGATTCCAGTCACATTTACTACATCCATAAAAGCGATATAAAGTGGTTGATTTCATTGTATTTTATTTTCTATTACTAGTCTTAATCCGAGTATCGCTTCTCTAGTTCCTCTACCCCCTTCTAAATCTATATCGGTCTGTATAATATTTTATTTTCATTGTTTATAAAATTATTTAAAAATACGTGAAACAAACACACTTTGAATGCGCGCGTGACGATACTCCGAAAGTTTGAACAATATCCGATTTTTCGGTGCGCTGATTTCCGCACTATTTCGACGATGTTACGCGATTGTCGAAAATTGATTGCCCTCATTTATAGAGTTACTTCGTTATTATTATCATCGCTAATCCGAAGTTTTTATTATTTTCGTTATTAAGAACCGAGTTTAATATAAAAATATTATTATTATTTTTGTATTTAATTCTTTACGACCAAAAAAAAAATTGTCGCATAACCCGAAATAGAGTTTAAGAATTCGTTTTACGAAATATTTCCAAAATTTATTTTTCTTTTCAGAAAATTTTTCGTTAACACGCGAGTACCGTGTAAAATAGCGAAACGTGTATCATAGAACGAATGTTTTCTATTAAGAAAAATTTTAATGACTGAAAAATTCAAAGCATTATTAATGATTCGATACGTCATTCCTTTATGGTCGGCATGTACGACCAAAAGACGTAAGAGCACTAGCGAGATAGATTAACGACCATCCACGAAACGACGTACGAATCGAATTGCTTCGACATATCTCTTATATAATCGTTTAGTTACGTTTACCAAAATTCCCCGTAGTCGATAGTATCGGCTTAATAATCGTAAGATACCGTGTATATGTGTTTTTCTACTTTACTCATAGACTACTACATAACTGCAAAAATATCTTTTTCTTTACTATTTCTATCTGATTCCATAATTTTCAAATTTTGACTCTATATCGTCTTCGTAGATCGACCGTTGTCAGAAACAGGACGACAATATATATATATATATATATATATATATATATATATATATATATATATATATATTACATATAAAGACATTGGATTAGATTCAGCAGACGGTAGAATAATTAAAAAGTTCTATCTTAACCAGAAGGCTATTAATTCTTTTAATCAAAATGCCGCATCAGATTCAGTAAACACGCGGTATGAGACACGATGTTGGATATTACGGTCGGATGTGAAACTGAAATCAGAAGTCGGATTGAACCGGCGAGGAATGCATTCAATAAGATGAAGAAAATCTGAATAGGACACGATCTAAATTTGGAATGAAGGGTTCGATTTCTAAAATGTTGTATGTGGTCCATTTTACTGTACGACTGTGAGAAAGAAAACCACCATGAGTCGATTGCAAGCTTTTTTGAATTATGGTGTTACCGATGAATTTTGAAAATACCCTGTACTGCTAAGAAGACCAACCAACAGATACTGTCTACTATGAAGAAAGGTCGTGAATTGATTAAGTTTATAAAAATTGGAAAACTAAAATATTTTGGACACCTGACTCGTGGGACAAGATATTCCTTATTACAAACTCTTCTAATGTGAAGAATAGAAAGTAAAAGAAAAGTTGGCCGGAAAGCATGTACCTGGTTTTGTAATATTAAAACAAGGACAAGGCAAAACACAGATCGTTTTTTCGTACACACTCCGCATATGATAAAAGACATTATCATTATATAGTTGATGCTTCGCTATATATATACATGTATACAGGAAGTTACCCATGGCTTCACCTGTGTAATTATTTTTTTTAATACAATATCGCTGTCTCTTTCTTTTAACGTACATTTGAACCGGAAAACGTGTTAAATTTTAAACGACTTGCTAGAGATATCGCTGTTTCCTACTTTTAAAAACTTTACTTTATCGTACATTCTATCCTATTTGCGATATCAATGTGAAACAAAGCTTAGAACGAATCGGATAATATATAAGCTGTGTGAATTTCGTCATTATTGTTTTACTAGTTTTTGAGTTAAATCGGGACAGACATATAAACATTTTAAAAAAAAAAAAGATTTTCTGTTTATGTGTGATAAAAATAGCCCGCTGTAGTGATTATAATGAAAATATTCGCAAATCACAGACACTACAGTTTTACATATTAGTATAGATATAGATTATGCCTTTCTTTTACCTACGTATATTTCATTCCTATTATTATATTTTTTTAGTAATATTTTTATGTTCTATTTAATTTATTTAAATTTCTGACGCACCTACCCCTCTGCTCTAAGTGTATAATAATATATGTATATATTAGATGTCAGATATTTTCAATACATACACAGACAAATGTTTTTATCATTATAGTTTTTTATAAAGTTTAGATTGTGGAATGTAGTGATTTTTTATTACTTTAATTGCAAAAATTAGTTAAAAATCGCTAAAACTTTATTTCCTTGAAATTCACAAAGCTTTTCAGCAATTACGGCATTATCAAGCGATATTTAAATTTAGATAAAATAAAGATTTAAAAATAAAAACACAAAATATAAATTTAAATATAAGTTCGCAAATTTATAAATATAAAATGAAGAATAGATACTTAAAACAATCTGACTTCTTTATTTTTATCTAAATTTAAATGTCGCTTGATAATGGCGTAATTGCCGAAAAGCTTTGTAAATTTCAAGGAAATAATTTTTTTTTTGTAATTAAAATAGTTTTTTATAATAGCGTTATTTTAAAAAAAAAGGTGTGGTTTTTATTTTGTTAATTCTTCTACACGACAACCGGTTACTTTACTTATAGCTCGATGAATAATATTGGAAAATTGGAAATCCTTTTTCAGTTTAATTCGATTCCTCGAATGACCACCACAAAAATTAGGAAAATTGACACGTTCAAAAAAAAGGAATTGAATTCGTTAAAGCATCATAATGTTACTGTCGATTTTCAAGTGATAAACTCTAACCAGGCAACAATAGACGGACGAATTATTCGAAATTTAACAACTGCTTTCGTACGATAGAAATTATTTCGTCGAAATCGTATTACGGCTATTCTAATTCTTCGACTCTTAATTAATCCTTAGAATGTCCAAGTTGGCTTTTATTATATCGTAGGCGTAAGACGGGTTTCATTCAAATTCGCGAAGGCGTGTCGCCGGTTAGCCATAATTGAAAAGCCTATACATTTCTTATTAATGGATGAGCGCCTCGTTAAAAATTACCAGTCTCTTTGTTATTATTTTGAAGGATATATTCTATTATTAATTCGATAGAGGCGAATTATCGAAATAATTTCAAGAATACACAACATAATAATGTAGAATTTTCACACAGTCTATTTTCCAAGCCTTCCATTGACGTTAATTCTATTATATTCGATACAGTTCGTTTTTCTATCTATTTATTTATTCATTCATTCATTTTTTTGACGTCTTTATCCGGATAATTATCATCCGTCACACATTTTTGCCTTTGTTAGCCTAGAACCGTCTATCATCGGCATATGTTTTCTTTGTTCAATATCTATATATATATATCATCATCATCATCATCATCAAGTGAGTCTCCGTATCGAATGTATGCGACTACTTACCTATACATATTTTGTTGTACAGTTTAAGTAACATACAAGGATATCATAATATGGCGTTAGCGTAGATAGACACGTACATCCGGGAGAACTACTTGTAATCGATTCGTTATCAGTCCCGTGTGTTTTTATATTGTACTATATTATCAATAGCGCGCGTTTAGTATTGTACATGGTGGTTTGCCCCATTGCCTTCAACGCGATAATAATATTGAAATTATTTATATTTTTATTTTTAGATTATATATATCTGAATCTTCTTCTTATTCAATCCGGAGGTTGGTGAATAGCATGACGAGTGAGATGTTCACGTGCTGTGGCTAGCGCTTTAATTTCTTTAATGTCATCCATAAACTTCCTTCGCGATCTTCCTCTTTAAATTTTCCCGATTGTTTTTCCTTCTACCAGGTTAGCAATCCATATCGAGTGACGTATAATATGTCCTATCACCGTATCCCTTCTTCTTTGTATCGTTGTTAACACGTTTTTCATTTACTCTGTGCAATACCTCGCCGTTAGATATTTTGTCGGTCTATTTTATTTTTAACATGCGCCGCCAGCACCATATTTCAAGCGCTTCTAATTTACATTTGTCCCTCTTCAGCAATGTCCATGTTTCGCATCGATACTCCGAATGAAACCCTTGATAAAATGTTTTCTAATATCCAAAGATATATTTCTGGACGAGAGGAGGCCTAGTTTTTTTTTGCTGAAAGCATTCTTTGCTTGGGTTATTCTTCTCCTTGTTCCGTTCTACCATTATTTGTTATTAGGCTGCCCAGATATTCAAATTGCTTCTAACCTTCGACCATTTACTAATATTTTCGTCTGTCCATTCTTTCCATCTACTTTTTAATCGCATCTTAGAACTTTAGTTTTATTAGATTGTAATATATAAAATTTAAAAAGAAAAAACAGCCACGCTTTATAGAAGGTAAACCGAATGTCTGAATACAATGTTGATACGAGTACACATGCGTATAGTTACCAAATCACATAATAAACGAGTTCTACAAATGACAAGAACTCAAAAAAAGAAAAAAAAACGGTTAAATTGAAAATGTATAGAATAGTTAAGTGCTTTACACACGAAGGACAACAATTTCAAATCCTGAAGCTCATTAAGAAAGGAAAGTTGAAAAAACAAAAAAAATGAAGATAGAAAACAGTAAGAACTAACTGAATTCGATATTTCGTCCAACTGAGCAACAGAACACAGTTTTAACTTCCATCTGATTGTCAAAACTCCTTCATACCCGTAAGAAGATCATCATCACGATCGCTCCCCCTTATAAGAGATTCCGTATATATCCATTTCCATTCATATCTGTAGTAAATTCTTCAATGGCGGATTTGTTGTTAACAATTCCAGTGTTCTTCCTTTGTTCGTTTTCCTTGTATTACGAGCATAGAAATGTCACCTTTCTAGTATTCTCCTTAAAAACCTCCGTTTGGTTATGTAATCTTTTTATGATATTTGTAACAATCTTCGATAGTCTTACAAGCGGATAACTTTTTTTTTCTCAAATTCCGTGCTTACAGACCACGTTTAAAAGTCATATATCAATATAGACGGTACTTAGCATCTGATTATTCTTTTTCGTAGGTTCGAGTTTATCTTTTGGTTTGCAAACACTTTATTTAGATTATTGAAAGCATTTTTCCCATATAAATTCTTGTCCTTATTTCCTACTAATCTCGGTCATCGATGTTTATACCTGAATTCATTTTCCGTTTTCAACAATTTCCACTTCATACTTCTACCCAATCGTGATTATTCGGTCGATCATATCCTGCATTCGCGTTTCTGTATCATCGATTATCGCCAGGTCGTCCGCATAATTGATTTCATTTATTCGTTTGCTTTCAACCATTAATCCTTTGTTTCGTAATTTTATTAACATACACATTGAATAGCTTTGGTGAAACTGTCTGACTCCTTTAGAAAACGATACAATGCCAATTATCACGCTTTTTTTGTAATTAACGTTATTTACAAATATCGTACCGAATTGACTAGGAAAAAAAGACTAACTCCAGATTTTATTAAATTAAATTCGTATTTTAATAAACGGTGAATCAAGATCCGATAAAACTCGATTTATTCTATTCAGGAAAAGAAAACCGCAGTTCTTACCGCATGTGATAATGAACAACACACTACATTTGGTTTGGCAAACCGATATTAAATATTTAGACGTTACACCGCATCGAGGTCTCATATTAAACATGTTGAATATGTCTGCGATGAAACCCATACGTCCCTAAGCTATATCCAATGTTTAATAAACGATGTCAACTCGGCGAATAAATTAATCATCTACAAAACTTTAATAAGAACAATTTCGCTTTATGCTTGTCCTATGTGGTCATATAATAGCCGTTCGAATTTAGTGATGTCATAAAAATTCTGAATCTCCCAGTCTATGTAAATATCGAACACATTCACAAAACATTGAAGTTACCATATATATATATATTTGAATCGTATCATCCCTAGGAGGGATATCGTGACACGGAAATGCTGCTTTTATGAAATAGTTTTCTACTGTATGCTAGATGTACACATTCACTGAAGCTTTTCTTCATTAATTCAGTTAATCCATCTGACCATCGTAAAGGTACACGACCACGATCTCTTTTTCCCTCTACTTTCCCGTCGATGAAGATTTTTTCCAATCCATTTGCTCGGACTATGTGACCGAAAAACCGTCCAATTCTGATAAAAACTTCTGTTAATAAACGTATAGGTGTGCCGATCTCCTTTAATACGGATTCATTGGTTCTCTTGGCCGTCCATGGAACACGTAACATTCGTCTCCAACACCACAACTCGAAAGATTCAATGCGTTTACGTTCAACTCGGTGTATTGTCCATGCTTCAGCACCGTATAAGAATATTGAAAATATTAATGATTTAACCAGTTTAATTTTAACTTTTTTTTTTAGTTACTGTTTGATCCCGCCAAATTTTTACTAGGCGTCCCATCGCACTTTTAGTTATTTGTATACGATGTACATTCTCCAGTATTTTCGATAATCGAACCAATGCAAACTTATTAACCACTTCTATTCCATCAATATGTTTTATATTAGGTAAGTTATTTTTGGAACGGTTAATTATCAATATTTTGGTCTTCTTTCTGTTAATTAACAATCCATGATCTTTACTATTTTGCTCCAGTCTTCGTAATAGGTGTGTTATATTTCCGATACTTGTGGCTACCAGGATGGTGTCATTGGCGTAGCGGAGATTTGTTATGTTATAACCACAAATAGAAAATCCATCATTCCATTCTATTGTATGTTTTCCATCATTTCTTACTAATATTTGCCGCATTATATATTTCGTATATATGTTAAAAAGAAGTGGCGAGAGTATGCATTAACGCCTTTCTCCACCTTGAAATAGTCTGAATATATTGATTTTTGCGTTTTAACTGTGGCTGTGTTATTAGCATATATATATATATATATATGTATGTATATATATATACACGAGGTTGTCAAAATATTTTTTTTTATAGTTGTTCCGGCTGTAAGTATTCATTTATAAACGACATAGGGCATTACGTACGAGTTTGCAACTAAAATATAAACGTTAAAAACGCTAAAGAATTAAACACACGCTACTATAATATTTATGTTTGCGTACAATACCCGTAAAAAATATTGTTTATCCTATTAGCTTAAATTTATATATAGGTGTAGCTTTATGATCAGTACGCTTTGTTAGTGGTTTTTCCTGTATTTTTATTTTAATTAGATGAGAAACTGGGCATATTTTTAAACCAGTACACGTAGTAAGAACTATGTTCGGAATGCGTTATATTATTAATTGCGTTATTTTTGTAACATATATTTGTTTTGTGAATGCACGTTTTATCTGTATATCAATCTAAATAATACGCAAGAAAAAGAAAGCAAACAATATCTGCGGACAAACGGCAGAAATAAATTGAATAATAATGGCACCCACAAAATATAGCCTTCTGCCGTATGGTGGTAAATCCTAGACTATATATGCAGCATCGAGTAAAAAATTGGAAGCCTTCGAAATTCTGATCTTATCACAAGATGTTGATAATGCGTTGGACTGTCAAAGTTACTAATTCTAAAGTATGACATCGTCTAAACAAGTGGACGATGGAAACTGTTAAGAAAGACGTTGAAATATATTGGTCATATAATAAGAAATAGCGAATACGAAATGGTTCGCGTATTAATACGGAGCAGCTAACCATGGTCGCGGTTTTCCGAGAATAACGCGAACAGATGATCTGCAAAAATAGTTTAAAACGCATGCGATGGAAATATTCAAGAGAGTTGTTGACAAAGATAAAATCAAGGAGATTATCACCAACGTCCTTGACGGAGAGGTGACATACAGAAAAAGAAGATATATATATATATATATATATATATATATATGAAGGGCTATAAATATTTAGAAAAATACATAGAGTAGATATATTATTATTTATCCTATCAGAAGTGGCATTGTGCTCGTACAGAATCATATCATGTACACCTTCTTTTTTTTTTTACATTTACAAATAAGTTTATAAATTAAATTATTTCATATTTAGAATTTAAGTATTCAGTTTGTTATTATCATCGACGCCCTAGCACACTCGGCTGAGCTAGCGTAATTATTAGTGATCGGTATATTTTGTTTTTCAAAAATAGTCTGTACTTTAGAGTATCGTATGAAGCGGTCAGATGTATAAACTCTGATCCGGTAATGAAACCTTTTTCATAACGTACAAAATTTAGAATTTTAGCGAATCGATCCGGTCTGAAACATTATTAGTTCGTTGTTCATTCGTAACTTTTTGAATAAGATAAATATTTCCTCGGTTTAAATTACACGCGCTGCTTTCCGTAATCTGCATCCGATTTCAGAACGTCATTAAAAAATCGAAAGTCACACAGCAGGCGACTGATTTGTTAGCGCTGAATGGAAAATAGTAAAAACCGGAGGAGATAGAAAAATTCACACACGTCCTGCTTAACATATGATATATCGGGAGAATAAACGTATAAATAAAACAATAAAACCGGTGTTAACTGTCTGCAGTTAACAGTACGACTTATATAATTTATCGCGAGCAATAATTTCGTTTAACTACGTTCCGTATTATTGGAATTATCATCCGTAGAATTTCCATTATCCGTCTTTATGATATTTCTAAAATAGTTCAAATTTTTTTTTTCGTTCATTCATCAACTCGCTCGCTCACTCGTGTTCCAGTTTATTTGTTCATATTTCTCCTCGAGAGCCTCACTCTATCTAAACCGGATGATGAATTCGATTTAGAATTTTAAGCTATCGAGCGGTGGCGGTGAAAGAAGCGACCGTGAAATTGAATGAACATAATTCGTTCGAATTTTTAATTGCTCATTCCGGGGCTTTTGTTTTAACTTCCTTTATTGTTTCTTTATCAAAGAAACATCGTTCTCCTGTCGTCTGATGAGGAAGTGCTTTCTTTGTTACTTTCTTTAAAACCCGGAAAAAAGTGTCGTTCGCTTCCTACGTCAGCGCGTTAAATTTTCTTGCGGGCTACCACACCGGCGCTAATTTACATTTTCGGTTTCGAAGTAATTTTTTTTATCGTTTTATTTCGAAACGATTTATACTTCCGCGAAGTTGTTTTTCAAATATTCCGACTAACGCGAAAGTTGTTAACGAAGCCTATAGTGGATGATTTTTATTTGTTAACCGGTGAAAGTTTACGGGACAATGTTGAAAGAAGTAAATTTTTCGAGAAATTACCTTAATTCTCGTTTAAACCTTAACCAGTCGAGCTGTGTTGCACTTTGCGCAACATCGAGGCGAATTACATCACCGTCGACGCTCTATGCGCGTAACCTATCAGCATGTACTTTTGAAATGTTGTCAGTTTAAATAATGATTTATTTGTTTCGAAAAAGTTCAATACTGAAGCCTCGACCAGTTGTGTAAGTATATTCTATCGTTACGGTAAATATATTTTGACTTCATCGTCTGTCTGTTCAACACATACTAGCAGAGTGCCTTCGATACAGCCTATCGAGATCATCTTCTTTGCAGTTACTGCTTCTACGCTGTCCAGACTCACCCTGTTCCTGCACGATACTGGACTATATCGGTTTAATCCTTTATTTACCTCTGTGTGACTCTAGCCCTTAGTTGCTGTATATATGGCACGTTAAAATAAATAAAAATATATTTTAATTATCGTGAACTTCTTTTATTACATTTATGTTTAAATATAGGTTTTCGTGTCGTGATTATTGGATTTATTTAAGAATGTGTAAGATTGGCATGTTTTTCATTTATATTTACGGTGTCATCCGATGAATGGGACAAAAGTTTAGAAATGAAGACGAAATATTGAAATGTTTAAATTCTATCAACGATATTGATTTATCCAATTTATCTGACTCCGAAAAATGATCGACACAGATTCTGTAGAATCACCGCGAACAAAAAAGGAGGAATGGATCATTTATCGTCGTGGGAGACGATCACTTGCTCCAATTGCAAAATGTTTATGTGAAAGAACCACATCGTGGAAAGAATTTATAAATGCGAACGTTGTGTTAGTTCTGTTAATAGTGATTCTGAGCAATAATTATATTTCATTTTTCACACGATACTTCTTCTTTAGCGGCAATTTCCGGTTGGTGCCGGGTCTGCCATACAAATAGACTGTTTCCATTCAATTCGGTTGTTTGCTAATTCTGCTGATATATCTGTGAGATCCTTCACTATAACATCGTGCCATCTTCTACTGACCTTTTACCAGGAACTTGAAACGTATGCGCTGCCGATATCAGTGAGCCACTTCCAGCGTCCTGAGCTCTCGTACTACGCGGCCATACCACCTTACCGGCTTTCACGTAGTTTACTTACGATAGGCGCGACTCTCATTGCTGCGCGGATTCGTTCATTTCTGATTCGATCGGATAAACGGGGATACTCATTGACCACCTTAACATACGCATTTCCATAGCACGCAACGATTTTTCTTCACGCCTCGCCATACAAAGTAACTGGTCTAATAACTGGAAATTTTTGATTTCAGTCGAATGGGCATGCGTTTGTCGCATAATACGCCGGTCACAGATTTCCATTTCAGCCATGTTGTGTTTATTCGATTGCGAACTGCTTCGGATGTCCAGGGTATAGCTGTGTGTCGCGCGTAATTGTATCTAAAATCGCATTAAACAGTAATGATGACAGTGCCGAGCCTTGGTGCACACCTATTCGGACAGGATAGTCATCACATTCGTCTACAGCATATCTGACCCTGCTTGTTACACCTTTATAGAGCAATTCATTTTACCTTCCGAAACTGCATGCTCTCTCAGCGAAAACCAACTTAAGTTAAATGCTTTATGTCTATAAAAACGAAATGCACATTCCTGACCTTTTTTTTTTCTGTGCTTCCCCGTCAACATGCGTAGTGTGAAAATTACATCAATAGTAACGCGTTCCTTTACAAACACTGATTGGTTGTTAAGTTTATGATGTTTCGCAGACGGTCGTTTATTACTCTTTCCAATATTTTAGTGCGATAGTAATCGTATTGAACGATAGTTACTACAGTGTCTAAAAGGGGACCCCCCTTTGTTCTTGAATTAATGCTGGTTTTCCAACTGTCAGGAAGTACATCTGTCTGAACCACTGTATTGAGATACTCTGTTAACCATAGCATTGTCATTTAATTGCGGAATCTTCTAAACATCAATGGGGATGTCATCTGGCTCTGAAGTCGCCTCATTCGTTGAGAAGTCGGATTTCCAACTAGGAACTCCACATGCTGTAAGAAAGTATTCGACTGGTTCGAGAAATAATGCTTCCAAAAATTTGTTTATTATCATTCAGTCGAATTCCCATTGCGCATCTTTTATATACTTATAATGTTCGATATCCTGAGCATTCTTAGCGCGTGTTTTGATCAACCGGTATATAAACTTATCGCCGTCCGCATCATCTGGGTTTTTTTTTTGCATATATCTATATAATGCTGGTGTTTTGCACAACTGATCTTTTTGTTTCTTTTTTTGCGCATTTGTAGGTTGCTCTTTTTACGTATATTTGACGCATCTGCCATTCCTTATTAAATGATTTTTTCTTTGCATTACTTCATCATTCCAGAACCGGGTTTACTTGTTTATAAGTCCCTAAAACCTCTCTGACAGTCGTTGTGACGTTCCTGCTTAATTCGTTACTGCGTTTACTCCATCAGGTGTCAACGTAGGAAATTATTTCATAATAGAACAAAATATAGTTGCGCTGTGTTATAACACTAATGAGGTGTATGATTAAGCCTTTGAAACTACGAAACAATAGCTCGAGGGACGAAGTTTTCTGAAAAAAACCAACAGCTCGGAAATAGTTTTTACGTGTAGACTGTCTATCAATATTGCGCAGAAAGTTCCTGTAGTTAACTTCCGATTGGTGCTATTATTAATCGGTTCATTGATTATTATAGGATGAGTTAAATTTCTGAATATTAGGATTTGAAAAGATTGCAATTAACGATTGCCAAACTGGTTTTATTACGAATGTGTACGATCAAAATTTAAAATACAATAATTTAACAGTTTTGTTAGCTTTTATTTTCTTATAACTAACGGTTTTCTTTAAAAATTATTTTGGGCGCGCGTACAATCGGGCTATTTCATAATCGTCACGATAAATTATATTCGTATCGTTCGCTATTATATTTCTTTAAAAATAATAAAAATATACAATTTTACACGTTATTTTTTTATAAGTTTCCGCCCCTACACGACCGATATATACTAAAAACCATTTCTATGAAAAATAAGAAACATACATAAATAATGAATAAAGACGAGACTAGTTTCTGGTACGACTACGGGGCTGAAAATGGTAAAAACAGAATAGACATAAAAGCAATCTGAAATGCGTACGAAAAGTTGTAATATAATGCGAAAGTATAGCTACCCGCGCGATGGCACTGCAAGAAAAAACAACTCCGAGAGAACACATCTAAAAAATTCATAAATAGACCTGAATTGAGAGGAGCGTGTATGAAAACCCTTCGGATAAGATAATAAAATTACAGTTTTTTAAAAAGGCAACACGTCTATACTATAAAAATATATATATATCTCGAAAGTTATATAATTTCCACGAGCTTATTTCTGTAGCAGTGATGATAGTAATCATGTAATAATAGCAGTTTAATTAAATAATTATTTTTTTTTTAAAGAAAGAAAACGTATATATTTACACATTATTAAGCAATATAAGAACAATAATTATGATACTGCGTACCGTTTAAAATAAACCAACCGCAGTAACTCTAAACATAACAGCGGAAACTTAAACAATGTATGTTCAACATATACATATACAAAATGCAGGAAAAACGAAACAAAAAAAAAAAATAAAAAAGCTGCAATAAAAATATACAAAGTAGACCGTCGAAAATAGCGATAAATTAATAAATAATTAAGACTAAGCGAGCTTATAAAAAATTACGCTTAATGCGTCTTATATTTCGTATACATAAATTTTTGCTTCCTGGAATCGTAATTACCGAAACGAACATAAACATTTATTAAAAAATTCACTCGATACTTTTAAAACAAAATTCCTGATATATGGTAATTTTAAGTGAACACGCATTTTATCGATTTTCGTTTAACGAGGCGCATTTAAAATACATCTTAAACATCTATTTCGAATGATTTGCAGTTTATCAAAAGTAGCCTTAGATACCGAACTCTATGTCGGACAGGCGTAGGTAATTATTGAACGGATTAATGATTTTTGTAGATTATCATGTTGTTGTTAATATTTAGGTAAGATTTACTATTTTAAAAAGCGGATAAATGGAACAGATGACTTTATTTGCCTTAAAACTATTATATTGTTTAAAGGTCGATGTCTAAAGTAACATAGCGTACCTGGTCACTCCGATCTATCTGCGCATCTTGAACAAGTAGACTATCTGGCAACGTTAAGATGGCTTCAATCGGATTGATATTAATTTGCGCCATTTATTATAATAATTAATAATGTACTTTATTCCTAGTTGCAATCTACTTCGTATAGTGTTGGGTCTATATGAGCTGCATTGCAGCATCGTCTGCAAAAAGAGCGAATATTAGGCAAAACACGGAAGTCATGTAAGTACAATGAAAATAAGAACGGACAAAGTACGCTACCTTGCGGCACTAAACAGGTTTTATGATTTCGCAATAGAAACATAAAAACATCTATAGCTTAAATAATTACGGATTAGTCGAATTTATGCGGAGGAAATTTACAATCGATCATTTTACATACGATATATGCCACACGTGGTATCAAACGCTTTCATCGAACAGTATACCATACCTGACATATTTGTACAGTCTCATATGTCACGTTTTTCGATCTTCATTACGCCCAAGAAAACAACGTATACCGGGCAATCCCGGTAAGAGTTGTGGTTTTCCATTGTCTTCCCGGACTTCTTTATTTCCGCAGAACTGAGACCTACCGACACCAACTGGATGGATACCTCAGTTGGCTAAAGGTAATTATATCAACATTGCCCAGATATCATTATATATATATATTACATAACATAATTATTGTCGCCCGAGTTTGACACACCTCGCTAACGATGTATGTAACAACGATTTCGTACAATTTCCGAAGTCTGCGAGCAACCGCTATCGTCCGAAATATTGTTTTTGAATAATTTTACATCCGCGCATCAAAATCAAACGAAGAAACGTTCTATAGTACAGGACGGTGCTTACCACGTGACGATTTTTTCTTTTAAAAAATTCGCTGTACAACGAGCGATAAACGTGGTGAAATACTCAAATATTATCTTCACGAAATTATATTCCTTGTTTCTTGATAATTTTCATTCTGCAGTAAAAAATATTATTTTCCCGTATACGTGTGGAAACAGACGTGGGCCCTGACAATAGTTACCGAGCAACAAATCGAGCGTGATTCTTATTCGAAAGTATACGATATAATCAAATGGTTCAAGCTCATCTCAGCACCGGACCAAAAATACCCTACATCCTGCTGATATTACGAACAATAATCCACAACTACTAGCCACATTTTCTATAAATGCCCTGGGTTTTTTTTTTTACCTGTTTTCACCTTTCGGCCAGTTTAATCATGTTTTAAATATTTAGACATCTCTATTAGAATTCTGTATAAAGTGATACAAATACATTTTCGAAATAATGGATACATGACTAATAACACTCAGGACAAAGATCTCATGGGCAATACTTTTCTTAAAAATAATCTTCTTTCTGGTTCGAATTTGTCATACTGTCAAATAATATGCTCAATTGACCGTTCTAAATAATCGCATGTCGATCTATACCAATTCCTAAACGACGTGCCAAATGGGTATTCGATGATGTCCAAAACGCAATACTGTTATTCTGTTCGATTCTAATAAAGGTATCAACTGTCACGTTTCCATAACGTTCACCGTACTCAAACTCGGCTTCGTCATCAATTCGCTTTCTCCGATAATCTCAACAAGTCTAATATAACAATCGGTGTCTTTAGCCGTAACAGCAGTAGATTGTCAAAATTTAAAAACATTTTAAACAAAAAATTTAGTATGTTCAATATTATCCAAAAATCTGTTCTTCTAACAACGCATCGTAGCTATACGAAAGAACATTACTTCTTAAATAAAGAGGTCAATATTCATATAGGCCTGATTGTGTTTATTATTTTTCAATACACATCCACACGCAATATACACACACACATATATATATATATATATATATATATTAATTTATTTGTTATTTCATTTTTATCCGGTTCATATAACAGCTAATGCCAATTAAAATGCGAGGACACTGAAAAATAAATACAACCGAATCAAACCGCAAAAAATTCGACAAAAAATTATATAAATTATTAAATATAAACGCTCGTACAACATCATACACGTATATCAATAAATACAGTCACTTAGAATCCACATTGAAATATACTAGCACATAAGAAAAAAAAACAGTACACTTGTCCACACATACACACACTCACTACACTGGAAATTTCTTATATAATCCTACAACTAGTATATAGTAGAGAAAATTTCAGACGTATTTGGGTACTATATATGTATGGGAAAACATAACGATAATTTAAAAGTATAAAATCGATAACGCAAACAAGCTACCCACGAAAAACCAATGCCTATATCTTTCTTACAATAATAACCAGTACATAAAGGTAAAGTTTCACTAAAAACAAATCATATAAATATCTACTTTGAAAATGTATGTCGAAACATAGATGGGTTTTAAATAATGAGTTATACACATGGAAAACGGGCGCAAACGTATATATATATATATATATATATATATACATATTAAAATTCGAATAGTGAACTCTCTTGTTTTCTCAGCGTTCCTATATGGCTCGGGGACCTGGTCAGTAAGCAGTGCCAAACATATAGACGCACTAGAAATGTGGTGTTGCAGACGAATGCTGCGAATCTCATGGACCGCTAGGAGAACCAATGCTTCCATTTTGGACGACATTGGTAACCCGAAAATATTAAAATCGATCATTCTCGGCAGAATACTACGATTTTTTAGTCACGTAGTTTGAGCCCCGAAAATATGGAGGCGCTGTTCGTTCAAGGTGTAGTATAGAGCGCGTACACCTCTTCGATTGTCAGATGCGATTTGCAGGACAACTCGATTGTGTAAATATCGCACGCAATCGTATTTATTGATGCAGCCTGGTCAGCCGTGTGACAGATCATGGTCACGATACCCCTGCCTTGGGTGACAGGACTCATTGATGATATATATATATATATACATTACTTGAACGAGAATATTTAATTGCAACCACCTGTATGGATAAATATGGTGTGTTTATATCATTATTATAATTTTCGTTACTCTAATTATTTATATACATGTACATTATCATCAATTTATAACTGACGGGATTTTGTTTTTTAAATTGTTCTTCATCTTATAGCTTAACGCGGTACGTTCGAGCTGGACGTATCCAGAAAAATGAGTTTATTAACCTCGCGAACGTTAGGAAAATCTTTAGTCGCTTAACCGATGAAAAGCGGAAAAGCTGGAAAAATGATGTCGCCTGAGGGAAATAACCGTTCAGTAATTGGGCGAGAGTTCTGAAGAGAATTTCAAAACTGTCGGAAATCTACGTTAATTTAAATGACTAACGTCTGAAAAGACTTTTTCACTTAAATACCTACCGCGACCATTTCTCGCTTCTAATAATAATAATAATAATAGTAATAGTAATAATAATAATAATGCGGTAGCGTACATTCGTTAATGCACGTAATAAACGTCTATTTCGTTTGTCACTTCTATTCTTCGACGTAACCTACTACTGAGAGCGAATGTCTGACGTCGTCGACGGAAATGCTACAAATAGACGGACGAGACACTGTAGATAAATACCGGAAGACCGCGAACACGCGCTCTCACATACACACGACGAGGACGCGATATACACGAAGTAGGTAAGTAGATGGATAAGAAAAAAATACTCGCCAATTCTAAAGTACCACCCTTTAGTCCGAGAGGATAGCTTCCGTAGCAATTAAGGCTCGACTAGAAAACGGCTATATAAGTAGCCAAGAATGACTAGATTTCGTATACCGAACTAGTACTGCGAAATAATAATAATAATGATCGTCATCTATAACAACCCCGCCTTAAGACTCCGCCGTAAAATGTATCCCCGGCTTTTACGACAAAGTTTATATTTTTCCGTGAAAAAACAAAACGATTATTTAAGATTATTATTAGTATTATTATTATTATTACTGTTAATATTATTACGGTCCATTGAGGAAATCCGTATCTGTTTATCTGGTGTGGGGATGTGTTTTATGATGATGTGATTTATTGAAGAAATCTATCTATATGGGAGACACAATGACACTGGTACAATTTTATATGTATATATATATATATAATACATATAGAAATGGACCCGGCAAATGTTTGCTCGCCAGAACGTTGTGTTGGTTACTATTAGCAGATTAATGAATTAAATAATACAGTTTCTGCTATAACGCGCGCGATTACGTAGCACGCACAACAGAACGCTATCCCGTCTCTGCCAGTGTATCCCAAGCCGCAGTTCTTGAACCCAGCTTGTGTTTAATTTACACAGTAGATTTTTCTATGACTAATAATATTCAGGTGGCTATATTTGCCAATGAGACGGCGCACTTCTTTCTTTTGATATCGATTACAGCGAGTAGTTCTTCAAACAGCACTTACTTGAGTGTTCAAAACTGGTTTAACAAATAGAATATAAAAAAGTCAATGAGAACAAATCGAATATACAGTTTACTAACAAAAAAAAAGCTAAATCTCCCCTAGTAAGAATCAATAACCAACAAATACCAATCGGAACAAGCGTAAAATCTCTGGGTTTACACTCGGATAGCTGACTAACATATCGAACATCCGAATGAAGAGAAAAGAACTGGATGCACGTATTAAAAAACTATTCCGGTTAATGGACACAAGTAGTGTGTTGTCTATTAACAACAAACGTCTTAACTGCAATTTTAAAGCCTGTCTGGACATACGGGGTGCAGCTGTGTGGTTGTACAAAGCCGACAAATGTTTAAAAATAAAATTCTTCGGCTGATAACAAATGCGCCTTGGTACGTAGCAAACCAGATCATTCACCATGATTTAAACATGCTCTATGTATGTGCGGTTATTAAATACACAGATTCGTACTATGAGGCTAGAAAATCATCCAAATACCTTTGCATTAGGGCTGTTAGATACGGTAGGCGATAGAACACGCTTAAGACGTAGAAAACTCCCCTGGACCTAATCTGAGGTCGCGGTTAACGGGTACCAGTGGCTATACTATACTCTTCCCGTTATGCTCTCCTACGAGCCGGTGTATCAAAAAGCGATAAATGAGTTGTTCGTGTAAGTATATCTCTTATCCATTCCTGTTTCATATATATATGTATATATATATATATATATATATACGTCTATTTCTGTCTCATATCTCATTCCGAACGATGTCTGTAATACGCAAATTAATATTTTTTACAAGACTACAAACTTTCGTTACGAAGGAGATTCCATCGTTCTAGTTTACAATCCTCTTCCAAGTTATTCCACGCGACAAATTTGAATTTCGGAGAATCCGGTGTACGCGATTAATATTTTCTCTTCTCCTGTTCGCGATATAGTTTTTTCCATCGCACTTCTCGTTCTAGCTTAGATTAATTAATATACATTCGGAACAACGGCGGGTGCCTAGTACGGGCGTTTGTAATCCGGGTAAAAGCGTCCTTCAGGGATTAGAAATTAACATATAGGTTTATAGAACGATGACGGTGGTTGATGGTGGTAAAACCTAGTAAAGACATGAACGGATTTAATACAAATTAAAACGATGTAATTTCCAAATAGCTACACGCTTTACTTACATGGCCGTTTATTTATTATTATAATTATCATCATCATCATTATTTGTTAGCGCCATTATTAATTATCCGCGTGAATTTAACTAGTGTAGAGGTCGGGGCTTAATTGTGGACTGTGAATATGTATTTGTATACACACACACACGGACTTGCATATCTTTTGTACATTTATAGATTTATTTATGGTTTCGAAACTGAATACGTACAAAACATAAGTAATCGTATTTTCAATGATGCCGTATGTAATAAGGAATGGAAACATTAAACATGTATCACGTATCAAGCATACTCGAAGAGAATTGTACACTTCCATATCTGAAATCTTCTTCTTATTCACGTATCATGTCCTACACGGAGGTTGATGATTCACAGGCTACACCTTGATGATTTTTCCGACGTGCAATCGAACGGCGTAAGTCGCTCATCCACGAATTTTGTGTCCGGCCAACGGATATCTTTCCCACGATCTTTCCTCGAATGATTAATCTTAACATTTTGTACTTACGTAATAAAATTATACGAGCTAGACATTAGTGAGAAATCGTTTTTCACGTCAACAGTTTAAATTGAACACTATACGCGCGCTAGTAACAATATATTACAAAAACACAGTCGTGGCTGCATTGTGTTGCGACAACAGAACGATTACAATCAGTTCTTCCGGGTGTGTGTGTCTATCTACACTAAACCCATAATTACGATTTACACTGTACAACAAAATATGCAAAGGTAAGTAATCGTCTACCTCCGATACGGAGACGGCACTTAATGATGATTAAATGTAGTATCATTATATCGCGTTAACATTTATATAGTGCATATTTCGATTATATAACGTTATGTATTATCGTTTGGATATATTACTTTGCGTTGTACTCAACATGCGCTGTTTTCCAAAGATTTGATGGCTATTATTACCGTCATTATTAATATTATTCGCGCGAATTTATTAGCGCATATATGAGTATATAGTTTAGCTTGATTCTGCGCTGTGAATACGTATGGTCTCGCAGATGTACACGCTGGCACCCATGTCCTCGTATACTTGTACATTTATTTAAGGTATATTATTGCGCATTGATGGATGTATATAATTATATATTATACATATATATATAAAATTGTATATAGTTACATGTACTAAATGTTTGTAGTAAATAATTGTAAATGCATTAGTAAAATATGTGATATTGCGTGTTATTTTTAAATAAATGTAATTTATTTGATTACTACTAGTAATGAAGGCGATAGAGCGATTATCACGGGAGATATTAACATCTATTAGATAAAGATCGTAGGAGCGAATATCTTAATTATATGTCTTCTAACGGGTTTAATAGCTTGGTAAATGAACCAACATTTATTCAATCGGATTCGAATTACTAATCGTGTTCAGACCATATTTTTGTCCGAGGTTCAGAAAATTGCACTTTGCAAATTGAATGTACGTATAAGATAGTGAATGTAGATTTCGCTAAACATTATAGTCTCTCCGCTGAATTTATCCTTACTGATGGGCATATAGTATCGAATGAGATCAACTATTTTCGAATTAATAGACATTTATTTAAAAAAACCTCGTCCAATGTCTAACTTCTCTGGGATCTATACCAGCAAAGCGACGATAAATAAGATATTTGGGTTGTATTGATAGTTGTAAAGAACGAATTAGGAAAGTAAAATCCTACCGTAGTAGACAAGAGTGGATTTCATCGGAAGTAGTGGGGAGCTAACGCGAGCAAAAAATATTTTGTACAAACTTGCAAAATTGTTCGCAACTGATAAATCTATATCCAAAACTGTGCAGCGAGCTTCGAGGAAAGCTAATAAAGAATATTACACTAACTTACTAAATAAACACGGATCCGAGATCAAAAGTACAATTGGTCTGTTGTAAATCGGGTAATCGGTAAAAAACATTCGTCTATGAAAGAACTTGTTATTAATAACGCTAAAACTATTGTCGATGGCAATGAACAATTAGCAGCACATAGTATTCCTGCTTCAAAGAATGCGTAACTAATTTATTGAGTGATAACGTAGTAGCAGAGCAACTTACACAAGAACAGCAATTACATATTGATAATTATCTTAATTCGTTCGCTATCCCCGACTTCACGGATAATGAGATTAGAACCGTTATACTAAAATAAAGTTTCTGTTGGCCTTGATGGAATTCCAATTGCTTTAATAAAAACAAACCATAGATTTCTTCGTAGTAACATTAATATATTTATTGAACGAATCCATCAAACATGGACAATTCCCGGAAGTTTTAAAGTTAGGCACAATTACGCCAATTTATATAAGTGGTGACAAAACAATTACGGCTAATTACAGACCAGTGTGCGTTCTATCCGATATTTCTAAAATACTAGAGAATTGTGTTTAAGATATTATGTTATAGTATCTATTGAAGATAAATTATTTCAGCGAAAACCAATTTGGTTTTTTACCGAAGTAAAAATACTGGCAGCGCCCTCTATCACCGTGTTTCGTATATCGCGAATAATTTGGAAGAGGGGCGTTCCGTTGTCGCTGGATATTTTGATTTATGTAGAGCATCTGATACAGTTGATCATGTTATTTTAATTGTACGCTCGCGGATTCAGAGGAATTAATTGGTTTAGATCATATCTCAACAATAGACGATACGTTACAAAAATAAAAGATACTATAAGTGAGTTCGAAATACAGGAATCTGGGGTACCGCAAGGAAATGTGCTTTTGATATATAAATATATTAATGACACGTAATTTAAATGTTACGGGTAAAACAATCGGTTACACTGATGACAGTTCTCTTAGTTAATTCGTCGTTTTCCAGATATAATGCAGACATTAATTCGTAAAAACGTGGATAAGCTATTTAAATTGATAACTAGTAATCGATTAATCCTGAATGAAACGAAAACGAAGTATATTGTTTACAGTAATCAAAAGAGCAATAGCAGAATCTAGCTGTAAGACTAAGTAACAACTTTGTGATTAATAGAGTTGATGACTTGGTATTCAATTAGATAGTAAATTGAACCGGTATGCACACGCTAAGTATGTCGTTAAAAAACTGAGGAAGTTAAATTACTTATTTTACTATTTAACGCGGTATTTTTCATCAAGTGCGCCGATTTTACTTAGCCTTTTATGAACCCGTTTTATTATACAGTGGGATGGGGGCTAAGTGTCACATTGCACCATTACAAATTCTACAAAATGCGGTATTCAAAATAATTAAAATCAACGATAAAATGCGCAATGTAAACTCATTAGTGACACAGTAACTGAAACTGTGTCATAATCCGGTTGTGTTTATAGTGTTACAGTATATAAACATTTAGCTGATAAGAGAACAAAAGCGTGTAAGTAAATTTATTTCTCTACTAACGTTATCTTCGTTGCTTTTAATGTTATAACACGATTTAATAATGAGCGAAACTACACCCGGTGATAAACTCTCTTACATCAATCGAATGCTTAAAACAAATACAAAACCCGCATTTGAAGTAAATAATGAAGCTGATAGATTCATAGAAAAATGCGGAAACACCAAAACAATTACAGTTGATAGAGTATTAGAATTTTGTGAAAAAAATATGATTTTTTCTAAAGAATTATTACGATTGCATAATTTAATGAAAGTTGAGGCACAAAAAAAATTTTCAAGATAATATCGTTCAAACAGTTACAAATAGAATATTGGAAAATGTGAAACCAATTTTTGTAAATATTACTTCTATGGAACAGCCTAAACCTTCCTATGCTAAAGTTGTAACAAACTTTCCAGCAAAAGGTCACGAAACAGTTGTAATTAAAAGTCAAAATGCAGAAAAAACTTTTGAAAAACTTTTTTTGTGTGTGTGTGTGTATGTATACCAATCTATATGAAGATTATAAACAAAGCTGCGAGAAGAAAAAAAAGAGAAACATATCAGATAAACAACATATCCCAATGAATAATGTTGTTCTGTTTTAGCGATTTATATTTATTCTTCCTCCATTTTACGATGACGTAACCGCATCCCGACATTGACCTTTTTTAAGACGTCTGACAAGGTTATCTGCATTTGAAAAACTTAAAAAACACATTTATCCTATCTATAATATAAAAATGAATCGCTAAATGTGTTGGTAAGCGCATAACTCAACATCGCCTGGACCAATTTGGCCAATTCTTTTTTTGAAATGTTCGTTGAAGTTCAAGGATGGTTTTGACGGCGAGAAAAATTCGAATAGTTGCCGGAAAAGCCCTAAAAATAGCCCAGTGGGGTTATGATGGGGTGACTCATTAAAATTTCGATTTTGGAAAAATTTCGATCGAATCGATATGGATATGATAGATATTAAAATGACGAATTCAAAACAGAAAACCGTTTTTCGTTACGATCGATACGTCTCGAGCTACGAATTTTCGAAAATCGATGACCTGCCACCTTTGGCAAGGCATAGCGAGCGACGTAAATATTTTTAAACGATTCCGTTTCTCGAAATAGTCGTTACTATATAAGATCTATAGGATAAAGCGAAAAAACCACGAAAAAAAATTTCAAGCCGAACCCAAAAATTTCAAAGGGCGATTTTTTTCAAAATTTCGATTTTTTCGCAATAATTCGCGAACAATTCGAAATTTGAAAAAATTGTTTACACGAAAGTTATTTGTCATTAAAATACGCGTCTAACGATGGTATTGCAGTATTTTTATATCGTATACTCGCCGAGAAAATTGGGCTTGAAGGGTTTTCGGAGTTTGGGCCCTTTTCGAGGCCCCTGGGTTGGCTTAAAAGAAATTAGACGTCGAGATCTATAATTTATGTTATGAGGTAAATGTTTTAAAAATTAACCGGTAACGAGAAATCGCGAGTTGAATATTTCATTTTCGATTTTTAAAAATTCTGCCGGCGATTTTTGGTCGGCCGATTCTACAATGCATTTAAGTTCAATAAATCTACAAAAATTAAAAAGTATCGACATATCATTTAAATTTCGTTATAAATTTGTTTTTTAATTTTTTGTATAATTCCTAATTCTTCATCGGTATTTGTGCTTTATTTAATTCAGCTAATAAATTAATACATTTATTGATTGTGGGGCGATACGAAGTTCGCCGGGTCAGCTAGTTCAAAATAAAATTAAGTTAAAAGGTCGTAGAAAAATTAATAATAATACATTATTATTTAATCCTCAGACTAAGGAAGATAGTGACAAATTTAAACAAGAAATTGAGAAAATTGGAGATTCAGAAATATCTATTAAGAATAGTGAAAAATTACTTCCGACCATAGTTATTTCAAATATACTGGATTGCGATGAGGAAATGATTAAATCGGGGATGAAGGAAATAACAGGGAAAGAGCCTTAATTAGAATTATTAATGGAGTACGGAAAAAAAAGAGCGTATACTAGATTCGATAAAGAAGCATATTATAAAATTTTTAATAATGATCCAGCAAGAATTTATATCGGTTATTACGCATTAAGATATAAAACTCATATTTCGATGCAGTTGTTGAAGTGTTTCTTAATTGGACATAGAGAAGAATATTGTAAAATAAATATTGAAGAGCAGAAAATATTAAAAAAGTCTGCAGATGCGAGGCCACGTGTGTACTTATTCAATATAAAAGAAAACAAGCAACCGGAGTGGTGAACACGCTTGCAGAAAAGGAAGCAGTAGAAGAAATTGAACATAGTACTTTAGCTAGAACTTGTTCAACAATAATCGAGAGACTTAAAAAAAGATATGACTTTTATTTATTTATTACATATTTAAATTTTTGCCAAGCTTATTATTAAACACTGAGTAATTATTAAGTAATTTATTATTAGTTTTATGTTACTCGTGTAGAATACTTTAATTTTAATTTTAACTCGTAATTATTGTTATAACGAATGCAAAATTGACAATAATATTACTAAATGTAGGGAGAACGAAAGTGCAACAGTGTGAAATTTTATCGGAAAGTAAATATGACGTAATAATAATTCCTGAGCCATACATATTTAAAAATTAATCATACGGAATCGATTCTGAATATGATGCGGTGCCGCTGAATAACGTGGCTATTGCATATAATAAAACCATAAATTTCATTCAATTTAAAAGTACTGAAAACATAATAGCGTCTAAAGTTGAAAATTATATTATAATTGCCGCGTATTTTTCACCAAATGAAAACATCAAACTTAATTACACAATTCAGTTTTCTAAAACCAGTTTTAATATTAACGTGAGATCTACACTCTATGAAAATCTTAAATATTTTACAATCGCAAAAGAACCGATCAGTTTGAAGATTTCCTTCTTGCTAATGACTTGTTTGTAACGCTTACAACATTAAAACTTTCAGTAACTTTAATGGAGCTAGTGTTATTGATTTGATAATAACCCATGAATTAGTTAATGAAAATGTTCAAAATATTAAAATACAACCATCAACAATAACACCACATTTAACTATTGAGTTTGAATTAAGAATTAGTGAAACCATCGAAAAAAGGACAAGAGAATCAGATTTCAACAATCAACTACAATATTTTTGAAAATGAATTTAAAATTAATAATATTAAAAGTACGGAGGAATTAGAAAATAAGATTATTAAAGTTACTGATATCATTAAAACAATCATTTTGAAATCATATAGTAAAACAGAAATTTATAACAAACCTTTTCGGAATGAAACCCTCGAATCATATAAAAGTTTGCTTAAAAAATTACAGAAGAGATGTCATCAAATAAAGGATAAGAATAAAAATAAGACTGATTCATTAAAGTTAAAAATTAATAAAATTAAAAAAACTTATATAGCTGAGTTACAACATTCAAAATATAAAAGTTGGAAAGAACTGATTTAAAATTCTACAGTTTGGGGAAGACCATATAAAATCTGTGCGGGAAAATTTAAAAAACTGAGTTATCCCGGCTTTTGAAATAAATAACAAAATTATTTATGATAAAGTGGAAAAGCACAGATTAATTTTTGATGAATTATTCCCTCAGGACATCATAACTTCGACAATGATATCTTCGACAATAATTTATCCAGGAAAAACATTTGCAGTTCATGATTATAATTTAACTGAAATAATTAAGAACTTAAACAATAAAAAAGCTAATGGTTGCGATCATATTTCAAATAAAACGATTAAAATCATACATAAAATAGATAAAAATATATTAAAAACAATTTTCCAAAAATGCTCAGATTTTGGGGTATTTCCCGAAATGCTGGAAACGAAGAAAAGTTAAAATATTACACAAAACCCGGAAAAACCCATTCTAATCCTAAATCATATCGTCCAACAACATTACTTCCAACTTTTGGTAAAGTTTTTGAAAAAATTTTAAAATTTATCTACATTTAGAAATAAATGAAAGAAATGTTTTACATAGAAACCAATTTGGTTATAGCAATAAGTCGACTGAAATTGCTGTTAAAAAATTATATGGAGATATTTCAACTTGAATAAAAAAGGTGAGACACGTTCTTTTAATCAGTTTTGATGTAACAGGAGCCTTTGATAGAATTAAAATTATACTTAATATATTAAAAATAATAAAATATTTAATACATTAAAAAATAAAGGCTTTTCACCTTCCATACAAAAAATCATAATAAACTATCTTACAGACAGGAAAATAGGATTATTTAATATGAATTAATATATAAAAGGAATCTAAATGCAGGAGTCCCACGGGTTGGGCCCTATACTTTTTAATATTGCATGCGCCTAGAGTTTACGGGGACCTGTGTATGTGTATATGTTTAGGGAGCGTTGTATACTTGTGTATGATGCACAAAGACGAAAGAGTGATCTGTGTGAGGGTATGTGGTCGTGCGAGTGGGAGTGAATATATACGTTTATGTGCGATTAAATCGTAGACATGTATTTAAGTATAATATAGCGGTAGCCATCTGTATACATGCTTGGATATATATATGTCTATTTATTTATAAATTAACATTTGCAACTATTAATTTAGAGGATATCGGTATTAATATCGGTGGTGGGAAGATTTTAATTGATTTCGTTGAAGTTTGTTGCAAGCACGTACTAGATCAGTTGTATATAGATTAATATAGACTGCTGTTCGCGCATTAGCGGAAGTTAAGCATTTTTGTTTCATTTCAGGTGTAGGTTTTTTTTTTATTTATTTTTTTTTTATTTTCCCATTCCGATAACCAGTGGGGCACGTTTATTAATCTTTTCTGTGTACATTGAATAATACGTGTGCTTAATAATAAATTATTAACTAACGAATATTAATGTGTGTAGATTGAATTGTAAACTTATAGATTAACACAGAAATTACATACTTAGATTGGTTACATTATAAAGTAACGGTGATGATAATTCTTAATCACCATTACCATTTACTATTACATGAAGATGAAACAAACACATTTTTACATTATTAAAATAAATATTATTAATAACAATACTAATATTTATATCATAACTTTAGTTACAAATATCGAATACACAATATAATTCTTACAATTAACTCATGAATTCAAAGTAAACATATATATACATTTTCCTTTTTTTTTTTAAATCATTATCATAACTTATATTGGGATAACATTTGTATTACTGAATTAGATAATACCATTACTTACTTGAAAAATCACTACTATCATCATAACAACTCTAATATTTATTAACAATTTGAGTAAGAAACTTGATCACTGTATGTTATAGTTAACTTTTCCCTCATTAAATCATGAAAAAAAAGTAGCATTCTGTCTGCATTATTTCTGTCTAAGATTAATGACGTGTTCGCGCATATATTATACTCATCCCTTAACTGTCTAAAACGTTTGCATTCAAAAATTAAATGTTGTGCATTGTCAATGCTTATTGATCCGCAGACAAGACAGTTCGGAGAGTTTACTAATTTAAATCGATGAAGGTACTCTCTGAAGTTACCATGTCCCGAGAGTACTTGTGCATTAAAAAAAAGGTGATATTCAGATTTTTCATTTTAAGTTTATTTATTATATTTAACAAATATATATTTGATTTGATTTGATTTGATTTGATTTGATTATTACTATTATCATTATTGTAAGTTAATACAATTATCTTGTTGTGTTCGTTTTATCAGTCAGTATACAAAATTACCACGTGTACGGTTTTAGGTTAGTTTAAATCAACCTCGACGAATAAATCCGTTGTTCTGTCTTCCTAACTGTATAGGTGAAAGCGTTCTGAAACTTTCTAACTCGCCGTCTACATACGCGTTCGCTATGAATAATTAACCCTTTAATAGCAGCATGCATCTCCGAAGGGAGGTTGCGCATCACGAACGCTATATACATCGGCATTTGGATGATATAAATAATTCGTCAATTAATTCCTGCATTCGCTGTAGCTAATTCCGATATTTTCGTTCCTCTAAAAGGTTTTCTCAGAATTTTACCCTGAGCTGTTAACTTTTTCTCGAATTTTACGACGGATATATTTAATTCTAATTCGTCGTATATCGTCCATTAATCGCAATCTGTTGATTTTGCACCTACTCGATACTTGTCGGTTGGACACGTTATTATCAGTTCACGGAATTCTCGACACACGTCTATATGGCCACACATTTCAACGGCGTTAGTTAATTCGTCTTTAGCAGTAAGCATTTACTGTCCAGGTTTTGGGTTAAATAAAGCAACACGAACCGAACGTGGTAACAACTTACTTTGTCCGTTTTCTTGAAGTTTTCGTGTTAAAATTTTAATATTTTTAACGATTCGTTTAAAAAACTTCAAAATTTAAGTTTTTTTTTTATGTTAAAATTTAAATTTCGATGATTTTTTTTAAAAACATTAAAATTTAAGTTTTTTTATTAAAAAAAAAAAAATCAAGTTTTCACGTTAAAATTTGGATTTCCAATATCAATAAAATTAACGCATTAAGTATATTTGAGCGGTAAATTTTATATTTATGTAAATATCATCTTCAAATAAACATCGTAGTACCGTAATAAATTAATAGATCGTACATTGAAAAAAAATTTCGCGTAATGAACTATATTACGTAGTCTCTTGGGGGGTTGCAAAATTCCGTCCCGTCGTATTTGTCTGAATATTTTATTGTATCTAATATAACTTCAAATTGCTTCTGCGTTAAAGATTTTCTTGCATAAAGCAACGCTGTTGGTACATTATTGTATTCGCGATTAAAATTTATATATATTTTTTTTATTGAAAATACGTTTTTGCGTGTCTCTGAACTTTCTAGCTGACGGTTCTGTAAGATTTCATCAATTTTATTGTTTGTAGTTCTCGGACAACTTTTTAGAATATTCTGAAATCACTTATTTTTAAGTATGTCTATATTTAATTCTTCTCCCTCGCTCGTGTCGGATGCAATCGTATTTTCCCAAACTAGTAATACTCTTTGAACCTTCTCATTTGCTACACGTAAATCTATCTCATCGCAACTTGCCGGGCATGCAGGACAGTTACCGCACTATGTCTCTCCACATTTATCAGTGACATCAAAGTAGCTCCATTTCCGAAGGTTAACGTTACATCTACTCAAGTTTGTTCTGATTCTGTTAAGCGTTTTTCACATTTCCCATGAGAGTTCTTTTCTCCTTTTAGTAGTTTCTCTTGTAGATTTTTATCAGCGGCACTAATCTTCATCTACCATTTATACAGTTTTTCTTCTGTCGGTGACGTTTGTAGCTTTTTTGAGCATTTAATAAAACTTTTCCGAGATTTCAAACGCCAGTCTATAGGTTTCTGCCCATACATAGGATGTTTTTCTTCTTTAAATTTGTCGAGTTCTTTCAACGTTAGCTGAGACATCTCGTTGGATACCTCGTGGAGCTATTCCAGCCAGTTCGTATAATTGATCTGTTTTAGTAGGCTTTAAGCATCCTGTTATTATCCTGCAAGATTCATTAAGCGCGATATCTACGTGCTGAGTATGTGCTGAACGGTTCCATGCTGAACATGCATACACGGAAGGAACCTTGCTGCTGGAAACAGCATAAAGAACGGCTGGCTAATGCTTCCAACAACGGGTATATATATAATTAAATATACATGACGCTATCGTAAAATATAATATGTAATATTACAACAACAACAACGTACATTTCAACATGATTTACAGAGAATAGTCAAAAAACAAAAATTTTAAATAATAATTACCTAACGCCCACACATTAAGTAAATATAGAAAAAATAATAATTCCTAAAATAAGCGCCGTGAAACGTTACAACAGGTTATCAGGTTTGAACCTCCTATGTTTCATATTTACTATACATAAATTGGAATTACCTAGATATGGTAGAAATTAAATGATTATCGAGTCATCGAAGAACTTACACGTTAAATTTAGTATATGATCCTTAATATAAGACATGTTTTAGTATGCGTGTCAACGATTTGAGACACCTGTTTTGAAATGCTTGTAATTTGTTAAAATTTGTATTTGAAATACAACTCCAAGCTGTAACAGTACGTCATTACAAAACGTATAGTGTTTTATACGGAATTGATTTATTATTAACATTAAAAAATGATTTTCTGTTGATTAGTGGATATATGTGGCAGATATATACTCCTGCTAGCTTTCAAGGTAGTATGACTGACATGTTCGGAAAAATTAAGTCTGTTATCCGAGACTACCCCGAGATCACGAACATGTTTTGACCAACTCACAACGGTGGAGTTGACCTTAACTTCAGCAAATAATATGAGACGCCTGCGGGTGAAAAATATAGCCTCAGTTTTATCGCAATTAATATCAATTTGCCATTTTTTATAATAACCCAAGATTCAATTTATTCCTGTCTGTAACTTATTAGTAATTGCTTTAGGTATGTAAGAAGTACAGAGAAGAGCTGTGTCGTCTGCATAAGCAGCAGTCTCTGAACATCAGGTAGATTTGGGAAATCAGATAAGAACAAAGTAAACAGAAAGGTACCCAGAATACTACCTTGGGGACCCCCGCTGAGCACGTTTTCATAGTAGACCTTGAATCATTGATGGCAACGTAAAATAGTCTGTTTGCTAAATAGCTGTGAATAACGTTGATTACATAACGAGGAAACTGATATCATTTTATAAATAATACCTTTATGCCAAGTTGTATCGAAAGCCTTCGCCTACATCCAGAAACATACCAGTATGCTTATTACGATTAAAATTATGCGTAATCCATTATGTTTTTATTCAATGTTACTTGTAATTTAGTCAATTGTCGTTTTATGAAACACGATTAAAAATTTGTTATTTTTTTATTTATAATGCGACGAAAATGATCAAATTGTAATGGGAGTAGCACAAGGGTCTGTGTTAAGATCATTTTTGTGGACACATAGTGTTCGTCCGAATTTACAATATACCTTTATCTGATAACGTAAAGATATTCACTTTCGTTGATGATATAGCCATAGTAATCGGAGACAAAAACCGAGGTTCGACTAGATGCGAAGTATACCACTTAATAAATAATCGGTTAAGGGCATTCAACTTGTGCATCAATGATTCGAAGTCAACGAAATATGTTATTCGATAGAAGATTACAAAATAAAAAGTTAAATTTATCTCAATATGGTTTAGATATTTCATTTGTTATACAAATTAAATACTTAGGAGTATTAATTGACGATAATTTAAAATTTTATAACCACTTTAATTATATTACGACCAAAATCGGAAAATTTATAAGAGTATTCAATAAATTGTATAACAATAATAATAATAATAGAATAACTTACAGGAAGGGATTCATAAAAGTGTAATTTTACCAAGCAGTACGGTGGAGTATAATTTATATCGATATTATTAATATTAAACGATTTCAAAAACAGACTGAAGACTTTTCAGAGAATTATCGCCATCCAGTTAAACAAGTGATAAAGAACAGTCAGCTGTATAGAAATTATTGCCATCGCTGGTGTTGAACCACTAAAATATGAAACAGAGAGAAACCTTATTAACACATTCCGGATAAAGAATAACATAAATATAAAAACTCCTACATATCGTCATCAACCTACACGATAAAAAATGTTAAAGTCAAAACAGTTAAAAACAGTATTGGATGGTTACTATGTATAAAAAACTATCAACCATTACGGAATGAAACAAATCGTTCGATGCGTAATATGCAATTGACAACGTGAAGTATATCTTGACAGGATGCAACAGCGCTGAATTTACAAACATCAGCGGTAACGAATTAGTAAATAAAGAATATTGTCGACATTTAATCTAATTTTACAATATCTTTGAAATAACATACCAAAAAACTCATCTACACATTTATCCGAATAAAATAAACTTTATATAAATTTTAATTGTAAAATGGATTAGAAACTTAATTGCACTCTATTCAGTTCATTATTCTAAATTTACTTTTATAACATTTATAAATAAACTTACCCCATTGACGAATTTGCGACCAAAACGATTATAACATTTCGACTAATTATTAATTAAAATACACCTAAATATTCTTAATTCTTCATCTTCGTCAGCCATTATCAGTATATTTCTGCTGACACGCTAAAATTATTGGGGTTAAAAAGCATTCTAATTAATTGTTAGATAGTCATTTAAACTTCAAAAGAAAATATGCGCGCATTTGTATGTATATGCAACAATACGTACTTATTTACAAGTCGCAATAAAATCACCAAACAAAATAGTTCAAACAATAAGTAAATAACGAATCTAACGTGATGTTCGTGCTTGTTGTTCCTCGCGCATAAAACCTCTGAGTTCTTGTTGTTCCAGAGAAAGTAGGTCTTCGGGTTTTTTTACTTTTAATTTCGATCATAGATACGCTTGGTCAGAAGTATAAGAAGTAGAAAATGGTAACAAAATTGTTAACGCTTTTTCTGATATATTCGGATATTCAGATCTAATTTTTATCCAGAATTCTGTTGCATTATTTTCATTGAAACTTAATTTTTTTTTTTTTAATGTCTATAATTTCCCATTTCTATATATTCTTCTTCTTCTTCAGTAATACTGAAAGATTTATAATTGGGGATTATCACTAGTTATAAAAAGATTTCTTATCCAATCCGATTCATCCGGAAAAGAAAATTAATGTCGAATAATTTTTGTTTCCTAAAAGTCTCGTAAGCGATTCCGTTGTTAATATTTGCATTTTGTTTTTTATATTCATCTTTATTATACTTAATCATTAAATGTTTTAATTTTGTCAGTTGATATTACAATATTTTCCTATTTTCCGTGGATACTTGAATTCAATCGATTCCAGGTGATTAAATCGGATAATCACCGTATTCGCTTTCTTCGGTTGAAGATATTATTTTCGTCGTTTTGGTTGTGTTTTCGCCTTAATTTATGTTTCGCGGTAAATTAACTGTTTTCTGTGTTTATCGTAATAATACTCCGCACACCAGCGTCATCATTGTACTACGCGTCTTATTGATCTCTTATCGATCGAGCAGCTAACCGATATGTAAGTTCGTTCCGACTATTTACTTTATCGATTATTCATTTAGATTGCGTTGTGCTTTTAACGACGGCTCGTCTTGTCAACTTAGAGGTCAGTCGTCGTACGTACAGCTCCGCGATACAAAATGATGAAAACTTTGCCGGTCGAGAGCAGATAGTATTACACGCGCCGTTGATAATATCAAATTTAGAGATTACATTTCTACTGTGAGCGAACTCATTCATCTGTCTAATATTACGTTAACGTAAGTTTCCCTACTACTCTCATTAATAATATTTCCATTCGCATACGTACTGATCAACCCTTCCAAACGTCTCACGCTTTCAAATGTTGTTCCTCACGTTCCTCATTCTATTGTCGAGAAAGCTTTGTTAATTGCTAATCTGAAACTCTCGTCACTGATCACCTTCTTAAAAGCTCGATTGCACGACAATGAATTTAAGCATACCGAAAGTTTCAGACGGCTGGTATATATTCAACCCACTAATGATTAAATGAAGGACATTGTCACTAAATGTTGATGCGATAGAGCCCACCGATGGTGAATCAAATAGTGTTTTTTATCTAGTAAGGCCCGTACTTCAACCGAATGTCTAAGTCAAATAGATCATAATTTAACTAACAAAGCACAGTCTGCACCGATGGGTGACATAACACCCGAGGAACAGATCATTTCACTCGATCTTCAACTCTCAACTTCTATTGAAACTCTAACAGAGCGAAATATTTCTCCAAATCCTAAAACTTTTAAACGTAACCCTTCTGACACATCTTCATGGGGGGGTTTGGCAAATATAAACCAGGAAGTTCACACATAAAAGAAAAAAAAATATGAGGAATGAAGATGAAGAATTAAAACAATTTAAAACCATATTGCAACCAGCTAAACTAGATATTAAGAACCAACGGAAAACGCTTAAAGATAGCGTCTCATTCGATTGCATCATTAATAAAAAACAGCAACAAAGCCTTTATCCACCTAAAATCTATTCAATAAATTACATGTACCGATAAAGTCGGCCGACGCGATACATACTCAGTCAGTGCCAAGGTCATATCAGGTGGTGCAAATGCGCAATGTACCTTGGTGGAATCATGATATAATAATAGCGATCCAGAAAAGGAACCGAACGTTAAATAAATTCCGCGCTTCAAAACTAGACAGCGATCTAGCTAACTTCCGTTTCTATCGTGCTCCAGCTCGACAAGGTATTAGATAAAGCAAAAGGGATAGCCGGGAAAAATTTGTACTAGAAACCAACACTGATTCCGATCCATCTAAAATCGGACGAAAAATCAATATCCTAAATAGAGTTAAAATGCCTGCTCCGGTTGTTATACTGCAAAACTCATCAGATTTCACCCAGGACCATACCTTTGGTGGCTTCATTGCTGGTATCTCTGCCAACACCAACTACAGTAAAGAATTCAAAATCTATAAAGCTAAAGAAGAACAAAGACAGTTAAATATATTCAACCAACCATTCACAGAGCAAGAAATGAAAAATCTCATTAATAAACTAACCAATAAAGCAGCAAGACCAGATCTAATCTCCCCTTTGTTTCTGAAATATCTTCCTCCAGACATGAAAAAACTCTTACTGAATATTTTTAATAGAATATAGACCGGAAATTGCTTTCCGAGTTTACGGAGAAAGGCGATTGTCATTTCTGTTCTGAAATCGGGTACGGAGCGTCTAAAGCCTTCATCATACAGGCATATATCACTT
Organism: Coronaproctus castanopsis; assembly: GCA_032883995.1. Taxonomy (NCBI): domain Eukaryota; kingdom Metazoa; phylum Arthropoda; class Insecta; order Hemiptera; family Monophlebidae; genus Coronaproctus; species Coronaproctus castanopsis. Next base: position 5,434,071 of record CM065053.1, read on the forward strand.
AGCTGTAGCGCGTTAAATTAATTTAGAAATTCATGATCAACCGACTATTATGGCTTTTAGAAAAATCTATTCCCAGCAATGAAATCCAATCTGGTTTCCGTAAATACAGAAACACTCTATCGAACCTAGCTTACAACAAGAAATATTAAAAACGTTCAATAAAAATCAATACCTATTTTCTATATTCTTTGACATCCACAAGACATATGACACTGGCTGAAGGTTCAAAATTATTCAGTTGCTGACAGTGATGGGATATGGTTCATTAAAAACTTCCTCTCCAGCCGTTCTTTCAAGGTTTTCAAGTAGGAGTTAGTTAGTCGCATGACTTCATTACTGAAAATGGTGTTCCGCAAGGCAGCGTTTTAAGCGTATATTATTTTCTCATCCTGATGAATAGTATTACCGAGGTCATCCCTTCTCCCATTTCAGTCAGTTACAATCGGCTGACATCCAATATGCTCAGATATTCTTACAAAAGTGTCTAGACAATCTACACGAATGGTGTTCAACTACTGGCTTACAGCTGTCCCCCCGCTTAAAACAAAATATATTATTTTTACCAGAAAACGATGACCACGCGATAAATTTAAATTTAACAATAAATAAATCAAAGATACAGCAGATGAAAGAATACAAGTTCCTTTGACTGTATTTTTACTGGAAACTTACCTGGAAAAGTCATACTCCGGCAACTTCCATTACTCAATACCCTATAATCACGAGCAACAGGTCATTTCGATCGAGAAACTATACCCTCATTCGTTCTAAGCAGGACTATGGCTCCATCATGCAAACCCACGCCTGCTCAACAAACTGGATGTAATACAAAATACCGCACTTCGAATAGCACGGAAAGCATTTCCAACCTAAAGAAACAAGTTGCAATAAAGTACGCAGCAACTGTTGCTAGCCATCAACGTCATCCAAACCAAGCCCAATATAAGTGAACTCCTAAAACCAGTTAGACTTCAGCTTTCATCAAGGCTTCAGCGTAATATTCTAAAGAGAATGCCAACAGTTGTTCCACCGTGAAGCCAATTCAAGGCAGAAATTTGCTGTGATCTAGCTACAGCAGATAATAAATGTAAACCAAACCATGTAATACACGCAACCTTATAATGGATGTTGTTCCGGGCACCTGAAGCCATTACATTCTACACAGATGCATCAAAAACATCATTTCATGTAGGTGAAGCGTATTCCATCCAAAACAAAATTCACTCCTTCAGTCTACCGAGGAGTATGCTCTACATTCAGCCAAGAGCATGCTACGAACATATAGTCGATCCTTTCATAGTCAACCTAAAATTTTGGGTTGCATCAAAAAATACCTGATAGTATGGCCAAAACTCATTAGAAAAATCTGTCTAGCTACATTGGAAACAGCGATAAATAGAGTGTACCTTGGACCAGCCACCAGCTGTATGTGATAAATGCAAAGCACCATTAACCGTCAATCATATACTCAAGAACTGAAAAAAAAACACGTTCGATATCGTACTAAAGCTATTTCGGACGTGTACAACCTGCAAATTCTTACAAACTTGTAAATTCTTACAGACTTGTAAATTCTTACAGACTTGTAAATTCTTACAGACTTCCTTATCAAGACTAATATTATTAATAGTTTCTAGTTATACGTATTCCAATTAATGATAATAGCCACGAGGCATTAAATACTCGTTTAAAAAAATTATAAAATAATCCAGCAATTCTGTAAAACCGTGCTAATACCTATATGTTCATATAGAGATTCCGCGATATACAAATGTGTCGCGACACACACGTCCGGAAAAATTAAGCTATACGATGGCGAAAAACATTAACTAGCTCTAAGAACGAAGAATTAGCATTTGAACGTTCCAGCAATTGTGCAACCGCAATAATATATATATATATATATATATATATATATATATATATTAGTTTCGATTGCTTTCAAAATCAATTTCGACGTTCGTAAACGGGAAATAAAATTACCATTACTGCTGAAAATGCGTGATACGACTTAGGGGCACACGTACGAGAAGGCCTTCGATGATGTAGAAATAAAATGGAATGGAAGAAAATGTTTTATATCTCGTCAACACGCCGGGACGAATGTGGAAATAAATTTCCCATCGAGAACCGATAAAATTCGCAGATATTACCCGGAAAATTCCTCGTCATCATCGTCATCTTCGCTTCGGTGGAAAGAAAAATCTTAACCCCTCCCCCCCCAAAAAAATAATAAAAAATAAAATTCCACGTGAAAGCATAGAAGGGTATTGCCCGTCTATCTCTAAATGATGTTTCGCTCTGCCTCGTTTGTGTCACGCTACCTCCTGCGATCGTTTCGACATTTTGCACGGTAATGCGTAAATAATTTAACAAAAACGTATTCGCTTCTCAGTAAAATTTTTCCACCACTACGACACTATTACAAAATCCGATACAGCACTACTACTAATATACTATTTATACTACTAACACTAGTATATTAACTTACGTCGTTCTATACTACTTATAATTATACTACTTAAACTACTAACGCTGTTTATAATACTCCTACTACTCTACTACTTATACACATACTGCCACTATATGTGTATATATAGTACTAGTATGCTACTAGTCTACTAACTGAACTGCGCCGACGATATTATTCCGGTGTTTACGACGATTTCCAATCCGTTTAGCGGCGTCGTTCTGTAAATAAACCGTCATTCCGGTTATTTATGCCGTACGATGCATTATTCAACTACCGGCAGGAGATCCGAAATATTTCTACGACAGCCGTTCCAGGGAATTTTAGGTTTCTTCCCCATATCGCTCTCTTTCTCACTAGTCAGTGCGTTGCGTTGAATCGCTAGCTTCGCGAAAATAAGCACGCCAAATTCAAGAGGTAAATACGGAATAACGTCGAAATTGAAACTACGCTAACGCATCTGTTAACGGTTACATTTCTCGACGTATCTATAAATAAGTATTCTATATAGATATCTGTAGTACGTGTATGTATTCAACATACATTGTATCTATTCATTGTATGTGTGTGTAACGGCCTCTTCATTTATCGCGTAAATCGTTTCTCAATTATGATTTCTCATTTTAGATAGGTATTTTACATAATTTATAAATGGACCGAGTTCGACTATATTATACACAAATCGCATAATATTCGATGACCGTTCGTTATTATGTAGAGCATACCCCAGATACGATTAACAAATGATCACGTCAGATTTGTAACATACTCGGTAATAAGTCTGAAAATTTCGTTATTATTTAAGCCCGAATTTTTAAGTATGTGTGTTTGTGTATGTGTATACACGCATATTTACGAATATACATTTTCATTTAGTAATATCGCGCGGTTAAAGTATGAATGTATAGAATTAAATATTAAGATTAATAAAATATTACGTTTTTTCGGCATTAGTGTACGGCGCGGAAAATTGGACACATTAAGACTCGCTTCACACTTGTTCGATTTAATTCAGAGTTCGGTTCCGATTCGATTCTTTTTCGGTTGTAACGAACAAGTGTGGACCGACGATTCGATCGCTATTCGGATCGAATTAGAACCTAATAGAAACCTTGTAATCACCGATGCCCCCCCCCACGTTTCTAATCGGTTCCTATCAGGAACGGATTCTTCTCTAGGGCGTACAATCCGTACCGTTCGAGCATACGCGGTTTTTATCGGATTCAGTTTAAGTTTACGCATTCGATAATACGAATTTCTAAAATTCTATTTTCATTAAAAATCAAAACATCGATATCGATCGTGTAATTTCGTTGTTACAGTCACGCGACCTGTGGGATTAAACAATTTCTCGTAAATTCGATGTTGAAGGTGATCCTTTAACTTCACGTGTATTTTCGTCAAATGATTTCGTCGACGTTCTGAAGTAATTCGAAAATTTATCTTCGTTTTCCCTTAACCGTTGGGGAAATGATGTAAAATACTCCAAATGCTTTTCGTTATAATCGAGTGAAAACGAATAAAGCTTCGTTTTTGAATGCATTGTCTTGACTTTCCTCCATATTAGTAAAAAAAAACGCGACCGGGCTCTGAAGCTTCTGAACACTGGTGAAGAAATACACCGTTTAAAACGTTCTAAACTGCAGGAACTTGCATTATAGCTGCCTTTGCTAAAACCTCACACATATTTTACTTCACTTTATTAAAATTAGCAATTATTTAACTTATTAAGCTGCATGCTACGAGGAACGTTTCTCTCTCAGGGGAATACGTCGTCAGTGTGTTTGTATATCCAGGGAGTGTATATCAGTTATCTCTTGAACGCACGAGCAAATATGCCTGAAGGTACTTGCCGCTGAGCGAACTCAACCAAGGAAATTGCCTTCGGTCGATATCACCAAATTACTGGGGAGCTGGCAGAGAGCTGGACAGATTTCTCCGTCAGAAATCTACCTGGTCAATCGGCCGAGATCTCCTGCGCTTCCTGTATAGGATCGTACTTGAAAGTGAAAATGAAGGTTGCACCGTACAACGCAGAGCGGCATACTCATCACCCGAAATTACGTCATCCAATGACAAGTCGCACTTGTGCTTCTTGTTGGGCTTGGCGAGGGTTTCACTGAATGACAATTGTCATTGATTACCAGCTCGGTTTTCGAACCCGAGACAATGGCAGCTGAATAGGTTGGACAGTTCACAACCCAGCAACTCCTCAATTGCACCACCAGATCGTCTGGTTTGAAAGCTATGTATTTGGAAGGGACGGGTCGTCGATATAAAGATAAAGGGACTCGTCCCAAGTTGAGGTACGCTGGCTCGGAGAAGGTGGAGGGCCTTTCAAGTAGTGATTAATTCAATGTTAAGGGTTAATGGACGAAGCGAGTGCACAATGGTGGATCTATTTTATTTATAATAGTGAGTCAATGCTGTATGACCCACGCGAAGACGAGATTACCTGTTCCGTACTACTGTGTGAAAAATATCTCCAAGAAAAAGGGATGAGACCAGATAGTTCTAAAGTGATTTGTTGTAGGAATAATATTCTATAGATCATAGAGAATGTTTTTTACTTCTTTTTGGCGAAAGCGATTGCATCAAATTCGTATATAGGAGTTAATATGGTTGAATAATGGCTGCTTGTTTAGCTGTTTTGTCTGCTAGTTCATTTGATGGAAAACCTGTGTGACTTAGGATCCATAATAAATTATATTAAGAGTAGGTTTACGGCATAAGAGATTCGAGAATTCTATGACAACAGGGTGTATAATTTGGTAAAGTTACAGTTGAAACTCCTGTTAGAAGAGGAAGAATCGTAATGTTTATTACCGCATATCCGCTCTCTTCTATGTAAATATAACTCGCGCACATTCAGATTCGTTAATTGTAACTTCTAGATCGCCTAGGTGATCCCTTAATTGTTTCGACGCTGATGCAACCTTATAAAGAGTACACCGGTATCACAGTGTCGTCTGCGAATATAACTGTCGTTAAGTTTAACATGAAAGTCATAGTTGTATGTCTGATATAGCGCAGGTCCGATGTGAATTGATGAATGAATCGATGAACATATTATCCCGTTAAAATTAACCTTAAAAAATCTTTCTTATTTTCTTGTAAACAATAGTAATAATTATTAATATTTAACCTAACTCTTTTTTTTTTTTTTTTAAGAAAAAGCACTGTATTTCTTATTATTAAGTTACATGCACATAAGCATATTAAATTTTAAAAATGAACAATTTACCCGTACCCTAACTCTTGAAATCTGATTTAAGAAATATATAACACTCTCGTTCCGAGATATAAATGAAATTCTTTCGAAGGTGATAAATAAAGCTCCTCAGAGTAAAAGAACGACATCATTTTAAAATGAACTATCATATCTTCGCGCTCGTTACACAAATAATAATGACAACGCTCAGTTTACCGTGAAAGTATCTCATACGACCTACTCTTCTTAATCGTTCCGATGTAAAAGTTGCTGAGAGCCAAAAACAAAAAGAGAAAAGAGAGCAACTACTAGAAGAAAAGTAGAACTGAAGAAGGAGCTGTTGTTTTGAAAAATGATATTGCTAGACAAACGACTTCACCTCCACAACCCGTGAGGAGATGTTTATATTATATCATTCGTTACGCCGTGGGGTAAATAAGGTAATCTAAAATTACTCACGCACATAAATACACACACACACACAAGCATATATATATATATATATAGTGTTAAAAGAAACGAAAGAAAAATTAAAGAGGCCACCATCGGATAGTGTACCGACGACAAAGAAAAAATATTGAAACTCAGCAAGAAGAACGTTATAAGAGAAAACTTTTGAAGTTGCCTGGGATCTCCGTTGTTGAAATATCAAGCCAATCTGTTTTTCGCGAAAAAAAAAAAAAACAAAAAAGTTAGTATTATACTTTAACCTCAAGCCCGACAAACGTTCAGACTGATTTAAGAAGTACTAAACTCTCCACTAACTACCGACACTAACACACTACAACTTACTAATATTATACGAACACTACTTACCACCATACCACCAGGCTACAACTATCATTACCGCTAGTATTCCTATCGCATTATTATAACCTTCGCCGATTCGGCTACTACCGATAATACGAAAATACCCAACGGCACTGTAGACGATGCGAACAATTCTCGGGGTAGAGTACACTAATCTAGATCTATAGCTGCACCAATAACGGTCGCCGTATAGAATAAACACGCAGTTTGCATATAAATATCTCTATCGCGAGACAGATACCCGACGATGTCGTCGTACCGTCTTTGAATTAAAGGCCGTAGTCATTTTCTCATTCTTCTTCTAAAGTTGCCATTTCAATCCGCATTTAAATATCTTTAAGTCGATTTTAAATTCTCGCCTGTACTTAAACGTCAACAGTTCTTCCGAGCAGACTATATTTTCCATTTAACTACGACGATGGCGCTTTAATAAAAACAAACCGAAGTCTTTAGTGGATGCATATATATATATATATATATGATATACGGACACACACACATATTATATGTATATATATATAAACAGTTAGGTAGAATCTCCCAAAATCGAGGAAATTCCTCACAATGTACAAGGGAAATCGATTAATAATACCGTTGAACGTCTCTCGCGTTCCATTTAGATCAAAATTCTTTTCCATTTTCTGACTGTCGATTATGTCGAATAATCGACTTTAATTTCAGACTGATCCCTACTTAATGTTATTTATTATTATTATTATTATTATTATTATTATTATTATTATTCATGTATTAGAAATAAGAAGCTGTTTGAATGTTCGTATATATATTATATACACATATATAATAGTAATAATGATGATAACCTATCGCTATCACGCATCACTGATTAATTCTATACTGTCGGAATGTGTCGTCCCAAATTTTAATTTCGAAAATTTCTTCTTTTTATTTAATTTTTTTTTTCAAATCAGTTTTTCCTGTTTTCCAATTTTATTGTTTTGTTTTTTTATTTCAGTTATAGGCTTTAATTTTCCAATCGAACATTTTCCGACATTAATAAGTTGTACTTTACGTAAAACGATCATGATTCGGCATTCAGGGCAACTATTTGCCGTTTGGTTGCTAGATTGCGGAAAATTGCCGCAATTTTCGTTATTAAAGAAATATATCGTAACAAGTATTTGCACGTCCTTTTGTTGATAGATCGATTCTTTATCGTTGTAGCTGTATCGAGCATGCAATTTATATATAGGATCAGCTCGACACTTAAGATGCAATGTGTAATACTTCAGAAATACTACATCAATTGTTTCGAAATTAACATCTCCAGTTCTCGGCAGCGTTGCGACAGATCGTTATAGCGTTTCACACGTCGAACAGTTCTTTCGACTTAGCATTATTTAGTTTGTTTCTATTTCTCATTTTCTTTATTTCACTAGCGGTTCCATTGATTTGGACGTTGCCGTCAGCTCTGACTTCTTTTTCGTTTATTACTCTTTTAGTAAATGTTTATGTTTTAACGCTAGTGCTGGTGTTCCCTCGTAAGACAATCATTCTTCTCTTTGCAGAGCGCCCTTATCGACATTTCACATATTTGCACTGGGTTTTTTCTTTTTAAAGTCTTAAATTAAATGTGCTGTGTCGTATTTAACACACCTACCTTTTGTCTTGAACTACATCTACGTATAAACATTTCACAATTTCGGCTTTATGGTAATATTTAATTTTCTTTTCTGGGTACTTCTACTTTAACTTTACTGTACACGATATGTCTAATTTTTTGGATATCATTGTTATTCACTTTGCTTTAGGTTTACATAAAAAACCGACAAGAGAAAATTTGTTTGCTTTACCGATAACATATTTGCAGTACAAATTTAACAAGTTCTAATATTACCAATATTAGAAAAATGATATATGCCTCCTGATCTGACGGGGAATTTATCTTCCTCGGGCTGTATTAATGAAATCTAACTACATTTAACTTTTTTTTTTGTGTCAAGCGTTCGTCGATGCTGGTTGTTCGTTCGTGTGTTCGGTTTCTAGGGTGGCGGTGAGTAGTTTTTTCTTACTCCTCCCGAGTTTTTCTTTTGATGTAAAGTGTAGACCAGTAGTTTTTGATGTATTAATTTTTCAACTTTTTTGACTTTTTTTATTATTACATGTATATTATTAAGCCGGTGTTTTTAGTTGTTTTAGTTTTTACCTTGTGCGATTTAGATGTCTAGTTCACAAGTTATTGAATTTTAAACTTTTTGTCAATTTTTTAAGTAGTCTCTAACTCCGATGATTCCAGAAACTTTATTCTATACTTCAACAAAAAGCACTATGTCGGCTATTTAAAAATATTGTTGACTTAACAGTAACTATTACGGCAAAGTTCAATGAAAAAGTGTGTCAAAAATTTTTAAAAAACGCTGTATTAAGTGCTGCTGATGATATCGGAAGGAAAATGGCTGAGGCTTCACTGCTAGTAAATAAAGTGCATAAATTGCTGAAGTCTAAAGCAATTGCAGTCAATGGTAACTCCTGCTTTTCACTTTCCCAAACCACGTGTGATGGGAGTCTCATTCAGGGATGCCGTAGCGGGTGAGAAAAAAGAAAAGAAGGTAGTACCGAAAAACAAATTAATTTTAAAATCTGAAGATGCAGGCAAGGTCCTTGGCCAGCTAAAAACGAAAGTCTCATTGGTCAAAGAGAAAACTAATGTGACCTTTTTTAAACAAATTAATGATACAATTTGCATCATTAACACATCAACCGATATAGCTTCAAGTAACCTGCCATTATAAAAGATAGGATTCCAGACTGTATGGCTAAGGAGGAGAAGCTCCTTAAGCCGACTATACTTCTTTTTCGAACTAATAATTTATCAGAGCAAGGCTGACTGGAGCCAACGCTGTTAGTATCACTAAAATAAGTAATTTTCGCGCTTCAAGAATGTATGTTCAGCTCACACCTAGGAAATATAAGCTTTTACCAGAAGGAGGAAGAAATTCGAATTAACTTGGAGTCACTCCCATTCATCGATGCTGTTAGCCCGAGCCAGTGCAAAAACTGTGGCAATTATTGACATCCTGAGAAGTACTGCAGAGCTTCTCAAAGGTACAGTACTTTCCACAAACTATGTATCGAAAATGGTCCATGTTCAATATGCACGCTTAATAAAATTAAATCGTCCTGCTCGTGGCAGGAATTACTAAGTTAGTGGATAAGGACAGGTTAGGGGTAGCATTTAAGGCCGTAGATCACGCTACTTTCAGCAAGAACTGTACCTGTTTATTTAAGGCTCGCGAGGACATGAAGGCCAAAATTGATTATGGAGCAAGTTAGTTGCTCATATATTAACGTTGATAATTCGCATGCCTGTCAAGCATTGTTCTTAAGAAATTTTTATAATGATAATTTGGACGTGTGTATACTAGTAGAGCCTTAGTTGAGTAACAGTGTAATTCCATTGAAAAGTAAGAAAAAGTAACTATATATCTTATATTAATAATAAGAATTACTGTTATAGTAAAGAAAGAAATTCCACATTATTTGCTATATAGTAGGTTCAATCAGATTTCTACTAGGATAAGTAGTAGATACATTATTACATGTGTCTGTTTATCCCCGAACAGATCTAAATCCCATGCTCTGTCTGTACTTGACCAGACCTTGGGGCAACTTCCAAACTATTTTCACATTGTCGTTTTGGGACTTCACAATCAGGTTACCAGTAATGAAGCCGAGAAACCAGGGATTCTCTTGACTTTAGTGAGTTAGTTGCCTCTAGGGATCTTGTATTTTCAAATGGTAGAGAGACTACCTTTATTAATTACAATGGTTCGAGTATTATAGACTACTTGTCGGTCTCTGCTGGTGCGATACGTTTGTTATCATATAAGATAGTTGACATGGATTTGGCATTCCATCGTAGTTTTATTTTCAATTTTAAAAATATGATTAGCCGTTCCCCTAACAGACGATTTCATAAAGTTGAACTCGATGAATAGTCTTAATTGTACTTTTATTAATAATTTTATTGTTAATGTTAAAAACTGTTTATCCAAGGAGCGGCTACATTCTTTAATTAGTCAATTCAACAAGTATTCGATTGAGTTGATTAGCGTAGATTTTCCACAGATTGATTGGTGGAATGACAGATTACAATTTTTTAAAACTAAAATTAACTTAATCCGAAAAAACTATCTAAATTTAAAGACTGCTTTCGTATATTTATTTATAAGAATGTTCTAAAAGAGTTGAATAGGTTATATAAATCTGAGATAATAAAGGCTAAATTCCAGCACTGGAAGGACTTTATTAGCGCTAACTCTGCATGGGGTAGACCATATAAAATGCTGTTTGTTACTACCATATATTAAGGTAGGCAATCATACTCTGGTCTCCGAGCGTGAAAAAGTGGATGCTTTATTAGACCATTTTTCCCTTCTAAAGCTTTGTGCTTCCTGTTGCCGGCTGTAGTTCTCCTATTGTAGGGTCTGGTAATATATCTCGAATTGTAAAAATTTGCACCACCAGCAGATTGGATTTCGTTCAGATCTATCTGCTGAGCATGCAGTTTATACATTAGTTTCAATGGTCAAGCAGTACATTTCTGATGGTTGCTCGGCTGTTGTAATTTCTTATGATATTAAAGGGGCGTTTGACAATTACTGTTGGTCTTCGGTTGTCGATGTTCTTAAAAATAATATTAGTATTAATCCTTTTATTATTAATGTTATTATAGATTACTTTAATAATCGTTCGCAACAATTAAACTCGGATCATCGGCTGGTACATGGATACCTACATGTGGAGTTCCACAGGGTTCTGTCTTTGGACCTACTCTGTGAAACATTTTGTACTCCACTGTACATTATAGTGTTGATGAATTTTGCTCCGATGTTAAAGCCACTTGTCATCTAATTTCCTATGCCGATGATCTATGTTTAGTGTTTAAAGCAGAAAGGTCTTCGTCTGTACCACTTCTCACATGTATTTCCAAATACTTGGAGAGTGTGGTGGCGGAGTTAGGATTAATGTTTTTCCCCAACTAAATGTAAATTTTCTGTGTTTAGTAATGCCTCCCTTGTTGGTCGAGTCAAGCAGATGGGATTATTATCCGATACCAGCATTATACATACATCATCGTTAAAATACCGTGGTATTTTAATTGAAGAAAAATTAATATTTTTACCCCATTTTCAATATATTTCTATGAAATGTATGGGAATTTTTAATAAATTATTACGCATACGAAAAAATGTTTGGGGTCTGGCTTTTAAAAGAACGTTCCATATTGTATAAGTGCCTCATTCAGGCCTGTATGGGTATGGTTCGGTCATTTATTTAAATAGGAAAATACTTGATCTGGTCAATAAACAGCAAAAGAACATTTTTTCTCCAAATGGGTTCCTTGTACAGGACTACTCCTACCTCTGCTGCCTGTGTTATCTGTGTAGTTCTGCCTTTGGATTTATATCTTACTGGTAGGGCTCTCACTAGCGAGCATAGGCCTGGTGGGGGAGATTGTTCAAGAATGAAACATTCCAACATGCTTGAACTGTTCAACCAATGACAAATCAAAATTTTAAAAAACATATTTTTCCTTATTAGTCGCGAAGTGGCAGGATGATTGAGACACACTGCAATTACAGGTAGAAAAACTTATGCTATTATTCCAGATATAGCGTATAGATTAAAACTATTAAAATTCGATATCAATTTCTACAGTGCACCGGTGTTGAAGTTTAAAAATGTTATCTATTAATTAATGCTTAAGTCAATCGTCACCCCCGGGACCGGTGCAGTTTTTGTTAGCGTCAACTGTTCATCATCTACTTTCTGTTATTATAATTAATTATTACAATTTTATAATTCTATAATTAAGATCTTGATTATTAGTTAGTCTGTAAGAATTATGTAAGATTGATTTTCATTTTTACAAGTTTTGTTTATTTTATAATTGAGTTTGTATTTCAGTTTTGGTGTAAGTTTTTACCAATTTTTTTCTCTAATTATTAACATTTTATAATTAATTACTAGTAATTAGTTTTTAAGATAATTCTATTTAATTTCTGTTTTTATTTATTTTCTATTTGTATTTAAGTTCTGTTATCGGTTTTTAACGTTTTCTTATTTTTTATTCGTTTTTTATACGTTGGTTTTATTTTTTTAATCCTTATTTATAATGCTTATTTACTTCAGTTTAAGTTATAAGCATAAACTCTACAAATTTATATTAGATGGAACAAGGGACTATTTTATTTCATCCCTTCTTCCATATAAGTTATTTTTAGGTGTGGAGTTCCGTGCCGTCGTGCTGCGAGCTCCATCATTATATTAATAATCCCACTTGGTTTGTAGAGAGAGGGGGTTTTTATTGGATAAAAATCCCATACACTGATTTTGGTTCCCTAATAAAAATAAGTGAAATATCTTTTATCATCAGTGTCTTTTGAAGATTTCACCCCCTCCCGCTTGAAAAAAAAAATTTAAATCGTATATTTTCCTACAGCGGAGAATCAACCTTTTATTAATAAATTCATATATTTAACTTTGCTCGACAATGTTGGGGATGTACATTTTTACTCTGTTTGCGTAATTATCTCGATTTAGAAAATGATAACGAAATGCTTTATAAATAGCGTATGTTGAGGTAAACGTAATCTAATTTGATTGTCACGGTGATCGATATGTAGTAAAATTTAATGACACGAGTTGTATAATTCGTACTTCCAGAGCTCTAATGTATTTAAAATGAAGTGATCTACTGTTTTGCAGTTAGCCTTGTGTAAACCGCATTATTTAAAACTCCGTCGCGATAATATTAAACTTATAAATCGCGGCCACTACTTGTATTCATTATCTGACAGTACGGACGGTGACATCTACGTGTACACCATTTCTTAACTTTTAGCAGTAACTGGTAAATTAAATGAGATCAGATTTACCGTTCAGAACACAGCGAATATTTCTCCGTGCGTCTTAAAAGTAATAGGCGAATCAAAGGACATCTACTTTACTCTTTATTTTACTTACCATTCTATTACCCAGGTTTATTATTAAACTACCTAAAACGATTTTATTTTATTTACTTTAATTTATATATTTATAATAGTTTATATTTTATATATAATATCTAGTTTTGTTGTTATATATATATATATATATACATATATATATATATATATATATATATATATATATATTGTCTGTAATCTCGTTATGCGGGTTTTGATTTCGGTCTTTTCCTGCAATTTTATATTTAAGATTTTTTATTTAGTATCCTTATTATATCCTTCGCGATACACGGTAAGAACTTTGTACATTTCGGTACGTGTAGATGATAGATAAGTTTCGTTGTTGTTGAAATACACTTTTTATTTATTTATTTAATAATAATTTCCCGCGTTCATCGGACCATTTACATTTTTAATCGCATTGCAGTCAGCTTATTCCACAAGCTAACTCGGCCAAATATCTTGATACGCACTTAGACTCTCGCTTTTCATGGAAACCCCGTGTAAAGATAAAGTGCAGACAGATCAAGAAAATAGTACGGCTGATAGCACAGGGGGTCGACTCTCGGTACTTATTGCAAACGTCTACTATACCTGCAAATTATAATGCCGATTTGGATTGGAATAGCCCACTGGGGCTGTACAAAGAAGTCCAATCGGCAGTTCGCACAAGTTCGATAAAAATTTCGTGCATTGCAATCTGAGAGATAAATTAGCTTTTGTGTTCTCTGCTTCACCTTAACTCAAATTAAAATTTTCTTACTTTCCTTCCTATTAATTCGAAATAATTTTAGAATTTTTTATGTACGTAGGCTAAGTGTATAATATTGTTTACATTGTTGTTGTCGACATAACAATCAATGTGTTTATTTAAAAATCCTCATTGATTCTATTCGATTTTCGAATATTCTTTATTAGACAAATATATATGTTCTCTAATATTTTGATAAACTCGCTGGGAATTATTTAGCGCAATTGAAATTCCCGTTCAGAAAATCTTCCTCCGCAGTCTCCGCATTCATCACCAACCTTGCAAAGCTCGTTTGTTTACCTTCAAAGCAGCTGAATACATTCTTTCTATTCGAGTTGTGTTTCTTACTTTACAACTACGATGTTTCCACTATTAGTTTTTATATTGCATACATTCTTCCTTCCCGTCTCAACTTTCTTCCCTTTATACCTCTTCCAAGTGTCCGTTTTTCCTATTTTGATCAATATCTTTACACTTTCTCATTACTCGCTATTCTGCTTGAATTACTTTCCCGTTAATTAAGATTCTTAGCTTTTTACGTTTCATTACTTTTCTTTCTAATTTAATTTTCCTTCTCCGCTCCACTAACTGTATACTGCTTCGTACATAATCCGCGGTTTGTAAATTTCTTTTCACTTTTCCAAAATATCGAAGTTCCTTACTAGGTTTTAAAAGTTTTGCCGCAATCTTAGGCCATACGTTATCCTTAACCCTTTCGGCTCTCATAGAGAAAAATTATTTGCCACTTCCTCTAGAAGAATGTCGTCGTGCGGTTCAAGAAACGAAGATGACAAACGATAAGGGCGCAGCACATATACACTGAACTATCAAACTATCTGTCGAACGACTATCCACGGTGCACGATAGTCGTTAACGATCCAAGCGATAGTTGTTCGAAGGAAAACAGCTCCGTAAGAAGCATAAAGCGGTAGCGAGCAACAACTATCATAAAACGATTATTGTAACCGTGGTCCCGAGTAAAATATACTATAAAGCAAATAGAAAGTCCGCAGACTCGAGATTTCATTAGCTATATAGAGAATCTCCCGCAATAAAGCTTGATTACTTCAAAGATTCACAATAGCTCCATCATCTTCCTTAACAGGAAAAACATCGACGTCTAATTATGTGACTTAATCGTATCAGAACGAAACATGGAAGATGCGGAAAAATGTTGAATACTTGGGGAATCAGAGACAATGCATCATGTAACTGCGAAGAGAAGAAACAATCAATTACATCTTACACAATTGTCCAACGCGAGCATTAATCGGCGATTGGAAGGTGATTGCGAAACTGAGAGAATCGGCAAAAGAATGAACTAAAAACTTGGATATTGATTGATAAGATAATTATGTTATAACTTCTTTTTATACCCGAAAACGTACAGATGATAATAATAATAATAGACGAGTAATCGTGTAACTTAAAATAATACTTATAGTCGTCCGTTCATTCAGGTATATATATATATTTATTTATTTATACACTAACTTACGCCGTTTTCAAAACTTGTTACTTTAAACGTATTCAGCAATTTATTAACGTACCGCGTCGCTACCCGTAAAATTTCGGGATAATTGATTTCGTATAAGCTCAGGATAGAACTAAACAAACTCTATTAAAACTAAGAAAACCGCAACGGACTATATAAATTTATCGACCAAAAAAATTAAAGACAGGACTACGATATTTAACAAAAACTAAAAACAAGAAAACAAAAAAAGGACGATCACCGAAACGCGCGAAAGAAAGAGAATCGGAAAAAAGGACTTTCCAAGTTTGCGAAAGTTTTAAATTAACGAACAGACGAAGAAGAAAATTCGAGTAGACTACTGGTTTTCTGGGTGTGGGATCTGTTGCCAAAATGAGGTGACACACGGCAGAAAAGAAAACTTTAAAGAAGCACTTAAGACAAGACGTAGAAGCGAAGAAAAAAAGAGGAGAAAGTTTCGCGCGATAAAAAAGACGCGAAAATCGAATTAAGAATTTGCTAGCTTTTGGCTAGAAGGAATTTGAAGACGAGGAACCACGCGGAAATTTTTCGGCGGCGCTAAATCCATCGGCACGATTCCCATCTCTGGGTCGAACGAAGTGTAAATGATTAAGAAACTTTAAAGCGAAACCGAAGTACAACCGGCAGCCTTTTCATTACCAGGAACATACCGCGAAGCCCGCGCTAAAAAACCTTACAAAAAAATTTTCAAGTGTCCTCTCCCTCTCCCTCTCTATATATATATATACATATATATGCATATATATACGCGCGCGCGCACACACACATATATATATAATAATGTATATATATATATATATATATATATATATAGTGTTTAACACAAAATGGAGGGGACTAAAATATAACGATATTTTAAAAATGTACACATACTCGGCAAAATATAGAATTAAAAGCCAACCAAATTCATTGATTATTACACAAATTGCAATATACTCGTCTCTCACTGAATTCCATAGCTAACCGATGAAAAATATGATTTTAAGCACGGTATGGTCGATAACATAGCGACAAGTAAGGGCGTGGATATGCAACACAGACTCGTCTCAAAACTCTGTGTCTTGTTTCATTTTTCCACGTTGAATTAGTACAGTATGACGGTCTAGATAACGTGATTCTTAATTACAAAAATCTGTGACTCGTGTATGCATATATATATATATATATGCTGGACGTACGTCTTCCCAATCAAAGCCTAATCTCCCGTGAGGGCCAGGTAAATTCGGAGATACCAACAACACACTGAGCCGGCGGTCACCAATTCGAGTACCGTTGCTTAACTTCGTCAATTAGACGGAAAGCCGCCGTACTCAACGCGCTATGCCCGTCGGCACATATATATATATATATATATATATATATATATATATATATATATATATATAAAATAATATTTTATTGATAAGTTTGTTATTGATTTAAAACTTGAGACTAATTGACGATGGGTTCATGCATACGTACTTAAATGCATAACAATTTATAAAGAAAACATATAACACGACATTTATAAGAAAAACATGTACAAAAACTTATAAAAATTAATTATTCTAAAATATATAAATATATTTAATATAAACAAAATTGGTACTACCTGTCGGTATACCGCAGGAAGTAACCGTTGCGATGCCGGACGACAAAAGCGTATCCTCTCCGTGCAATTCACGTTCCTTTATCCTTACGATATTCGTACTGCATATTACGGGCTTATTAAATTGACGATAGTTTCTTGTATATATATATATATATATAATTATTTTATTATTCGCTTTAATACAGTCTCTATTTATTTATATATATATATATATATATGTATATATATATATATATATATATATATATATATATATATACATACACTATATATATATATATATTCATTTTATACGAGCAAAATAGAGTAACGACTACATAGACATTAAAAAAAAAAACGAAAAATTTATTTTAGGACTAGAAAAAACATTAATACGAATTTAATTTTGAAACTTCCGTTTTCGACTTATTTCGAAACTTACGCGGTTAAATATACTACCAGAAAAGCTCAAAAACAACGAAAACGAGAAATATATATATATATATGTGTGTGTATGTATATATATAATGTTAACGCGTATTATATCTTACTCGCACTCACGAAAGATGATCGAACAATGAAAAGGTTGACCGTTGCACACTTACGATATCTATCCAAAATTCCCCAATAATACGTTACCTTACAACGTACATAGCTTAATGTCTACGTCATTATAATTATTATTATTATTATTATTATTATTATTAATAATATTCATGTATGTATCGGGAAAATTCCTAACTTTAACTATATCTATTATGTCGATCACGCCATATATTATTATATAAATGTCATTGATTAAATAAATCGACCTTTTTAACCTTATATAATTTTCGATTTATTCCATTATTATCGTGAATATTTTATTTAAATTTTATTTTCAATTATTATTATTTATTTGCTTATCTACCCCCTTCCACTTAAAACATTATATATATATGTATATATATATGTGTGTGTGTGAATATATTATAAGTGTTTATATATATAAGTGTATATATATATATATTATGTAAGGTTCGACAAGTGATGCCCTCCACCGTTTTCCTATCAACGACGTGTTGTCAGTTTATTACCACCCCCTTCGCATTGTGATGAACAGAACTAAGACGGTTGTTGTTGTTTCCTTCCAACACCGGGTGAATCACTGTATGACAGTCGTGTGACTAATATCTTAAACAGATGACTATTAATTTGAAAAATTTGTGCCCGGCAAGGTATACATTGTGCACTATATACACACACACACATATATATGACGTGTTTCTAGGTGTAATATTACTCAAGACTGAAGTAACGACGACATAATTTCATTAATTAGTTTTATGTAATATAAAACTAATATTTATGCAAAAATATCAATCAACAGACCAGTCAGTTCGTTAAAAGTAAATTCATTATTCGAAATGTATAAATAACTTGTTTTCGTAGTAGTATATTATGTATATATATATACATATATTTATACAGTGGCGTAGCCAGACTTGGTTAAAGAGGGGGGTTTCAAACAAAGCTAAATTATAACTTACATTGAACTTTTATGTAAATAACCAAAACTGAAGTAGGTTTAACCCCAAGCCATAAGCAATCCAACATAACAGAGTTATTATTATGCTTATTAGACGTCGAATATATACTTCTATTAGAAGAAGCAATAGACGACAGAAATATTTAACGTCACCGGAACAACTAATAGTATGTTATCGAGGACAGAGGGAGATGATACAATAAATTCCGCGAAAAAATAAACGATAAATAATGATTGTATATTTTTTTAAGGAATAATACACATAGTAATATTTAACTAAATTTAAAATTTAAAATCAATTCTTCGCGTTTTTCTACTTAATTCTTCTACTACCTCCTCTGGCGTGATTTCAATGTCAGTATGTATATTAAGATGCGCTAATCCGTTTAATCTCTGCTCGCTCATCGTATTTCTTAAATAGGTTTTTAAACGCTTTAATGAGCTAAAATTTTGTTTCCAGCTAAGCGTTTGAAATACAGTGGAAAATTTTCAATAATTTGTATACACATTTGGATAGAAATCAGCGTGACATCGTTCCATTAATTCTGTTACTTTTATTATTTTTGCGTTCGCAGCTGCATACATTCTGATTAGTAGTATTCGCCATAATTCAATTTCCGCTTTGACTTCGACAGAACTTCCCAACCCATTCTTATACATTTCTGTCAATTCCCCCAGGGCAGTCGTTTGTTCCGCTTCTGATAAAAAAACCTTTTTCGGTGATATCAATATGTAAAAAAATTTAAAAATATTTTTATAGGTGATGAATTTTTCTTCTATCTGCTATAACTGTATCTAAAAATGGAATGAAAACATTTATACGAGCTTGCGGAGTAATTTCATAATTTACCTCTGCATTAGGTCTATTAGTTTGTCTTTTGCAAAGTCGAGGTAATTTTTCTATATGAAAACCAATAATTTCATGGACCCTTTCAATTTCAGCGAAAACCATATTGAAATTATGATCTACTTTGCTTCGAGTAGACCTTAATAACTGCATCACAACATTTTCTGCATTTTGAATGGCTAAATCAACATTTTCTTTTTGTAAAAATGTACTAATACAATTCGTTCCCCGTTGTTGATCCAAAACAACTGTAATCAGCTTTATCGGATTTATGTTACTTAATTTTTCTCGGTCGTCTTCTTTAATTCTTTCCTTTCGTGAATTCGGTCTCTAGCTGCTAATCTAAATCTGCTTCTCCACCGGTGACCACGGAATTGCTGCGCATGACGACGCGTAAATCTAATTTAATAATAATAATAATAATTAGCGACGAAATTATTTTCGAAATTACGTCTTTCGCGCTTTTCTACTTTTTTTACGCGCGCAGAAACCAAATTTTCATACGACTTTTTCGTCGCGGCCACTTCACCAAATAGGATCTAAGAACAATAATAATTTCCCGGGCTTCGGCGGTCACTTCACCAGAGAGAACCTTAGAACAATAATGATAATAATGATAATTCCTGGGCTTCCAAATTTCGTCTTTTTATTATTCTTCCGTAAATGAAAAATGTTATAATCCAGTTTTAGTACATCCTAACAGAAATAAAAGATAACACACTACCACGTTCTTCTCTTTTTACACGATCGTCTTTTCGCTTTAGTTATACGCTCCTTAATTTCAGTTTTCTCGGCAGGTTACGACGGTTTCTGTCATCATCAACTAGCCCGTTATAACCTAGAGCTTCCAAAAAAAAATTAATAATTATAATAATAATAAATAATAATAATAAAAACAGGGAATAAAATAAAATTTAAAAATAAAAAAAAAAAAAGACGGTCAAAATAAAAATTTAAAAAAATTAAGCGCTTTTTTCTTTATTTTTGCGAAAAATGAAAACGCGGAATAAAATTTGTACGGTCTTTCTCCGCTACTAAAGTTTAAAACAAATAAAAAATGTTGTTTCCGGCATTTTTATTTTATTCCCCTTTAAAAAATAATTTCCAAAACAACCCCCCATCAACTATCTCTACCGTGTACGATAGACGTTCTTATAAACATTATGTTTCGTTTGCCGGAAAAGCCATCGTAGTGTTGGTGATTCGTCTGTTTTACACTGATGACGATTAATTGCCTTCTTCCTGTACCACCGGCATCGGACCTGCATTTTTTATCCTATGGTTAATTTATTATTATAATTGTTATTATTATCATTATCATTTCGTAAAGGAAATTCGGCATCTTCTTTTCGTTTAGCGGTGGAATCTGACACTACGGTAAAAGAAAATTATATTATTAAATATTTTAAAACTCTTCCACCGGTTACCGTGAAAAAACTGTTGTTATCCCTTCCCTAATATTCCGACGTTGCTTTCGTCGAGTCACGTTTTCGATAGTTCTTAAAATGGACGCCTTTATACGAATTTTCTAATAAGATACGTTAAAAATATTAGATTTCTATTTTTGAAGTGAAACTTCTATTGGCGCGTTATATATGGGAAGTATAACACGTGAAAAGAGCGAGCGAGTCAAAAGCTTATAGGCGAGTCTATTCTCATAGTTTAGTCGGGCTTCTTCACTCTTTCGCACATTCTGTACTCATGTACGTGTATATATTCAGTTTACATACGTACAAAGCGCGTACAGAAATTATGAAATATTTTTTCTCTCTTGCGCATGCGCACACGGCTATCCGTTATTTAAATCTTCGCTACACAAAGGATGTATGTGCGACATCGATTGAAGAACGCAAAATATTTCAGTCATCGCCACGACAAGTTAAGCATAAAAGTGCGTTCCTTTTCTTTTGTGAGATTTGTACCAAATCGTCAGTTTATTAAGTAAGTGTCTTTTTGGGAAAACGTCTTTTCACTTATTCTCTGCGCCCGGGTAGCACAGAGGTTTTTTTTTTGGTTAATTTTCATATTTTATAGAATTTATCTAACTTACCGCATGCCCATAGATACCTAATAATATGTACATACGTATACGAATAAAGTAAAATTTCTTTAACCAATAAGTTAGGAGAAATAGAAAAAAAACCTCTATGAATGCCACCTGGAGCAGAGAATAAGTGAAACAAAGAAGTTTTTCCAAAAAGACACTTATAATATCACAAAGAACAGGA
Source organism: Coronaproctus castanopsis (assembly GCA_032883995.1). NCBI lineage: Eukaryota > Metazoa > Arthropoda > Insecta > Hemiptera > Monophlebidae > Coronaproctus > Coronaproctus castanopsis. Next base: position 5,455,973 of record CM065053.1, read on the forward strand.
ATTAACTCGACGTGGGGATGACTGAAGTGTTTTCGTTAGGCAATAATATTACGTATACGAATAAAATAAAATGAAGTCAGGATCCGAGTGAATTTGAAAGCTGATAGAAGACCGACTACAAGATGGTGATCTCTGGCGAGATAATAATGTTAAACTTGTCACTGCCTACCTCAGTTTCTTCGGTTTTCTAACAAGCTACTTTTACCGACGATTTTACCGTATACATTTATTGTCGCTAGTGAGATCCAAACTTCGATCATACTCAGCTGCGAAGCATCGCTAAAACTCCACGGAACCATTATTAAACCAGCAATTCTCCTATTATATATATTCGAGACAAATATTAGTTTCCAATCATGAAAAAGATACAATTGAGTGAAAGGATGGATCCTCAGATATAATATATCGAATCTCCGATACGCTGATGAAACCATATTGATAGCTACAAACATCGAAAATATCATACGCTTATTGCGAAGATTGAAGCAAACTAGCAAAAAGAACGGATTATTAATTATGATGATAATCAATCGGGATAAAAATAACTGGCCAAAAAAAAAGCACATAGATGAAATAGAAGTGGTCGGTAAGTTCACATATCTAGGTTCAATTATAGAGAATACTGGCGGATGCAAATTGGAACTGCAGCACCGCATACAACCAAAAGGGCGATGGATCGCTTAGTAAAAATCTGCCGTGATCAAGCAGTAAATAAAAAAAAGTTAAAGTTAGGCTTGGTCGAGGCATTAATATTTCCGATATTTTTATACGGTGCGGAAACTTGGACATTACACCGAACTGAACACAGACGCGTAAAATCATTTGAATTGTGATGCTGGAGCCGTTACGTGTTACGTGGACGGCCAAAAGAACCAACGAATCTATACTAGATGATGTCGGCGAACCTAGACGATTACTAACGGAAATACTTATCAGAATAGGACGATTTTTCGGCCATACAGTTCGAGCAAACAGATTGGAAAAGGTTGTCATAGAAGGGAAATTGGACGGAACATCGTGGCTGTGTGCTTTTAAGATGGTCGGATGCATCAACAAAATTCGTGGAGAAGAGCTCCAGTGAATGCATACGCGCAGCCTATAATAGAGTTAAATATGGCAAACTAATTCATAAAGGCTGCATTCCTATGTCACGATGTCCCTGCTAATACGATTCAGAGAGGGATAGAGATAACTGGGCTATTTCGGAAATGGCTCTAATGATCTCGATGAAATTTTCTATACATACCTGTAATATATTAAACAATTAAAATTGACCTTTACGGAAATTACGAATTTCGAAATTACTCGATCTCGAGTACACCTACCATCGTGAAATTTCGGAAATTCCATTTTTACGACCGCCTTTTTCTCGATAACCATCTAAGCGTACGATAAACATTTCAACTCGATCGCTTTAACTGTTCAAATGAATTTATAAGCTTCGAAATTTGCTTTTCACCGCGTACGGGGATCAGTAAATATAATTAAAATTTTACATTTCGATTTAAGGTATATCGGATCTTCCGAAAATATTTCTTAATCCAGGAAAGAATTATAGGAAACCAATCTAGCAACAAAAAATTCCAAAAATTCCAAAAATTTATTCTCTCTAAAAAAAAATAATAATGGTGTAGTTTTTCCTCTGGTAATATTTATTAAAATTGAAATTTTCGTTTATAACTCAGAAAAATTTACGAAACGAAATTCTACACGATTAAAATTACTTACTTATTATGTACGTGTGAAGGTTTTTAATAGTATGCGATTTTTATTCCGAAAAAACACCCAACTACTAATATGTATAATGTGTGTAAAAGTTTGAATGTAAATTCAAACCCTATTATGTACATGCATATATACAAGTATGCCTGTTTATGCTGATAGTGTAAATACACACACACACGCAACACACATACGTGAATATATATATGTACGCACGTGTTGGAAAAGTGAAAAAACCAGGGGGAATGTTATCGCTTCTTACGAATATTTCGTTTCATTTATTTGCATTCCAAGCGCGCTAATTTTTATCTCTGGTGCTTTTAAAATTGTCGAGCATTTCAAACTCTTACTTCTGCAGGAAAGCTTTTATTTAGCTCCATCTATACTATAGCCTATTATTTACGTATACGTATTAATAATACGTCCTTAATTCGTTGCGTAGAACGCTATTTTTGCCATATATTTACATCAGAATGTGGTAATATGTACGACTTTTATGGGTTTTTTCATCGTGCTCCCGACGTGTTCCTTCCTTTTTTTTTTCACATCTGGAATGATGATGATAATGATGATGGTGATGATGTGATGATTATGATGATGTGATGACGATTGCACGGAAAAAAGAGTTTTAGTTCGCCAACTTTTAAATACGTGTATAATTACGGAAATTACGAACGGAACTACCGACTTTATCTTTTCTAACTTTAATATCTCCTTCTTGGCTCTGTCGGACACTCCCTGTATAGTTTTCCTCTCACCGCTACTATATAGGCGAACTTGTTAATTGAAATAGTCGTCTGCTTCCACCCGTTCCGGTTGGTTGAAACTTTTTACAACTTTATCGTTTTTTAATTTTTCTACGTTTTTTCTCCATTTTCGAATTTTTTCTTTTTTCGCGTTTTTAATAACTGCCTGTTAACGAGAAGCATTTTTAAAAGTTAATTCCGCGGTTTTTTGTCTTAACCGTCTTCATATTCTATCGAGCATACTATTACATGTACTTATTTATATATATATATATTATATATAAGTACTGTTCTCTAACCCGAATATGAGAAAGGAAATTAATAATGGTCGACAACATTCAGAAAAGGAAAGCGAAGTACATAACTCATCAGATACGAAAAAATGGAATGTTCGTTTTAGCGGCACAAGGGAAGAAACCCTGCAGAGGAAGAAGAAGACTGCAAATTATTACATCGAATTTAACAAGTAACACTTTTAAAGAAACAGTTGCCAGAAATCGCATCATATGAGTTGCAAAGTATCTCTTGTCCCTAGAGATGGGACTACGACGACGATATATATCTATTGTTTCTATATTTCACACTCTATTACGAATATGAGATTATCCGGTTGCAGTTTAGATGTCGAATATGAGAACCGAATCCTACTATAAGTGGTTTTTCCTTGAAAACGCACGCATTTGTCACGACAACACTTTATCTATATTTAAGTCATTTGCGTCTTCTTCTCTATTACAGATGTCGTGACCAATCGTGTAGTTTCGTGCGATTAAGTTCTGCCATTCCTGTATACCGTCCATTAGCTGACGCATTGACATCCCCGCCATCTCTTGTATGTAATCTATAAAACGAGTCGGCGGACGTCCTCTGATTTTCTTCCTTGGAATTACTCCTTATAATCTTCTCTAATTCGTCTCGTGATATGTCCGAAAAATTGGAGACATCTTCTTTTTATAGTTGGCACTAATCTATCTTTTGGTTCCGTCTTAAGTTGTTGTAGTAGTATCGACATATTCGTTCGACGTTATGAAATCTTCAACTTGCGCCTATAGGAGCACATTTCACATGTCTCTAGTTTCCTATGTATCGCTTTCGTTATTATCCATGGACTCGGAACCTTCGGAACCATAACACGCTATGGAAAACACCAAAGATCCCATTAATCTTTTTTTTGTCGTTATATTTATATCTATTGTTTAGTTTTGCTACTGTTCATTTGGCCATCCCATTTTCGTCGTTTCCACTGTTGGTAAAACGCGTTCCTAGGTATATAGTTTCTGTTTTTCTTTTTACGTCAGAGGCACCGATGTAAATATTGTAGGTAGTAGTGACAATTGTACATTTGATTTAGTTTTAAATTGGCTTTCCCATTGAAATGTTTCATTCGTCACGGAAGTTCTACCAAAGTTCATTCTTCGACAATATCATCGTATCATCTGCGTATCGTAAATTGCATATATTTCTTCCATCGATACTTCGCTACCATTTAAAGCGAACTGTCGATCTATCGCTAGTAATATGCTATAAAGTACGATATTCGCATGTCCTTTCTGCTTTGTTTAACGTGTTTTAAAATTTATGATACCCTTCCATGTTATTTCTACTAAACAACCTTCGGTGGTGCAATTCAAGTTTCTTAATTCGTCTTTTCATTATCGACCCGAATTCGCGTATTAATTAATTAATTCATTTATTAATTATTTATTATTAATTTGTGTTTAGGTACAAATATCGAATTTACCAATTGTCAACACTATTTTCATTGCAAATGCATCGTACATAAGATAACGAAAAAAAAAAAAATTATACAAGAAAAGAGAAACGCTTAATGATTATTAATACCGGATATGTGCGCATGAGTGTGGTCAGTGTACAAAGATATCGCTGTGAGAGCGATGTATAATATTTAACCGTAGAATTTTATCGATAAAGGCATCTCTACCGCTGCTCTATATAAGTTATACAAAACGAAAATCACGTAATTAGCTATAGTTTCGGTATATGAAAGAAGTAAGATTAATGGTTTTATAAATGGCTAGAAGGCAATTGCGGTTTGAACGAAATCTAATCAAGATGGAAAAGAAAAGCCGAGCTCGAACATTCTTAAGTGGAGTAAGTGCAGAATTAAATGTAGTCGGTTAGATAGATTTGTAAAAGTTAAGTCATCTCTTACAGAGACTTCCATCAATGAAGATGATCTACACGAGCGGTCGCAATTAAGCAGGAAGAGGGGATCCTCCGTGGAATGAGAATGCTTTGCGACGCACTAAGTTTAGCCACCCCGATCGCATACTTCATTCAAACGGATCCTCCCTCATGAGCAAGAATCCAATAGATGAGCGGTATGATTACTATACGTAGTTTTAATACATTTTCCACCCTGGTTAAATAAAATACGGTGTCACTACAAGGTCAGGACTTTACGAACAATAATAGGGTCGCGGTTAATATTTTCCCTTTAATGTACGATTCACTCGTATATAATTTCCAGATTCCCGATCACTTTATTAAATCCTCAAAGACGATGCTTCTCGTAGATATTCGAACGAAACAGTACCGAGATAGACGATAACGAGCCAGGTGGAGGTCGAAGATATCGCCGGACAATCTCCTTTTTTCAAATGTTGCCCGTAATTCTTATTACTAACAAGGCAATACCCGATTATCTTCGTATCGTAGTTTCGAGATTTTAAAAATTCGTATCGATGAACGTTATTTCGCCACATTATAAAAAATCTTTATTAACGCGAAATTTTCATTCCATGTTTCACGTCAACGCTGATATCGAACGAGTCCGAGTAGCCGTCAACGTGTAGAACTGAACGTTTTATTTTTTCACGAGGCCGCTTTATAAAGTATCTTTAACGGACATTCAATTTTTAACCATTCCCAGTTGAATTTTTATATTATTCGTCACAGAGGAATCTTTAGTTTAACCGCACTCCGCGCTAGTTGAATTCTTTTCTTGATCTCAACTTCAGACCCTCCTTTGTCTTCCGAAAAGGATCCCGAGTAAACGAACTTTTCCACGGTTTCATAACAGGGAATGATTTTATATTTTTCCATTATTACGTACTTCCGATCGATCATCATTAACTTATTTTTTCCATTGTTTATTCGTAAACCGTAGCGTTTACTTATATATCTTCTAATTTCTTCTTTAATTGCCACATTTTTTTCCATATTAAATAGCACCAATATCGTCAGCAAACCGTAAGTTTGAAACTATGAGCCCTCCGACAGAAATACCTTCAATCCAATCCCCTAAAACGTTCCTCATTATATGTTCTCCGTACAAATCAGACAATATAGGTGAAAGTACACATCCTTGTTTTACTTCCTTTATTACGGTAAACTGTACTCTAGCTTTACAACACAACTCGTATGTATAGTTTTTGACGTCGATAAAGGGCCGCCCAAATATGTAGACGCTCAAAAAAAAAAAAAAAAAAGGTAATATCCTGTTTTTAGTAAAAGCAAAATAAAAATAAAAAAAAAGACCGTTAAGGAAAAATTTACATTTCAAGGTAAGTACAAAAAGGAACAATAATTATTTTCCGAAATTTATTTATACCCTATTCTTATTTACCCTAAGGTTATCCCGAACGAGACGTATAATTCGCGGAAAAATTTTCCATTTATAAACATCGAACAAAGATTAAAAGGTATACGAACTTTGAAAAAAAATAAAATAAACATTTCAAAAGTCGAAGAATTCCTTTCAATCTCCTCGCTCTACCTCTAATCGAATTGCCGTTAGTAGTAGAAAACGTATAAGAGAATATCGATTCGCTTACTAACGTATACGAATCAGAAAAGTCTTTAGGAAATACTTTTTTCCTTCTATTTCTTTAATCAACGGAAAAGTATCAACAAAGTATCAACAAAACGAATCGGACGCACAAAACTTAATAATGCATATATATATATATATATATATATATATATATATATATATATATATATATATATATATGTATGCCCTGATCGGAGTTAATGTTACGAAATAAAAATAATAATAAGTAGGACGAAATCATTTTATCGCAAAAGATGGTATTCTTCATAGTTTGAAGTAGCATCAAGTTGTTTGGAGGATGGAAATTTTACGAGTTAGTTCCAAGATAACCTCGGGGGTTATATAGATACTTTAATAGTTAAAAGTACTTTTAAGTAATCACCGGGTTTTTTTCCACTTTCATTAAGAAAATTACATCCAGGCTGGATTCTTTCTCTTCTTCATAAACCCATTATATAATACGATATTTTTGTATATATATATATATATATAAAAGTAAAATGGGAGGCTAGATAAAATTTGAAGAGAATAAAGTAACAGAAACGAATAGAAGGTTTTTTGTTAACTGCATAACCGAATATGAAGATAAGTAGAATTTAATTTTTCCATTACCCCTACACGTATACTATGATATAGTTAACGTGTGTTTTCTATAATATATACATATATATATATATATAATGTATGTGTGTGTGTTGAATTGAAAATTAAGAAAGAAAGCTATATCTTACCGGTAATTTAATTTTCTTTTTCCTAAGAATTCGCATCGAATGTTGAGATTTACACGGGAGGGATGATGGCACCTGTTCCCATCATTATTTTCATTATTATTATTATTATTACTATTATTATCATTATCATCATGAGCATTATCATATTATTATTATTATTACGATTATAGTTATTATATTGTTAATATTACTATTTTTATTCTATCATTATTTCAATTAATATTGCTATTATCATTATTATTAATTTCGACATTTGCTCCTTTTTCACTCAATTTTGAAACAATTTTATTTGGATTTTTCGCGACCACATTTCCCGTTTTCGCATTTTCTTATTGTCTCTTTCATATACTTTTTTTTCATTTTCCCCGTCTCGTTCTAAAATAAAAACGTTTACATTACGCTCAATTTACTCGGCTTAATCTCGCGACTCGAACAAAATCTTGTACGATGTTTAGGAAAATGTTTACCCATAATCTTTTTTTTATCGTCGACTTGTTTTTTTTTTTTTTTTGTTTTTTTTTGTAATCATTATCCTTTTTTTTATCATTTCCCAGAATTGTTTGCACTATTATACATACATATATATATATATATATATATATATAAACATATTAATGTTTTTCCCCTATTCCCGAACGACCTCACGATTACCGACCGCTCTATTAAACTCGCATTTTATTACTTTTAATAAGGACATAAACACACCTACGCCGGAACAAACAGAATTTATACTGCATACGCCTAAATCCTTAATACCCGGTGAGCGGATATATATATATATATTTTAAACACTGCTGGACGTAGATTCTCCCCAATATCCTCCATTCATTCCGGTTCTGAGCTTTCTGAATCCAGTTTTTCTCCGCTACTTGGATTATATCGTCATATCAACGAATTATGTATACTCCTGCAATGATTTCCACTCGTAGATCTTACAACACCTACAGAGATTAAACGCTTTATCTCCACTCTCAGACTGATAAATTCAGTTGGTCACGATCGAATTAGCATAAAAATGTACAAAAATCTACCAACAAAATCAATAGTCGCCCTGGAGGTTCTATTTAATTCGTGTTTACGCCTATGCTATTATAGAGTATCGGTAACGGTACGTTTGGCAAAAGCTGGGAAAGGTTCCTCTTTGGTTCGAAATGTTAAACCTGTGAGGTTACTCAGTAATATAAGTAAGGTTTTGGAAAAAATACTAGTAGTAAGATTGAGGGCATTTTGTGAGAGAGAATCCATCATTGGTTTTAGACCGAAACTAAATACAATCCAACTGGCCAGTGTTTGTGACAAACACACTGATAATTTTAACCAGAATAAACATACGGGTGTTATCTTGAAGGACGTAGAAAAACCGTTTGACACAACATGGCATAATGGAATCATATATATATATATATATAATTTCCCACCATATCTTGTATTTACTATTAAATCTTATCTGATGAATAGAAAATTCTATGTGAAACTGAAAAACCATAACTCTAACATAAGGACATAAGGTACGTTAAAGCTGGAGTGCCTCAAGGCAGTATCTTAGGCCAATTCCTTTTTATGATATATATATATATAAATGATTTACCGACAATACCGGGAGTAGATATAAATCTCTATGCTGATGACACCTCTCTAATGGTATCTTCTTATAGAATAGACACTATAAGTAATTAACTAAAGCAATTGACGTCATATCTAAAAAGAGTCCAAAACAATTGCCTTCGAATAATTCTGAATAAACCTTGCGATTTACTTCAATCAAATCTCTCCGTGATGCGTTAAAATTCCCTTACGTATAGGAAATGATTAAGGATAAAACGAAAATTTTTTTACCGATTGTAGATATTCCGACATTCCAATGGTAAATTCTATAGGGGATTTACCAAGGTTACAGTAAGCCAGCTACATAATCCTAGTTCTAGTATTAATAAATAAGCTAAGATATATTTAAAAGTATATTTTTTGTCACGGTAATTTTAAATGAGAAGGTTTCTTTTTGTATTAAAATTTTTCCTGCCATCGTATAAATAAGGCGTCAATTTAAATAAATTATATTTTGTATTAATTTTTTCTGGAAAGAATCGTTGATTTATTCGATACAGAAAATTCTATTAAATGTTAACTTTACTTTTTGTAAACAGAAAATATTCAAACGTGCAAATATATTATTGTTCATTGTTCATTCAATTATGTATATATATACATGCTTTTTTTTTAATGCCTATATTGAAATAGATACAGAGATAAAAGAAAAATCTAATTTTGAAATAAGTTATAAAATGAGTGAAACTAATTCCATTCCATTTAGTAGCTTCTTTTCAGAAGATGGCATACATCAACATGTTTTGACTGATTTTGTCCTCTAAAAAGAGGTATTTTATAATAAACACACTGCATAAAATTAGTAATTTTATATCAAAATTTGACGTATAACTAAAATGTTAAGCTAATATTAAAATCAGATACCAATTTATTTATTTTTTTTATTTTTACCATTAACTTAGAAATAACGGATAAAAATTTAAAATATTTTGCCTATTTCTTTTATGATTTATTCGATGAAATTTTCAACAGCAAAATCTGTCCCGTTCTATTAATTAATAGTTTCGCACGGATAAAAACTTTAAAAATTGTCGACATTTGCAGATATAGTATCTTCTAATTGAAATGACAACAAAAAAGAACGCGTATGTTTATTATAATGATGTAAATATGTACAATAAAATAAAATGCTAAATTATTTTTAAAAAAAAAACTTGAATAAATCAAAAACATAGGTTGTAAATAATGGCGCATTTTTAAACGGGGATGACAACGTAACCAGCAAGACGCCTTAATCGAACGTGCTCTGTTGAGATATGAACAACATTTTACAGCAGCAGCCATATTTTTGAGTGCTTTTTAAAAATTACATCGTGGGTAGCCAAAACCGCGACAAGTTAAGTTATGCATTTGGTGCGGATGTTAAATTTAGTCCTTATTATTTAATAAACTAAAATAGTACTAATTCTGTAAGAAACCGGTTTTTAAAAAATTATTTATTGTGTTTGAAAGTGATTTCTATCTATTACCGACGACTGTAGAACCGTGTAAAATTAAGTATGTATGTGATCTGATGTCCTGACGGATGTTAAGTCGCTTTTCCGGTATTTAATCAACTAAAATAGTACTAGTTCTGTAAGAGACTGGCTTTTAAAAATTATAGTGTAATGAAAACGGTGTCACGTATCATCGTTGATTGTAAAACTGTGTAAAGTTAAGTGTGCATGAGATCTGGCGTTGATACCGATGTCAAATTTAGTCGCTTTTCTAACGAACTAAAATAAGTTCTATAAAAATAATATGACCAACAAGACCTTTTGGTAGTTGGCAGTGTTTAAAAGAAGATCATATATATTGTGAGGAGGATGACACCCACTGGTACAAACATGACAACCACGACCTTTGATTAGTTGCGAGGAGTTTTCTACTTCTAAAGTGTTTTACATAGCCGATTGTGTCTAACAACTCTGATGCCAGGGTATTTTTATCATTTTCCACTCACGCGGGTTATTTAATCGCGATCAAAAATCAATTAAATTGTTACCATTAATTTTGCCCTTCCGCGTTATTAAAATAATACGTTTACTTTATATATTATTGGTTTTTTTTTTTAATTTATTTTCTGAATTTTTTTGGTGTAAATATTAGCTAAAATTGGTGAAAATAGGAATCCCATCATTAATCAATTATTTTGTTTCCGATACTTATTTTAAAACCGAAATTATTTTCGGTTTAACACACTTTTCAATATTTTATATATCTTTTGTATTTATTATTTTCGAAATTATCGGTATCGACATATTCCATTTATCTTCGGCTATATTATCGTACATAATATCAAATTATACTTGTATATCATTATTATTTAGATGTTCACACAACTTACTACTAATAGGTTTATATATGTTATATTTTTATGTGATTTTCTTAAACTAGATAAAATCTTAATTTCGATAAGAAATTCCTTAAATATCTTTCGTGATTTATTTGCCTTATCACTTATTTTATGAAGATCTTCTTGGGTTGGTTAGTACTTGAAATTAATAGTATTACCCGTAAGTATAATAATTTTCATGTAGAAAAACAACTGAAATACATACATGATTCTAAAAATTAGAAATAATAAATAAAAGAAATAAAAATAATTTATTAAACGCGTCGATAACGTTCGTTAGTTTTAAAGAAATTATTATAAATGTATTTGGTCCTTATAGTATTGAAATTGTGAGTATAGATTATTAGTAAACAAGCATCTCAGTTTGCAAACGGACATTCTATAAATCGGTTATTATGTTATTAATTAAGAATTGGTATAGTCGTCACATATCATTTTTGTTATTGTTCATAATTTATTTTATTATTATTTATTATTACTAGTTAAGTTATTTATAATTTGAAAATAGCGTAACTATCGAAAATCTATACTATATTATATATATTTATAAATTAGTAATTTTACTAGTAAATTCGTTGCTGCTTCCAATCGACGCCTCAATCTTTGGGTTAGTTCGCCCCTACCATCCATCCAAGTCTTCAGTTTTTTCTGTTTTGTTGTTAGCTGTTTCAGTTCAATGTAACTCTTGATGTTAGTTTCTTTACTGTGTCCAACAGTGTCTGTCCTAGTCTTCCTTTTGGCACACACATGGGTATTTTTCCTTCTATAATATCTTTTCATAGATCATCTGGGGAATTGCTTTCTAGAACCAGAGCTCCAACCGAAATCGGGTAACGGGGAGTGGATAGTAATGTCTTATAGATATATATAGGTTAGCTGTGAATAACTAATAAGCAGTCGCGAACTAAGAGCGGCTGCTGGCACGAAGCATCAGACAGATTATTCCAGTAAGGGTGTAAAGACGAAGATGTAGAAGCTAATCATAAAACTCTACAAAGACCCTCAAGTGTCTCTGGCCACCTACCTAGTAGAAAACTGATAGGAGGAACTAGTAACCATCATCATCATCATCTGCGAATGCTAGTTGGTACGGCTATTGATTGGATTATCGTATGCAAGTAGGAGACCTACAGAAGGATACAATACTGCGATACGGAAACTAAAGAGAAACTACCGTATAATATTCTCAAGTAAACCTATCGTGATATCTTCAATATGACATACATTAGAACGATCTTCGACAGTAGACTAACATTCAGTTAATGCCGCAATCGAGCCAAATAACGTCATCTGCTCCTTGTATTATCTCCTTAACCACAAGTCATTCCTTAACATTAGATAAAATCCTCTATAAATTACGTCACGCTTGTCCTGGCTAGAGCTCTATATCAAAAGTTATCTTTAATAAATTACAAGTAGTTCAAAATAGATGCATGCCTCAGATGTATTCCGAATATACCTCGTTTTTTTTCAATAAGTGCTCATACCAGATCAACGTGTTGATCTCTCGATTGCCAATTAAGATTGCGGGCAATTTCGTTTCTTGTACTCCAAATATAAACACAGACAGACGACTTAAACATAACATAATGTAGTATAATACATTATAACTAATTTAGTTATTCTAACCTTTTTGATTAGGTAGGTACACCCGACACATATGTCACCCACTTTCATAGTTTTCCTAATATAAGAATTGGAAACCCAATCAAGGTAGTTCAGTAGTTTAATTACTTGATTAAATTAATAAATAAGTGACGATATTAATAATAGTAATTAAGAAAAACCCATTTTGCCGAATTAAAGAACAATTTCTAACAATACTTAAAAATTTCATAATTTAATTCTGGCGGAATATTAATTTCAGCGACGTCAACCGAAATTTAAAAAAAAAAGTGAAGATTTTAATTTTTAAAACAAAAAAACTGTAAAACTTGAAAGCAATATTAATCGCCTTTCGTTATTACCGTAAATACCGTCTTTCGTGTAACCGTCTACAAACATTAAATAAAAATTACGACCCTGTTAAAAATTTTCTACTTCCTTATAAATGCTCTAGCGTAATATATAATATACCTATATATATATCATCATCATAATTTTTACTATTTCATCGAGTAAGATATATATGCATATAAATAATCCACGTGTTAATTATTTTACACAGCGGAAATACTCACACACATAATTAATGTATGCGTGTTATTCAACAACACCCTACTCTAACAATCTAATCGTGTCTATCGTATCCGTAAAAATTGTAACGTATACTGCGCACGACTATAATCCCCGGTGGCCGTTATTTCGTTCCATTACTCGATAGAGGAAATTTTACATACTGCGTACTTAAATTACGCAATATTGCCTGGTTTACATTCCAGCAGTACGCGGGATATTTTTTGATTATATAATCCTTTCGAAAGCCGAGTTTCGGGTTAGGAGAGAACAAAGAGATTGTATGAAAACTTGAACTTATTATTTTTGTTTTTATTGTAAGAGTGGAAAAAGTTTTTGGATAAAAATTTTAGAATGTTCGAAAGTTATAAATATAAAAGGGGGATGGGAAACGTTCCGGGCGAGCAAGAATAAAGTTTGAACAAAAGACCCGAAATTATTTTTATTTAATAATAAACCAACCGGAATTTGTACAATTTCGAATTTAACTTTTAAGTTTCGTTAATTTTTTTCCTTTTACATTAAACGTTTTATATAACTGGTACGATCGAAATGCTTTGAAATCTAAAAAAATTATTCGGAAGCTAAAATTTCGTCGAAAGCGAGAGATAGCGACAAGAAATAAAAACCAAGCATACGAGCTAAAGTCACTTTTGTTTTTTTTTTTTTAATTTAAATGGGCATTAGTTATTCCATCCAGGGCTATAATAAACATATGATACTTGTTATTGAATATTTATACTACCAGCTAATATGTAATCAAATATGATCATGTATACGCTATTGTTCTGTACGCTGAGCAGACGTCTGCGATTATCTGGGAGAAGGATTCCTTCACTTACAATACGTGACCGGAATTTTGATTGATACATTACGGCGATAGGGATAATTTGTATGTAAATAGAACGTATGGAATGTTTTTTCTTTGTATACCGTAAAGACCACAGATCGGTAGTGTAGAACGTTAAAGAATTTTCAAATCGATTGTGACACTTCAGCGGAAAATATAAAGTTCACACTGTGTTCCCCAACAACCTATAGTAAACATAGACTTCAAATACATCATTTATCACAACTGGCAACAGAAGCGGAACTTATGCCGCTATAACTTACTTCTTGCTATCAAACCGAATGTTAACTTCTGGAAACCACCTGATCCGGTTTCAACTACATAGCATTCAGCAGGCTCCGCCTTGGTCACATATCACTCTCTCATGACCATCTACTCCAACGTTTCAACCGCCTGATTTTTGCCCATTTTGTCTACTCCCAAATTCCTATCTGAGTTATTGTATTATATTAAACTGCCCTGAACTTCAACCCTATCGATCCCATTTCCTCTCCAACAGTCTTCCAACTATTCCCTCAATTATACAATTCCCACCCTGTTCTAACCTCATCTACTGCATTTAACTGTTAAATTTCCAATGTCGTAATATCCTCGGTAATACATGACACTATAAAAATAAGAATAAGAATATAAAGTGTGAAATACTAAACCAGTCATATATTATATATATATATATATGTGTGTGTGTATATATATATATATATATATATATATATTTAGTAGATGATATACTGAAAAGGAAAAGAAAATATGTGGCACACAAAATCAGAGGTGAAGAATTATTCACGCCGACTAAACAAGGAAAACTTGAAGGTAAGCCTCGGTAGGGAAATCAGAATATGAGTCAAAAACTGTTAAGAACGTAGTGGGTGTCACGAGGAGGAGACGATTGATTATAGGGGCAGATACTTGACTTAACTGAAAGGTCCAATGTGATGATAGTGAATATATATATATATATATATATATATATATATATATATATATATATATATGTATATATATGCGCCGTGGTAGTATAGTTGCACGAGCACCAGTGGCATGTCACTTTGAAAAATATCATATACGTGAACATCCGCGTTGTATATAATCAGTTCCTTGACTACTAACCATTTTATATTCAAAAGTAACACACAACTATCCACGATATTTAGCCATGAATCCACACAATTATATATATATATATATAATTAATTTATATATAATATTATGTAACCTATATTTTTTTCTAATTATATTGGTAACTTGTAACCACCTATATGATTGTTCAACAACAGGTTTTTAATTTTTCGTCTTTGTGGGGAGTCGCATCATGTGTCAAGTGCTTCCTATTCCTACATACTATGATGAACTTTCAACTAGTTAATGAATATGTGGCAATGAGTAATTTCTGACCAAGCTACATTAAGGTATTCGTGTAGCTCTCCAAATTTTATGTTAATCACAACGTACGTATTAAAATACCTAAAATCTCTTCGGCTATTAGTCTCAAGTTGACATGAAAAAAATATATATATAAAAATATAAAAATATGAAAAATATAAAAACAAATAAATTAAATAAGTAATCTAGTAGTACAATATTACAAGACATAGCAAAATGAAACGACATATTTAATTATAAAATAATCTGTTAGTAAATCGGGTAAACAATGCTGATTAGTTAATTCTGTTGTTTACTAGTCACTGCCGAGTTCTTTTATAATCAAATATGTTATTTTACTTTGCTATATCGTACATTTATATTCACTATTTTTTAACTTTTTATTTTTTCACCATTTTTTGTTGTTACTTTTTTATTTTTCAATATTTTTCATCTTTTTCATATTTTTATATTTTTATTTATGTTCTCTTAGAAATGGCTATAGTCACAAATCTTTTTTGTATTTTATCATAAAAATTTAGCGATTTTAACAACTTTTTTGTTTATTATATTTCAAAAATCATTACAATACCAGGTGTATACATACATACATATATATATATATATATATATATAGATAGATATAGATATATATATATATATATATATATATATATATATATATATAGATGTAGATATATATAGATATATATATAGATATATATATAGATAGATAGATAGATAGATAGATAGATAGATAGATAGATATAAGAAGAAGACATTTATTTATAACAATAATGCTGACATAAAAACCTAAAGTATTACTTATTAGTGCCAGCGCACAACAAGTTTTACTTAATGCGACAATTTTAAAAATTCAATAATAAAATTACTAAAATACGATTTAAACTTAATACTAAATAATACGTGAAAAAAAAACACAGAAGAAGCCCGTTTACAACGGGAAGAAACTGAAAGGGAGAAGTAATTTTATTACGCATGCGCAGATAGAGACATGTTAAAATCGTTACAGCTGAAACAGATACGAGTGGTACTTAAATTATTTCGTGTGTTTTTAATAAATAAATAGACGTATATTGCACATATGTGTGCATATATAAAAGCATGCACAATACCGTTGTATGGGCTAAATACGTTGTATTAATAATTGAGTATAATCAGTAAATCGATCGGTCGTGTTTATTGTGTTGCTTGTTAATCGTAAATCGTTCTTATTTAACAAGTTACACGTGTCGATTTCTTTCTTTTTTTTTTTTATTTCATTTTCTTATCCTCGCGTTTTTCATTTTCGTATATAGTACACCAGCTTTACTCGTTTCGCCAGCTGATGAATGACTCGAGCGACGGGGGTCCGCCCCCGTCCGTAAGTATAGATAACTCGCTCATCAGTTCCGATAGCTTAAATAAAGAATTATATAATAGTAGTAATAATGGTGATGGCCGTATTACTATTAATAATAAGTCCAATTTATCTAATAACTATAGTAATAGTCGTAGTAATAATAGTAATATTAGTATTAGTGGTAGTAGTAGTATTGGTAGTGGTGATAACGTTAATAATGATGATCATAGTAGTAGTAATGAAAATGATGGTAATAGTATGATCATCCCAAATAATAGTAGTAATAATAATTTTAATATTAATAACTCAACTATTAATTCACTATATGTGAAAAACGTTCATTCGGGCCCTTATATAGCTATTATATCGTCTTCTCGAGTTGCAAATAGTAATCTTGGCAATTACCATCCTTTGGCAATATGCAAATTATTAGCAAAATATCCCGGCGTTGAATATTTCCAACGTAACGGTATTAATAAAATTAAAGCAGTCTTTAATAGTCTGGAACATGCTAATATTTTTGTTGAACAGGTCAACAAAGAAAATGATATATCAGCTTTTATTCCAAATTCTCTTTTGTATAGATTTGGCGTGATTAGAGGTATTCCCACTAATATTTCAGACACAGAAATTTTTGAAAATATAGAAAGCTCTGTCCAAGTTGTAAGTATCAGACGTATCCACCGTCGTGCGGAAGGTTCGTTAATCCCAACGCAGACGGTTGAAATTAAATTCCTTGGTAACTCTCTACCAGAGTATGTCGCACTATATCGGTTGCGCTTAAAGGTAGATCCAAGTATTCGGCCGCCAAGACAGTGTGCGAATTGCTTGCGGTTCTCACACACTGCACAACAATGTCGATCCAAACCTAGGTGTTCATTTTGCCATGAGAGCCATTTATCCTCCAGTTGCTCAAATACAAATACTTCTGCCCCTTTATGCATTAACTGTATGGGAGCTCATATGGCCACTGACAAATCTTGTCCTATATATAAAGAACGTTTTCAAATCCAACAAATTATGTCTTATGATAACATTTCATTATCGGAAGCAATCCGTAAGAATAAATCAGGACACATTAGTGAGGCTTTCTCCTTTTCAGACATAGCAAAACGCCCATCTTCTTCTAATCAACGGCATGCTCCAATACTTTCCACCCCCAATATTGACACTCGTCAAGTACGTTATTCTTCCCCTCAGTCATACTTTTTTCGTAAATCTCTTCAAAATCATACAGGTCCTTCACAGCCTGTGACACCCTCCTATCCAAATTATAAACACTTACTTTCATTTCCTTCTGGTAGAACATCGTCATCGCCATCCCTAACAGTTACTACCCAAAATAATGTTACTGGTGGTCCACCCTCTGATGATACAAAGTCACCCCCCATTAAAAAAGCTTCTATTTCATCTACTCCTCAATCCTCATCTTCTGCTAATCATAAATCTCAATCTAAAGCAAAAGAATCTAACAAATTCGTTTTTCCAAATTCTTCTAATAACACTCGTTCAGATACACGTAAAACTAAATTACCAAATAATATCAAATAACTCACCCACATAATTGACAATGTATTCAACCCTACGTATTTTACAATGGAACTGTCGCAGTATCTCAATAAATAAACCTAACCTTCAATCTTTTCTAGCAACTAATACTTTTGACATTATTTTACTTTCCGAGACATGGCTGAATCCAGATTCTAAATTTTCCTTTAACGGTTATTTCTGTATTCGAGACGATAGATCTGATGGTTATGGAGGAGCGGCTATTTTAATACGTAGTATCATCCCTCATTACCGTCATGATATTCGATCAATTTTAAATGGTAGTCACTGTAATGGTGTCTGCGCTTCTATCAAATACGACACTAAAGAATTATTTATACTTTCATTTTACTGCCCACCTTCCTCTTTTTTTAATACAAACTTATTTATGTCATTTATCAACAACATCTCATCCGATGCTTACATTTTTTGTGGTGGGGATTTTAATGCATTGCATTCTTCTTGGGGTTGTAATAGGTGCAACCTCTCTGCCCAAAATATTATAAACATTATTAATCATTCTAATTTAGTACTATTAAACGATGGAAGTCATACCACAGTTCCTTCGCTAAATAGATCAGCAAACGCTTTGGATCTAACATTTGTCTCCAGTAATTTATCATTGAATAGTACCTGGAGCGTTATTAATAATCCTCTGGGTAGTAACCATTTACCAATTGACACCTCAATTATTTTCCAGCATACTAGGATGGTGAATAATAAAAATTCATTCTTCCCTTCTTGGAATTTCCCTCACAAAAATACTGTAGATTTCACAAATTTCCTAGATTCATTATGCATTCCATTACTAGATAATTCGTGCTTTAATACCACTGTATACGATCAATTTGTCAAACATTTACATACTGCTTTAGATTCTTATGCCACTCGGAGGTCGGCTAGAGTGAACAAATTTCGTAAACCTATTTGGTGGGATCCTTCGTGCACACCATTGTTACAAAAACAAAGTGTATATTTTAAACGTTTCCGCAGAAGCAAACTAATTTCAGATTACTTTGCTTATAAGAATCAGGAAGCCATTACGAGACGGTTCCTTTTATCTAAAAAAAGGGAATCTTGGAAGCAATTTGTAAGTTCGATTAATCGTAACACTTCTGTATCTTATGTTTGGAATAAGGCAAAATCATTTGCTGAACACCTCTCCACGAATAACACATGCAAATCATACAATTTTGACTGGTATGAAGAATTTGTCAATACAGTAGCCCCGAGTTATGTTCCAAACTTGCACGAACTTTCTCCTTCTTATTCACCCAGTCATAATAATACTCAAACTATACTATCTGATGCAATTACTTTACCCGAACTTATGAGTTCACTTTCCTTTAATAAAAAATCCTCTCCTGGTTGTGACGGAATCACATATACTATACTCAACCATCTCCCCTCTTCTGCAACTACAATTTTGTTAAACTGTTTTAATAATTTCTTCCAGACTGCAAACTTTCCAGATGAATGGACCAAGTTCCTTATAATTCCTATTAAAAAATCTCATTCAATATCTTCAGAATCACCTTCTTACCGCCCAATTTCTCTTGCCTCGTGTTTACGTAAAACCTTTGAAAGGATACTTAAAAATAGATTAGTATGGTGGCTTGAAAACCGCAATCTATTTCCATTAGGAATATTTGGCTTCCGAAACAACCTAAGTTCATTAAACTGTATAGCTCATTTATTATCAGACATTTATAAATCCTTTTTATCAAAAAAATATTTAATCTCGTGTTTCTTAGATATTAATAAGGCCTTTGATTCCATTTCTATTCCCATCTTACATAACAGATTAACAGATTTGGGAATTCCTTTAGGTTTCGCCAATGTTTGCTGCAGGTTGTTTACAAATCGTACACTACTTTTCGTGCATCCTTCCTCTGAACCTATAGTTCGACATGCATATGTTGGACTTCCACAAGGTTCTATACTCAGTCCAGTTCTTTTTAATATATACATTCTTCCGTTATTTCAACTTCAACGAGCATCAAATCTTCATATCTTATCGTACGCTGATGACTTCGTCATATACTGTGATCACCACTGCCATGCTGAGGGTGTCAGTTTACTGAACAATTTTTTATATTGTTTTTCTATGGCTCTAGCTGATTTGGGACTTTCTCTCGCGCTTAATAAATGCTCCTCTGTAGTTTTTTCTTATAAACAACCAAGCCCCGCTATTACAGGATTATCTCACGCTAGCCATACTATTCCTTTCTGTACTTCGCATCGGTATTTAGGTATAATTTTGGATAGAACGCTTAACTGGAATTTACATATACAATATACTTACGCAAAAGCTTTTAAACGCATAGGTCTTATTAAGTCGCTTAGTCATACTATTTGGGGAGGAGATCCATTAACGTTAATTTTACTTTATAAATCCTTTATTCGTTCGGTGTTTGAGTATGGTAGTTTCTTTTATGGTAATGCTTCGTCAAATTCTTTGGATCCTCTAAATAAATTGCAAAATTCTTGCCTCCGTTACTGTTTGGGAGCATTTCTCACTACTCCAATTGCTGCTTTAGAGGTGGAATCTAATACCCCTCCTCTTCACATCCGCAGAAACCTCTTAGCAGACCAGTTTGTTGTAAAAAGTTTCACAACTACATATCAGTCAGCATATAATAACTTCTTATTTATTTATAACAAATGGAGGTTCTCACCATATAAACTTCCTATTCTCTGTAAATCTTCTAAACGATTCTCCAATTATCGCAACTTAATTATTCCTTTGTCACCCTCTCCTTATTTTTCCGATCCATTCTCTATTAATAATATAAAATTAGAAATAAATTTAGAAACCTTTCATAGGTCTAAATATCCTCCTACTGGTTTTAATACTTCTATTTTAAATAATTTACTGACAACTCACTGGACGGGCTTCCTTCCGATTTATACAGATGGTTCCAAGGCTAATAATAAAGTTGGTGCAGCATTCGTAGTTCCTTCTTTAAACATTATTAAGAAATTCGTTTTATTACGTTTTTCTTCGATTTTCACAGCTGAAGCTATGGCAATATACCAAGCGTTAAGATACGTTTATCAACAACGTCCAGCTTCATCAGTTCTTATTCTTACCGATTCGAAAACCTGTTTAACCGCTCTAAAATCTCTCTCATTTAATCCCCGTGCATCGCCTTATTTATATAAAATCCGAATTTTGGTTTCCTCACTGTTAGAATCTGGTATTTCTGTTAGGTTCTCCTGGATTCCTGGACATTCTGGCATATTTGGCAATACTGTTGCTGATGCGGAAGCCAAGTCCGCTTCGAATAGCGGTGTGCTTATTCCTTATACACCTTTAACAGATCTTTTGTGTCTCATTAAATTTGCTCATAAAGAATATTGGAATAATATTTGGTCCAATCCTTATCTAGCTCCATATTACAGATCGATTCAACCTCTAATACCCATAAAATCATGGTTTACTGATATAAAAGTACCAAGTAACATACTTCGATGTTTCATTACTACTTTATGTAGATTACGTTTTGGAAAAAATCGTCTTCCATCGTCCCTATACCGATGCAATCTTATAAATTCTCCTTTTTGCCCTCATCCTTCCGATGACAACAAAATAGCAGATGCGGATCATGTATTTTTTGAATGTTCTTACTACAGCTCTCAACAATCTTTATTATATAATCAAATTATATCTCTCAAAGTACCATTGCCAATAAATATGTCTTACTTACTTACTATTAATCGCATTCATGTATATTTAGCTATTTATAATTATATTACATCAACTAATATTAATGTTTAACATATCCATTTTAATAATTTTATATCAATCTGGGTGAAAAATCCTGTGCCCATTAAAAAAAAAAAAAAAAAAAAAAAAATTATAATAATAATAAAAAAAACGAGTTTGTAGTTGAAACTTTAACGGAAGATAGTTACTACGTTTGAGTCATTTAGCGATTTCGAAACCTTATCAAAAAAGGTGATCAAAATATAGCTTCAAAATTGCTAGAGAAGCAAATTTTTAAACATCCAAATTTTAACAAAGAGGACGGATACCAACTTATTTCAAGTTGACTGCATTGCCTGAATTCGAAAAAAAAAAAAAACAAGTTAAAATTAAAAAAAATAATAAAACAGTAAAAATGTTAGTTGAGTAAACGACTCCATTGTACCGCATGATGACAAAAACATCGATCAGCAGCGAACTCGTTTATCGCGAAAGCTGGACAACATTAAGTCAAGATTGAGCTCTTCTAAGCATAATTCTATATAAATATAAAGGCATTCATAATCGTTCTCAGTTTGAAAATGAAAACTGTAAAAAGTGTTTATGTGATAAAAATATTGACACGGTTTAAACAAAAATCGTGAACATATGGATATCAACCACGAAAGTTTAAAAGTGTATTTACGTCTGAGTATTTTGTGCGCATATTTTTTTTCTGACATCAATAATTCGTAATTATACAGTTTCATATTAAATTGACAGTATGTGACGAGTATAAAAAAAAAAAAAAAAAAAAAAAAAACAACATTTTGGTTGCGCTATATTATGGACGTATAAGTACCATTTAGACATCTCTAAATTTGGGAGTGTTATTAATTTATTCCCATACTAACTTCCAGAACACCTGCAGTTACAGTGTTACGTGAGTAATTCTGTTCTATTAGTTAGGAAACTTTTTATTAGCATCACAATGTTTAATTTAATCATCTTCTATATTACGCTTCGATCTTAGCCAGCAGGCCGAGAATAATGCCACACACGATCAAAAATCATTTTCCATATCTACGAGTAGAATTCCCGAGTATTTATTTCAATCAAAATTACTCGCTAAACGCAGTCAGCGTGCACTGTAGATAATTCACCGCGGAAAACAAATTGTTTTATCATTAGCAAATGTGTGATCTGATCGATTCCATTATTTTACTTTCGACAGAGCTTATTGTCGTTATATTTTTAAGGCGACCGATACCTTTCTCAGATTTATTAAATACCGTTTTTATTATAATTAAATTTTCACGTTGTGTGATAGTATGAGTAAAACGTTTATTCTCGGTGATGATAAGTTATGGGTTGTATTTCACCCTAAAGTTCTTCTTGTTTCTGATCAACGCCGCTTTCGTACATGTGTTGGCAAGTAACCAGGAGTCACAAAGTGATACATACTTTAAAATTTAACTTCCAATGGAGCATTAACGTATATCGACTTTGTTTTCCTCTATTTATTATTTCGCGAACACTATTAAAGAAGCAATATTTCACCACCCAGGGGAAAATACGATACAGAAACGCGTCTGAAATTTAGCTAATTTGACTAGTTTACTACTAGTTTTTAGTTTCCGAGTCGTATCAGTTAAATGTTGATTATACGTCGGCGACGAATTAACACTCCGAGATATTTAGGAAGCCTCAAAATTCTGACGTCCCTATTTACCATTCTGATTATTTCAACGAAATCCTCTCGGACTTTGATTAATATTTATTATTATTATTTCTTAAATTCATGTGCTTGGAACAGCTACTAATAGCTAGAGCGCGGATAAATATAAGTTAGGTTACTATGTTTTTTATATTAAATTATATAAATTGGAACGATGGAGTATGATTAATTCGGATAAGAAGTTAGTTTGGTGCGGATCTAATTGAATTTAACTGAGGACATTCTGTAAGGATACGATTAACGGAAATATTAACATTATATATATATATATATATATATATATATATATATATTACATATTGGAGCCGATTTTTTCTGCAAAAGGTGGTTATTTAGTTGATTATGGCTGAGTCGGAGTCTGCTGATGACTATTTCGTCCCGACGTCGACTGAAGGGCGTATCCCAAGGTCGAATATTAGATTTAATTTGCCGAAGTTTATTTGCGGTCGGAACAGTTGTTGACTCAACAAAGTTGCCAGGACTTTATTCAAGTAGCGGGTGAAATCTGTAGTAGTCAGAAAACAGGACTGATCTTAGAGGCTTCTTTGGCTGCTCTGTCGGCCAGATCATTTCCAGCACTGCCTGGGTGACCGGGAATCTAGAGGAACGTTATTCGGCAATATATTTGAAGCTTGACTATTTCCTTAGTAATAAGGTTGTTTCTCATTGTGACAATCGGAGATGGCTTTTAGTGCGGCAACCGAATCTGATTTGATATTTTCCTGATCTGTAATATACTGGACTGCTAGGTATATTGCCTGTCAGCGGACAAAAATTGAGAGAATGTTTCAGGTAATGGTACCGTGTTATAACCGAGTCATCTTTTACTAATTTTTTTAATTATCCCCCAAGTATTCACTCGAGTTGTTAAACGGAAAATACGCTTACACTTTATACGATTTCAGTTTCGTATTCCTTAACCGTAGATTAATCGTCGATCTCGGCTTAATAATGGCTTAATAGCTGAAAAACTTTGTGTTCATATATTATATATATATATATATATACAAAAAAATGGCTTTGGAGTTAAGAAAAAAGCACGTTGTTACGTATGGTCCGTGTCGAAATACGCAGCAGAATCTTGGACAATGAACGTTGAAATCGAGAGAAAAATTAAACGCCTTCGAAATGTGGGCGTATAGAAAGCTGTTTAGGATTCCGTGAACCGATTTCGTTTCTAATAAAAATGTGCTGAATCGATGCAAAGTCGATAATCTGACTATCGTCCGAGATATTAAAGAAAAAACGGGAAAATATATCGGACACGAAATACGAGAAGGCATTTTATGATAGCGGTCCACAGGGGGGGGGATAATTGGAAAAGCAACAAGAATAAGGAAGAGGATGGAGTACGTAACAACGAATCTGGGTATTATAATGAAACGTACGAAATAATAAACGCATCTAGAAACAGGAAAATATAAGACGGCTAACGGTTATTGGCGCGCAACCTCCTGAAAGGAGACGCAACAAATTGATGATGATGATATATATATATCTCGATTTTAACTACTTTTTTGTTGTTTATTTATTTTTAAAAAATCACTATATTTCACATTATTCAAATTAAAAATTATTGTATTTAAGATTGATCCTTCATTATTTGCATCCGCTCGTGTTCTTGTATCGAAAGTTTTGTTCGGTATTTGTTTATTTTAGTAGACGAGATAATTATTCTTTTTCATCTTTCAGCCTTCGATAATCGTTCTGTTGGAAAACCATATCGAAGAACCGGTTTTCAATTTTCAGAAATTTTCCTAATTTTGATTTTAATATAAATGAAGTAAAATCGTGTGAAAATTCTTTTTATTTTACTTCGAAATAAGAATCGTGTATTAAATACGTTCTTAAAATACTCGCATGTTTTCCGATTTTTACGATCCTAATAAAATTTTCGAAATGAAAATTTATTAATTAATTCGTATTATACATTTTTTTTTTCATGTTATCTGAACCTGTAGATTGGTGGGCAACATGGCCTGCAACTAAACAGTCTTTTAACTTAACATAACTCTGTTCTTTTATTATGGCGTCCATAAATCCTGTTCTTATCGTCTTAATTTTCCATTTGCTTTTCCTTCTATCAAGTTCTGATTTGACGACCGATCGTATTGTGTTTACCATCTCCTGTTGTTTTACTATTCTTTCGAATACCTTCTTATTTGTGATGTATTTAAAGAAGAATTTATCGAATTCGATAACAAATTATAACCATCACGAAGAATACCCTCAGCTGCGAGATCCTCTATCCTATAAATAATAGCCGGATAAATTAAAACAGCGCCGGTACAATAATCGACATTGAGAAAAACTTTCATTTCAATTTCGAAGCAATAATGTCGATCAGTAGTTTGCAATTCGTTCGAGAGATTAATTTCATTTACCGAACGCCGGTGATGCTACCAGCGCCTGATTTAACGAAACCAAGCGATTCTTTCTAGGCCGAATTCAAACAAATCGGCCGGTAGATAATTCGTGTGCGCGTCTACTCGTTCGATTTAGTTAAACCACCCGGAAAAAACTTGCAACTTACGTGTGTTTAAACCGCTCTGAGACTAAACCAAAAAAAATCCGTGTTGAACACGGAGGGTTCGAAACATTCCGGAAAAGGAAACAGTTAGCCGGGAATAAAAATTCAGTAAAAAATACTAGAAAGCGGGCTTAATTGTAGCTCACTGCAGATTGTGTTTTAATTATATTATTATTATTATTATTATTATTATTATTATTATTATTAATATTATGATTATTATTACTATTTTTAAAACACATTTTTATTGTTGTTATTATTATTATTATTATTATTATTATTATTATTACTATTATTATTATTATTATTATTATTATTATTATTATTATTATTATTATTATTATTATTATTACTATTATTACTATTATTACTATTATTACTATTATTATTACTAGTATTAATTGCTAATTGTCGTTACTTATTATTTTTATTACTGTTATCAATTATTATTATTATTTTTGTTATTATTATGATGATTATTATTGCAATTATTCGCAACAGACTTGTTAGTTTGTTAGTTGTTCTACAAGTAAACAAAGAACAATAATTAGCATCCCTAGAATGCGGATCATTAATCTTCTTTAATAAGGTAATTATACATCTCCTCCTTCCGCGGTTTCTCTAACAGCTAGAAGGTGAACAGAAATAACAAAACGTTCGCAATTTTTTTTTAGAAAAAATAAAATAAAATAAACATAGCGCAGGGGTTTAACGGTTTTTCATGGTTCTCTTCCACCAATTATCTCCAGAAAAAAAACTTACAAAAAACAAAAAAAAAAATTAAAAATCAAAATTAAAATTGAAAACATATACGACCAAGCTTCCCGTATATAGTAGTCATCGGAATCATAGAAAATTCTACGAAGTCGTTCTAGCATATAATACGATGTATCCTGTAACAAAATTCGCACCAATTTAAAAAAATTAACCGAACCTCTGCGTTAGTATTATTACCGGTCGCATTAACCGCGCAAACGTATAAGTTCGTTCTAGAGCGCTCTTAATGAAAAAAATATAAAATGAAGATAAACTTAAATGAAACTAACAGTAATCATATGCGTGTAATGAAAAAATATAGACGTAACTGATCATCGTAATTCCTCAATCTTGCTCAGATTTGCAGACAGTTAATTTGAAATATCAGAATTCTATGGATAACGCAATTTTTTTTTTTATAATATTATATCCTGTTACTTGTACATCGTGTTGTATGTATGCCACCAGATCATCTGGCTGGAAAGCTGTCTAGGTCTTTGGAAGGAACGGGTCGACGGTATAAACATAAAGGGACACGTCCCAAATTGTGGTGCGTCGGCTCGAGGAAGGTGGAGGGCCTTCCAATAGTGAAATAAATTCACTGTATCTATTTGCACTTATATATATATATATATATATATATATATATATATAATGCCGCGTTCGCGTAGTTGCTAGAGTGCTCGACTGTCAACCATGGAGGTCAAAGGTTCGAAACCAACACGCGACAGAAAGTTTTCCATCGTCATACCGTTTGATGTAGCCTAATTTCTTAATGGGGTCCATCGCTAGATGCTAACCCCTAACAAGTTATTTCGCGTATCGAATTGCTGGATGGCTACCTGGCCAGTTGTAATTTTAAAAATTGAAGACGGTGACACTCCACTCCGTATATCATCATATGCGCGCGCATCTGCGTCGCATATAAATAGTGCCTTGAATACTAGCTTATTTTGCGCGTAAAAATAAACGTACAACTGCTAGTCATAACGTTCGCCAATGAACAATACGATGACGATATATATATATATATATATATATATATATATATATATATATATATATATATATATATATATATATATATATATATATATATATCTACAGTCGTATATTGATCATAATTGACGTCGTGACCATTATCCATTATGTAGCAATCAAATTCCTCCACAGTTGTCGATCATCTGCCGAGTGTACCAAATCTGGTATTGACAGTTTAACACGTCGGCATATTTGTTTCGTCCATCGGGTCATTGGCCGACCTTTTCTTCTATGTCCGTTCATTCTTCCTAGTGTGACTGTCCTGTCTAAGTCTCGTGCACGCATTATATGACCGAAAAATTTGTGCATTTTATCGCGTATGTCTTGTGACAATCGTTTATCTATATTAAGACGCTTAATGATCGAGACGTTCGTTTGTTTATCGTGCCATTTTATACCCAGCATTATGCGCCAGCATTTCATTTCAAATGCATCAATATATTATTTACCTTTGTTTTATATATATGTTTATATATATACATATATATACATATACATATATATATATATATATATATATATATATATGTATATATATATGTATATATATGTATATATATAAACATATATATAAAACAAAGGTAAATGTGTCGTTAAAATTTCCAAAAAAAAATTGAAAAGGATGAGAAAATGTATAACTGTTTGTAAATATGTTGTATTTTAATTATTTAGACGATTATTGGAATTTGATATGTAATAAAATTGACTTATAAAGAAGTATATATCTCAAAAGCGCAGTCGTGTCACGAATACTTCTTCAATTTTAGTCTTGTGTTAACGACCATCACATCGATGCACGAGAAATATTAGGCATTCGAAGAACTTATTTTTAATATCTCGAGATTAAACAAACCCAGACGCACTTCATACATACGAGGGATAAACAGAGAAATAGCTATAATATACAACGAATGTTTAAACGAATATGAAAACAACCCCTTCGCAACAAAGACAGCAGAACTGGGAGAAAAAATTCTACAGGCAATAGGAGAAACAAGACGTAAAATATGGATAGAAACTATTGAAAAGCTTGATATGACACGAGATAGCTTCGAAGCATGGAGACTGCTACGAAGATTAACAAGCGCAATAATACACATGTCAATATAACGCCAAACCAGGTTGCAGCGCAATTAATGTTAAACGGTAAAGCAGGGAAACGCCTGTTAAAAAATGCATTTGGTTAGTGATCCAAGCTGTGAAATAAATCACTATGCTATCCCTTCGCAGTAGATTAAATTAAGAAGCACTGAAAACCATCAAAGTAAAGAAAGCTGCAGGACACGATGAAATAATGTCAGAACAAATCAAATATTTGGAGATAGAACTTTAAAATGGTAAACTGAGCTGTTTAGCAATATAATATATATGAATAAATTAACGAAGACACGGAGAAAAACGCATCTACTTGCCTGAACAAAACTACAAAAAAATCGTCCAGAAAAAAAAAAACTACGGACCGATTTCGCCGCTATGCTGCATCTTTAAGCTATTTGAACATAAATCGTATACAACAAACGATAGATCACAATCGATTTAACCATTTGCAGCCCAATCATTGTTCATTACACAAAATGGTATGCTGCTTGCTATCTTTATACTAGCGATTATTATCCACAACATATAGCAATTGATATCATGCTGTGCGAAATTATGAATTTCAAACTTGGAATATTTCTAAAGCCCATTGGAATTCGTACACAGCAAAAGTCAATATCCAACTTCGTAAAATATCAAACGATATAAATGAATCATATCAATTATATCGTAAAAAAATAATACACAAAACTCTATTAAAAAAAAGTAAACAATACGCTGTACGGTGGTCTGAAAATTGCAAATTGTTAATAAAAAATAAAAACAGCCAACTATTGATAATGTAATAAAATTTTAAAAAGCCAGATCTGTTGCTCGGACCCGTATACGAGAAGCAAAATTTAATCACTGGAAAAAAACAATAAATGTTTCAACTCCACACGATAAATTATGGCAAAACAAATTAAGAAACTAACAAACAAACGCAACAATCCATCACAGCTGTGAAAGGTATATAACAGATAATAAATTAGAAATAGTTAATATTTCGGCTGAACATTTCTATACGGTATCATCAAATAATAATTATTCTGAGGAATTTTAAAAAATTAAATATTCAGAAAAAAATAACAAAACGCTTAATTTCGATTCCAAAACTGAGCAACTTTATAACGTTGATATAACAAATGATGAATTTAACTTGGCTCACAAATGCGCCAAAACAGCTGCTGGACCAGATGGAATTCATACAACCATGATCAAACATCTCAGATCCAGAATCAAAAAATACTATCCTGCATTTTTTCAATATATTGCGGCCCTATCACACCTTCCCGGAGAAGTGGAGAGATTCCTATTTAATACCAGTGCTCAAACCAAATAAAAATGTTTTAGATCCGGCTAGCTACAGACCCATCTCACTCACAAATACTCTCCATAAACTACTAGAATAATAACAGACTAATTTGGGAGATAGAAAACCAAAATTTTTTTTATACCTTACAATTCGATTTGAGGAAACAAAGAAGTACACAAGGTCTACTGATTAAGCTAACCTCTGAAATTCGAGAAAATTTAGTACATAATAAAATTACAACTGTAGTCAGTTTTGATTTATAAAAAGCTTTCGACAAATTATGGAAGCACTAAATACTACTATCTCTAAACCGATAGGGATTTAAGGGAAATTTGTCCGTATTTATAAAAAAATTTTTACATAACCGAAAATTTCGCGTCAAACTAAACAATTATATATCATATATAAAAATTCAAGAAAATGGTACCCCCCAAGGTTCTATAATTAGTCCTACATTATTTATAATAACCATGACAAATATCCAAAACAATATATGCCATCTCCAGTTAATTATTATATCTATGCCGACGATCTTTCAATATATTATTCACATCGCCAACTAAAGTTTATAGAATCTTTACTTCAAAACACCATAAATGATCTTAATCAATGGACCATAAGGGTTTCTCATTCTTTCCATCCATAACAAAACATATCTCATTCAGTACAAAACGTAATCACAATACATCTCACTTACAAATAGGCTCCGGGGAAATAATAAACACAGACAACTTACAGATACTAGGATTAACTCTAGATAGAAAGTTAAAATGGACATATACGTAAATTAAAAATAAACTGCAATCAAAAAGTAAATATGTTGGCTTAATCATTCATTTTGGGGATCGGATAGAGAAACTCTAATAAAATTATATAAATCGTATATATTAAGCAGATTAGATTATGGTAGCATATGATAGCGCCCCTCATACTACATTGAAAACCCATAACACAATTCAAAATACAGCCCTTAAAATAGCCCTAAAAGCCTTTCATACGCGCTCTAGTACAGCTTTGCATGTGGAAACAAACATACTACCTCTTAGTACAGAAGGCAAATATTAATGCTCAAATATCACACCAGATTACTTTCCCGTCCACTTAACCCGGTCTATAACATTGTAACAGCAAATCGATCTCACGACTGTTCAAACATAAATCAAAAGCATCCAAACCCCCAGCAGAGCGTACAAATAATTTACTAGAAACACTTCAATATTCATTACCAAAACTTAAAACAAACAATCTCCCTATACTGCCACCTTGGAAAAAATTTTCAGTTACCATAAACACCGAATTAATGAAGTACAAAAAAAAACTTAACCTAGAACTTTTAAAATATAAATTCTACGATATTCTCAAAGAAAAATATCCTGAATACATACAAATATACACCGATGCATCAAAATTTACAAATATTTTACTACTTACTTGGTAAATAACGAACCTTATATTTTTGATCTCCCTACAGAAACTTCCGTTAGCCGAAATTATAGCAATATAACCTTGAAATAGATTACAATTCACAACCAAATAAATATCTAATATGTACAGACTCATTTAGCGCATTACAACATATGCAACACCAAATTCAAATTACAAACACCGACTCTATCAATCTAAAATATATCATCCATAAACTAACTTCGACAAACAACCAGCTGGCATTTATATGGACTCCGGCACACTCGGGAATTGCAGGAAACGAAGCCATAGATATAGCAGCTAAAACGTATAGATCTAAATACAGTTAAATCCATACATACGTTCGACTTGATTCATATCGCAAAAAACCACACAAAACTATATTAACGACATTGGAAAACTTACTGCACTCACACACACACCTTTATTTCGTTTTTTTTGGACTTCACCAGCTGTTATCGGAGAAGTAGGAACGTTTGGTGAAGTTTTTTTTTATCGTCAGGAAAATTTAATAAACACTGTACACTTTCTTTTATGTGTCTTGGCATTGTTAGGATTTCAAAACTTCTTTTGAGCCACGGTTCAACAAGCTCCGAATACAGTTGCTTTGTGTAATTTTGACGAAGTAGAAGCTTTTAGTCGCTACTGAAGTTTCGCGGTGAATAACATAACTATTTATGCCAGCGATACCAAAAAAAAACACACACATCGGACATTAATTTGTTTTCCCGCTGCATAACATACTCGAACACATCTGTTCAAATATGCCGACACCACCTTTAGTTTCATTATAGAAACGAATCATATTTGATCTATTAATGGCTTGATCTACTGTACCATCCTCGTTGCAGGATGATAAGTATACGATCTTACTTTGGACTTACAAGATTGATCAGAAATCCGTCATAACCGAAAATAGACGTTCAACATTTCTAGAACACGTTTTTTCATGTGTTCCGGAATTTCGGTTTTATCTGATCTTAGTGTACCTACAATAGTTAGTTCACATGGTTATTTCAGCAAATCCTTAACTATTGATACTGTAGTAAACGAATTGTCAAATGCAATATTTCTTTTTGGCCCGTGTATTTAGTCAGTTCCTTTACAAAGTATTCTCCCAAAGGTACAGTATTCCCTTTTCCCAATGTGCTACAGCGTCTTACGTGTATTTCGTGGTATTATCACACATTATTACTATTTATATACAATACCTTGGTAGGATTATTATGAATATATTCAAAACCTACATTTTCCTCTACATCTTAAAAGCTGCTCAATCAATAGTAATGTAAGTACCTGAAGAACTAAATCCCGTACCTATCTAATCGGTGTAAATGAATCTAATGCCGTTTTCTGTGGGTGGTGAAGTCTGTCATCAAAACGGAAACGTCCTACTAAAAATTCAAACTGTATACAAGATACATATCAGTTGCCACAATATGAAGGGTTGAAAAGTTCGACAGAATTTAGATAAGTGCACGAATTTCCAAAATATTCGTATCATTCTGCGTAGCAATAACTTTGTAATTCTGTTTTCTAACACTAATTTCAATGTTGCTCTATTTTACAATATCTTCCAAAATATCATCTGAAAAAAAAAAAAACGAAAATATCTCATCTGGTCTCGCAGATTACCTTTGAAGTCTTTTAGGACATCTATGCGTACAATGTTTATTTCAGATTCCCGAGATAAAATTGGACTATTTACTGTTTTCCAGGTATACCCTTTTTGCTACACGTAGTATTTTCATTCAACTGAATAATGGTACTTTGTTCAGTTGGGACAAGTGATGACCATTCCCGTGGTACTGATATGGAAGTTACATTCTCAACGTCAGCATCAAATAACTCATCATTCATGTCGCTCTGTATACGTGATCATGTTAAACTAGTTGACCTTGCTTTGATCGCTCTATCAGGTGTACTCCCGTTAGAGCTAGAAGTGTACTGTCGCGCTGTTATGTTCGCATTAAGGTATAACGCAAAGCTGACAGAGAGACATATTCTGCTTGCACAATGATGACTCGTAAGTTTGTGGTGTCAGGGGGTGGGTTGTACGATCAGTCACCTTTTGAACGCACAAACAGATATACCTGAAAGTATTTGCCGCCGACCAAACTCAACTAAGGAAATTGTCTTCGGCCGGTATAACAAAATTACAGAGCTGGATAGATTTCTTCTGTCAGAAATCTACCTGGTCAATTGGCCGGAATCTTCACAAAAATGTCCCAAATACTAAAGATATTAACTAACATTATTATTTTCGACCGAATAATGGATATCTTCTCGGATTTTACTTAATCACCCCGTTGCAGTTATCCTACAGTTGATTTATTGCCTACTTACGCTGTAGTTGTTTATTAAGGATCCGCGGTATGTGTGCGAACTTGTAGATCCTGTAGCCAATTCGGTTTCCTTAATCCGACCTTTTTATATATGTATTATCAGTGTATATATATATATATGTAAAATTATTTAGGTAAACGCCACGATTTGGATTATAGTTCAGAACTGGAACAATTTACCTCTTGCCCCTACTATTACGTTGGTCATATTTTATTTTATCAGTACCGAATTGTAATTTGTTAACCCCCCCACCCTAAGTAGATATAAAATGTTTTCTTCTTCGTTGATATATTGTTACGACAGATAGCGACACTAACGCGACTTGTTTTCGGTAAGTTGAAAAACTCGCGATAAAAAAATAATGATAATGATAAAATAAAATAAAAAACGGACGCCGCGCTAAAAGAACATTAACAACTACAGCGATACTTTAATATCATTACCGGCTCTCTATATAGCGACGTTGTAGCCGTCCTAGTGTAAAGATATTTGACAATTTTGCTCTTCAGTTTGTCCGGACGGTTAAATTAAAAATTAAAGCGACGCTATCTTGTACGTATCTTTCCTAATATAAGCTTTTTCGGTTTTCATTAATAATTAAACGAATATTCTTAAAGTTCCAACTACGAAAGTGTTAGGCGGGGTAATGAGAATGGATCGAACTTTGTGAACTTTTACTAAAATTTCCGTCACATTCCTTTACTTTGTGTCACTCTACGGTACGAAAAGTGCCTAATGAAATAGACTCCTCCCTATACCATCGACGATAAATATTATGTATATATATTCAATTCAAAAGATGGACTACCGAACTTTATTACTATAATTACTAGCTTGTTCGATATATATATATAAATGTATATTTATATTTTAAGGATATATGTGTATATTTATACATAATTCTACGTTTACGCGTGTTTTTAACGTACGATTTAAATAAATATAGGTACGAATTTTGTATATTAAAGACTCCGATTAACTTCAGTATCGAATCCGAATTAATAATAATCATTTCATCGATAAAATATACATTATATAATTTTATTGTTGTACAGGTCCGATTGTAGATGTGCAAGCCGTATTAGGCGATAGCGCGTCACTACCGTGTGACATCAAACCGCCTATCGACGGCGATACGGCCATATTGATTTTATGGTATAAAGGAATAGAAGAAAGCCCCGTATACAGGTAAAACATATTTACTATATATATATATTATTTAATTTTAAAAATAATACCAAACTTGTAGTCGAAAAATTTTGTAGCGGTTGCGTGAAACATCGAATTTATTGTCATCGATAAAATCAAAAATAAGATATTTCAAGTTTCTCGAAAACAAACAAAAAATTTTGATCAAAGTAGACATAAGCGATTAAATTTGTGCAAATACAAATTTCGTAACCGATATACCTAATTTTAATTTTTTATATAATGTGGAATGTAGTGATTTTTTATAAAAAATCAATTGAAAATTAGTTAAATCACTAATATAAACCTACACAAACAGATATATTAATACCAAATGATTCATTTCACCCAAAAATGCATAAATTAGCAAGTTTAAGAAACTTTATTAATAGAGCAAAATCAATTTTAACAGACAAAGATAAATTGAATAAAGAAAAAAACATTATAAAACAAATAGCAATAAGCAACAAATATAACCCTATTATAGCAGATCAAATATGGAATAAAACTAAAATCAATATAAATACAGAAAACAATAAAAAGAATTATTTAGGTTCTATAAATTATGTAGGAAGTTATACATATAAAATAATTAAAATATTTAACAAATATAACATCGATTTAGCAATAAGAAACAATAGTACATTATTAAAATCAATTAATAATAATAAAATAAAAAATAGAAATATATTAAAAAATTCAGGAGTCTATAAAGTAAATTGTAATCAATGTGAAAAAGAATACATGGGAGAAACAGGTAGACAATTCATAACAAGATTTAAAGAACATTTAAATTCATATGCAAATAATGATGAAAAATCGTTGTTTGGAAAACATTGTGTAGAATTAGAACATAAAATAAATAATATTAATCTAAATTATAAAATTTTACATATAGAAAAACACTACAAAAAAATAAAACTACTTGAAAAAATGGAAATTATAAAAGAAAGGGATAAAAATAAAAATAGTTTATTAAATTCAATGGTAAATTTTGATGAAGAATTAATTTTAAAAAGTATATTGTAAAATATGTTGTAATTTTACTGGCTATTAATTTTTATTATATAATATAAGTATTTTTCAATATTTAAATTATTATCTGGCTATTGTTTTGTAAATTTTATATATTGATAGTTGATTGTGTTGTTCACCGCGGTCATTATCAGATTTTTAATATTTATTTTCATTTTATTTGTAAAATTGTGTTTTTTTTTAAATTTTGTGGTTGTATATTTTTATATTTTATATTTTACGTTTGGACATCATACATCGCAATAGTAAATGAAAAATTTGAAATTCCAACAGTATACAACTTTTACAGAATCAGGAAAATAATATTGAAGAAAAAATTAATATAAAAAAACTAAATTAATAAACAAATATATTGATATTAAATTTCAACAAATCAAAAAAAAAAAAATAATAATAATAAACCGACAGAAGCAGACATCGTTTTTGGATCATATTTTCACAATTACCATCACATATTTTTAAGTAATTATATTTAATTTATATTTTTAAAATTATGATTTTTTAAATTTTTCACTTGATAATGGCGTAAATGCCGAAAAGCTTTGTGTTTTCCTTAAGAAAATAAATATTAGTGATTTAACTAATTTTCAATTGATTTTTTTGATATACCTAATGATAACTTTATAGCAGCTTGAAATAGTAATGAAACAATTTTGTTTTAAAATTTTGAAGGAAACATTCAGAAACCAAAAATTTAAGAGCGATTCAATATGTATACGCACACATACGCACACATACACACGTCGATATATATATATATATATATATATATATATATATATAAATAAATAAAAAACTCTGTGCCTCACGACGTAGGGAAGAATTGAAACAAAGACGTTTTCCAAAAAATACACTTTTTTTTAAATCAACTCACGATTCGTACAAATTTCACAAAGAAAATGAACGTACTTTTATGCTTGACTCGACGTGGCGATGACTCAAATGTTTTCGTTCTCAAATCTACGTCGTACATGGATCCTTCGCGCAGCGAAGATTTGAACGAAATAGCGGATAGCGGTGTACTCATACGTAAGAGAAAGAATACGAAAGCGCAAAAAAAATTTACGTGTGTGTGTGTTTATATATATAAAGAGAGAGGTTAGGTTGGAACGGGAGGCAAGAAAGTTATGCACTTAAACGTGTCTGTCATAATTTCTGGACATGTTTATATGTATGTATGTAAACTGAGTATACACCTATATGAGTACAACATGCTTGAAAGAGAGGAGAAGCCTATTCTCTATATATAAGGCGCCAGTAGCAGTTTCACTTCAAAATATAAATGTACATAAGCGGAAACCAGTTATAAACTTGACAAAATCGAATAATATAACGATGATCCGTATTTTAGTTCAGCTGCTGGAGGAAGGTGCTCATTAGGTTCAGTCCATGTTTCGCGAATTTTCTTCATCCATTCTTTCTTTCAGATATTATGTCGAGCGGTTTCCGGGCTTATACTGTTAAACTGCCATAAAACTGTTGCGAGATTTAAACCTTCATTCAGATGGTTTATGTCCAAACATCATATGTCGGCTATCCGTTACTTATTTGCTCTTTTCAATGCTGGCAAGAGGCACGTAAGAAACCTTCACGTGGTGCCTTTGGTAATGACGACTTCTATTTACAAATTTCGTCGACTAATTCTTAAAACACAGGAAAAGGAATCCAAGATTAATATACAAAATGATAATTTTCAATTCGTTCTTTACATTAAAAATCTCTTCCAACTTAAAAAAACAAAACAAAAAAAAACGTAAATGTAAGCCTTTTCGCAGATGGCGCAGCTCTATGCGTATTGAATAACTCGCTGAATCGACGTGGCGTTTGTCATTTTTTTATTGTTTCCCTTTTCCTATGCCTACCAGAAGTAGTTTTTCGGAACTATCTTGCCGTATAATGTGGCCGAAGTATGTAGCTATTCGTCTCATCACTGTATCACATAGACGCATTTTCCGGACGGATTTCATTTAGGATTGAGACGTTTGTTCTTTTTTTTAGATCCATGACACTCTGAGCATTCTTATCCAGCAGAACATTTCAAACGCATTTGGATGTCTGTTGTTTTTAACGTCCAGCATTCCGATGCGTGTATAAAAAAACAGAGAAGACAAGTGTTTCCAAAAGACGCGTTTTGGTATCCATCGTGATGTCGTGACTCTTTCATATCTTTGTGAGTTGACCTAGTGCGAGCTTAGCGACTCCTATTCGTCTTTTAATTTCTTCTGTCGAGGTTCCATCTCTTGCAATTATGGATCCTAGATATACGAACCTATCAACTACTCGGAGGTTGTCCACATATTGTAGGTTATCGGATTTATTACACCTTGATTTAAAATTCGATCGGAAGCTAAATTTTACTCTGCGTGTTAACTACGCGTACAATTATGAAACGTATTCTCCGCCTTCGTGCCTCTTTCCTATATATTAATAAATAAGTCATCATCATCCCGTTGTATCGTTCGTCGCCATGTCGTGAAGAGTTTCTTTTTTTACGTACAAAATTATGGCATTCAAGGCACTATTTTATGCGATTCAGATGCGCGCACATATGATATTATACGAATTGGCGTGCCGCTTCCTTCTCCCTGATAATTAAGAATTAAATAATGATGAAAACTTTCGTCTACTTCAAGACTGCTCTTTAGCGCCGACATTATTTATTGGTTTTACAAACATCCTTACGCACGTTGTAGATTAAAAAAAAAAAATACAGGAACGCGCCATCGAGATACAGTATCGACTGACAGAAGTCTTTTTCTGGATTATGACGATTAAAATCAAAACCTAAGCGTCATACAGTTTATATATGAAACTAGCGCTATAAGGTCTGCTCGCTTGTTTTAACTCTGCACACAAAGATACGAATATTAGCATATCGTCGGAAAGGCGGACTTGTTAGCGTGGACGGTAAGAAGAAATTGAAGTCGTGTTATACACGTTCAGATGACAGATATTGAAAAGGTTGACAATTTTCCATGCCCGAAAAGTATCATAATTTGGATATATTGAAATTCAGCATAGATACTGCGACGCATTTCCATAATATAATATAACTGAGTTTCGTACAACGAAATTTACGTACAAAATAAGTTAAAATTACACGCACCAATAGTGGCGCACCCAGGATTTGTATATATAAACGATCGTGATGAAACAATGCCCAAAATACCCAATCAATGACCATTTTTTTCTTTGTGTTG
Organism: Coronaproctus castanopsis; assembly: GCA_032883995.1. Lineage (NCBI taxonomy): Eukaryota > Metazoa > Arthropoda > Insecta > Hemiptera > Monophlebidae > Coronaproctus > Coronaproctus castanopsis. The sequence goes on from CM065053.1 coordinate 5,495,545, forward strand.
CACAGTCAGCTGGATTTTCAATGTTATTAGCAGACAGAATGTAGCGAATATTTTCTGGAAGTGTTTTTTGCAATCTAATCTGTTTTGCATGCTCTTCAAGATGAGATTGATAACGCTGTTTCAATTATTCTCTTCTGTTTCAATTATCATATTAGCTGGGAAATTGTTTGGAGCTTCCAAGTTATGCGCCTTGTTAATATGTATTTTATACTTTTCTAAGCAATCTAGGCGGGGCTTAATCCCGTTAGCACACTATATATATATATATATATGTGCATGCATAGAGCGATAGAAAAGAGAGAGACGAGAAAAAGTAAATGTGCTCCAAAAACCAGAGCTAAAATGAAAATAAAATGTGAACACAATTTTATAATAGTTTTCCCGACTTAAGAAAACTCGGTGCTATCGGTAAATTAAATTAAACGTGTAATTTAAAAGAAAGGATGCTACAAAAAGAGAATTCCCTGCTGTGAGAATATTTTGCAAATTAAACTTAGTAGGGTCGAATCGTACGTTTGCTGTTGAAACTGCAGACGACCAAGTAAATGAATATTAAATAATTCGTTACTACTACGAGCGGACTTTTGAGGCGGGTGAAATGTGCGACGACTCGATAATTATCGCGAAACGCGTAACAGTTTGCCGCACTTTCCAGGAAAAAACACGACAAGAATTTCCGTCTGTTCTAGCGTTTCCTAACGAAAGTCGGAATTTTTAACCGATTTCCATTGAGTTTTGTTCCAGTCGAAAGTTTAAAAGAACAATTTTAAAACTGCGTACACACGCTCGTTTCGTCGTTTACACCTTTTTATTTATTTATTTCATTCACATTTGTTCTCTTTCTCTATGTCATGTTTCCGTCCTTGTTTTTCTCAATTTCATCTAGAGTATTCCGTTCTACAACGTTTGTTCGATTTTCCATTTCGAATCGTCTTCAAATAAACATTTAATAGATTTCGACATTAATCACCATATTATATAATATGGACACAAATATTGTATATTGTTTGCCTATCTGGCAGCATCTAATGGACACGTATCACGTTATTTATTATTAATATTATTATTATTCCATAGATTTCATTAATATATTGGGTATAATTTTTATGACGATATCTAGTCAATACAGTAGAGCCCTATATCCGTTGTTTGTTCTACAGGTACATAGTTTTCACATCGCGGTACTTCCAATATGTCCGATGAATATGCAATATACGCCGTAGTAATTAATATCTATACATTAGTACATAGTACTTCTAGGAGATGACGATAAGAATATAGAACCTACAACGAAGAAAGTATTAATCAAAATTAATTGACTCCGATACATTATTAAAAAAACAGCGGTAAAATTATAAATACGAAAAGCTGAAAAAATTAAAACACTGGCCATCAAACAATCCGGACTAATTGCTAAAATCGTGAAAGAAGCTGCAATCAAAATGCGCCACCAACAAAAAGTGTATGAATCAAAAAGTAATTACACACCCTGCATTGATCTTCTTTTTTTATTATTAATACAGCGCATAAAGAATACCGGAAAGCTACTTGGGATAATCCTCACAATGTTGCACAATATAAACTGCTTCAGCCTGAACTTCCTCGTCTCTACGTTGGTTCTAGTGTATAGAAATACAAGTGGGTCTTCTGCTACGTGATTTTTACGTAAACTACGTTTTGGTAAAAATCGTCTACCGGCTACGCTTTCTCAAATGCATGTCGTTGTTTCTCCGTCGTTCTGTTCACATCCTTCAGATATCCACTGTATCGCAGACGCAAATCACATTTTATGTTTGCACTATTTATTTTCTAACGATGATATTATTGCGTCGTCGATCATATTCGAACCCGGTACCTTCCGCGACTGTGTTCTTAATCTGCTATTCCGACGACTGCATAATTGGTACGAACGTAAATTTATTAAACAAGTATCTTTACGCTAAAATGTCTTTAAGCTGTGCCCCTGGGGCGCATTTTTTTCCGTTATGAAACGTTTTCCTCGGTTAGTCTCGAGGTTCGTCAGTTTAGTTCCTTAGTTATTAGGTGGCGAAATTTTTAGTTCAGGCGTTACGTTCGATATGTAATTTAAAATTCGATCTCGCTTAATAAAGAAGGTCGACTCGTGTTTCGCGAGTCGATTCATTGTTATACCAGGAGTCTCGTCGTTTAAACTAATCGTCGCGGTTAACCGCGAGAAAGTTTAAATTTTCGATAAACTTAAAGTCGTTACTTGCTCGCGCTCGTTAGAAATTTTTCTTTAATCCGACTTGTTCAGGCGTCGCCCGAGGAAACGACTTTAATATTTTCCGAATTTAACGAACCGTCTAAATAAACTCCACATTTCCTTTTTTTTTGTATTTTATTTTTCCCTTTCGACCGACTTTACACGGAAGAAGCGGTAGGTGTAGACTTGAAAGACGAACTAAGGAAGATAAGAAGGCGAAAATTAAATAAAACGAGAAAAAGTTAAATAACGCGGCAGAAACAGATAAATTAATGAGTAACAAAGCGAGCATTACCTCTTTCATCTGCTAGTTCTCTACGCACGTATACTACATATTTACGTTATAACTTTATTACCTCCCTCCGCCCACACCTCTAGTTAAATATAATTCCGAAATTTATAATTCAAATCGAATTATAACACGCTTGTCGCCGATATGAAAATGCACCAAATCGTTCGTAAATTCCTCGTGACCTACGCGCCCCATTTACAATCGGGTCGCTCTTTTATATTTTCGAATTTTTATTCTTAACATTATACGCGTATTAAAATTCGGTTACAAAAGAGAAGTTAATTATGAAATAATTATATATATATATCACGATATCACGATATGCCTATATCAACACATTGCTGGGTGTAGGCACTTTTCCAACGACTCCAATCTTGTGCGGCTCAGATTCAATTGATTCCTGTACATTTAACAATCTCGCCACCTAGCCATAGGTCTTCCTCGCGGACGCCGGCTGCCAATGGGGGGCCACCACTGTAATACCCGATTAGTCCATCTCTCATCTTTTTGTCTTGCTAAATGTCCGGCCCATTTCCATTTTAGCCTGGTGATCCGCTCCACTGCGTCTACCAATTTCGTCTGTTCCCTAATCCATGTAATCGTCTTGCTATATATACAATCGCAGGAAAAAAAAAATGTAAAAACCTGCAGCGTAAAAAAGAATGAAAAAAAAAGTTATTTAATGCCCGTCATTGCTAATGGAATTTAATCATTATTATATACTTCTCGTTAGGTTGTATTTTTAACCCATTTCAGTCGTAAAGTCTCCTCTATATGATGCATAAATTTTTAATGCGTATTTTGGTTAATAACGGATATTTGATCGGCGTTAAATGATTCAGTTCCGGAAATATCTGTATAATACGTTAAATATTATCCCGTCGTCTGAAAAAAATTTCCTAGATTTATTTTCTTGAATTATTTCGTAAATTTTAAAATGTGTAATTTTCTACAATATATATATATATAATGTGAAAGAGTTATATAACATTAATTGAATAATTTCTTTTTTTCCTTTTCGACGCATTTACAGAAAAAGTTTTCCCCCCTATTTCTTCTTTCTACTTCATAATGATCCTATTTATTATTAATTGCTATTTTAAAATGGGTTTTTTGTTTAATTAATACCATAAAAAATAAAAACTATAAACACAAAACGCCCTAACTGGCCAATTTTGGATGTTTTAAAAAAAAATGAATAATTGCATTACGTTTTTCGGAAATGTTTATATTAGTTTTGAGTTATAATATTTTACGCGATTTTCTAAATATGAAACCCTCCAGTGCTAGAAGAAAAATAAGTAAGCTGAGGTTCCTGCGTGATCTTTACAACGTTCGCATAAATGACGAGTATTTACTATGTTCAATGTGTTTGTAGTACGTGTTTTCTCGTAAGCGTGTGTTACTCATAAAAGAAATTAGACATAAAATTACAAAAACTAAATTGACTTCTTGACAGGTACACTAGTTTGTCATTAGAAAACAAGCTCCTAGTATATAAAATAGTTATAAAACCCGATTGGACATTTAATGTTGTGCAAAAGATGTACCCATAAATAGGATCCAACCATTTCAGAATAAGGCCGTAAGACTCCGATCACCTCGTTACCCTGGTACGTATATCTGATCGTAGTTTGCACCGAGACTTGAATATTCCATATGTAAGAGGACGAGATCAAACGATCTGTTAATATATATAAGTCGTTTTGAGATGCGTGAAAACTCACTGGCAATTAATCTACTTGACACTAGTCTCGATGTTCGTCGGTTAAAACGTACTCGATTGTATATGACCTACCCCAGAAATGCTATAATACAGTGGGGTTTTTAAACCCTAACAAGTTATTTCGTGTTCCAGTCCAATTGTTACATGGCTGGCCAATTGTAATTTTATTTTTTTTTTAAAAACTCTCGTACAAATCTAGATTATCCATCTTACGTCTATTTAATTAAACATTCGTCCGCAGATAGATATATTCGTTTTGATAATGAATTTATGTAATAATAATTTTTTTTTATTTATACATTACACTTATACATGTGTAAAACTATAAGGAAATTGGACACTTTTTCTTCAACCCCGCATAACTTTTGGGCTAATCCAGATAGGGGAAAAACTTTGTCGCTACAAATCTACCCACTAACGATAAATTTTTTTTCTTTTACTCGCGTTGGCGCCTGTATTGTTTTAGGTATGCAGCGAAAATCGTTTGGCGGCGCTTTTCTGCAGATAAAGTACATACGGATGGATATTCCTGGATAACTCTGCGGATATTGGTCTGATTTTAGCAAACCTTTTTTGGTTTTGTTCGTAATCATCCCCCAAATACTTAACCCCCCGATAGGTAGCCCCTAGTTTTTAAAACTCTTTTATTTTTTATTCCTTTTTATGTCGATTCTTACTTTTCAGTAAGTCATATTTTGTTCCCTATTTATTTGACTCCTGTATTCCTTCTATGCGAATAATATGCGCATATATATTCAGTAGTCCTGTTTTTTTTTTACACTTATGTAAAACGATATGTGTTAATCCGGGGGTCTCGGGGAATTATTTAAATAAAAATACAGGTGTATGATATTTGTCTTTTTTGTTGCGTTTGAGTTAATAATTAACGTGTTGTGCGAGTTAAGTTCGTACTTTTATCATTATTCCGTAAGTACATACACTGTAATTGGTGCTAATGTATATCCCGTAATATTGCCGTGAAGAAATAAATATTAAATTTTTAATCTTAACAGTATTATTATATTCGAAACTTTAAATATTAATCGCTTTTCCTTAATTGAGATAATCACAAATTACTTCCCATACTATTAAAGTATATGCCTCGCCTGACTCTATTTTTAGGTCCATAATGTTGCTTATACGCAATAAATCCTACGATACGTTATATACGCTACGAAAAAACGTTGCTAATATGCAACTTTATGCATTTTAGAGTGATTTTTGCGAGAAATTTTTTAATCCTGCGTTTTCAGCTATAGGTTTTTTCATAATTCTATGCACCCTGTATATATATATATATATATATATATATATATATATATATATATATATATATATGTATGTATAATATACTTCGTAAAAATAGAAACTTTTTTTTATTTAGGCTCGTGTATTAGTTAACGCGTAATATTCCATGCAACATCTAAGGGTTCCCGAAATCAAAAAATAAATATTCCACGCATTGTATATTCGTGTTAAGTCCAACAAAACCGATAATATATTATTAATTTATGTGTAAAAATTTACGGATTGTTTTAGAAATCGCGCGTTATGTATGTATTCTAATAGATTAATTTTAATTTCATTCTTAAACCAAGTCGTAATCGTGTTGCGTATGTGTGTGTGTTCTTTAAATTTTTTTCCAGTGGACGTCGGAATCGTTAATTTGACCGATTCGGAGTTTTATTAAGCGAGAAGTTAAAAAATACGTGATTAAAATACGTCCCGAAGAAAGAGTCAACTAATCGTGCGACGACTAGATAAACGGTGAAAGGGATTAAAAGATAAAACGAGATAAAAATTGCGAATAGCGACAATGATAAAATATTTCCGAATGTACACAGAGAAACGAATAAAGTTTAAAAGGGAATAAAACCAAACCGTTAAATTACTCTCACCAGTCAGTCAACCGAGATAAAATTTTTACAATTTATCCTGCTTGAAATAAAATGGGTTAATAAAAAATTCCATTCTCGTAATCCGACGACCGTCATTGTTCTAATGGTAACGATGATAATTTTTAATTTCGGCGATAGTCCTAGTCTGTCTTCTATTTTTCTTTTCATTCCTAAATCTTTTTGTCGAATTTTTTTTAAAAAAAAAAAGGTCGATTGTAATTCGCGAATCTCGAAAGTATAACGATATTAACGAGAGAGAACATTTTATACTTATCGTCTAGGTTAGTCGATTTTAACATATACGAATGATCTAAAAAAAAAAATTGGCTAATCGACGTCTTTTTCGAGCCCAAATAAATAAGTAAGAATTATTATTCACCAAATGCCTTATCGTTGCAGCCGTTGTATCCTGTTAGTAGTCTCCGAAGTTCTCGATATTTTTTTATATTATCGTATACACTAGTCATTCTATGTGTACTCGATCTTTCTCTCGGCCTTTTGACCGCGACTTGAACACATCAATTTAATATTTTTTATATTACGTCTTATTACATGTCCTAGCAGTTTTATTTTCCGCAAACTTCTTTTTTCTCGTATTCCTTCTAAGGTGCATTTTTTTTGCTCGCTTTTTTTCATTCCGAGACGTTTACCAAGTCCACACATCACCGCTGAATCCAGTTTATTTATTTCCCGCGCTGTTACGCATCGATTTTCACGACCGCAATTAAGCACACACCGAACGACGTTTTTAATTTTTTTTTCCGGATGTCTATACTAACATTCTTGTTGAAGTGAAACTTCTATTAGCGCATTTTATATTAACCTGTAAAACGAGCGAGCGAACGTGCCAAAGGCTTATACATATAAACACATCCTAACAGTGCAGTCCTCTCTTTCCAGCATGCTGTACTTATATACATGCATATTCAGTTTACATACATACAAACACGTACAGAAATTATTACAGACATGCGTAAGTTCGTGTGTACATCGGCATATATTCTCTCTCTCTCTCTCTCTCTCTCTCTCTCTCTCTCTCTCTCTCTCTCTCTCTCCGTATATATATATATGTGTGTGTATGTGTGTATATATGTATATTTATACCCATATATATGTATACGTATGCCTAAAAATTATTTAATCGTCCCTTGAGCATGCACGCACAGTTAGCCGTTATTTCATATATATATATATATCTTTAAATCGTTGGTCCCTAGTAGGGATATCGTGACATCGAAATGCTTTATAAATTGGACGTCAGTAATTTCCGCCATCCATTTCTGTTGTGTGCGCCATGCACACGGTCACTGAAACTCATCCCGGTAAATTTTTGAATCTCGTCTGACCATCTTAGAGACACACGACCGCGACGTCGTTTTCCATTCAATTTTCCCTCGATGTAGAGTGCCTCCATTCCATTTGGTCGGACAATGTGGCCAAAAAACCGTCCAATCCTGATCCGCACTTCCGTTAGTAGACGTTTAGGTTCGCCCACCTCCTTCAACATTGATTCATTGGTCCTTCTGGCCGTCCATGGAACACGTAGCATACTTCTCCAACATCACAATTCTAGGGCTTCGATGCGCTTGCCTTCTGTCCTGTGTACTGACCAGGTTTCAGCAGCGTACAAGAATATCGAAAATATCAACGACTTGACAAGTCGAATTTTAACATTCCTATTTATATTTTGGTCACTTTTACTAAATGACCCATCGCGAGTTTGGTTATTTGTATGCGGTGTCTTAGTTCAGCTTTACATCCTCCCGTGTTCTCGACAATTGACCCTAAGTATGTAAACTTGTTCACCACTTCTATACCATCTATTTAGTTGATGTTCGGAGAGTTATGCTGGGCTCGGTTAACTATCATTATTTTAGTATTTTTCTTATTTATTATCAGGCCATATTGTGCACTGATTTCTACCAATCTTTTTGCAGTAAACCTGTTATATTTGCGGTACTCGTGGCTATTAGGATAGTATCGTCAGCATATCGGTGGTTTGATATTTTACATCCACCAACTGAAAAACCATTATTCCACTCTATGGTTTCTTTACCATCATTGTCATCTCTCCTCGTGATATATTCTGTATATAAATTAAAAAGAAGTGGCGAGAGCAGACATCCTTGTCTGACACCTCTTTCTACGCTGAAGTTATCCGAATAAGTTGTTTTTCCCATTCTCACAGTAGCTGTATTCTAGTTATATAGTTTTGCGATTAATGAGATCAGGTGCTTTGGCGCTCCCATTTCCTCCAGAATCAACCATAATTTATTCCACTGGACACAATCGAAAGCTTTATGATAATCCACAAAACACAGGATCACTTCTGTGTTATATTCCCTCGCCTTCTCTATTACTTGGCGCACATTGAGAATTTGTTGCCTTGTGCCTCTGACCTTCATGAAGCCAGCCTGTTCCGGTGGGATTTGGCATTCCATCAAAGCATACAGGCGGTTAAAAATTATTCCGAGCATTACTTTGCTCGCCTGTGGTATAAGGGATATTGTTCGGTAGTTTTCACATTCTACAGCTGATCCTTTTTTTGTGAATTGGGATATAAATAGACTGACACCAGTCTGCTGGCCACTGTCCAGTTTTCCATATAATATTACAGATCTTATGCGTGGCTTCTCTTATTTCATTTCCTGTTAGTTCCTCGTTAATAAATTGCCGATAAATAAGCATTAACTGCGCTAGTAACAGGCTAAAAAAAAATAATGAAATTAAATTATAAATAATATTTTTTTTCTTCGCGAACGTGTCTGTAAACATAATAATGAATATCGTAATAAATTAATTAATATCAAAAAGTACTGCTCCAAGTGCTTTCTTGGTGATACAAATTTATTTCGTTTAAATTAATTAATTGATAATTAAAATTAAAGTAAAACATACTGAACAAATATAAAATCATTCTAGGCATAAGTACTTATATACATTAATCAAATTTACTTAATGGTACTTACGACGTATTCAGATCAATATGAATTAATAACACTCATACCACACACACACACAATATTTTTAATTTACGCATCAATATGAATCTAGAAACATATAAATATATAAGCACATATTAATATGTAGTAACATATACACACATATATTGACACATAAATATACATATTTATATGTACATATATATATATATATATATATATATATATATATATATATGCATATACGTATAACGTATACATCAATATAACGAACATTCATATGTGGTATATAAGAATAATCTGAATAATTATGCAACGTACATTTTTGTGATTATAAGGACAACAATTATTCTTTTCCTGCCTTAAATAGATAAAGTAAAAAATAAAAGTAAGTAATAATAATAAGATAATAATTTTTCTTTTTGATGCTTTATTTTAGAGTTTATCCGTCCTATACATCGGTGCTCACCCGATAGCTATGACCCTAAACTAAATCCACTAGTTTACTACGCGTTTATCTTCTCACATCATTGGAAGTGATCAACACGTGTTTATCCAAGTTGTTGTCCTTCCAGTCTACCTGCGTATTTACGGTCATACTCATTTATAATATCACATAAAAAATGTCCAGACCTTCATATAGAGTTGCGTCGAACCGGGTGCGATCGTAATTTTCTTTAAAATTTTATTTTGAATTATTTATATTTTTCTAATGTCTTTAGCACAACCTCGCAATTCAATTTACGTCTAGATTCATCTCTTCCTTCATTATCTCTACGTCCGAAAACATATCCTTTCCTCTAACAGATGAGCAAATCTATACTCTCTAGTAATTTTACGTTTCCTATGTAACTCGAAGGAAAGTGGATTTGTGTATCTTTGTCTCATTTTGAATCTGTATTATCCATCTTAATTATTAAGCACGCATTTATGATTAATTGAGAATTTCTCGGTGGTATTATTAATATTACGAGTTATTAAACGAACCAATGTCACCTGGTTGTTGATAAATATACTTATCATCTGACGTTTCTGACGTTTATACTGAATTGTTATCCCTCCCCCATAAAGGTGGAAATACCGCTTGTCATCGCGGCGTCTTTCGTATTGAACGTTGAACCGCCACTCGATCTGTTAGTCGGTGGTGGAAAATGATACACAACAACACTGCTTATCGGAGGAATAGTCGCGACTTACAAACGAAACGCACACATAAACACAAATGCGAGACATATTCGGCGGATGAGATAGATTTAGATAAATCAACGCGATGTAATAGAGTATATGATAATATATCTAAAGTACTCGAGGTATACAGCAATAATAGTGAAGTAGCACCTCTGATGATGATGATAATAATAATGGTGGTATGGTGATGAAAATTTCCAAGAATATTAATTTAAATAAATTTAGCGAATTAAATTTAGAGAAATTAAAAATATATATATATTGGTTATATCGATTATCTACAATTTTTAATCGATAATTGTACTAATAGAAAAAAAAAACGGTCTTATAAGACGTATGTATCACGTCGGTAATTAGCAATTGTCAGATTTCAGTAAAATCGTCAAAACGGACATCTCGTTACGTACGATATTATTATATCTGAATTTAGTAAACGGAGGGAAGTATTAAATAATAGTATCAATCCGGTAACGAGTACAAAATTATTCAATTCTCCGCGTTGCTGGCGAAATTCTAAAACAGTATAAAATATTTCTGGATCGTTATTTAAAACTTGCCACCCGAAATACGGAGAGCAACATTATAAAAACGAATACGCCAGCGGCTAAACGTGGAAATACCGCGGGTGTTTCATAATTGACTTCAGCGAACATTTCTCGAAGTGAGCAAACGTATGAGCGACCACAAACCGGTTTTAGCAGCGGTAGAGTATAAACAAATATCGTTTACATTAAGCAGAGTTCTGAATCACAATGACGTTTTCCCAAGAAGAAAGACTTTTTCTGTGATAAAATAGTCGTATAAGGGAATGATTCGGTAAAAAATTTAATTAAGCGAGAAATGATTCAACGGATTGTTAATAAGTTGGAAACCTCGTATACATGATCTGACTGTGAAAGGGTGAAAAAGTACACTAGAGAAGCAGGAGGAGTTGGACACACAGATGACACAAAACTCTACCACGTCCAGCCGACAACCAGCCAAACAAGTTGGTCTGTCGTACACAACTTTTTTTTTTTCATTTTTACTAACCTCAATTATGAAATACCCTGTACATTACGAATGAGAATAAGAATTGGTACGGCAAACAAAGCATTTACTAATTTTAGCTATTTGTGAACGAAAAGGATAAGCTACTGACATCGACAATGTCAACCTTTACAATCACCGCGTTTCCTTATACGGTACACGAAATTTGAATTCCGACAAAATTTTATATCTTAAAAATATTTATATAACCGCGTTAAAAATTGACCAAAGTTACCCAAAAAGCAGTAATCACCAAGTATAAAATTTATAATTTTGCGTCAACATTTGAAAAGGTGCAACCGAAAAGGTTAAAATACTCTTATGAAACACAAAACGACGAGGTTTGAATACGAGAGAAAAATATACCCGTATTTGAAATTATCTGTTAAAGATATTATAAGCTGTATATTTACGAAAGATTTAGGAAAGGTTTTGGAACACTTTTTTTGTGCAACTACAATGCTACGATTATTTTCAATGTGTCTACCATATGTTTCATCGATTTTGAGAAGCCTGCGATACAGTAAAATACGATCCGCTTGGACAGCAAGAGGCGGAGATAAACATAAATCAGGATCGGAGGAGTGAAATTCTCAAGATTACGAAAACTCTCTTGTTTTACACGTATATCGAGAAGATTTTCTAGCTAGAACTACAGAATAATAAATTCGGAATAAAAGTAAATGGAAAAAGAATCCGTAATTTCAGATATCAACAACTGTATAGAGCCGGAAGTCTTCGGGAGTTACAATGTACGTTAGAATAACTTTCTGTTGTATAAACCAAAAATATGATATTCGACTTAACACATCAAATACTAAATGAGACTATCAAAACCAGTCATCTAACCGCATACGACAATTTACTCGAGAGAATTATCAGACGCAAATATCTAATGATGAAGAAATAAAAACAAGATATGGAATATGGAAACAGATCCATACCGAAAAATAGAAAACATTAAATGATCTGTCACTCGATCTAAGACTAAAAGATTGTAGACCGTTATTTCGCTACTTTTGTATGGACGTTTAGAGACTACCGAAATATAGCTTCTACGAAGCGTATTAAGAATTTCATGAACCGAAAAAGTTTCAAATAATACTGTACCGAGAAGAGCTGGCGTAGAAATAAAGCTGGTAAAAAACATTTAAAAAAAAAATTACTATTATTATTATTATTATTATCCCATTAATGTGCCATGTACTGCTACTAGGCTGGAGGGACAGATGAGAAGAGCTCAGATCATGTTAGACCAGTGTTGTACAAGAAGCGAAGAACTCGAAGGTGCGTGTTTCCATTTGAGTTTAGCAGGCATTTAATTGTTGTTGGTAATCCTAGTTGGGAACATGGAGAGTTTTGTAAGTTGTAAGTATGACATTTTGCACCTAAGGAAATGGTAAGAGACCAGTTGGTAAAAGAAGAAATTCGTAGATAAAAAACGTCCAAGAGTGGAGTAACATTATAATCTTTCAAGGGAGAGAAATTATTGGTAACAGCCTACGCACTGCATAATGCACGTGATTAAACGGGGAACAAAAATTAAATCGGAACGACTAAGAGAACGTTGTCCCCGAATTAGTAAATGCCTCCTTTCCGATCAAGTTCTAAGAAGAAGGTGGTTGGTTTAATCCGACCTTTTGAAGTCTAACGGGGTTTCATTTTTCGAGCTAAATTTTCGTCGCTAATTCAGATCTAAGTGTATTATAACAAACTCGATACGTGTATATAAGTCGCGATATTAAGTAAAATTTGTTTACATTAGCGAATTTTAGCTATAAAAATTACATCTGATGAAACCTATCTTTAATCACCAACACCTCTACTAGCCAATTCCCGTACTCGTTCATAATTATACCGATTATAATATATATAATTATCATCACTGACGCCCATTCGGCGTGAAATATAATGGGCTCGATTTCTCATAAACTCAATCGTTAAGATATTGTCCTTCGAATCGCATTTTACCGCGGCATTAAGCAAAAGTTCCAATTATTCAGCGTATTTATAAAGCGCATATATATATATTAAACGTGAAATTGTAGCGTTACTTCCCAATTTCAATTTTTTTTTTTTACATTTCTTCGCTATATAAACCGCGGTTATGGAGGGTAATTCCTATTTCGAAGATGCGAGAATGTCTTTGATTCGAAACGGAAATGTTTCAGTGACAGATCGTTGTTCGTACTTATTATCGACAGAAACACGATATAGCGAAATATGCCGGGAATTATTATACCCCGAATAACGCTTTTCGAAAGCTCGAAAGCTCGCACTTGTATCGACCGTTACATTTTTAGAAAAAGTTTTTACGTCTCGATGAAATGGAAATAAAACAGATTCTTCCGAAAAGATACTTCTCAGTTGTGTCATATTAACGCACGTCGAACGCATTCAGATATTATTCAAGTACACAGATATACAAACGGAATATCTTTAAACTTTAATGTAAGCTTTCGTACCCATCACGAAACTATACGAGAGGCGCGATGGGCCTGATATCTCTTAGTACGCATAAATTATATGTTCGCCGCTTTTAAAGTAAAACCACCTTCTTCTTTTTAAGGTTGCTTTCCAAGTAAACAACTTGGTTTCCGACATGTATATATATATATATATATATATATATATATATATATATATATATATATATGTGTGTGTGGATATTTAAAAATATATATTTTTACATCGTAAAGTATAACTAGTCACGCTATTTGTCGATCTTCAATTCGAAGGTACTAAGTGAAAAAAATTCAATACGAGTTTGCAAAACAGATATGATGTATTGGGAGGAGAACATTACAAAAAAAAAAAAAAAAAAAAAAAAAAAAAAAGGAATAGGTCGTTGAATCCCTCAAGATGATCAACCAACTACTTCATGAATTCCTTTTCACCATTTATACCTGTTCATTTTCCTGTCACGCGCTGTCACGACGACCTGGAACCATCAGCACCGAATGCTAACCGAGTCGCATGGAGGTCCGCTTCGCCAGTTCCCCCCCATTATAATTTAGTTTGTGCTAGTCTATACCGCGATTACTTTCGTTTTTATCACTCCAACTTTCACCACTAATATTTTGAAAACAAAAGTGGCACCACAAACGAAATGCTAACGGCACACAAATTTTGAGATAAAAATCGAAATTGGAGGCTGACGAAATGGACCTGACGCATGACGCTCTTCATTGATAATTGTGCTGATCATGATAGTCGTGAAAAAATAGCTAACTCGGATTCTCCTACTCAAGTTTCGTTTACGGTAGCATCTATTATACAATTGCTCCCACATGGAGAACTGACACAGTCGGAAAGTCGCTCCTAACATGGAGGCTGCCGTGCCCTAATTGCTAATGACGAGTTAGCAAATTACGACATTTACAGCGACAAAAATTCGGTTTAGATGTTCACTGGGCCCTACAGCGTTTTATTCAAAAGTTCCTCAACCTGTTCCTCTTCACCTTCATGTTTTATTATCCCGTCACTACTCGAATCGACTGCCTGAGGCTTTCCATCAGTAGCCACTCTCGATCTTCGATTACTTATTCAACAACTGTCTTTTTCTCAGCTAACGTAACGAGCCCGATACCGGCAAATCTCCAGTTCCTTGAGCACACAAGTACAAGTACTTTTACCCCCCCAAGGTGGGACATTGTAACATTACGTATATGTATATAATTCGATCTAGACGTTGTTTCAATCTTTTATACCATTTCAGTCAGTATCGCGGTTTTGTATGCTAATCGTAATCTATTTTACAACACTTTCGAAATTTTTAGTGTGTGCCTGTGCGTGCGTTTATTAACCATAGTACTCACACTTCATAACGATAAGTTTTCTTGCTTAATACATTCGTTTATCAGCGTTGGTAAAATGAATAAACAGATCAACCAAGGAAACCGTACGTAAATATATTCTTCTTGTCGTGTCAGTCAGCACATATTCCTTTTTGTTTGATATATTCAACAATCTGAATTTCTTTTTCCATGATTCCATTTATACTCGGGTCATATCTTCGATCTTGCATCGCAAAGGTAACAATGTAAGCAGGCTAGTAGGTGCTCCGAATCTTGTACCATGCGGCATTCACATTTGTCATTATCCGTAATTTTCCATATTTTCATCTTCTTTGCCGTTCTTCCTTATCGATAGTTCTTATTCCATTCAGGGTTCTCCCTATTGGTCATGGCAATTTACGTTCACTTGGCTATTCACATAGTTGCAATCGATTTTTATAGTTATTTCCAAGCGATGCCCCGTGGAAATAGCTAGATAACTACGTGTAAAACTATAAGACCTTCTTCGCTGGCTGATTCCACCAACAACGGTTAGAAGAAAAGATCCTTTTCAGGATGAAAACCAAGTTTAACGCAGAAATACGAACGTAACGAAATTGGCGATGTAAAATGCTGAAGAACCACGGAAAATAGTCAAATTATGTTTCTCGTTTAAGGTAGACTTTTGTTAACGTTTAAAATCGCCGACATTCAAAACTAGAAAATAGCGAAATGTTCGATTATATTTTAACGGCTAATTAATAATGAATATTATTATATTATTACGTTACAGTTTCGACACTAGGGAGAAAAGTTTGGACGCCGAAGGAAGTCACTGGAAGGATAACAAAATATTAGGAAGTCGAGCTTTTTTCGTTTCCATATCCAGTCCGGCTGGTCTGCGTTTAGATAAAGTCCTGTTGGAAGATCAAGGATATTATCGTTGCAGAGTGGACTACAATAAATCAGCCACCAGAAATCAAAAACTACATCTGACAGTAATCGGTAATTATAGTCGTTGTGATAATTAAACCATTATACATTTCGGCTAATGAAATAATTATTTTAGTGTGCGACAAACAACATTTATTGTGTCTGTCAAAAGTAATTACATACACGGTTGCACGCGAGAACGTTTGTAAGTTATAACTTATAGTATTCGCTGTAAATACGTATTTTCGAATTAAGTATACTTTCAGTAAACTACTATTTAATGTCAGTTTCTAAATTATATTTCCACGATTTATTTCAATCGCCTTTTTTAACCTCTATTAATTTTCTACTTCACACTCTTCTCCATAATCTTCTTCTTCTTCTTCGCGTCATGCCCTTCAAGAGCGTAAGCGATCACGATTGCAATTATAGCCACATTTCTCTTGCAAAGTACCACATGAGCTCCTGGACTGACGTTAGTTTATATGTTCGATCTATTCTATTCGGTGCCTTTCTGCGCTTGCTGTTTTCTAACAATGTGTGCAAAATATTCTGGTTTCTCCTCTGTTATCTATTTTTTCAACATTGCCTTCGATTTCGTAATTTCTAAGACTTCCTGCATGCTGATTTTGCTTTATTCTAACATCGTCTCCGAAAAAAAAAAAATGTACGCACCTTTAAGTAAACTACTATTTAATATTAGTTTCTAAACTACATTTCCACGATTTATTTCAATCGCTTTTTTTTTCAACCTTTCATTGATATCACTATTCTTCTCACTCTTCTGTTTCTTCTCCTTTTTCTTCTTTCTTCTTGGTGCCACATACCCTTCCAAAGCGTAGGCGATCACGATTGCAATTATAGCAACCTTCCTCTTGCAAAGTACCGCATGAGCTCCTGGACTAGTCCTTTATATTATCCATCCAGTCTGTTCGGTGCCTTTCTGCGCTTGCCGTTCTCTAACAATGTGTGCAAAATATTCTGTTTTCTTCTCTGTTATCCGTTTCTTCAACATTGCCTTCGATTTCGTAATTTCTAAGACTTCCCGCATGCTGATATCGCTTTATTCTAAAAAAAAAAACTCTTTATTTAATTTTGTACATTGTTTTTCATCCGTAAATTCTTAACTTTGTACTAAACGAAAATCTGGCCGTACGTAGTCAAAATATTCCGTCGCTCGCTACAATAACTTTTTCCATCGGCAAGTATTGTTAGTATTGCAATAATGAGCTCTACTTCAATTTCCGTGCTTCTATATTTACCTGAGCCGGTAGTCGTGCGCATATGCAAGCGAATTTCTTCATCCACGTTCTTCAACAAGTCCCGATGTAAATCATCGTTAGAACCATTTCGCTCTTCTGATCAGACGTATAACTTTGTTCTTTGCTCTCTGGATGATCGCACGATTGCATGTTGCGCGGCACAATAGCTTTAAACCGTTGGTCCATATCGGTTTTGATCATAAACAGATAAATCAATCTTTTAAGAATACAAACTGAAATTCCATCCCAGTAGCCAAATGATTGAATATGTTTTTGTTGTTTTTTTTTTTTTAAATCGATGAAGCGCTTCTCACAAATGCGTAATTGCAAACAATGCGAACGTATTTACATTTGTACATGATATCGCAATAGTAATTGTTGACAAATGTGAAAATGCCTTAAAAAAATATTCCAACTTTATAAAGAATTCGCGAATTATTTAGAACGATATCATTTAAATATAAACGATTCCGAGTAGACAAATTATATGTTATTTTAAAGGGGGGGGGAAAGTAAAGGATAAGGAATTAGCACGATTAGTCTTAAATACTTAGGCGAAATAATAGATAACAACCTAACATTTTATTCCAGATACATTAGTAACGAAATAAATAAATTATTAATTATGCGGCAATTGTGTAACTTTACTGATTAAGTACACTCTTTCCAGCTGAAATCATTGTAATAAAGATTTTAGCGATCCTAAGTGTATGTATGCAAATTAATTTAATCGTATAATATTCTAAAAATATACGAAGATACATCTAATTATAATAAAGAAGGCAAACAATTATTAATCATAAAACGTTGAAAACATGTAGTATACCAGAGGAATGGAATTATTCCGATCTGATTTTATTATTTAAGAAAGGCGACAGTCACAACATTGAGAACTATAATTTAAGCATAAGCAACTCTAAAATATTCTTAAAATTAACAGAAAAAAGAATCAGATATTTTTTAGAAATTCAGAACAAGCTGATTTTCGTAAGAATTTTTTCACAGCGTATCACCTGCATACAGTAAATCAAATTATGGGAAAATGTAGGGAGTATCAGATTAAGCCTTTATAACAAAGCATTCGATTACTTGAAGCGTGAATATATTTTTTAGGGAATTACAAAATCAGGGAGTCCCTGAAAATTATATCCTGATAATTCAAGAAATGTATAGAGGTTTAAAAGGTAGGATAGTTACGGATGCTAAAGGTCAATATTTTACAATTAAACTGGGTGTCTAGGTTGACCCACTTTTACCGATTCTGTTTAACTGCGCATTAGAAGAAGTTTTTAAAGAAACGAATTAGGAGAACAAAGGGATAAATCTAAACGGGATGAGAATAAGATATGCCGACGACGTAATTCTTCTTGCTACATCATTGGAAGGGCTAGTTTCAGAACTGAATGCAAGAGGGGCAACTACAGGTCTACCTATGAATATTAAAAAAAAACGAAAATATGAACAGAAAATAAAAATATCATCAAAGTGCGGTTAGATAGCAACTACCTAGACCTTGTAAGCGAAGCATGGGAGCGGTTAAAGGAAACCTTTTTTGCTCTTTATTAGTTTATAAGTTATATATTTCATAATTTATTTATATTCGTAATTCCTCAATAAAGATATTTTGATTTTGATAATATTCTAAAACAGTTTGTTCAGAGTTCCGTAAACTTAATTGGACGGGTTCCGGACAATCTGTTATGTTTGTAACTACATTTGTACTTCATTTAAACAATCCTCTCGTTTTTACGAACCGAGGTCTAGGAAAAAAAGAATATGAAATATGATTTCCTCGTTGAAATTTAATGATCTTCTCAGAAGGGTTATCGCATCTCTAATTCTCTTTTTTAGCTGAGTTTCACTTAGATTTTTAATATATATATATTATAATTTGAATAAATTCTTTAAAATTGATAAATCTTCATCGTCGGCATCTTACCTCGGTCGAACTTCGTTATATTATAGGAATAGAGTCGACGAAATTTTTCGACTGCAGCAATAAAAATGACGACAGTTGGTATAAGCGCGTTTATTCAAAATTTGCATAATTGTTTCTAAGCGTTAGAAAGATCGAAATTCCGACGCGTAAAAAAATTGCGTCATGTTTCATCCGCCATCGTCCGAATTGAGGAATTATCCTACTCCGACGTCGTTCTAAATTACCGCGATTATAAAAGTCCCCATCCGAGTAGCCCTTCTTCGTACATTTAAATTAAAAATAAAAAGTACGAAAAAAATGAGAATCGTCTGAAAACGGCCGTCTTACCTAACTTATCGCGTCAACGCGGAATTTGAAGAAACGGCCTATTTCGCTGCGAGTTGATAAATTGAAGAAATACGTCCAAGAGAGCGACCGCCAGCCTGAAATTTTGATCCTTCGCGAACGGTAAATTTAATTCTTAGAAATTAATCGAAATTACTTTCCTCGAAATAAAAACTCGTTTCCTCGCGCTACGGTGGACGCTTTACGGTATAAATTAAAACTACCGAAAAACGGGTAGCCATTCGGAGAAATTTTCTTTTTTCACCAGGTACCACTGAAAAAAGGATATCATATATATATATATATATATATATATATATATATATATATATATTACTATTATATATAAATATATGTATATATATATATATATATATATATATATATATATATATAATGATTGCTGAAAAATAAAATGAATATGCCTAAATGTCAATGAATTATGAGTAGTCGATGAATTTTGTATGTTAGCTTTTTTTTTCTTGGCTTCCTCCGCGGTTTATTCATCAAACTTTATAACATAATTTTAACTATATGAGTATGTAGCCTATGTAAACAAATGTATATGTTCATGTTACGTGCATGAAAGGTGTCGCGAGAGTTGAGGTAGTATGAAAATTCCAGAGAAATGTGATTTGCGTCTGCGATACAGCGGATATGTGAAGGATGTGAACAGAACGGAAAAGCAACGAGATGCATTTGAAAAAGTTTAGCCGGTAGACGATTTTAGTCTGCATAAAGCGACAACAAAACCACAGATCTGCTTATTTCGATATTATAGAATCAAGGTGTAGAAAAGGAAGATCAGGCTGAAGCTGTTTATACTGTGTAACATTATAGGGATTATTAGCTTTCCAGTATTATTTATGCGCTGTCTTAATAATAGATAGAAGATCAATACAGGGTGTGTATGCAATAAATAAACGAAGGTATGTTGTATATTTAGCGTAAAGATCTCCATCTAATACCAGCATGACCATGAATAAACTTAGTATAGATACCGGCACCCCGTAAAAGTGCAATATGGTTACGAATTTTAAGTATTACGGGAAAGGAACGAGGATTGTAATATGAGAAAAAAATCCGGAGTGTACAATCCGCAGTTTCTACTAATGTGTGTGTAAAATTGTTTATAATGTTATTTATATCTTTGTTGAGACCTAGCGTTAGATTGAGGCAGTGTACAGAATACTTATTCCATTTTGCTTTTTTTTTTATAGTTCCAACGTAGTGGATTATGATTTATGATGCGAACATCATAAGTTCGTTCGACCAGTATTGCAACATGGTCGCTATTAGCCAAGTCGTTACGGTGATATACATGAAGCTTAACTTAGATGTGAAGAAGACATTATCAGATCAATAGTTGACCAGCTACGGTAGTAGATTCTCCAGTATTTAGTAGACAGAGCTTAAATTTATGCAATACAAACCTCTAGCATTAGTGTAGTTTGAACTGTGTTCATTAAAGGATTAGCAAGTGATCGAAAAATATTGAAAAATTGGTCCTGTTCTACAGTTTCATAAGGAGACATATAAAATCAGCATATAATAAATGTTTGGTCCATTTGAATTTAGGCACAAACTGATCATTTACCTGTATATTTACCTGTAGATTTACGTGCCATGTACTGCACCTAGGCCACAGGCACGGGAAATGAGAGAACGTATAGTGAGAACGAATTGTAAGTTGGAAGAATAAACGGGAAGGACGGATTGTTAAATTAGATTATATAAATCGGAGGATTTAAGGAAATTTAATAAGTTATTGGGAGCATCGTGCGTGTAGGAAAGAATGTTTAAGAGGCTGAGCGGTTTGTCGAGGATAGAACGTTGGGAGTTGAATTGCACACATTCAAGGAGAATGTGGTCGACGGTAATGAGGACATTACAGGTTGAACATAGAGGAGGAGGAAGATTTTGTAGGATATAGCTGTGTGAGATATTAGTATGACCTAGACGCAGACGTGCAAGTACATCATCTCTTCTGTTTGCTGAGTGAGATGGAATCTGGAGGCATGTTGTATCTCGAGCAGATGAGTGGACGTGCAGACCACTGGAGGTTCCATGATTTACGCACTGAGGATTTTATGTAAGTCTGGAGATCTTTCATTGGTGTAGGCAAGAGCGGGAACGGTTGAACCAATGTGCCTTCTCTTGCTGCACTACCGCTTGATAATTTCCTTGTATATCAACATGCGATGGAATCCATGTGAGAACTACATGTTTACTAGAAGTTATGATCAAATGACCAATTTCTTTAGCCAAGGGGTATAATTTAGGATCATAAAGATCACTAAGGCATTGTAATGATACAAGAGAGTCCGTGCATATTAAGAATGATTTGTCAACGAAAATGTTTTAAATATCCATTATATATAATTCCGCCGATAGTATTGAGAATGGGGTGGAGTGAAGAAACGAACTATAAAGTCCTGGAAGGAAACGAAAACGCCTCCTACTCTAGTTTTATTTTTAGAGCCGTCGGTGAAGTATAAGCTATGAGATGGGCACGGTGAGATCATTTCTAGGTAAGCTGCTTTTATTACATGTTTAGAAGTATGATTCTTTGAAAATTTGGTAAGACTGAGGTCTATTGGAATACTGTGCTCACTCCAAGGAGAAATGATGTTAAGGGAGGAAGGTAAAACTGGGGGAAGGTGGATTTGAAGAGAGGACAGGATATTTTCGATTTGTTTAGCAAAAGTAAGAATTGAGGGGGAAGATTTAAAGTCAAAGGTTGAGGAATGGGAAGGAAGGTTAGGATTTGAGGAGAAGTGAATGAAGAATAGAAATAGAGAATGCTGCCTATGTAGATCAAGAGGGAGTTCTCCAGCTTCGCATATGATGCTGCAAACTGGAGTCGTTGGGAACGCACCGATGGTCAGTCGGATTGCTATGTGATGGATTCTGTTAAGGGGTGAAAAGAACGTTCGTTGAGAGCGTAATCTGTTGAAAGGTATTATTTTATATTGCTAGTAGACTCCACCATACGCGTGGAAACCAATGGGCGGGTTTAATTTAAGTATAGTGTATGAAGGAATTTTCCTGTCTTGATCGTGCTTTAGATGTGTTTCTTAAAGAGATATAAGTATTGAATTGTAGGTAACAATAAGTAATTTTAGTCCTTCATAATGGTTACGAAAACCATTACAATTCCAATTAAGTATTAACGAGCTCATATTACGATTTATTTAGAGATGCGATTAAAGTGAATTGTTAATATCTGATTGGTAAATCAGGTCTTATATTACGTTTGAGACGGGTTGTTAAGGTGTTCATGATTTTGGTAAATTTCAATTGTTGTGCTCCTGTCTGTAATTAATGGACGACACTCATTCATTAGCGCAATCAAACCATTTATATTCTCGTAGCGTACTCGTTAGTAATATATATATATATATATATATATACAATTAGCTGGCGTAAAATTAAAATTGGGAAAGCATATAAAACTTCTTCAACGCCCCCCCAAATGTAAAAGATGCCAAAGAACGCCATATAAAAGCAGAGCGTCTCCTTTAAATGATTTAAATATGCCCATGATCGTAGTTCATATCGTGCACTTTACGAAAATCCGACAAAATTTAAGTGTATTAACTTCATTCTTAATTATATAGTCAATTATCAAATCTATCAAGTCTGTCAAGTCTGCCCCGATATTAAAAAAAAAAAACAAATGTTCAAAAAATAAACTCATTCCATTAACGGTGCAACTTTTAGAACCGTATATACGGATGCTTTAAGTAATATTATTTTAACTAGATTCTGAGAATTGGTTACTGTAATCAACTGCGAAAAGTTGCTGAAATTATTATGATACCTAAACCACGGAAGTAACTAACAGAATCCAAATCATGTAGACTTCAAAATTATTCTAAAAATTACTTTTTAAACCGATGGAAAAATATAATTGAAAATGATCGCGAATTTGGATTCAGACAAAAGCATTCGACGATCGTTCTACTATATATAGTTACCGATATAATAGAAAAAGGAGCACAAGAAAAGAAAATATATACCGCAGTGTTTTTAGATGTTTCATAGGCTTTCGATAAAATATTGTTATTATACATCCCGATTGGTGAAAACGTCACAACGGCAGTCAGATGACGCAGCAATACTGAAAGTGAAAGAATCGACTGAAATGTCGACCGAAAAAGTGCAACAACATCTCTAGACGGAGTCATAAGATGGCCTAGGTATTGGGAAATTAGGCGAAATATAAGTAAATCGGTATCAATTTTACTAATAGGGAAATAAGTTATCAATCGATAATAACAAATGGGAAGACCCACTGACACATACGCTATAAGTAACCTTGGCATAGATGAAAAGCTGACGTAAAGAAAGAAAAAGCAAGCTGTAAAAATCAAAATGGCTAAAATGTATTATTAAGCCGAAGAAGCACGGTTTCGTTAAATAATAAACTTTTACTTTATAATCAGGAAATCAAATCGATACTACGGATGTGAGCTGTGGGGAAACTGAGTAACATACAAAATATAATGCCGAATAATATTCTCTCAGAAAAATTGCCGGCGCTAGAGAGTACGATAGGAATTCAGTTATCCATCGCGATCTCGGAGTAAAACTGAAATGGAACCCGTGTTACTTAAAAACTGAATACACATTTAAAGCTTTTTAAAACGGAAAGTGAATATCAGAGTGTCGCAGAAATGTTTAAATATCTAGTAGACTCAATAATAGAAATTCTATATAAAATAATTAAAAAACAACTCCCGGCCACGGGGCGCGGGGAAGAAGTGAAACTTCAAGGAGTTTTCCCAAAATGAAAACTTATTTAATTAACTCGAGCTAGACAGGACACGTGGTGCCCTTGGACAGCGACACGGAAAAGGCTATAAATTTTGAAATAAATTTTGTTCCTAATACGCTGAAAAATTCTGCCACCACCGGAACGCAACGTACCGATAAAGAGCAAAGAAATGGTCTTTTTCAAGATCGGTCTTAAATCTCGATAAATATCGAAGGTCTGACAAGAGAAAAACTCCTATCAGCATTATGTAACCAGAACGAATGCGATATATCGTGTATATAAGAAATGAATATGGCTGAAGGGAAAAATTCAATTGAAATCAGAGGTGTTAAATAAGTCATCCAGAAGTAAGTGAGAAATGTAACCTTCATCAAAGTACGTAATTCTGGAAATATAGAAATTATTACAGTTGACCTAGAACGCTGTTCAGTATCGTCGGTATCTTAAAAATCTATTTGTGTTCCCAGCTTTTACAGATATTTAAAAAAAAATCATTTAATATTATCATAGGCATCTGGTCGCAGTAAATCGTGGGGTTACTGTGAAGCTGATCTGAATTTCAGAACACCGGGCTTCAGGAAGTTGCTTTTCACTTTTTCTCGATGTACTTGATCGATCGTTGAATGGTTTACGTGAAATCCAAACTGGGGATCGAGTAGTTTCGCGAAGGTTTGATGCGTTTAAAAAAAAAAAATTAATAAGCAAACAACAAAACACAAGTAGATAAAATCACTAAATTTGTCTATATATATATATAAAAATACGTTTTTCGGCCATTAAACGAGTACGGAGTGAACGTTAAAAACAAAAAAAATAAATATAAACATTATTTATAAAAATATAAAAGAGAAAAATAAAAAATATATATATATATATAAGGAAATAGTAAATATTTGGACGTACAATATTACAGAAAATAGCAAAATTAAACGGATATGATTATGAAATAATTTCATATCTCCCTATCAGATTATTTTACAATTAAATTTGTTTTTTCACTTTGCTATTTTTTGTAATATTATACATCTGAATTAAGTATTTTCTAAATTTTATTTTATTTTCGGTTTTCTGATCTCTTTTTTATATTTTTCATAAATTCTATATATTTTTATACTTTATTTTTTACGCCCACTTGATAACGCCTTGAAAAATATATGGTATTTTTATATACACACAAACTTGATTTTAACTACTTTTTTTTCGCTGTTTAGAAATAATAAGTAATATTCTCATCTTTTAATATAAATATTTGTAAATGATTACGTAATTTTCCGTTATCATTTCAGTTCCGCCTAGTGTTCCGATAATCACGGATGAATTAGGTAGAGAATTGACGGACATAACTTATCCGTACGATGAAGATTGTCCGATGACCTTAACTTGTATAACCTACGGTGGTAAGTTATTTTATTGCGCACGTTGTAAACTTAAAAATTTAATTAAAATCTAATTTTTTCCGCACCACCGCCATGCAACATTTTTTCCCGATATAATAATATAGATGCACGCACGGCGGTGTCAAATCTAAAGGATGCGGAAAATTACGCGTACGTCACATCGGTGTGATAGTGCAGAAACGAACAATTATTATCGTAACAATGACGGTAGGTATTTTAATTCTGTCACTGTTAAATAAAAGCAAGACGGCTTCTTATAATTGTTCTTCAGGTCGCGCTTAAACAGTCTTGAACGACCTTTAATTCTTTTATTTAATCTAATTATCAAAACAACCCCATCGTCCACGTTAAAAAAATAACACCTGTAATCTGATAATAAGCTGACAGTTGATCCGCGGTAATCTTGGAATTACCGCCCTATTGTAATCCTGCCCATCTAAATTTCTTAAAAATAACAGACTCATTACTCAACAGCGTGAGTTCAGATTATATAAATCAACGGCAACTAATTTAATTACATTTAATCGGTTAACCGAATGGACGGACCCTGACCTTCAGATAAATGGTGTTTATACAGAAAAATCTATCGATAAGGTCAGTTACTTTTTCTTATTAAATAAACTTAAGCATTTCCGTTCGTCTAGTGATTGATCTTCTTCGTTCGTTTTCAACATTGGGAATATGTTAACCTTTTTTTTAACAATGGTTACTACTACGTTCGTATAAATACACACACTTCTGTCGGGTGTTCCTCAAATATCTAGAATTGGATTTGTATTTCTATTAACGATATAAGTACTTAAATTCTAAATTTCTATTATTTGCAGATGACCCGAAAATTTATAGGCTAATATACTAATTGACTAATTTTTCTTCAGACTTGGATTTACTGTGTAGAATAGGCGAAATGGGGTTTTTACCGATTAGAGCGAATGATTTTTATTATCTTCTGGTCGTAATATGATTAAACTTACATATTTAATTGCAATTTCGATAATAATATATCGAACAGGATTGTCTATGTTCGCCATCTTGGAGTATACCCTGATAGGACCACCCCCACATTACTCGACCCGTTTACTCAATTCTTGGGTGCGTCGTAAGAAACTTAAAATTATTCAACGATCCGAACGCATCTATATAAAGCTTCTGTTCGTTCCCGACTAAGGTATACTACTCGATAATTTGGAATATATTTTACAAAATAAGTATACTACAAATGTGAAAAGGATTCGGGCTAAATTTTTGAAATATCATTTTTTCCGTGTAGAATCTCTTATGTGAATTACGTACCGTTGTATGAAAGACGGAAAATTTTCAAGTTATTTACATAATTTACTGAATGGTCGCGTTAACGACGAATATCTTCGCTGATTAGTAGGCCACCTTCAATGGAAGAAGTGCCGCTAACTGCAGATATCATACTCACTATCGATAGCACTAGCTAGGTATAGGGAAAAAATAAAAACTATTTAGCTAGTACGTAGGAGACGAATACAATAATGAATCGCTATTTTTTTCAACCACGTTTGCGTACCAATCAATTCACCGTACTTTCTTTAGTTAAAATACATTCGTATTCGGACATACATTTTCAAAGCAGATATTTCTACGATAAAACGTCAACTTTATGTGTACTTGTTATAACTGTGAGAAAAGTGTTGACATTGATTCGTGGGTAGCTTCAGTTATTAATTTAATAATTTTCAATTACTGTTTTTTTTTTTTATTTTTATAAAGTACACGTTTGAAATTTTTGTTTACCGTATATTAGTGTACACATGTATTTCTTGGATTATGTAAGTACTTTCCAGTGTAGTGAGTGTGTGTATGTTGTGCACGTGTAGACAATTGTACTTTGTTTTTCGTTTTTCGCTTACGTGTATACATTCCAATTGTGTATTTTGAGTGATTGTTAATGCGTGTATGCAGTTGTATTATTATTTTTTTATATTACTTTAATAATTTAATATAATCTTTTTTTTTTTGCAAATTCTTTATGGTTCAACTCAATTCTACATTATTTACTCCTCATCGCATTTTAATTAGCATCAGCTATTATGTGAACCGTATATAAATAAATAAATAAATAACGTACGCAACACCGCTCGTCCTCGCGGATTTATCATAAATTAATAGTTAACAGAAAAGGATGTTTGTTTTTTTCAATAATTTTCGAGCGAATATCATCATTATCGTCGCAATGCTCTAGGTATTTACTGCGCGTGAGCGATCATTTCGACTTAAATCCACCGTTTTCACGCCACTTTCACGAATTTTCCTCGTTCATTGACGTGTGTTTGAGGCCCATAATGTTTTCCTTCATACTCTACTTCTTCTTCCATCAATTTACCATCGGATGGTTGTTTAGTTCATACGCCCTTCCTCTAACGATATATCCAAAATAGCTTAATTTCCTCTTCTTAATGATGTCCAAGTGTCTTTCTTCAATATCATCTCGTTCCTGATCTTCGGTATTCACGTCATCTTCACGCTTCTTCTACGCAGCCACATTTCTGGCAACTCGAAATATTTCAGCGTTTTTTATGTCGCTACCTGTGCCCCGTATAACAGGATAGAATAAATGTAACGCCTTTCTAAAATCCGAGTCGAAAATAAAAATAAAAGAAAAAACATAAATAAATAACATGTTATCCCTGGTTGAAATCCTAAATTCTCCATTCTCGCGTGGGAATAGGGATCCCGGCGATATATGGAAATAAGGAAGTATCTTTCAAAAGTGATAAAAGTATAAAAACCAGCTTATAAAGGGGCGAAACAGGATATCGTTTAAAATCCTTACACGAAACTAAACCAGGAAAAAGGACAAAGGTCGAGTTTCGTTATTCGGTAACCTAACAAAAGATACATCGGCCCTCGTTATCATCGCTCAACGTACTACCTCTGTATATATTATTATTATTATTAACGATTTTTATTGCGATTATTATTACTTTTTTATTCTCATTGTCATTATTATAATCAATATTATTAGCGAAATTCTGGAGGGATTTTTTCACATCTTCTCACAATCGCTTACTAAACGCATTACCTTATCTTGCTTGAAGGTCAAACTCCGTCATACAAATTCGTATCCTCGATACCGCAACGGGATAACACGCTATTGTTCGCAAGTATCTTTTTGCTAAAGCAGATAAAAATATTATCAATAGCTCGTCGCAGGCGAAACATATATATGCGCACACAAACGTACATGCGCATACGTATATACATATACACGAACATAAAAAAAAATAATGTACGCCTGGGGAAAAGTATAGCTTTCGGACGAAAAAGAAAACGCTGTTGCTTTTATATGAAACGATGTTTAAATAGGCTTTAACACTCGTGCGTGATGGACGTCTATACACGTGTTGCATTTTTATCTGGCCGAGGAGATGTGAGGTGGATGAAATGGAAAAAGAGACCGTGTAAATTATGACGGTAGTATAAAAAAAAAGTATACACAAAAATGAAAAATAAAACGAAAAATTTATAAAAAATGTCCTTTCATTGGCTGTTAAATTTAGAAGTGAAAATATTTTTCTTTCATTTATCATGCTTTATAGTCTGGAAAATTACTGTTTACTTTACCACCGTATATACGAAGGTATTTATATCTACATACATAAATATATATATATAAACATGTATATATATAAATATATATACATAATAATATGCGTGTGGTTATATTGAATTATACGGGATTAAAAATGAAACCCAGTCATTATTACTCCTACAATGCAGACCATACACTCGCAATATATATATATATATGTGTGCGCGCGTATTTACCCAATTTCCTAAATGTATAAAATGGATGCCTATAACCTTGAGCACTGTACATGCCTTTCACACGATCATATTCGCAGCGAATTTATCGTTTCAAAATATTATTATAGACATGTATTTTTTATATACATTAAAACCCCTCTCACCCGCCCACGGATGGTCCGATTCCGCGGTTAGTCCGACCGTATTCGAGTCAAACCTAGTTATTTGAAGCTATGGACATCAACATTAAATATGTTATTATACAATTGATGAGTAGTGAGAGGAACTGAAACCAAACACTCTGCGAAAATCTTGACGCATGCTTCGGCCGGAAGTTACAACCGAAAATGATCGAAAACAAGCAAAACAACAACACGCAAGAAATCATTAAAGATCTTCAAACTGAATGCCTCTGCCAGTGAAGTTGAGGAGTGGTTTGCCCAATGTGAAAAAGACTATGAGACCAGCAAACGGCTCGACTATAATCAAATTATTGTCGTTGTTTTTAAAAATAATGGTGAAGGAACTGCGAATGAGGATTCCGATGATAACGAAACCCCTACTCCGATTTCAACGCCAAGATTTTAATATTGCCCTTCATAGCATCATCGAACAGACACCAGTGGACATTTTATGGAGTACAAAATGGAAAAAAATTACATGTTAATCTATAATTTCATCTGCTAAACGAAAATCTATGACTTTTTTTCTGTTTTTACTACATATATAAATACATGTGATATTTCTATTATTTGATAGTAATAACAGCTTTTGTGGAATTTATTCCAATTTTTTTTACTGTAGAGTACGATACAATAATTTTATTATGGCTCTCAAACCTGGTGTCCTCAACTGAAATGGATGAGAAAAAAGTAGCGACTAATCGGCATGTGATAAAGGATAGGAATACATTTATTTATCGCAATAATTTAAAAATAACAGCGAACTAATGAATAAAAGAGGAAAAAGTGGAATTAGGCTGCTGGAGAACGTTGCGAGATTGGTGGGCACTAGGTGGTTGGACATATAGGATAAAGCTGGTATATTCAATATAGAAGACGGGATAACTAAATGTTTGATTCCTAATATACCAGTTTTTGTCAAGCAACATGTCCAGCCTAATTCCACTTTTTCCCACTTCTACCAGTTCACTGCTATTTTTAAATGGATGACTAAATTTACATATATAATATAGTAAACAATATGAAATGATTGCCCTGCAAAGATTGGGTAAGCTGAAGGGTGAGTTTTGCTTAGAATATTAACTTTTAGTTAACGTTAAATACAGGATATTATATCTTGTATGTTAAAAATGTAATAAAGGCTTTTATTATTATCCTTATTGTTAAATTATTTTTTAATTTACAAGTATTTTCGTTAATTTTCTAAAACGTATAAAATAAACGTCCGCTCTCTTGTTTTATATAACAACATTTATGATGAATTCGTAACATATTACCATTATTTCAAAATTATTCACAAATGTTATGTATGTGTATATATATCTTCTTCTTCTTGAGCCGTCTTCATTATCGAAGGTTGGCCTCCACATCCTTCACTGCTTCTTACATATATATATATATATATATATATATATATATATATATATATATATATATAATTATAATAATACCGACACTCGTAGTGAATTGATAATGTAAGAGCAGGAGCACAAAACCATGCAACCACATATGTTTTTATTCAGTGGCAACCAGAGAGAAAGACGACCAGAAACATAATGTGGCTTATGCTGAAAAATAAAGGAGAGGAATCAAAAGAAAAGGAGATAAGAAGAAAGAAGGAAGGAACACAGGAAGGAAAAGGAAATAATACTATTTTGGGATGGCACCCTAGCCTTTCGATCAATATCCTATCCATAAGGCAGCGGTTTGTTACTGTGGAGTAACGGTGTAGTGTTTTTACGCCGAACCAAACTCGCCGAAGGAGAGACAGTCATAGGATTTATGCACACTTTTAGTAGACAGTTCCTCAAGCTGTCCATCTGCATCCTCGTGTCTCCTTACCCCGTCAGTACTGGAATTACCTACATGAGGATTTCCACCAGTAGCCGCTGTTGATCTGCGACTGCTTATTCCACTGACGTCTTATTCGTAGCTAACCTACATATCTGTAGGCCGTTCCAGGCCGTTCCACTATCCGCCACCTGTGAACGCACCCCGTTACAGTTGCAGCTCCGGATCCTTAAGAGCACCTGTACAAATACACGTGCCCCCAAGGGGGAGATATATATATAACATGTGTAAGAAATATATACATATTTTTAGATGTTTTACCATATAACAATTTATCAGATATTTGAAAAGAAAAGACACTAAACATTTTGCAATGTACGTTTAAAATTTGATTATTACGTCAGGCCGTCCGAAACCGACAGTTAGATGGTGGCGAGGTGAAATGCTAATAGAATCGCGAACGGTATCTTCGGGCGAAAATGTAACCAGTACATCGATATCGATAACCAGGTTGAACAGGTCACACTACAAAGCGATGTATACCTGTCAAGCGATTAATAATAACATTACCGTACCGAAACAGAAAACTATTACCATCAATATGTACCGTAAGTAAAGTGTAATCATGTGTGCACACACACACACACACATTTATATTGTAGTGAATTAATATTATTATTCGATTTATTATATATTGTACCGTTGACGTCCACTTATTCTAAAAACCTCATCGTGGTTCACGCCCGTCAATAAGAATGAATTAATTAATTATCATTGATTATTCCATATGTTTACAGTTGCAGAATTTTTTAGGTATAACATTTATTACATATATTGCGTCGTAAATCGACAGTTGTAAAATTCTTTATTTGTTCGTGGTCGCCTCTTAGTTTACAGTATATATATATATATATATATATATATATATATATATATATATATATATATATATTTGCATACAATCTATCCAAAAGAGGACAATAAGCAGCAGAGATAAAAATAGAACTTGATATTAACGTGCTATCTCCCATCGAAGGTTACCCAAAATTCGATTCTTGAGTTCTAACTGACTGTGTCGTCCAAGACATTCAAACTATGCACCATCACCCACAAGACCAACTGCCAGCGGATTCACATGTTATTCCCTGAATGTAACTGTCGCTGTACTAATCACTTCCTTAACAGCGGGTATTTCAAGATACCTGTGTAATCGTTTCGAACATATACCACGGTGACGATATGATGCCGCATAGCAGTTGCTGAATAATGTTAATATTAGAATTGCTGGCTGTTCTCTAAATCTGCACGCCGTATGTTCACATTGGCTTGAGGATTATTCTATATATTAATAATTTATTTTCAATCGGCAATATTTTATTTTAACCGGTACGTTTACGTTTATTATTGCTCCACCAACGGTGTCTACTCCACTAAATTCAGCCGTTGTAGTCGGTTAATTATTGTATTCCAAATAAATTTTATATTTACTTTAATTATTTTAATTTAATTTTAATTTAGTTTCAATTTAATTTCAATTTAATTTTAATTTAATTATAATTTAATTTTAATTTTAATGTAATTATAGTTTATTATTTAATTTTAATTTTAATTTAATTTTAATTATTTATTAAATTCTTTCGAATCCAATTTATTATTATTACGAATAGACAAGAATATGCGAATACCTGATGTGTCGTTGGTTGACAATTTATTATATTTGACTGAATCTCGATCTCATTGAAGTCGCAGCCGGATTATTAAATATTATAATTATGTGTTTTATTAATTTTCACGTTTATTAATTAAATTTATATTATATTTATTTTAATTATTTGTAAAAATCATTTGGATATATATGAAATCGAATGCACTTCGAATACGTCTTAATAATTATACGTTATTCAGCGAAATAATTTACAAAAACGTATATAGACGACTCACATACATGAACGTACAATGATTTTTCAATTAACGAATATTATAAACGCAAACCTGTCGATGCACCGGTGCGAGATACTAATGACAATGTTCCGGAGGATGGATTATCCAATTCTCCATGACGCTGATTTCCGTTGTATTTCGGCAATATCACCCGTTTATCGAAAATTGGTTGTTCTTAATCACTTTAATATTATTATTATTATTATTATTAATACTATTCTTATTTTTACTACTCCGAAATCTTTATTATTTTCATTATTATAAACCAAATTTTATATATATGTAAAAATATTTTTAAAATTAACGCTTTACCAATATAAAAACTGTTATACGAACAAGAATAGAGATTTCAACTAGAACTATTTACAAAATTTACGTTTTAAAAAAAAAAAATTTTTTTAACGAACCGGTTAAGAAATATAAAGTAGCGCCATCTAGCGGCATGTATGTTCAAAACGAATGGTCTTTTTGACGCTCGTTAGTGAGTGAAAAGTTTTCTATCGATGAAAAATTTTAACGACTAGAAGATATTAATACATATTTTTAGAATTTGTCCATTTTACGTCTTTCCTTTATAACAATAAAAACGTCACCGTTACGGTCAGCATGTACGAACGAAAGACACGTAAGAAGATACTAACGACAATCCACGAGACAACGACATACCGTTCTGGTTACTTCGGCTTATCTCTTATCTAGCGTGAGTAATGTTTACCGAAAAAATTCCCAATAGTCTATAAGGCATAATCGCAAGAGATACAATATCTATATATACATGTGTTTTCCTACTTTACCCATCGACTACTACATAACGGTACGGATATCTTTATCCTTTTTTTTTATAACTTCTATCTTATTCTAAAATTTTAAAATCTTGGCTCAGTTTCGTTCATTGGCTGTTGTCGAACGATAACGACGAATCACGCTGAATAAGATTTCCTTCGCTTTTACGATTCGGCAAATATAACTGAAAATATAGTCATTTTCACGGATTCGCGTAGTGCTCTCAAAGCTATTTCAAGTTTCTCATTTAATAGCCGCTGTTTTCCATCAATCTACGATATCCTAAGAAATATGAAACGAGTTAGTGTAAAATTTATCTGGATTCCCAGCCATTCAGGTATTCACTGGAATGATACCGTAGACAATCTCGCTAGAAGCTCCAACGAGAATGGCTCATTCTACATTCAATACGCCTAATTTTATCTGAGATTAAGTTTTCGCGCAACGCGTTTGGAAATATTGTTATTCGGCTAAACAATTTAGGAATATTCAATCTTCAATTCCAGTAATTCCTCGGTTCTTCAATCTTCCTGCCAACATAGAAAACAGAATTTCGATTATTCGTACGATACATCGCGTAAGGCTCAACGTCAACAACATTCCACACGTTCTATTTACTCACAAATTAGCCCCTTCGCCAATCTGTACCCATCCCTGCGATGCAGATCAGATCGCCGATGAAAACCACCTATTTTTCAGCTGCAGTTATTATAGAATGTATCAATCGAAATTCCTGTCACGTATTGTAAGCAAAGAAATCCCTTTTCCAACTAGTCTCAGATGTTTGCTCAGCTCACAGAATAATAGCGAATACAGCTCATATTTGATTACATATTAGCCTGTAGTATAAAAATATTAAAGTAAGACGTGTCGTCCGTTTGTTACAGCCCCTGGGTGGAATCTCAAAAGCCGATTTAAAAAAAAAAATATTTTTATATCTATATTATGCTTTTAATTCTACCTGTGTATATTCATTTGCTATTATCATTACTTAATTTCGACGTAACCTTCTGCTCTAAGTATAAAATTATATATATATATATATATATATATATATACATAAGGCTGGGTAGTTCTAAATATAAAATTATATATATATAATGCTTGGTATCAAGAGGCTGAATCAAGAACGCAATACGTGGATAAGGCATTAAACCAAACTAATTGATGTAATACCAACGAGTAGCAAAATTAAAATGTAACTGGATGATAACCAAGAAAATAACACAAGGGAGGTCAAGAGATACAGAATCAGTGGTTTTCGGCCAGGCAGACGATGGCAAGATGGCAAGACGACATTCAAAAGTTGGCCGGAATGAAATGGATGAGGACGATGCATGGGACCGAATTCAATCGGAAAGGAAGGGAAGCACTTACTTGCAGCAATGTATAGAAATAAGTGAATCGTAATCATGATATATGTATATATATTGGACAATCCGTAAATCGTAAATGAATAAAATAGATGCGTTGGAAATGTGGTGCTGGAGGAGGCTGCTACGCGTTTCATGGACCGATAAAAGAACTAATGGCTCTATTCTGTTAGAAGTTGGCATACGGAACAGATTATCAACAGTGGTTTGCAAACGGATATTAAAGTATTTTGGCCACAGCATCAGAGTAGGAAAGTTGGAAACAGCTATTATACAAAGGTATCATGGAAGGAAGTCGAATGAGATGGACTGACATGGTCTGCAAAACAATGGGTCGAAGTTTCCTTCAATGCGTTCGTTGTGCGCAAAACAGATATCTCTGGCGCAGACTCGTGTTTCAAAAGACAAAAAATAATGGTCACGATATCCCCAATAGAGATGAAACGGTTGATATATATGATTATGTAACGAACGTAGCTTTTAAAAATAATTATTTTCTAAAAAATAATAAAAATATAAAAATCTAATTAATATTTATAAACAGGGAAAAAAGTACTAATTGCATTTATCTGGTTTAACAGTGAAACCGTTAAAAGTTTACATTTTAAACAACAGTCAACAGTTAAGCGCTGGTCGAGATTACAGTATAGAATGTCAATCAATCGGATCGGTGCCTTCTGCTAATATATCGTGGCGGAAAAATAACGAACAATTAAAGTCGACCGTTACGAACGTAAGTATTAATTACGTATTTGTCGATAGGTACCGTAACGAAAATCACGATAGAAAGTTTTCAAAGAGTGTATATATTTCAGTAAAACAAATTTCCACGTGTACAAAAATAAATAATACAGCTGGAAAAAAAAAGTTAGAATTACATATATGTATATCATTAGTGTCGTCTCCGTATCAGAGGTAGGTGAGTACTTATTACCTATACATATTTTTTTATACAGTATAAGTACCGTACTAGTCAATCATAATATAGCGTTCGAGCAGATAGACACACACACACACACACCGGACAACTGATTGTAATCGCTTTGTTGTCGCGACACAATGCAGCTAGGAAGCGTTAGAAAGTCGGTGTTGGGGGGCGGAGAGAATGTTAAAAACTCATATGGACGGAAAAAATTAGTAACAAAGAAGTGTGTAGACTTTTAAATGGTCGATATCCGTATATTCTCACGATTTATACTGAAGAAAAACTAGAAGTATTTAAATTAAACTGTAAAAATAAAAGCATATTAGGAAAATTGGAATGACGAATACCAGATAAGTCATATTTTCAGACGCAATAAACAACACAAATAATTGAACTCACCATCCGTAGTAGAAGGGAAAATATCAGAATGCCAAGGAATATGTCGATCAAATACGATGTACACAAGCAACAGATGAATGAAATGGCGCTACCCAGAAAATGCTGACATTTTAAATAGCCGTTCACCGGTGTTAAGAAGATTGAGAAATTGTTCATGGTGTGTATATTTTATGTAAATCCGAGTATGGACAGCTATATAATTTTATTATAATTTATAATTTTGAACTCGACAAAGATGGAGATCGCTATCCTTCTTGTAAATGAATTATTATGTTTTTGGGGTTTGTGTTTTTGCAGTTATTATCGAGCGACGCGAATGTAAGTACGTCTACGCTTACGTTCGTTCCGAGAATGGAAGATCACGACAAAACTTTAACGTGTATCGCCTCTCATCCGATTAAACCGTGGAAAGAAGAAACATCTTGGCTGTTAGACGTTTACTGTAAGTTTTAATTTCGTTATTTTTAAATTAATTTTTTAATTATTTATAAAATTTAACGTTAAATCGAATACTAATTTATTTAATTAATTTTAATTAATAAAATAATATTTGTACGAAATAATAGAGAACGCAAATCGTCATCAAATTTAAATACGCGATAACATTTATATTTAAAAAGTAAAATTGATAATAATAATTCAAAAAGAAATTTGCCTTTACCTTTTTCCTCGAAGATATTTTTCACACGATATAACGTTCTAGCTCGTCTGCGCATTTGTCACACTGCATCGACTCGTGGCTAAGCTATAGATAAGACCTACTTGTTAGTCCCAGATTAACACTCCGTCACTTATTTCTCGAACGTCCACAAGACCCACTAAAAACTTTAATTGTAATTCGCTACAAGGAGTTTTATTCGATAACACAATTGCGGTACAAACAGCCCTTCAATTTCTTCCGAAATATAGATATGATCAACTTCGTAATACACCTAATAATTCTTTTATTTATTATTATTATATTATTATTATTATATTATTATTATTATTTGATAGTACGGACGCCGGCTGCACTAGCGGGCCATATGCACCCATTAACATACTGTCGTCCTAGATCTGATTTAAAAGGTTGAATGAATCCAGGAACAGGAAAACATTATGAATGCGCTCGGCAGATTCAGATAATAACAGTTGAGGTAAGGAAGGAGGAAGGTTGTGCTGAATTCTAAATATTGTGAGAGTATGACAACATGTTTGTATGTGTGGTATTAGCAGTTGTGACACTTGGCAAAAGGGACAAAATGTAGGGTCTGGTCCTTGAAGAAGATAGGAATGGATAAGATTTGAGTGGGATATTCGAAGTCTGGAAAGGATAACATTTTTCTTTCTTGTTCTGAAAGGAAATGGCAGCTGAGATAGCGGATTAGGTTTGATTGAAAGGAGATGGTTTTGTTGATTTATTAACAAATATGTTTACTTTATAATACACATTCGGATCCACTAAACCAAAATTTATTTATTTATTTTTTATAACGCCGTGTGTAACGGCCGATGTTATAACGACATTGATGACGTGGGTGTTAAATGTTGCAAATTAGGTTGAAAGAGGAAGGGAATTGTATAATTGATCGAAGAACTATTGAAGAGGAAACCAAATAGATTATGCGGACGGGTATGCAATCGATAGGAATAGAACATAGGGAGAATGGTTTAAGAGTAGACAAAAGTGACAAAAAGCAGGAGGATGAGAATGTTGGAGTAGATGATCATAAGAGTAGTAGGTGTGCAAAGCAGAGTCTACTGAATGTTATATAGTTGGAACAGGGCAAGTTAAAATTGATTCTATCATATATATATATATATACAGGTTCGTATATTATGTTACATACGTATTTTTTTCGCGTATTAATTAGACATACACATCTATAATGATAGAATATGTTCGGAATTTTACTCACGATGATATGCACACAAATTCTTAATTACTGTTTACATATCGTGTATTTACACTTTCACATACGTACGACTTTCGCATCTCTTGCAATTAAGTTTATCTTTAAATATTAAATTTGAAATCATCGGCTATCGACTTGTTTAAATTAGGAAATTTTTTTTAGCAATTTTTTCGGTTAAACTATTCTTAATTTCGAACAGCTTTCGTACATATAAGCGATCGCGTTCTAGTACGACGAAATTTATTTTACTCTATCTTTAACCATTTTGTACCAGGTTTCCCAGTGTGACAAGTGATATATCGAATTTTCTTTCGGTTTATTAGGAAAAATTTTATAAGTTATATCTTATTTCGGTTTTCGACGAGGAGTTGTAATTATCTGAAGAAAATCTTTATATCATAATTCCTACTGGCTCCATAATGCCGAATTCTAAAACCGAGATCCCTTTTTAACCGTTTGAAAAAAGTTGAAGAGCAATCAAGTAGGATATCAGATGAAACTAGAGATAGAGAGATCTTCTAGGTTATTACGGTATAACGGATAGTCAATTCTTGTCGGTAATCCGCTATTTACAAGGCACGTGTAAGAATCCTGAAATAATGTCCAAAACAATAGTAGCGTCTTACTATCATCCCCAGTGCGGGCCGGGTGTGATTTTTAGGGCTTCGAAATCTCCATCCAGAATGATGGTTGTATTCTCTAAACTATCGAGATACTCTAAAAAGACGAGCGAGTTAATAATTAGAAGCAGTATCGTTGCTACCACCGGTCAAATTATAAATGCCGCGTCGAACGGGGGCATAGCGGCAAATCCATATCCCTTCTATCATCTTTCGTAACAGAAATAATTAGAAATGTCGAATACGTTTCGGATAAAAGAATTATATCGAAAGAATGGAAACTTAAGAAATGTTCAAATTTTATCGACGAAAATACTTCGTGCATTTCATCGTAATATATACGAATCAGAGAAAAACAGCAAAGGTGGTAGAGAAACTAACAGAAGTGTAGTAAAGGCAAAAAAAAAAAGGATTATACAAAAGGGATAAGAAAGAGGACGAGAATATATGAAAAGGGCGAAAGAGTAAAAAAGAAAGTAGAAAAGGAAAAAGAATTACGTACAACCTGTTATACAAAGCATAGAAAGAGAAAAGAAAAGGAGTCTAGACTAATATATAAATGTAGGGAAAAACAAAAGAAAATGATTATAGATTGTATAACATAAATATCAATGAATATCGGTGTAAATCGTAGCGTAAATAATATTAAATAGTGAATTTCAACATTATGATACAAAGTAAATTGAAAATAAACATAGCGCAATTACGTATTATTTTTATTATAAATCTTCCCGATATCTTTACTTATTTTATTGATAGTTATATTAAGTTTATTTTACAGATCTTGCTATCGCCTACAATGGCAACATACCGAACAAAAAGTCAGTATACGTAATGGAATTTCGAAAAAAATTATAACAAAATGGGATGCGAATGCTACATCAAAATCACAAAGTTGATAAGTTTTTGTTCTGACAAAACTACATGAGAAAACAGAACGGTGACTATAAGATTTTCCCCCTTCATCAGAGGAGGATATTGTACGTTTTAAACTCCGCTTCAAGGATTAGTTGTTTCCTATCGACAAATCCTGTCCTTTCGAATATAGGATTAAATCTGTAGATTGGAACATCTGTACCATCTTTAAAGACGATATCTGTTTTCGGTGTCCTCACCCCGTTATTCGTTACATTACTGTTCTTGTTCTGCTGTCAACCTTACAGGCAAGTGTACAATCGTCAGACTACGAGTCGATCGTATCGTAGTAGTCAAATCTTGCGAATGACGAATATAATTCTGTAACGTGATAAATTGCATCCAATTTTTGATTTTTAACATGTTATTGATGTCGATCTGATCGACAACCATTCAAGAAGATCATACAATTCTTGTTTACGAAATTACAAATTTTTACACGTACCAACAGAATTACAATTTAGTCCTCGTATAATATATTGAATGCGTTACAACGAAATTCTTCAAGCGAAATCACCGTACATTGCGAGAATGGCGGATTAAATATGCGCTAATATCGCGCATTCATTCCAATCGTACACCGACACGGATATTTATATAATAAACTCGATACATTTTTTAAGTACACGCGATATACTCACAAATACCAATACGTTTATACATTCGCATACGAAATATTCCTCATTCCTTTAGATTTAATCAAGCACATATAACACCGATGTATTAAAAATACTGAATAAAATATATACGATGACGGAACGCTGCCCGAGGGTTTCAAAGTGATAAACCTCGTCCCATTACCAAAGAAAAGTAATGCGCAAAAATGCTAATGAGTCATGTGCTTAAGTTGTTACTATCAATCATTAAATGCCAGAATTGAAAGGAAGTTAGAGATAAAATATCCCTTCTGAAAATAAACATCCAAAGGACATTAAATGATAATAGGGAACTCATTGTGTGTTTCACTGATTATGAAAAAGCATTTGATCGTGCCAATTACGAGAAATTGATGGGAATCCTAAAGAAATACAATATCGAAGATAAGAACTTAAAAATTATCAGTAATCTGTACTGAAGTCAAAAAATGCCATACACAGAAAGGAGTCAGGCAGGCTGTGCTCTCTGGCTAAAGCTGTTCAACATATATACAGATAAAATGATGAAAGAAGCGCGAATTGAAAAAATGGGACTGAAGATCAATGGGGAACGAATAAATAAAATTAGTTACGCAGACGATAAGGTTGCTAA
Source organism: Coronaproctus castanopsis (assembly GCA_032883995.1). Lineage (NCBI taxonomy): Eukaryota > Metazoa > Arthropoda > Insecta > Hemiptera > Monophlebidae > Coronaproctus > Coronaproctus castanopsis. The sequence continues at coordinate 5,537,104 of CM065053.1, forward strand.
AACAGAAACGCAAATACAGAAGATGATCGACCGAATAAATAGCGCTGGCTTCAGAATGTGGGTAAAATAAAAGCGATAAAATTTACAAAGAACGACGACAAGAAGGTTATAATCGGACCACATGAAATTAAAAATGTAAATGGCAGATATCTTAGCACACCCTGATAAATAACGATGGTCGAGACCACAAGGAAATAAATACACGAATTGGTATAGCGAAAAAGGCCTTCAGTAACCTAAGCAAAGTGCTTGGAAATCGAACGATGAACTCTACGAAGACGGATAATGAGATGCTATGTATGGTCCGTTCTGAAATATTCCTGCGAAACGTGGACCATGAGCGCCAAGTGCGAAGGGAACCTTTCTGCTTTTGAGATGTGGTGTTACCCAAGACCACCCGGATTTCATGGAAAGATTACATAACAAATGTGACAGTTTTATCCAAAATAGGAAAATAACGGAAAAACATGATAGATGATGTTAAGAACAGAAAAAGGAAATATATAGCACATAAAATCCGTGGAGTTTTCCTGCTGGCGGTACAAGGAAAAATACTGAGAAAGCCAGCATGAGAATCCACCGGATGTTTCACCAAGCAGAATACTAACGGAGATCATTAAAGACGCCAGAAATCGCCGTATATGAAAAAGGATGTACGCAATCTCCTGTAAAGAGGAAGCGACTACGACGACGATGATGATGATATATATATATATCTTAAATGAATTAATTAGATTAATAAATAACAAATGTGGGTTTTTCGTGTTTTTTTTTAGATGCGCCAGAAGTTAATCTATCTTTGGGACCTCAGTTAAATCCTGAAGACATAGAAGAAGGAGACGATGTTTACTTCAATTGTAGAATACATTCCAACCCAACGGCGTATAAAGTTGTTTGGAAACACAATGTAAATACGCTTTAAGTATTTATATCATATACAAAAGTATTATACATACGTATATATAGGTTGAACCGAAGAAGACGGACGGTTTTATTTTTTGAATAGCGCAGTTGGTAACACTGCCACAACGCAAACCGCGTGCTCCACGATTAGTGTACACACGAAAGATACAATAACGAGAAGGAACGCCCGTTTTGAATTATTCAGTCCGTACTCATTACTGGTCCGAGTGGGTTTGTTCAGTATAGGTAGAAGCTCACTTTCTCCACTTACTATTACAAAAGTATCTTCAGCGAACCGTAGATTGAAAAATTTACTAACTCCATCGTCCCAATTTTCCAGAACGACATGCATCATATATTCACTGTATATATAAAGTATGTATCATTTTTAATTTGACATTTCCCTGATAGGGTTCTTTCAATATCGATTACGTCTTTGTATTTTTCATATAATTTTTTAATTAGAGTAGTCAAATAATTCGGTATCCCAATTTCATTCAGTATTATCCACAATCTAGATCAACAGATATTGTCGAATACTTTTACGTAATCGACAAAACAAAGAAACATAGGAGCGTGATATTCATAACCAAGGGCGAATATAAGGAAGAAATCTCCTCATTCGCTATATTACGGACATCGCTGTTTTAAATGTCGCTTATTGTAATTTGTCATCGTATTCTTGTTGTTTAATAATTTTATATTATATTAATATTTAGAATTATTATTTAGTTATGTCGTTAGTGGGATTTTATGACTTATTGTAAGTTGCAGGTCTCTCATTTTTTTCCGCAGCGGCGAAAGAATAATTTAATATATTTATTTTATAAATTTAGTTGCTTAGGATTTACTGAACACAATGTTATATGTAATAATTAATAAATAAACTCTTGTTCTCGGTCTATTAAATTGTTTCGTGTGTTGTAGGGCAACTACGTTCATCAAAATGTAAAAAACGAAATTTTAGCGAATGATAAATCTCTAGTGCTCAGAAATATAACTCGAAAATGGAACGGAAATTTCACTTGTACCGCTTCAAATGTGGAAGGTGACAAAGACAGCAACGTAGTGGAATTGCGAGTATTATGTGAGTTTACAATATTCTATATAAACCCTACTTGTATATTTAATTAATTTCAAATCGCTTATATATATATATATATTATATTTAACCTTTCAATCGGCGATGTTCAAAATATAGTACGTGAAATTTTAATGCTAATGAAAATTTTTATTTCCTGTTTGACGTCAGATGTCTCGATTTTAAACATATTTATATAAATATATTTAAAATTATTTACAGTTTGCCTAAGAGATGGTGTTGCATAATAAATATATTTATAATTTTGTAATTTAAAGGGAAAAAACCAAAACGGTTGGTAAGCCTATAGTCATACGTCTTCATATATATATATATACACAAACACACAACATTTGTCCGATTTGAAGGTTTAACATTATTATTATTATTATTATTATTATTATTAAACGAAACAAATCGAAATTCTCCTTTAATTACTATATAGACGAATGTACGAGTAAAATACCAATTTAACGACGAATAATTCAAATTCATTTTAAGAAAACCGGCGATTATTTATAAAAATACAATTTTACACGTTTCTAAACAGCGCTATCTACAGGTCACAGATACAAGTTACATTTCTGTTGTACGGTAAAGAGCGCACTATGTCCATAATTCGTTAGCGGTTTTTTTCGTTTTTAATTGATGAAATTTCATACTACTTCATTATTGTCATTCGTTTAGTTTCACAATGAATCGTCTCATCGACTTATTGCAAAAAGTTTGAATTGAATAATATACATTCGCATCTTCGGCAAAAAGACGTTATATACATATTACTGCAAGATAATTACAACGTGTGAAGAAGTACTAGGTCGCAAGAAAAGAAAACAAGAAGACTGGTTTTCTAACATGACAGAAGAAATAAACCTTCATAAGAAAAGGAAAGCTTTTATAGACTGGATGGCAGGTAGAACAGAAAAAGGAAAAAGTCGCACCTATAAAATGATAAAAGCACCAGTACAAAAAAGAAATAAGAAACCTGAAAAACCAGTGGTGGGTAAACAAAACAAATGAAATTCAATTATTGTCTGATAAAAATAATACACGAGGTTTCTTCGGCGCAGTTCAAGCTGTATATGGACCTAGTTTTCAACGTAAAACCGCAATAAAAGATCCTTCAGGTAAATTGATGGTAAACCGAAAGGAAGTACAGTCGAGAATTACCTTTTTCATATTCTAATAAGTGCGCAATACTTATTCTTAAATCTTCTATTTTTTTTTTTCTATTCTTTTTTTGCCGATTTGGAATATTATTTGTAACACATTTCGTTTTGTGTTTAGCATCAGCTTTATCATAGATTTTAGATGCGTTTATGTATGCTGTTGTTATTGCTGCTGTATAGAGAAGGCCGTGAATTTCAAAAAAGCTCATATTCTATAGATCATACTGCGGCGATACCTGTTCATTTATGATATTTACAGTTTCTTTTAACTTTCTTGTTACCTTTTTATTTTAGCATGTAAGGTCTCTTAGATGGTTCTAATTTGGCGTATTTTATCAACAGAATGTTAAATTCTTTTTGTACTTCTGTTTTTTTCTGCTTATATTCAATATTTTCCATCTCTGTTTTGTTACCGTTTTCTCGCTTTATTTTTAATACTCTGTACTCCTTTAAATTTACATATAATTCATCAATCTTTAGTTTCTGATTTCAAATTATGATGGTCAGCTTTCATTTGGTTAATTATTTCACTTGCTATTAAATTATTTCCTTTTATTACTCTTATTTGGTCTGCTAGTCGTTGCTCATTAATGTTCAGTTCTTTTGACGCTTTTTCTGTAACCTATTTTATCTGTTTCACCTTTAATGACACTCATATAAATAATTCATTTATATTTGTTGTCCATTTTTTAAGTTGTTTTATTAGTCTGGCTTTGGTGGTCTCACGCTCAAGCTTTTGAGAAACACGTTCAGCCTTTTCTAGCGTGTTATTTCTTGTTCTTAGTTTTTGTTTGGCTGTCGCTCTTTCGGGATGCTTACAAACTTCTTCAGGCATTTCCTTCTGTTGTTGTATCTGGCTCCCAGTAGAGTACCGCCTAATCAGATCCCTACTGTTGATGGATCGTATGCTGTCACACCCAGCACAAAAACTCTAAGTATGCCCTGGCGATCTCCAGGCAGCGGCAGTTTACATTTATTTCTAGCAGACATTTCTCCATATAATGGGGGGTGCATTTTATCCCTAACTGCCAGGTTAGTTTTTTATTTGTATTTTCTGTGACTTTCCATATTAATCCTGCCTGTTAAATTTATATTTACAAGTATTTTGCTTATTATGTAGTTATTGCTTTAGACGGATATATTTCTTGGGCTATGAATATACGGTGACGGTTTTCCATTTTCTGCCACCGAATTTTCTGTCGGGGTTTACTCCCTTAGCCTTTGGATAAATATCCTACCGCAAGGTAGCGGATTTGTTTATTTTCAGGGTTGTCTCCCTTAGCCTTTGGATAAAAACCCTAACCGCAAGCCAGCAGTTTGTTACTGAGGAGGTAACAGTGTTAGGTTTTTCCGGAGACCTAAACCCGTCGAGCGAAAGACAGTCATAAGATTTATGCAGACTTTTATTGGTCAGTTCCTCAAGCTGACCATCTACATCCTCGTGTCTGCTTGCCCTGTCACTACTCGAATCGTCTGCTAGAGACTTTCCGCCAGTAACCGCTGTTGGTCCGCGACTGTTTATTCGACTAATGTCTTATTCACAGCTAACCTACATATGTGTAGGCCATTCCACTATCCGCCACCTGTGGACGCGCCCCATTCCGGTTACAGCTCCGGATCCCGGACGGTACAATGGTACCCCCAGGGGGTTATTATTATTATTATTATTATTATTTGTACAGATAAACATGTAACTAAAAAAAAAACACACAAAACTATAACACGTGTACCGAAACATCCAAAAATATAAATTAAACAATTATTACGAATAAATAAACAGATATACATACATAAATAATAAAGTCTATACAAAATGTGAAAATATTGTTAGGTGATTTTAACGCTCAAGTGGGGCAAGGAAAAAAGTTCCAAAAAATGGTGGGAAATGTCCCAGCCCGTAAGAGAACTAATAGAAATGGTGAAAGATTCCTGGAAATATGTAATGCGTTTAATTTAAAACTAATGTCAACGGCATTTAAAAGATTGCCTAAGAGACAAATGACACAGAGATCACCTAACCCATGGTTAGGAGAGTTTCAAATTGATCATGCAGCTATAACATATAATAATCGGAGGGAAATTATGAATGTCAAAGTTAAAAAAGAGGCAAATGTGGAAACAGATCATTATTTAACCACTATCAAAATGAATTTCATTCCGGGAAAAAAAATTCATCTGAGAATGAATATTAAACTTCCCAAGGTTGACGCAAATATGTTAACGTATAAGAAAAATGAATTTCAAAACAAAATGAATACAAAAATAAAGTCGGATAGCTGGGAAGAAAATTTAAAACGAAACTAATTGAAATATCGCAAAAAAATCAATAAAACACACATGGTGGAACCAACAATGTGATGAAGCTGTGGAGGCAAGGAACAAAACATGGAAAAAATGGTATTCCACGAAGAACAAAGACGATTATACTCAATTTAAAGATCAAAGATCCAAAACAGCTGAAATAATTAGGTCGACAAAAAGGAAACTCGTTGAAATAGAAGACACTTTTAAGAAAAACAATTCATTCTAGATTTTTTTACAAAATATTCAATAAAAATCTCCGGAAATATCGGCCTCCTATTTTATGTTTTAAAAATGAAGAAGGTAAATTAGCTCTTAATGATAAAAAAACTGTAGTATTTTAGCAACTAATAAGCTCCTTAATTGTGAAGAGCCAAAAGAAAAATTTCCAAGACAATTAACAACCTCTAAACATGAAGAATCTGTAGCTCCTAATTATCAAGAAATTGAAGAGATTGTGAAACAGTTAAGTAACAATAAGGCTTCTGGTGAAGGTGGGATAATTGCTGAAATAATTTGTAAAGAAGAGAAGGTGCCGGATGAGTGGAAAATAGCATTAATCCATCTACTGCATAAGAAAGAAAAAAAAATTTCACTATTGTCTGTAGCATATAAAATCTTGTCTAAAGCACTTTTAAAACAGTGGGAAAGGCAAATAAAAAAAACAAATAAGTGAATATCAAGCTGATTTCCGGAAAGGTGGATCTCGCGTTTTAATTATGAATCTTAAATCGATAATCAGACATAAAGGAATAAGAGGAAAGAACAAAATCATCACGTTCGTAGACTTTAAAACGGCATACGATTCTGTTGATCGGAAGACACACTACTCAATTCCATGTGGATAATAAGACTATTACATTAATAAAACAAACCCTAACAAACACAACATCCACAGTCAAGTTTCGAGGAGAAATATCCGAGGCTTTTGAAATTAAAACAGGAGTAAGACAGGGAGATTGTCTATCCGCCTGTGCTTTTTAACTGTGTTCTGGAGACAGCTATACGAAAGTGGAAGATACTACTGGAAAATTGCGAAATTGAACCATTTACATTAGGAAAAAAAAAATCTTTTTACGTGGTCCATAGTTGGCCAAAATCGATAAAAAAAAAAAAAAGTCTGGAGAACAACTAACCCGGACAAGCAGAGCTTTGAATATCTCGGTTCTTGTGTACAGAATGACAGTGGTACACCCGGAGCAGTTCGCAATTGAATAAGCCCAACATGAGGCTGAAATGGAAATCTGTGACCGGCGTATTGTGCAACAAACGCATGCCCATTCCGAAAATTTACAGAAAAATTATTACGCCAGTTACGCTGTTGTATGGCGGAGAGTGTTGCCCGGTAACAAAACGTGAAGAACAAACGCTTCGTGTGACGAAAATGTGCTACCCCCATCCGTTTATCCGATCGAATCAGAAACAAACGAATCTAGAGTTGGGCCTATCGTAAGCAAACTCCGTCAAAGCAAGGTTGTAGTGGTTCACCGACTGATATCGTTAGCGCATGCGCTCAAGTTCCTGATAAAAAAGAAACAGCAGTAGGCCTAAGCAAAGATGGCGTGATATTATAACTATGGATGTTAGAGATTTCGGTATTTCTTCAGATCTAACAAACAACCGAATTGGATGGTAACGATCTATTTGTACGGCACACCTCGACCCTCGGGAAAATGCCGTTAATGAAGAAGAGAAAATTTTGAACATAAAAATCTGACAGTGTACCGCAATCGAAATAACCACCGAATTTTTATATCTGCTCCTCTTATTTATATCTGCTCCTCTTAGTTACTTATTACGAGACGATCTGGTTTCGCGGTTCCGATGTTAACTTTTTATTATAATTTTTGGTGGGACTAATATTATTATTATTGATTATTATTGATTATTACTATTTATTATTATTATTATTATTTATTATTATTATTATGATTAGTAGTAGTAGTATCCTCGAAACATGTTCGAAGTGAAATTCCCCAGTATCGGGGAAAAAAGAACTAATGCTAAAAAAATTAAGAAAAAGTATACGCATGTACAGATATAAAAATATAAAATTTAAAAATTTAAAATTAAAAACCAAAAGTTAAAATTCAAAAGCATTAGTTAATCTTAAAAATTAATAAGAGTAAAAAATAATAAAAAAATTTAAAATGACAAATAAAACTCTAGACCAATAAAAGTTTTCAGAGTTCTATTTCAAAAGTTTAACAACTACTTTATTAAATAAAAAGGAAAATATAAAAAAGTATCCTGCTAGAAATCATAGTCTTAGCACAAAAACGAGAAAATTCTTTAAATTCCGTTTTACTATGTAATATTCTTAAAAGATCAGATCTTTCATAAATTTTACCTTCGGGGTTACAGTCACCGAATACATGCGCTGTAGTATCTTGTAATCCACAAAATGTACACATATCTGTTAAAGATAATTTAAAACGGAAAAGATATTCATTAAATTTACCACGAGTGCTAAGCAACTGCGTTATATAAAAATTAGAAACAAAAAATTTACATCTAATCCTATCCTTAAAATTAGGTAATATATTATGAAGGAATTTATGATTTACCTTCTGCCAATGATCATTGTAATCATTGCAGAGCATGTTATAAATATACTTAGCAAAACATCGTTTCGATAAAAGTTTGTCTCCACACTTGAACTTATTTAATATAGGTAAAAATGTTCCATACGTATTATCTATATTATGCTTAATATTATACTTAATTACATAATTCCTCAATACTAAATACAAAGGTAGCTGCCCTGCTATTACTAAAGCTACATCTTTATGAATAGTTCTTTAACCTTTAATAAGTTTTAAAATGTAAAAATGATAACTTTGCTCTAATTTATTTCTAAAAAAATTACATTTTAAACGGTTATAATAAACAATGCAGCAATAGCAGTACCGTGATACAATTAAACTTTTAAACAGTACTACTGCCTGTTTAAAACTATAACTATTGTTAACATTATAAAGTTTATTAAAAGTATTAACGGAAACAGCTGCCTGCTTATTAATATATTCAACGTGTTTTAAAAAATTAAATTTGCTATCTATAATAACTCCTAAGTATTTGAAATAGGAGCACTGCAATAAGCTTCTATTATTACAATTAAGTTTAAAAGAAAATGGTTTCCGTTTCTTAGTACATATCATAAAGCAAGACTTGCTTTCATTAATACTTAATGATTTGGATTCAATATACTGCGAAAAAATTGTAACATACCAGTTTGAAATATATTCTAATATCGTAGGATCATTATTGTAAATGATCATAACAATATCATCAACATATGATAACACCTTAATATTAGACTGAGGAAACAGTTTGTGCACAGATGATATATATATATATTCCATAGAAGAGGCCTCAGGACAGAACCCTGAGGAACCCCTCCTTGTATAGCAATCTCATGCTGGAAATTACAAATATTTAAAACAGCTTTCCTATTGGCAAAATAGTTACATAGTATATTAAAAAGCCAAGTAGGTAGTAAACAATTAAATTTTAAAATATTTAGAAGATTCATAATATTCAGTCTATCGAATGCTTTCGACAAATCAAACGAAATCACGGCAATATATGAAAAAATTTTAAGTTTATCTTTAACAGTATTAACTAAATTATTGACCGCTAATTCTGTAGAACGATACTTTAAAGATCCATACTGATACTCAGAAATAACGTACTTACCATAGTCATAAAGATAGCTGAATAAAAGCTTTTCATACATTTTTCCAAAAATTGGTAATAGATTAATCGATCTATAAGAGCTGGCTAAATCTAGTAGTAGTGATAAAATAATTCGAAATAATAGTTTTGTAGTCGCATGGAGACTAATGGCCCGATTAATGTTCAGAAAAAGGATTATTTATTTATTTTATCGATTTATGTACATTTATCGTTATTAATATTCTTCGTAATCACGCGCACATCTTTTCTCGACGGTTCGATTATTACTTACCGTCTAACCGAAAATCGACTGACTACTAAAATTTGACAACGAGAAATGACGAGTCAAGGGAGCGAGTAAAAGACGACTTAACCTCGACAAATCTTATCTATCTGACTATGTATATAAAATTTCCCACGTAGTCGATAACATAGGCATACTTGTAAGATGCGATGTATACTACCATCGACTAATGTATAATAAACACGTGATTTTTCTTATTATTCCCGTTCTACTCTGAAAGTTCCCTAATTTCGGCTTTTATCTCGACTGTTGTTGAGAGACCAACGATTTTATACATATTTCACGTATTTAATTTAATCTACCTATTTCTTCGCGTTTATATGAATTTTATTATGAAAAGAAAATACGCATAATGTTAGAAAACAAGATCTTAGAGAGCAAGTAGAACAGTTTAAATATTTTTGAGTAGTAACGAGAACAGGAAGAAGTGATAAAGAAGTAAAAACAAGAATTAGCCAAACAAGCGTTTGTGAAAAAGAACGATTTATTTAATAAAAACATGAAAATAGAAATACGGAAAAAAATTTTAGAAACATACATATGGAATATATTACTATATGGTTCGGAAACGTGGGTGTAACACAAAATTTAAAAATACGTTTGGAAGCCTTCGAAATGTGGGGTTGACGCCGCATGATGAAGATCTCATGGACACAGAAGAAAAGGAATTCAAAGGTTTTAGGAATGGTAAATGAAAAAAAGGAAAATAATAGAAACGATACAGCGAAGACGCGAAAGACTTCTAAGGCACATACTGCTGTTCATGAAGGTCATAATCGAAGGAAAATTAGAAAGAAGAAGGGGAATAGATAGACATGGATCGATCAAGTAAAAGAAGGAATGCAAATAACGTATAAAGACATGAAGAACATAGCAGACAACAGGAAGGAAAGAAAGAAAATGATCTAGCTACAACGACAAGAGCATGCTCTCGAATACTGATAATGATGAATTTTTATATTTTATTTAATTTATTCTAAATTATTAACGTACTCCCTCTGCTCTAAGCATGTTGTTATATATATATATATATATATGTTAATATATAAAACTGTGTAGCGTCTGTATGTGATTTGCGATTCATTAAATCACTGCATTGGGCTATTTTTATTACACATAAACAGAAAATCAATTTTTTTAAGTTTTTGTACGCCTGTCTTTCTTTCTATTTGTATGTCTGCCTTTTTCGATTTAACTCAAAAACTATTAAAGCAATAATGATAAAATTCGCATAGCTTATAGAATATTCATCGGATTCGTTCTAAGCGTTGTTTCACATTGACATCGCAAATAGGGCAGAAATTGCGATAATTTAAAGTTTTGAAATATCGCTGTCTCTTTCTTTTAACAGTTTTATATATTAGTATATTAGTATGCGTATATATATATATATATATATATATATATATATATATATATATATATATATATATATGTATATATATGTATATATATATATATATATGTATGTATATATATATATATATGTATATATATATATATCCGTCCGTTTATATACTAATATATAAAACTGTAGTGTCTGTGATTTGCGAATATTTTCATTAAAAACATTGCACTGGGACTTGAAATTATTGTAGTTTCAGTCAAATTTATGATATCAACGCGGAACAAAGATTTAAAAAAATAATTACACAGACGAAGCCATGGGTAACTTCTAGTTAATATATAAAACTGCAGTGTCTGTGATTTGCGAATATTTTCATTATAATCACTGCACAGGGCTATTTTTATCACGCGTAAACAGAAAATCTAATTTTTTAAAATTTTGTCCGTCTGTTCCGTTTTAACTCAAAAACTATTAAAGCAATAATGATAAAATTCGCATAGCTTATAGACTATTCATCGGATTCGTTCTAAGCGTTGTTTCACATTGACATCGCAAATAGGGCAGAAATTGCGATAATTTAAAGTTTTGAAATATCGCTGTCTCTTTCTTTTAACAGTTTTTTATATATTAGTATATTAGTATGCATATATATATATATATATATATATATATATATATATATATATATGTATATATATATATATGTATATATATATATATGTATATATATATATATCCGTCCGTTTATATACTAATATATAAAACTGTAGTGTCTGTGATTTGCGAATATTTTCATTAAAAACATTGCACTGGGACTTGAAATTATTGTAGTTTCAGTCAAATTTATGATATCAACGCGGAACAAAGATTTAAAAAAATAATTACACAGACGAAGCCATGGGTAACTTCTAGTTAATATATAAAACTGCAGTGTCTGTGATTTGCGAATATTTTCATTATAATCACTGCACAGGGATATTTTTATCACGCGTAAACAGAAAATCTAATTTTTTAAAATTTTGTCCGTCTGTTCCGTTTTAACTCAAAAACTATTAAAGCAATAATGATAAAATTCGCATAGCTTATAGACTATTCATCGGATTCGTTCTAAGCGTTGTTTCACATTGACATCGCAAATAGGGCAGAAATTGCGATAATTTAAAGTTTTGAAATATCGCTGTCTCTTTCTTTTAACAGTTTTATATATTAGTATATTAGTATGCGTATATATATATATATATATATATATATATATATATATATATATATATATGTATATATATGTATATATATATATATATGTATGTATATATATATATATATGTATATATATATATATATCCGTCCGTTTATATACTAATATATAAAACTGTAGTGTCTGTGATTTGCGAATATTTTCATTAAAAACATTGCACTGGGACTTGAAATTATTGTAGTTTCAGTCAAATTTATGATATCAACGCGGAACAAAGATTTAAAAAAATAATTACACAGACGAAGCCATGGGTAACTTCTAGTTAATATATAAAACTGCAGTGTCTGTGATTTGCGAATATTTTCATTATAATCACTGCACAGGGATATTTTTATCACGCGTAAACAGAAAATCTAATTTTTTAAAATTTTGTCCGTCTGTTCCGTTTTAACTCAAAAACTATTAAAGCAATAATGATAAAATTCGCATAGCTTATAGACTATTCATCGGATTCGTTCTAAGCGTTGTTTCACATTGACATCGCAAATAGGGCAGAAATTGCGATAATTTAAAGTTTTGAAATATCGCTGTCTCTTTCTTTTAACAGTTTTTTATATATTAGTATATTAGTATGCATATATATATATATATATATATATATATATATATATATATATATATATGTATATATATATATATGTATATATATATATATCCGTCCGTTTATATACTAATATATAAAACTGTAGTGTCTGTGATTTGCGAATATTTTCATTAAAAACATTGCACTGGGACTTGAAATTATTGTAGTTTCAGTCAAATTTATGATATCAATGCGGAACAAAGATTTAAAAAAATAATTACACAGACGAAGCCATGGGTAACTTCTAGTTAATATATAAAACTGCAGTGTCTGTGATTTGCGAATATTTTCATTATAATCACTTCACAGGGCTATTTTTATCGCTCGTAAACAGAAAATCTAATTGTTTAAAATTTTGTCCGTCTGTTCTGATTTAACTCGAAAACTATTAAAGCAATAATGATGAAATTCGCGTAGCTTATAGAATATTCATCGGATTCTATTGATATCACGAATAGGACGGAAATTACGACAGTTTAAAATTTTAGAAAGTAGAATAGATCTCTGTCAAATCGTTTAAAATTTAAAAGCCACCGAAAATCGGGAAAACATCCATGAGCCGGTAGATCGACCGTAAAAATATCGCATCGTCGGTCGGTTTCGGATTTTTCGATTTCGCATAATAGTAAATGAAGGAGACGGCGATATCTCTGTCAAAGATCATCCGTAAAATATCTCATCATCGACCCTTCCTGGAATAGTTGTAATAAAAGAAAGAGACATCGATATTGTATTAAAGAAAACTAATTACACGGGCGAGGGCAACTTCTAATGTATATATATATATATATATATTATATATAAATTAAAAATTTCCGGTCAATTTTTAGTACATCTATCACGTGAAATAAATCAATAAAATAAAAATACACTAAAGGTGCGTTCGAAAAGTAATATTTTTACTTAATCTCATGTATAACGATATAAATGTCGAAATTCGTCATTTTTATATCTAACGTTACAGACGTAGAGTACTTTTACACTTTCTTATTGATACCCGGCTAGCTACTTATTTATATTTCGCGTTGATTTCCTTCACAGATAAACCGAGTTGCAAGCAAAATCAGAAGTTAGTATACGGCGCCGCGCGTAACGAAGATATTCAAGTTATATGCGAAGTAGACTCGGATCCGGAGCCGGATAATTTCCTGTGGGCGTTCAATCATTCGAGGGAACCGATTTCCGAGAAACGATACAACATTATAAATAAAAGAAGAGACATATCAATTTTAACCTTTACTCCGATTAGCGATATGGATTTCGGATATTTACTATGTTGGGCTACTAACCGACTCGGGAAGCAACCGAGTCCTTGCATTTATCATATTATACCAGCGTGTGAGTGATCGCATTAATTATTTGCCCATATATGTATATATATATATATACATATATATGTATATATATATATATATATATATATATATATATATATATATACATTACGGCATATACAAATGCAAAACATTAATTACAGTTTGTGCACTTATAGAATAGTTATAAAATAAAAGTGTAAACAAAAATAAAATTATACCACACTCACACAACACCCAGATTAACATAAATCATATTTTTTAAGAATTTTTTTTAAAGCTTGTAGATGCATGCAATCTGTTCGGTTGAACAATAGGCAGCTTTGATCACTTTAAAAGCTATAACGGGATGTTTCCCAACGGTTGCTATCCTTTAATTTATCTTAGCATTATTATATAAACTAGTTGATCGCTACGGTCGCTTCCCAAATTCGATCTCACTGCGTCTCTTCAGTCGTTAGGACGCTGACTACTGGTGGATTGATGTGAGTTTGAAGTCGAAGCAGGTATCTTCCAGCACAGCTTCTGATTGCTTCTTTAACAGACGGTGTACGGAGATCCTTGTATATGTCGTCATTGCGGACATACCATGGTGCTGACACGATATTCCGCAATACTTTAGATTGAAATTTTTGTACTATGTCTAAGTTAGAATTTGTATGACCAAATTGTTTCAAAACTGTTTTACAAAGTAATACTTTATTTTCATGCGACAGTGGTGAGTATTTGCCCATCAGCCAGTACATATTTCGGTATGTAATGTTGAGCTGTTTACGTTTGGCGATAACATGATTTTTCCGGGTAAGCCGTTTATCAAGGTGTAATCCAAGATATTTTACGTTACACGATTCGGAAATTGTTTGTCTATTTAGCTTAATCGGTAATTTTTTTTTGCTTTTATTTAAGATAAATAAAACTTGCTTGCATTTTGTTTCATTAACGTTGAATTTCCACAGTCTAAACCACTTTTCTACGTGTAGTAGATGGTTTTGAAGTTGCTCGGCCGCTAAATTATTATCAGTGAAAGAATAGCGGTGTGATTATATTTTCGTTAACTGGGAAGTCATATGTGTAGAGATGGTATAGTGTTGATCCGAGTACACTGTCTTGAAGTACTCCCGATTGTATTGAATGAATTCGTGATCAATTCCCGTTAACATTAACATGGAAATATCTTTGTTAGGTATGATTTCATTAGCTGGTAGTACTCGTGGGGTAATTTAAGTTTTGAATAATAGGCCAACGTGTCAGACTTTATCAAAGGCCTTTTAAATGTCGAGAAATACCGCTGAACAATACTTCTTTGCCTCAAAACTTTTGTTTATGATGTCGACTATTCTACGTATTTGTTCAATGGTGCTATGGTGATTTCTGAAGCCGAACTGATAGTCTGGTATCACTTTATTTTCTTTATGAATTGGTTTGATTCTCCTGAGAAGGAGGTTTTCCAATACTTTGGAGGGAACCGGTAACAGGCTAATAAGAGGAAATTTCATTTTGAGGTTTACCCGGTTTTGGAATCAATATTATGGAAGAAAATTTCCACTGCACCGGAAAATATCCCGTACGAACGATTGGGTTGAAAATGTGTGTTATTAACAGCTTTCCTCGGTAATTTTTTTAAAACTGTTGCAGTTATCAAATCGTGTCCGGCAGCTTTGTTTATATCAAGTTTCTTTATTCGTGCGTTTACTTCCATAGGCGATGTTGGTTTAATGGGAAGTGACATCTGCAATAGTGTATCTAGATATTCTGCTAATTTCTTTTCATGAATAGAATTTTCACTTTTGCGTGGTTCGAAGATTTCTGCTAGGTATTCGGCAAAGACATACACTTTTTCTTGTTCAGTTCGTGCCCATTCTTTGTTTTTCATTCTTATAGGGGGACAGTGGTTGGTGTGATCTGCTTTTATACTTTTTGTGGCCCTCCATAAGCTGTAATCAGTTGAGTTAGATTTTCTATATACTCTCGAAATGCTTTGTTTTTTTTTTAGTTCTAGAAGGTTTTTTTTTAATTGTCTGACTGCTCTATTTAGATAGTTTTATTAACGGGATTTCTATCGTTCTGCCAAATTCTTCTGAATTTTCTTTTCTCTGAGATCATATTCTTTATTACTTTCGGATGTTTTCTTATATTTATTTTATCTTCATTTACGTGGCTAAGTATGCAGACTTCTGAATACACTTAGTAAGGTTTTCTACAGCTATTTCTATATCTGTTTTTGTGTTTTCAACGGCACTTGCAAGTTGATTCCGCTTTCTACAAACTCTTGAAATGCGGTCCAATCGGTGTTTTTGTTAGATAGTACTGGTTTTGTTGCCATTTGTATCATAGTGGTACTCGTGTTTAAAATTTTTGGTCAATGATCGGAGTTAGCATTCAGAGAAGATTCGATTAATGCGTGGTTCTTATTAATTCCGCTACTGATAAAGAAGTAAATCTGGAGTGTTAGCCAGTAAAATGGAATTCCGTCTGATTGAGTGCAATAATTATTTTTCTGAATGCGTGTAAATCCTCTCGGTGTTGTCAATTGTGACCCAAATAAAATGTGCTTAGAGTTATAGTCGCCACCGGATATAAATTTATTTCCTAAACTTTTGAAATATTCTTCAAAGTGAATTTGTTGGATATTATGTTTTGGAGGACAGTATACAGACGATGGTGCGAGCGGACCAAACAAGATGTCAATTTTTACTGTAGTAGCCTGTAAGTATTCTTTTGAGTATTTATTCATCTCGTGATGCTTCATAGACGTTTCTATAAGAATAGCTGTACCTCCACGTGCTTTACCACTTGGACATAATGTATGATAGACGGTGTATTGAGGAATTTTAACGTAACTTTTATTAGTGAAATGTGTTTCAGATAACATTAATATATCTATTTTGTTGGTAATTAAGAACGCTTCTACTTCATGGCGGCACTGCAGCAGACCATTGATATTCCATATAGCTATAAAGAAATAAATAATAATAGTTCTAACAGTAACTATATAGAAGAACACATTCAAACACAATAAAAAGCAGAAATATCAATAATCATACACCCATATTCCTATGTAAACAAATTCCCCTTCGATGCACGCACATTAACACGCACTAATTTACAAATACAAAAAACAGGACTGAATATAAATCATACGCACATATTCGCAAAGATCTTCTCTCGTATCACGCAAAATGACACTATACGGATTCTGCATGGAAATAAACTTTTACGAAACAAATATGTTTTATCAGATAAAACAAATTGAAAATATGCAGCCGGTCCAACAGTAGCGCTCCTACGGGCAACCGGCCTGTTTCAAGAACTGTAGCTTCCGTGTCCGTGCCTCTGGCCTCGTGGCAGTATATACGGCACGTAAACGGATTATCATAAAGAATTGAAATAAAGAAGAATATATTAAAAATAATAGAGTTAACAAAAAATATATCATCATATAAATTTACTCTGAAAACGAATATCTAGCTACGCACAATACGGACAAACGTTAAGTTCTTATATAGATGCAAGATGGATAGAGAAGTGGCAAATTATAACCGAGATTTCTACGAGCATGATGCGGTTCATAGATAAATCTGTGGGGTCTGTAAATAGTATTAATAAATAATCGTCACTTATGCGAGCGTTACGAAGATCATAGAGGAACCTCAGCTTACATACCTTTCTTCTAGCACTCGAGAATTTAATATTTAGGAAATCGCATAAAATATTATAACTCTAAAGTGCAGTGTAGAAACCGGTTTGACGATAATATAGATATACCAAAAAAAACTGCAATTGAACTTTTCTATCGTATGAATATGTTTATTGTAGAAAGCATACCAAAACACAGATGCGTATTCCGATTGTGATCTTAATCGAATCACCAATATATTTTTACGTAGGAAAATTAAACGACGTTAATCAGAAATGACTTTTGTTATAATCTTGTGGAATATTTGACACTCTAATATTCACTCAAAATGAAAAGACGAATATAAATCCGGATGATGCCTATTCAACTATGCGGATGATTTACTTTTAATTTATAATATACGTACATCCTGTAAAAACCACCTTATCGTTTCGTAAAATAGGTGCGACCATATTATAACGAATGTACACTCTTTAAACCTTAAGTTTGAATCTCATCATTAAGTGCCATCTCCGTATCGGGGTCGGAGATAGGCGACTACTTATCTATGCATATTTTTTATGTATAGTGTAAGTAACGTACAAATCATAATATGACATTAGTGCAGATAGACACACACACGCGAGAGAACTGATTGTAAGTTTGAATCTAGTAAATTTTAAATCACGACCTCGATCAAATATTAGGCAATAAACTGAAGTAATAATAAAAATATGCATAATATAAATAATCAAGTCTGATACATTTTTAAAGTCCTGGGCGACAAAGCACGCTGACGAAATTATAATTCTGAAATAATTTTGTACGAAAAGACCTAGGCAGTCGCTATACTCATACTGTTACAAACGGTTATCTAAACAACTAACTCTAGATATAACTTTCGTGTTATTTAACCTTTTTGAATATAACCCGACAGCTCGGATATTACCTACTAGAGGTTGGGTTTGAATAATTTATAGCCATGTTAAATCCGTCTTCGGCAACACATTTGTGCTTTTATGTCGACATAACTTTCGTCATTTTTTATTTGTTCCATATATCCAATTCTAGGTCTTCCTTTACTTCGGCTTCCGTTCATCTTCCAATTAACGTTGTCATACATTCTGAGTGTCTGATCAGGTGCCCAACTATTTCATTTCTTCTTTTCTTTATTGTATCTCCGATTTCTCGTCGTATCTCTTGTAGAACTTCATCATTGGTAATCTTACTCGTCCAAGGTATTTTCAGCATTCTGCGCCAGCACCACATTTCGAACGCTTTCGTTTTCTCTTTTCAAACACGTTTCCGTTCCATATAGACTCCAAATGACGTATTCTTCGATACCAGGAACGGTTTTTTTATGAATGCGTTTTTCGCGAGAGCTATTCTTCTTCTTATGTCTTTTACACTTCGACCGTCTGACGATATTATTATACTTCCTAAATAGGGGAACTCTGTTACTTGGCTAATATTCTGGTTGTTCAAGGTAATATTTAGCGTCTGATTTCCATTTTTGCTACAAGCCATGACTTTAGTTTTTTTGGTGTTTATGTTCATTTTGCATTTGTCCTGTATAGCTTGACTTAACACCTATTACTGCTATATCGTCAGCAAATCTTATTGTAATGTAAATATACAATACAACAACTGTTATTTATCAATTGTTACATTCCGGGAAAGTAACGTTCCAAAATAACGCGACTTTGTTAAAGAGCAACGTAAATTTGAGAAACTAGTATGCAATTGCAATATTATGTTTTTAAATGATTTCGCATAAATTTCGAGTAAAACATTTTTTTTTTAAGCGGTACATAATTATTATATTATTTAAAAAAATTGACCTATAGGTGTAATTTTAACTAATTTTATTCATTTCAAAGATAAAGTAATTCTGAACTTCGGTGCGAATTTAAAATTCCGAATTTTACGTATATTTTAAGATAGAAAATGTATAAATAACTAATGAGAATAATTAAAAAATAAATATACTTATTGGCAAGTGGTAACTTTATCGTAATAATGAAAAATAATGTAGCGAAAATGATCTAACAACAGTAACACATTATACAAATAACGTTAATAACGTTATAAAAAGTTAACATCTAATAGAATCTAGTCCCAGTGACGTGCCTGACAATAGATTCGGCTGAATTCAGTCAGTTTTGTCCACTTCCACTTTGTATATCATAAAAAAATGAGAAAAACGAGAGAACTAGCTCATGTTTGTTACTTCATACAACAAACGGACCATTTAGTTAGTAATATTTGAATTTCGTGAAATAGTCCATTAAAATAACGTTACTCAAATAACGACGTATTATAAATACCGACTGATTTATGTATTTGAAACAAATAAAAAAAAAAACATTATTATTTGTAGAGAATATGTCGGGGTACTATAAAAGTAAATAGTATGTAAAATGGACTGTTAGTGAATTTGAAACCGGATATGATAATTTAAGAACTGTAAAAATACATTTTTTCCCGAAGTAAAACTGAAAGATTTAGAAACGAAATAATGAAAATCAATTTTTAAACTGCTCGCGGTTCTATTATAATAAACTACACATTATATATATAGTAATAAATGTTGCAATTGCATTAGTAACGAGATACTACACGTTCGATATATCGTATACGCTATTTGTAGCAAGTACGATCATTCGATCCGAATGAAATAATTCTGACTGGAACAATTTCCTTTATCTATTTCGGAACTGATTAAAATTAAATTAGTATATACAAACAATCAACTGTGATAAAGCTATTATAAACCAATTTCCACAGGCTACTAATTTCTTACGAGCCCGATGTTTAAATTTACTAATGAGATTGACTTTTAAGAAAATAATTAACGAAATAAAATATTATTATTTTTTTACATTAATTATTTGTTTGCAATAAGTGTAAAAATATTATGTATAACGACTATACAGAAAAAAACTACAAATGATCCAGAACATAAATGTTTATGTGTAGCAGTTAACCACTCCAGTGCGCACATTTTATATCCAGAAATTGAGGAATTTCCAAATTAATTGAGACAACTTCTAACGGATAAGTTCTTCTTGCATACCACAGGCAAAAAATGACAAATATATAAAATCGAATAAAATGGTTATATCAGAGTGAAGACGATGCATACCGGATCGAAAAAATATTACCATCAATTGTTAGCAGTTACGTTAGAATCAGATATAATACTAAAATGTCCTAAATTACCGACATGTCAAATCCTATATAAAACTATTTCTACGAATATACAATTAGAACGCGATAAAAATGATTTTTTTTTTTTATAAGCACCCAATCTCGGACAACGATAACGTAAATAATAATATATTTGATGAAATAAAGCAAAGACGTTTTAAGGATTTTACAGTTATTTACACTAATGGTTGTAGATAAATCTAAGCATTGGTACGTAGTAATTTTTTACATAAGAAAAGATATATATATATAAGTAAATCATATAAACTGCCTTATGCTAACTCATCTTGTAGAACTTCTAGCCATATTCAAAGCACTAATATATATTAAAAGAAAATTCTAATCGTCGGCGATTCAATGAGTGCATTACAACAACTACAAATAAAAAATGAAAAGAAGTTGAATCACATATCTCGCCAGATTAAGAAAACAATAGCGGATATACAGAAACGGGAAAACGAGATACACTTCAAGTGGATACCATCGCGTACAAGTCGAAATGAAGTAGTGGACACATTGACCAGAGGTCAAATATATGAAATAGAAGACAACCCGATTGAATGAACTGAATACATTACTCCGATTAAGCAAAGTATGATGCGTGGAATAAGAAATATAAATTGATATATATATACGACTGAAGAAAGTAATTACTACAATATACAGCTGAATATTTCAAATCTACTTTGGTTTCAAATAGGTAACTTAGAAAGCGGCTACATTAAAATCGTGTTAAGAATAAGTCACATGCGAAATACAGATCATCTTGCAATGAAAATTATCGATTCGAGCCTCTGTCAATTCTACGGACAAGAAGAAAGATCTTTGACACATTGGATCTGGACCTGTTCAACTTGTGTAGAAGGTCGTGAATGGTTTTTTTTATTGCACAGTATGGAACATTTGCAATTTGTCAAATATTTCATCTGCAGCAAAAATGTTATGTAAATTTATTAAAGATAACAAGATCTGTATTTAACATTATAAATAGACACATATATATATAATTATATAAAAATTAAGAACCTAGAATTAAACTGGTCGAAGATAGCTGAACCAAAAAAAAAAATATATATATATATATAAAAATATATATTATTTATATACTACACATTTTGATGTTTTTAAACCGTTTATCTAAGTCATTTTTGATTGTAAACTGGAAAACAAATGTTAAATTTAGTGTCGATCAGATCTAGTTTTTCGAGGCATATTGATTTCTTTTAACCTCAATCAAATGTCCACTATGCAGTACACGAAATTTTAACGTTAAAAAAAAAATTTTATAACGCGTATTGTCTCAATTTGAAAAAATATTTACATAAATTCGTCGAAAATTATCTACAGTTCGCTTAAGAAACGGTATATTAAAATAAACAGCCGCTTGAAATTTATAATAATTTTTCGTCGAAATTTTATTACGTACGACTCTGAAAGGGTTTTTAAAAAATTATTATTATTATTAGGAAAAGCACAGCTTTGTCAGAGCTACCCAATGATTTTAAATACTATTTTCGTTAATGTAGTTATATATTTAAGATGTTCAATTTTAACTTCCTACATATTCGAATAAAATAAATGTCCGATAGTTAAGATTAAAGTACGATCGCATTTTGAACGTTTATTTCCTCCACATTATAGTATAAGACTCACTATTTAAAATCTCTTAACATTTTAACAGGAAATGATTTTGAAAATTAGGTAAACATTTAAATTGTTTTTGTAAACTTTAAACGTTCATAATTAATCGAACGTATTTATAATTTTATATACGCTTCCTAAATATTCCGATAAAATAATTACGTACTTTATGCTGTTTAAAACTATTAATTTTCACAAAATTAAACTTCTATAAAAGTTTCGAGCAATTTTGTAAGTTCTAAATAAAAATTTAATACTGAAATATCTTGTTTCAATCAACCGCCTCTTTGTTTTATATACTCAATCGTAACGAATTTTAGCAATTTTGTAACTAAAGGGTTTAAGAGTAAAAATGAAGCAATGTAAAAATTACAAGTAAGAATTCAATACTCAATTCCGAATATAACACGAATAACAGCATAAACTACTGACTGACAAATATACCCGGGACGGATATAAATACAGCGATACGTTAGTTCAGTTAATGTATAGATAGCGTTAGTAGACAGTGTAAACGATTGTCGTTTGATTTTTAATTTACATTGAAAACCGAAACGGCCAGTATAGCTCAACAAAAAACCAATTCCAACAGCAAATCTCCGTGTCGACCAGAAATTGACTTGGAATAAACACATAACCTCCAAACGTACACAGATCAAATTGGAATTGAGAAATATGGACTGGAAGGTTGGAAGAAATTCAGTTCTTTCACTGGAAAATAAAGTTGCGCTTTATAAATCAATATTAAAACCAATTGGTACTGCATCTAACTTCAATGTAGCTGTTATGAAAAATACACAATAAGCAGATTGTTACGTAGGATAGTTAACGTACCTTGGTTTATACGAAATGACGACATTTTGAAGGACTTGAAGATAAGTTCTCTTAAAGAACAAGTGCACGATATAAGGAAAGATTCAACCAACACTTAAATATATTAGCAAATTCAATTCAATTCAATAAAGTATATTTATGTTTTTATACATCAGCAAATAATAAGTAAATAAAAAAATGCGCATACCGAGCAGCGTTAACGCTCTTACTACGCGTCTTAGGAAATAGTGTACAAAGAAATCTTAAAATTTATTTTATTATTATACAGGGAAAAACATACAACTAAAAACCCTGCGTAGCCGAAAATAGAGAAATTAATTAATTATAATTTGATCTTAATAGTACAATAAGGATATGGGTAAAATTATACAAATTATATTAAGGTTAAACACATAAATAAGAGGATGGAAGAAAGAAGTACTGATACAATAGATTACACGAGGATAGTGACTTATTAATAACGATTTAAGTAGTTCGACAATCTGGTGCTAGAGAAGCGAATGTTTAATTCTTTTGTGTTTATATTTTTTATATTTTCTGGTCAGCGAGTCGCGAGTATAGTTTCCAATTCGCTGTACGATAGGGTAATGGCTAGTCAGGCATTTGCTGTAGAACCTATCTGCTTGTTGTTCCTGTACTAGCTCAGGAATAGTACGCTGATGAAGAGCTGCATGCATGTCAGTTATCTTAGTATAGTGGGCATTAAGTACAATATGCAGACATTTATTTTGAACAATTTGTAATTTATTTAAGGTGGAATTACTAACACCAGACCAAATTGGGCAAGAGTATAATAATATCGGGAGTATGTATGCTTTATATATTATTAGTTTGTTTTTAATACTAACTTTAGAACGTTTGTGAAAAATGGGGAAAATTTTATATAATCGGGAGTGCGCTTTGTCCGTGATGTGTTTAATGTGTTCATGGAACGATAGTCGCTTGTCCATTGTAAGACCAAGATATGTTACACGAGGTTTCCATGGTAGTTGTCTGTTGCTTATTTCAATGTGGTGAGTTATCTGCGGCCTGCGTCTCGTAAATAGTATAGCTTCCGTTTTTTCGGTGTTAATTTTAATTTTCCACTTTGTGTAATATTTATATATTTTGTAATAACTTTTGGTGAGTCTGTTTGTTATTGTATCGATTCGATAGGAAGCTGTAAATAGAGCAGTGTCATCGGCGTAAAGAGATGTATCAACATCCCTCAGCCGAGGCAAATCATTAATATATAAAATATATAGGAAGGGTCCCAAGATACTACCCTGTGGAAGTCCAGCTGTTAGTGTTTTAGTACTAGAGTAGGTATCATTTACCTTAACAATAAACTGCCTATCAGTTAGATACGATTTCATGATCATTATAAGTTGCTTGGGAAAGCCATAATGAATCATTTTGTATATTATGCCATTGTGCCACGTAGTGTCAAATGCCTTTTCTACATCTAATAACAATAGTCCAGTATGTTTGTTCAGGTTAAACTGATCAAGAATGTGATCAGTAAGGCGCGCTAGCTGCATGACGGTTGAGAGTTGGGGTCTGAATCCAAACTGGGTTTCGTTTATAATACTACGTTCATCTGAGAATTGTTTTAATCTTTGAAGTATTAGGCCTTATATTTTTGGGTAATGAACTATCTTTCCCCACTTTTGGAATGGGAATAACAGTTGAAGTTTTCCATATTTTAGGGTAATGACCAGTGATTATAATAGCATTAATTATATTTGTCAAGTATACTATGGCTATTTTAGGCAGGTTCTTGAGCATTAATGTGTGTATTAAGTCTTGTCCTGTGGATGACTTGCATTTAAGTCTTTTTATGAAATAATTTATTTCTTTTGGTGTGGCGAGCTTAATTAATGAGTCAGATGCTGGCGGAGTGCTACAATATTTACGCACAGTGAGATCAACTTTTTTTTTGTATGAGATATGGAGGAGAGGGTTGTGTTTTGATTATGCACTTGATAGTAATGGTGAGCTAAGAATTCAGCTTTATCTTTATCAGAATATGCAATATCTTTATTGTACGTTATTGGCGGGATATTAACATGTACGCGCGCGAAATTCTTTGTAATGTTCCAGAGGCTTTTGTCCTCGGTAGACAATGATTTTAATTTGTTATTCCACACATCATTACGATGTTCTAAGAGCTTAGTTTTTACTAAACGTGTTAAGAAGTTTAGAATTGATTTTAACTGCTATCGAATACACAGAGATTGAATCCTCTCCAACTTCAACATCGATCCTGATTACTCACAAATCATATAATTCTAGATTAATTTAAGGTAAAGTTAAAAAAGTAGGATCAGAATCCATTGGTAGGCTATACTCCTTCCGAGTGTTGATAATAACATGTCTTAATTGCTGCTTATTGTTATAAATACAGATTGCACGCATTAAAATATATATATATATATTTAAAGAAATAATACCGACCGTTGATAGGACACACGTACAGATATGATTCTAAATCACTGTGGGTAAATTTCAAATATAGAAGTGCAACAGTTTGTTTGTTTTTTTTAGGGCGAAAATGTCAAATTGTTGCATGACACATTCGCCCTAATTATCATTGTTATTTAGATTCGTACACATTTTAGTTTTTAAATATCGATTTTTATCGCGAACGCTCGTTAAAAACGACGACTAGTAAAGAATTTATTTCGCAATCCACTAGTCCACATTGGTAGGTGACTAGTTTTGATCGTTACTCGACCTCGTTGTATTAGCTACGTTCAATGGGCTTTCATAGTTTAACTATAATATGTTTCTTCTTCTTCCTTCCTAGCGTCTTCCCGGCAAGGCATAGTTCTTCTCCATTTCTTGCGATCCTTGACGTCCTCTATATTTGCACCGACTTCCGCCGTGTCGTTGTTGACAGCGTCTATCCACCGTCTTCTTAATTATAATATGTATTTTCGGAAATTTTTCGATAAATATAAAATTTTTCTACATTTTTAATTCTAATCGACAGCCGTACCTCATCCGCCTAATAATTGTACGATAGACAACGTGACGACTGTTTCGTTAGAGGTAAACTGCTTCGAAGGCTTCGACGGAGGTCTTAGTCAACATTTCGTGTTGGAAGTTATCAATTACACGTCCGGCAACGTATTGATTAACCTAACATCCGGTCATCCGAATTTCAAATTAAACCGTTTATCGCCCGGTAATAGTTTAAAATTGAACATAGTAGCGCAAAATGCGAAAGGTAAAAGCGTCCCTTTCGTATTGGAAAGCGCCACGCTGAAAACGGAAAAACAAACAGGTACGTGTAATGAAGCGATGATTTTTAATTTAGGAAATATTTCGTAATTATTTTTTTTTTTTTTAAATTCCGAAACGTACGAAATAAAACCTCGAATTTAATTATTAATTATTAATATTTTTTTTTCTTGAATAATTAAACGGTCAACTTTAAAGTTGTAAAGAGACGTTGTCTAAGAGATTCTCGTCGATCACGCGAAAATTACCAAAAAATCGACCAAAATGACACCTAGTGGTTTGCCGTTACTGAGGATTTTTTATTAACTCTCTCAGCAAGCTGGCAGTTACCCGATCGATTGAACGCGAAAAGGTAAATTTAATAGTATTCGAATTCGGTCAGTACAATACCGATTAGCTAACGTCTCGAAGACCGCAAAACTATATAAAGAAGATTAATTTTGTAGAGTCGCATGAGCGGAGGAAATTTGCGAAAACGCCTTCCAAAATTCCTTGGAAAACCCCTGAAAATTAACATTAATCCCGAGGAAACATCCTAACGAAATACGATTTTTTCACTTTTGTTTAATAATTTAAAAAATTTAAAATTTCTTCGTTCATATTTGCATTTTATTTTTTATTTATATTTAATTCTTCCTTCCATACCGTACGAAAGCCTATCGCAATTGATATTTGAACGGAGGTGACATTAATTCGCTGCTTTATATTCTTCACAAAGTCTGTTGGTGCCTTGCTGAGTACTTCTAAAACATTTTCCTTCGAATTATAAGTAGTAGGAGCTCGTGTCGCCTATTCTCTAATAATAATAACGTATCCGAAATACTCCGTTCTTCTTCTTCATTGATTTGTGACCGTTATCCTGCTACTTAGGCCAGAGACACGGAAAGAAAGGAGTTAAGAACTAGATTAGAGGAAGGATGTTTGTGATTTGGAGGAAGAGGAGAAGTTTAGTCTCGGCGGAAGAAGTGCGTTGTAATAAGGCCAGCAAGCTTATGTTGAAAGGTATATGCTGGACAGGAAACTAGAATGTGAGTGATGGTAAGAGCAGTATTGCATGCAGGACAGGTAGGCCGATCTTCCCTGGTGAACAGGAACTAGTGCTTAAGACGTGTGTGTAAAGAGGACAACATATTTCCGTCTGGACGTTAACATTACCGGGTTTACGACGCTACGATCGTAATAAGGAAGGATGGAGAATCGTTCCATTGCTATCGACTTCATCTTGTTCCAAATATGGATCGTCATATACATGTCGTTGATATGGCCGGAACCGGCGTTATATTACATGAATCTGCTGCCGCTGCGCCAGTTTGCACCAATATTATCCACGCAAGTACAATTTGTCGCTTATAGGTGAGCAATTTTTCTACTATAGTTTTCGCAAATGGATGCTGATGTTTCTTGTCTATTCTGTATGTTTCTAACTGAACTGAGAGAATCTGTACAAATTAATATGTCACGCTTTAGCTCCGATTCTGCAATAACAATTGCGCAAAAGATTGCATACAACTCTGACGATAGTAGAGAGAATGTGGATGGAAGTGGACATCGGATTGTCCATGTTTGTATATGACGGCGCAACCAGTGGAGTTTCCTTTTATCTGTTATCTAATTTTTTCAACATTTTCTTTGGCTTTTCTCGGACTTTCTCGATTAATGTTTCGGAAGTCTAATAAAATCTTGACATTCTTCTACGTAGTGTCACATTACCGCTGCTTAGTATCCGTTCAACTTACGGTCTATTCGGAATGATTTCTCCTCTACAACCCTACAACGATTTACGGTTTAACTATCGTATATTATTAGAGATATATAAGGCACTATAATGTAGCTGAATCATGCACTTTAGGTAAGGTCGGCGTGAACAGTTGATGTAGTGCTGGAGAAGATTGCTCTGCATACCGTGGATAGCGAACTAACGAATCCATAGTATATCATTCAACGGCGCGTGATGAAATATTTCGGGCACTACATTCGCAGCGGGCGGAATTTAGAAACACCGATGATACGATCGATGGTCCAAGGGGGAAAAATCTCGTTCTCCACAGTGTTGGACAGATATGAGATAATGAAAAAAATCTAGATTACCTTCGTACCAATGTGTACAACAAGCTAAAGGATTCAGATTACCACATGATCACGATACCACTCCGTGGTGAACGGCCTGATGATGATGATGATGATAAAAGACTAGGATATGTCTATATATAAATCAGCCGAGATGGAGGGTGTTACGTTAATTTATTAAAAGTAAAGGAAACATAGTGTTAACTTAAAATATACAGCCTTTAACAAAGTTCTGAAAAGTTACTTCAATTATGGTCAAAAAAGCAGGTGGAGAAAAATGTATTTCATAAGACAAACAGATAGATGACATAATTGATAACTAAGTACTACGCGTAAATGATAAAACTAGATGTATAAAAATGTTAGAAAAATTTGGAAGTAATAAAATCTAAGTAATAAATTACTTATATAATAGGATTTACTTTAACGAAAAATCAAAATAAATTTTATGAATAAGATTATACCTAAATGGGTCTTTGTTAACTTGATTAGTTTGTGTATGGACATGTGTGTGTGTGTGTATTTATATAGTAGCGGAATATAAATAAGTTAACATGTAGTTAATAAATTTAGTTTCTCTGTAATACGCTGTTAATTAGTCTCGCGCTTGATGATGTAAATGTCGAAAAGCTTCGCGTTTAATATAATTTTTAGTGATTTAACTTTTGCGTTTTCTTTCGTTTAATCGTGCTACGCTCCAAAAAAAATCGATAAAAACATTTCGAAATATTTATACGTCTATAATTTACGATAGAAAGATTCGATTTAATTATTTCTCCTTTTATATATTTTATTATTTTTTTTATATTTTTTTTTTCTATCGTACACCAGAGCACCATAAAAACAACGGCGATAAATAAAGTAATAAAAATGTGATCTAACGTCTCCAGTGAGACTATTAGATTCTCAGTGACATTGCAATTTAATATTATGTCCGCAGAATGTGTTTATCTATACTCTCTGAAAATCCTAAAAGATTATTCAAATGAAATAATTTTTAAAAAAAAGCAAACAATTTCAAATAATACGTAATATCGTTTAAAAGTTGGAGCGCTAAATTATTGGGTTATTTGATTACTATAACCGTACATAACTTCATTATTCAACTTTTAATCGATATTCCGCATAAATCGTTTACTTTTTTTTTTTTTGAATTATTTCTTTTTCTAATTATTCGAAGAGCATCTCCGCACCATCTCCTCTTTTTTAATTAATAGTCTCTTAGGATTGTCAGGGAGTATAGATAAACACATTCTGCGAACACGTGGGTTAATATTTGCAATTTATCAGGCAACTTTTTTTATACCGGTTTATACATCGCTATGTACGGTATATATATACTTAGGTGATTATGTAGGGTTAAATTAGATATACATATTTCGGTGCAGATTGTGGTGATACGAAGTATTAATTTTCTTTTAAATTATATTTCGATTTAAGAATTAATGAATTATCTTATTTACACGATTACTTATTCATTATTATCATCATCATCATTAGGTAATCCGAGCAGTCTTGAGCTGACGCCGATGATAGGCATTATGGTGTGCATTTCGATTTTCGTAATAATAGGTGTAATAATCGTGGCGTGTATACTAAAATGCGGCGCAACATCCATCAGACGAAGCTCGAAAAGGCCGACTACGTTACTAATTCGAAACAAATCGGCACCCAGGACCGTTTTGATCGAAAACACGGATAAAGATGAAAAAAATCCGGACTTAATCCCAACTGGAAAAAGTGAGTAATAAAATTCCGATATCATCTCTTCGACCTTCGTTTCAACCGTATCCTTTCGCATTTGTTTGTTCTGTATTCTCATCCACGCGCACATTATTTTTATAATATTTCAAAGAATCACGACTTGGATACTGTTTAAATAATATTCATCATCATCTGGTGCAACAGTCCGCAGAAGACTGGTTCGCCCCATCCTCTTGTCTTTTCCATTCGTATCGGTTATTGGTCATTCTTTTCATTTCCAAGTAACTGGAGCAGTCGGAATCCCTTCTTCAAGTTATCTATCCAGCTTAATCGTAGTCTAGCTCTTATTCGTTTTCCTGGGATATATATCCTTCAATTGCTTCTCGCAGCAATCCTCCATGTCGTATCACATGCTCCATCCGTTTCCGTTTTTTTTTTTTTTTTTGTTTAATGTGGTTCGATACTTGTCGCCTTTCATTTACTCGAACTTCTTGATTTGTTGTTTCTTCCATCCAGCTTATTTCCTCTATCCGCCGCCAGCACCATACATGCTGCTATCCTGTCCTCTTCTCATTTTATACACGTCTCCAATCCGTAAAATGCTACTCTCCACACGCGTGTTTTTATAATGCGTTTCCGCAGCCGTATGAACATCGTTCTGTTGATTTTTATTTGTATCTTCTTCAACATAGCCCGTTTACTGCTCCTATAACTCGCTTCCTTATTACGATGTCTAACATCATATTGCCCAATGTCCATTATTACAATAGAAGCGTTAATTCATGATTTCTTACAAATTATTACATATTAGTTATTAAATTAAGTATTGCATAATTGTTCTTTTGAGATCTGATGAAATGTCGCGGTATTCCTTTATCGTTTACCATAACGACGAATACCGTACGAGTGGATTAATATTTTTCACTTTTTAGTACGATTACAATGGTCCTAAAATGATGTTGCGTTGAACCGCGTGCCGGACACAGCGTCGATTTTATATGTTAACGTTAAAAGTCAGTCTTTTTAATCAAAGAAAACCGACAAAATAAAACGAAAATACGTTTTAAAAATTATCATCATCTAGTCATTTGGGCCACTTCTTGATAATCTTCATTTCTCGACACGTACTTTGGTGTTTTCTTTTTTATTTCAATATAGTAGGTTTGCTGTAATCATCGTTATCCTCTTGGTTAAGAATCATTCTTGGATGTTAAGGAGTTGAAATGGATTCATCTCTAGCGACAGTGTTTGACAACGGTTCTCGTCGTACGTAATAATGTTTACATTATTAGCGGATCACTAAATTCAAATTTCCCAAAAATATCATTGTTCTTCGGTATACCGTAATATTTCAAAATTTTTTGGTTGTCATAGTGCGAGAGACGTCGTTTAACGTTTAGTCCTTCCAAAATCGATGTATTTATCCTCTTCACCGTCCATGAGATATGAATATTCTAAGCCGTATTTCAAAGGTATCAATATTTATCTCGTTCGTATATGAAATTTCTGCTCTATATAGAAATATCGCAAATACAACAGAGTATAACTTTACTTCTATTAGTAATGACGCGCCATCCTTTTAGACTTTATTCAGTCTTACCGTTGCAGACATCGATCACTTGCCCGATTTCTTCTCTAGTTCCACCATAATATAAAACTGACAAATTCTGCATCCAGGAGTTCATTTTCCTCCTTCGGTTATTTTTATCTTTTTCACATAATTTTCATTTCGCTTTCTTAAGCAGTTCCCTATTTTCGACTTACTTTTTTTTTACTCCGCCTCATAAATCGTATAAACTAATAATCCACGCAAGTCAATCATTAGGCCTATTTTAACATATTGTTAACCGGTTTGGTCTTCAATTTCAAATACTAGTTTTAATAGACGGCAATTAGACCAAAATCTATATCTTACGCGTATCCCCTTAATGCTCCCCGTATACACTAAAATTTCACATATGCACAATGCTCTACAGATACCACATGTAAAGGACTATATCCTCGAACTATCAAAAAAAAAAAATTGGCAATCGTAATAATTTACTTCCGGCGATAGGAAACTACGATTCCATGTAACTAATTGTTAGATATACTAATTATAAGCATCGGCGTATTAAACTTATTATTCGCATAACGACGTAATTTAATTTTCCAGTACTTATAAATGACTTTACATATTCGCTTTATAATTAAACTTATATGTGTTTATATTACTCCGTTTTGCTTTTGCGTGGTTTTTTTATTTAAAGCAACCTACTCCATTGGGACAAGTTGCTTCAGAATTTAGGGCATTTATGGCCCGTTGGTCGGTGCACAAGAAAATAAAATTCCATCGTTACTTCTTCTTCTTCTCTTCGAATTGGGCCACCTATTGACCATGTGAGAACAACAAACTTTTCGGGGTTTTTTCTTCCCAGTATTTCTTCATAATTTCACTATGCTTTTTTTCCCCATCATCCGTCCACTTTTGCCCACAATTCGATGATGTCTGATTTTTTAAATCCAAAAAATTTTTTAATTTTATTGCTAAATTCTGTTCTGTTATCCATCGTTGAACTATCTATTTGCATTGAAATCCTGTTTCGTGTAAAAAAAACACATCGGGCTGATTTTCAATCTATTAGAATGGTGAAAGATTCTTTTTGTTAGCCTGCTATCGCTCATTCTCTGGATATGTGCGTAAAATATTAATCTTCTTTTCCTCAAAGTATCGGATAGCTTTTCTACTTTCTGATATAATTCTTTATTGGGCCTATTCCTGAACATTTTCTTTCCTTTCCTTAGGCCAAGAATTTTTTTTATAATCTTCCTTTCTTTCCTTTTACAATATTTCAATTTTTCTCCAATGTCATTTAGTTCTAAACATTCAGCCGCATATAGACACTCCGGTTTAATAACTCTATTGTAATGTCTGATCTCGGCATTTATTGGTACTTTTTGTTGTATATATTTCGTGTTAATTGGAAATCCGTTTCCATTTTACTTGCCCTCATTTTCATCCCCTCTCCATCCAATCCATTTTGCTGAATAACTTCGCCTAGCTATCTGAATTTGGTTACTTTTTTGACTTTTCCATATTTTATGCACATATATCGAGGCGAGGTTCCAGTGTTTGTCGTGTATTGTGTCTTCTCGAAAGAAATCTGCAGACCAGTATTTTCTGCTACTTCTTATGGCAGGTTAATCTGTTTTACCGCGGATGTTAAATCTTCCGGAAAAAAATTTTAGGTCATCTACAAACGCCAAACAATTAATGGCAATTCTCTCCTTCTTGTATCCCAAGCGTATCTGCTTATTTACATTTTCCGACTCCAGTAACGTTTATCTCTTTTCTCAGACACAATTAAATAATATTGGGGATAACCGAACTTCTTTCCTTCACCCGTTTTAATCTCAAAGGCTTCAGAGATTAGACCCATAAATTTTACCTTAGCTTTAGTTCCTACTGTTTGTTGTATTAATTTCGTTGATTTATCATCTATACTAAATTCTTCTAATCTGCGCACAGATAATACGAGCATTGTACAAAAAAAAGTTACCACTACTGTGTAGTGCCCGGTACGAACTTCACCGCCGTTTCAGATTATGACTGGAGTGCAACAATTCATCCTTTGTATGGTCACTTTGACAGAAGATATACAGACCCCTCATGGACATTACTATATACAGATGATGTTCTTCTGGCATATAAAAGCGGAACTAATTAAAAATAGATTACAGGACAATGGATTGAAACTAAATATCAGGAGAACTGAATATTTGAAATGTAGAATACGGACAGATGAATCTATAAAAATAGATAATATAACATTAGGGAGGGCCGTTAAATTCAAATACCTAAGGTGAAATATTACCTCAGAGGGAGACACACAATGCGATATAGACTCCCGGATCCGAATAGCGTGGATGAAATGGAAGCAATTAACTGGGGTTAAAGGATATACATCTTAAAGAGATTTATAAAACGGTTACTAGACCTGCTATGTTATATAGGGCTGAATGCTGGTCGACGACTACAGAAATTGAACAAAAGCACCGCATGGCTGAAATGAAAATGCTACGCTGGTCACTCGGCTACGCACACTTCGACCATGTCAAAAATGATAACATAACGGAGCGTATAGGCGTTGAACATGTACAGACGAAATTGCGGGAAGCGCGTCTCCGATGTTATGGTCATATGATGAAGAAATATGACAGCAGCCCAGTAAAGACGTTAATGGAGTACGACCCTTGAGGAAAGCGGTCAAGAGGCCGACCAAGAAGACGATGGATAGACTCTGTCAACAACGACATGGTGGAAGTTGATGCCAATATAAAGGACATCGAAACCGTCAAGAAGCGGACCCCTTAATGGGAAGGCGCTAGGAATGAAGAACCAAATTATTCTAATATTCCCATTAGACTTTCTCGGTCAACCGAATCGTACACTTTTTTGAAGTCTACGAATATTATTTATTTATACCTCGTATGTTTATTATTTATTAAATTTATATCGCCCGAATGTTTACTCTCTATGAATATGGACCGGGTATTTGTTCCGGTTCAAAACTACGGAATTTGTAAAATCTATTTTTACAGATTCCGGTTATCAGTTGCTGCGGACGGATTCTCAAACATTATCGGAAGCGATCGGTATCGATCAAAAACCGGTCGCCGTTAATTCAGAAGGTAGACAAAGTAGAAATTTTGAAAATTTAATACCAGTGATGGAATCGTGTCCGCCGGTAAGAAGTCATACATAATAAAATCTTGATACAAAATTATAAATTTTTCACAGTTGTTTATTATACAATATTGTTTCTTAGGTGAACTGTAGATAATTTTCAATGTACTTATAGAAATATTTTTAAAATTGAGACTATTTCACGTTCAACCAGCAAAATAAGCAAAATTTTAATTCGCGTACCATATAGTGGACATGCCGACTGAAAGGGTTAAAAGAAAAAACACGCTGACGATGATGATAATAATTTAATTTAGTTTCTTACGATTGTTCCGTAAATGTTTAATTGTGTTCCTTCTGCCATTTTTTTTTAAGTAAATTATTTTTCCGTATTAATGTTCTGAGTAACATAAAATAATAATAATAATTTCGATAATAACAATGGTAAGTCATTTTTAAAAAAAATGTTAATTCCGTATCTGCGTCGAAAATGGACTTATATTAACCATTTCAGTCATAGTATTCCCAATATAGTATAGGAACATTTAATTTTTAATGCAAAGAAAATTGTTCATATTCGTGATAAGGGATATTTGCATGTCTCAATTGGAAAATATTTGTATAAGACAGAAGGACATTTCGATTCATTTAGCGCTTCAACCATTATCATGTGATACTTCTATGTTATTCTGTGAACTGTATCAAGTTTTTAACCCGCTTTTTCATGATCATATATATATATATAATGTGTGTGTGCGTGTGTGGTTGTATGCGCGCGTGAATGTAACTCGAATTTTTACGAGCACTTTTTTCCATTTTTATGTTTTCCCTTCTATCGTAAATCTTCCACTACCTGATGTCGATGACTGAAAGAAATAGTTGTAATTATTAAATTTGTTCAAAATAGGAAGGATTAAACGACTAAGTTATAAATGACTGAGGTCCAAAGCAAGGAAAACATTAAAACAAGCCAAACGGATTTCTGGGAATACCTACGTCTCTACAATCTCACAATTTACGCCATCAAGCCAAATATGGAGGAAAGTAAAATCCATAGAGGGATCGGCAACCCTCGTAATACCGTCGGCTCTTATGATAAAACTATAGAAACTGACTCAATTTTAAAAATTTCTTTGCATCCGCTTCCAGCGATGAAAACGTACACCCTCAGTGCACAAAAAATCGGGACCAAATTCAACCAAGAAATTTCTATTCAAACAACCAAGAACCATATAACGCGACATTCTCTATGGATGAATTTAAAAAAGCTTTAAATCATTCATGACCATCAGCTTCTGGTCACGATGAAATACATATCTCAATGTTCCAAAACCTGCCGGAACACATTCAAAACCTACTGCTCGATACTGTAAACAAACTGTGAATATCCTCACAACTTCCTGCAAGCTGGAAATTAAGCTGGAAATTAGCAGAAACTATTCCAATATAAAAAACGAACAAAGACCCACACCAAATAGAGAGCTACAAACCAATATCATTAACGTCAGTTTTTGGAAAGGTATTTGAGCGAATGGTCAACAACAGACTAATGTAGGAACTAGAATCACAAAACTTATTAACTAAATATCAATGTGGATTTCGCAAAAATCGAGCAACCATAGACCAAGCTCTGTACTTACAGGAATCAATAATACAAGCATTTAATAATAAACACCACCTATTGGTGGTCTTTTTCGATCTCTCCAAAACGAAGCTAAAAATATTGACTACTATGTACAACTGGGGCTTCAAGGGTCGACTTCCACTTTTCGTCGCAAATTTCTCATCAGATCGTCTCTTTAAAGTGAAGATTAAAAATAGACTATCGGAAGCCAAACATTTGCAAAATGGAGTTCTGCAAGGCTCAGTTCTTAGTCCGACTCTATTCAATATAGCAACGATATCATCGAAGACGTTAAACTTCCAATTAAAACGGGACTCTTTGCCAATGAGACTTAGTAGTTTTCCTAACATCTGCAAGCATAGAGAACACGGCGAACACATCATTCAGGAAGTAATCAATAAAATTAGACAAAGAGCGCAAAACAGTGGTTGGACGTTTTCTTCAGAAAAAACAAAAGCTGTTCATTTCTGCAGAATCAAATCCTGTAAAAATAACATACATATCCTACTAAACAACATACCTATTCAAACTACATCTCACATTTGCTACTTGGGTCATTTCTTCGGCAACAAATTAACATGGAGAGAGCACATAAATCAACTGACGAAGTCATGCACAACCAAATTAAATTTACAAAAAAATTGGCGCGCACATCGTATGGAGCTCACCGTTCTTCACTGTTAACGATATACCGATCTCAGATTCGCTCAAAATGCGATGATGGAATCCCCCTCTTTTAGACTTCTCTAAACTAGATACTATCCACAATGCCTCGCTTCGATTAATTACAGGCGTGCTCAGAACATCCCCCCAATATCAAGCCTATACTGAGAAATCTCAGAATGGCCTCCATCGCTTCGACGGGATCATCTTACAGTTAATCTTCTATTACGCACGATTGCAAATCCGGACCTCACAGCAACTAACAGTATAAAACGATATCTCCAGAATACATCGGTTTGCGAGTAAAAAGAATTTTATCCGATACTACGAAATCAATTCATACCGAACTATCAGAATCTGATATACAACATAGAAAGCAACACTACAAAAATCCTTCCCCATAGACTTCGAAAGATGCCGCATTCGATTTTACGCTGCTCCCAAAAAAGCACTCGCACTTTTCCATCGTCCACAATCTATTATCTCCCCAAAGGAAAAAGATATACTACTCTGACAGTACAAGTTCCGCAGAATTCGCTGGTTGCGCAGTCGTCTTTAATAAAAATGTGATTTTTTCAGCTTCACTTCCACCGTTATTCTCTGCAGAACTATACGGAATCCTACTAGTGTTGGAACACACGGTAAAATCCTACCATCATATTATAACGATAACTATGGACTCCATGGCCGCTTTGCATCATATCCAACCGAAATGAAACCATCTGATCGCAAATTCCATAAATATAATCGTACAGAACTATCAAGCGGCGATAACGTTCTTATGGATTTCGGGCCACGCAAACATACCAGGAAATCATATGGCCGATCTAGCAGCAAAAGAAGCATCCAAAATGCGTCCAACACTGCGCATTAAGATCCCACTCAGCAATATCAAGAAAGCAAACATGGGCCTATTTTGCAGGTTGTGGCTAAAAGATGGACGGAATAACAGAGTGCATCACACCTGCGTACAATAAAACCGTCAATTCGCGAATGGAAGTTTCAACCTGAAGACCGAAGGGATCAGGTGGTGCTGTTTCGCCTTCGGATCGGTCATACGTAACTTACACATGGACACATATTCTAAAAACTAGTCGCACCAACCTGTGATAGATGTGAAGTTCTAATTACAAACCACCACCTTTTAACAGAATGTCCCAAAATCCCAAATTAAATATTTCATCAATTCTGACCCAAGATTCCGCATCCGTCTCACCCTTTCTTGCTAAACTTAGGTCGGTAAACCTGTTTAACAAAATTTAAATTTTCTGACCGGGCTCATGGCCTTGCGGCTATAGCGCGGAAAACGAAAAAAAATCGTTTAAATTCTAGATGAATTTAGCCTCAATTATAGCCGATAGATAATTAATTTTTTAACTTGTCGATATAGCAGTTCTCCTTATCTTAATTTATGTTATTTATTCTTTATCGCAACAGCCAAATATATCTGCTATAACAGCCGGCACAACCATTAAAACACTGTTTTAACACAGCAGAGAGTAGTAAAAAATGTATATATGAAACAATATAAAAACTGGAATTATATCCTATCGTAAAGACGAATACCATTTTATCAATGACCAATCTCTTGCGTTATATCAATCCGTAGAGATTTAAAATTTAGTCGAATTTAGTTCACGAAACTGGACATTATCGTCCTGTTTTATAATTATTTAATTATTATCTTTTAATACGTCGTTTAATGTTCAGATAACTTACAGGATTTTCGTTAAATTTACAATATTGCGAAAACAATATTTTCAACTATACGTGTAATATCCCGGAATCTAAATTTTATTTTCAACATCATTTCGAACAGACAGAATGAAGGAATCGATCGGGACAAATAAAATAATCGCTAATTTTAAACTTTGCAACGCAAATGTTTGCACAATGATGAAATTGATCAATTCCGTGCTGTAAAATAACTATAATGAAACCGTTGTAAATATCCAGAATAGTGGTTCGTTCAATGTTGTTTCTAATTCGTTTTTTTATTACCGATAAAACGTTACTATTAAATGACCTGTTAAACAAATTACGATTTCCAGATCACCAGTCCTACAACATCCCAAGCGATCGTGTCGACCAACAAACATCCGAATAAAAACTCAACCGGTCATCGCACTTCCGACGATACAATAACTGAAAATTCCTGACAATTAATTAACGCGTATTCTAACATTTTGGAATCGCCTACATTACTACATCATCAGTATCGTTCGAATCCAGCGCATAAAGAAATCGTTACCATTCAAACCCCTGTACTTGACCATCAAGAAAGTTGCGTCTGATACGTTACATCGGTTAATTTTCGTTCTTATTCTAATAATCTCATCGTGAATTTTAAACGCGTGAACACATAATGTGCATATATTTGTTTATATATAGTAAAATGTATAAATATGCGTTTTTAAATGACAATACATGTGAGATTTATTATGTCTGATAAACGTCATAATCGATTATATATATATATATATATATATAAAACAATGTATTTATTTTGATACTTTTTTTAACGTTATATTAAATTCGGGTTTTTATTTTCTCTTATTTAAATTAAATATAGAAGTATATATTACGATACAATAAAATAAATTATATTCTGTGAAAACGTGATATATTCTATGAGAGATCGTTCATATTATTTACAGATATACCATCAGAAATTCCGCGTTTTTTATCAGTTATAATAAAGGAAAAAATATGCATCGATTATAATTTGTTGATACGATATTAACCGCTGATTTACCATTTCTAACAAAGAAATAAGAAACTTGATTGTACTTTAAAATATTTAAACATACCCGTTACATTTCACGCTGATAAAATTAAAATTTAAGAAATAAAAAAACTCTGTGCCTCAGAGCGCAGAAAAGAAGTGAAGCTTAAAGACGTTTTCACTTATTTTAATGATATCGAAATACAAATAAAAGAATAACAATGTAGTAGCTTTCATATAAAAAATATTGCGCTCGGTTATTTTAAAATTAAATTTTTAAGTTTTCGACCTCCTGGTCACAACCTGGATCAGATTCGAATGCCAAACGACCAATTTTTTTCTTTTGGATTTTTAATGGCATTACAGAATGTAAGGAATATTTTCTAACAGTACTTTTTTCAAGCTAGGCTGTTTTGCAACACTCTTCAATATGAGGTTTTATAGGTGTTTAGTTATTAAGGTAAATTTACCGTTTAATTTGATAAGTTTGGAATATAGTAATTTTAAAAAAATAACAAAAAAAAATTAGTTAAAATTACTAAATTTTTTATGAACAATCACATAGACTTGCTATTGTGTTTTTATTTATGTATAAATTTTATATTGTTAGATTGTTTTCATTTATTCTACTTGTTATTGCGTGTGTATAAATTTCATATTGCTGATTGTTGATTGTGTTGTTTACCACATTCCCTATCAGATTATTTAAAAATATTATTTTATCACTGATAATTTTTGTAAATTGTGCATCTAAGTCATATTTTTTACATTTCATATTTTTATAAATTTGTATATATTTTTATAATTTATTATTTTTTATATTCGCTCTATAATAGCTTAACAGTCGAAAAACTTTGTGATTGTTCATAAAGGAAAAAATTGTTTGCTGATTCTATTTTTTCTTGTTTATTTTTTTACTGTTTACATTCTTAA
The DNA here is from genome assembly GCA_032883995.1 of Coronaproctus castanopsis. Taxonomy (NCBI): domain Eukaryota; kingdom Metazoa; phylum Arthropoda; class Insecta; order Hemiptera; family Monophlebidae; genus Coronaproctus; species Coronaproctus castanopsis. The sequence continues at coordinate 5,577,947 of CM065053.1, forward strand.
ATATTTAAATATTCAATTTGTTTGTATTATTTTTCGAAGCTGTAGATATAGATTTGAGATTGTATAAAATAAGTATAAATTTGGTGCAAATTCAACATTTTAAAAATTATTCCACAGGAAAGTATTAGATTTCGGCAGTGGCGCACCCACGGGGCGTTATCGGGGTTAAGCCCCCAGAGGGCTTAGAAAAGCGTAAAATACATATCAAGAAGTGGCGTAACTTGTAAGCTCCAATTTCGCATCTAAAATGATAGTTAAAACAGAAGAGAATATTTGTACGTTGTCATTAATAGCAAATATAAAATTTTTAAAAGAATGTAAATACGTGAATCCTTCTCAAAGATCGTTAAAGAATGATCGATAGTTTAAAACGGAATATTACGATTAGTTAATATCGACAAAAGAACTAGCCGAAAAAAAATATATATTAAAGAATAAGAGATGTTAACATTAAAATTGACATCGGTAGTGAAGTATTGATAGACCTCCCAACATCGATATTAGTCAATATCTATATTTTTTGTTGTTTGCACTTTTACTCTTCATAAAATAAATTTTGCCGTTCCTTAAAACTCATTTTCATCGTCAATGATGATGACTAGTGATGAGAAAAACCGGATATTTTAAAAAACCGAATAATGGATAACTAGATGATACAAAAAACGGGATGATTATACAGATGATTTTCATCTGATACTTATCTGTTCTCTTCTGTTTCTTTGTACAGTGTTGTCTGTTTTATAAAACGTGAATTAACGTTTCATGTTTGCAGTTGTGTATATTCCCAGTCTGTTTTTTTGTTGTATTTTATTATTAAAATTTTTATATCATATATTTTTTTATGTCTCTAATAATTGTTTTTACTAAGTTTTTAAAATTATGTAGGGTAAATACACTAAACATGAAACGAATTCCGAAGTATTTTGTACACATTTTTGTCATATGTTAATAAAAAACAACACTTTTTAAAATTCATTTTCTATATATTGGAAATCTGGTGTATTTTATACACAAATACAGACAATTAGCTCATGTAAAATACAATAAAAAGTAATAGTTGCAATATTTAACAAAGATAGTTATTATTTATGTTATATTCACAATTTGGCATTAAATAATAAATTGAAATTAGATTTAATATTCGTAATTAAAAAGTCTTATATTGTACGCTAAGAAAAGTAATTTTTCTACGTTTTCGCCAAGCAGGTTACTCCGACGATCTGCGTATATTTGTCCAGCGGCACTAAAAAACTGCTGGCTGGGAACACTAGTAGGTGGAGCAGAAAGATACTTTAAAACGGCTTTTCTCAGGGTAGGATATGGACTACTGTTCCAATAACAATCCATGTCAGCATTGCATTGCAATAATGGCTCCGACAGATAAGATTGAATTATTTTTTCCAAAACAGTTTTTTGATCTTCAGATATGGTTGTCTGCATCTGTTTAGGAATATTATCGTGTATATCCCAAAGACTCTCTATTTCTTGCTGTAGGTTGGAGGCTGGCAATACCAATTCTGTAGAAACTGAAGGAACATTTTCTCCACCACCAGAAAGTATAGGATCCTCTACGTCGTCGTCATCCTCTGTCAAAAAATATATTATTTCTCTCATTGCAGCATCCACTTCATTGGAATAGAGATATTTCGATTTAAATCTTGGGTCCAGCATTGTCACAGCCATCAATGAAGGGTGCGTTTTTATAAAAGAAAATTTGGTATTCAAATGAGTTTTTCATATTTGTCAGCATCTCATCTTCCTTTTCGGATCGAACTTGTAGCTTGCGCTTTAATAATGATATCAAAGGTATTACTATTGATATGCATGTGCCATCAAATGATAAATCAAGTATGGCCTCATAGAAAAATTTCAAACAGGCTGTGAGGTTCGTTAAAACATTCCATTCATTACATAAAAGAGTATCAATTTTACCATAAGTATATTGGTAATTAAACACAAGTTATAACCGGAAGTTAGCCAAACGACGCGCGACAATTAATGAGTCATAATTACACTAAGTTTCGGCGCGGCCGAAGTTTCGGCTAATATTTGGCCGAAACCGAAACTATGGCCGAAACTCGATTTTTTGGCCGAAACTAGCCGAAACCGAAACCGAACCTTCGGTCGGTCTTTAGAAATCAGTAATGTGCACGCGCGTTTCAAATAATTTCATTCGATATTCGATAATTATCCATCGTTATCCATAATTTATTATCTATTTATAAACATCCGATACTGATTACAGATAGTTTTATTACTCGGTATTCGATAGTTATTGATCGTTATTCGTAATTCATTATCTGTTTATAACCATCGGATACTGGTTACGGATAGTTTTTTCAAAAACTGAATAATCGGTTATTTTTCATTCAGATGATCCCATCACTAATGATGACATTTACAGGTTTTTTGTCATTCACAACGCAGAATCTTGACTAAAATTTACAGTAATGCAAATTATAAGGTTTTTTATATTAGCAATTGTATGAACAATGAATTATAATGCCTATTTTCGTTTTTCCATTTTTATACGTACCCCTCAATTTTTTTTACTGTTTAATAAATACAATTTATAGGTAATTTCTTATTAAGAATTACCAAAAAAAAAAATTATACCCACAATTGCCAACAATTTGCTTTGCATTCAATTCGTTTAACATATTACCCGCCCTGGTAATGAATCCGCCCTGATTCTGATTATTACCGTAATTTTCTGATGCGCTAATATTAACCAACTAAATTATTTATCTTGTTCTGTCGGATAGGTGTGCAATAGATATTCGCCCAGTCATTGTTTAATAGATGCGTGATAAAAGCATTTGTTCCTAATTCACTTAAAAAGACGTAATTAATTTTAAACTTAACCAAAAAATTTCCAAACACCTGTTATAAATAGAAGAAAATCTATAAAATTTGCATGCTAATTTATAACCCTCAAACTTCAAGTATAAAAATTATGTAAACATTTTGTATAAAAAATAAAAACTTGATTTCGGATAGTTTTCAAATTGTGGTATAATATAAATTTCAAAATAGGATTACCCACTAATTTACATCAAAATTACAGTACCATTTGCATTTAAAACAAATACATTCGAGACTTTTAAAATGAGGTGTAAGCCATAATAATCTACTATTTTCAAACAACAATTTAAAAGATTTTGTTTTATCTTTACTACAAAATGCATACAGTTAAAGAATATAATAAATTTAGTTAAGATGAGAAATTGAAAGGTTGCTCATATTTTCCGATTAATTTATATATGAAAATTAAAACAAACTACATTCACTTAATTACTAGAATATTGTAAAATATTTTTGATTCACTTCCAGGATTCATAAGCAGTACAACAACGAATAATTTAGACGTTCGAATTTCAAGTATTCCTCATTTTTTACATGTTGTATCAGAGTAACAAATTTTTTTTGAAACATATATAGAATCCAAAAAAAATATACCAGTGTACTATAAACGTACATATTTATATTGTGAAAAATTTACCTATTTTATCTAATACTGCTTTTTCACCAACTGAAATATGGTGTACTTAACTTTTAATACATCTATGTTCACTTGCATATGTCATAACACGAACAATTGGGAAGACAACATTTACACATTATATGACATTTTAAATTATTGAAACAAACAACAATTTCGATTTTAAATCAGAATCTATAAACAAAATTTAGTTTACACAATTCGGAAAACAGATTATATCAACCAATAATTTTATTTAATTAATATATTATAAAATTATTATTTTAAAAATATTTAAAAACTAAAAATACAACATAAACACGACCTGCAACCACATAAATAACCGATCTGAAATAATACAATGAATAAACCTAATTACTTAAACATATAGTGTAGATAATACATATTCCTACATTTCGATGGTTCCATTAATGAAAGGATGTTACATTTTTTCCTACAGCTAAAACAATTTACAAATTGTAAATACCAATTACAACAGCAAAATTGTATTAAAATTATAAATAAACTAAATAAATACTTAAATAAAACTGACTACAAAGTTATAAATCCCACAGATTGTAAAAACAATATTTTTTTCAACAGTTTTCCTAACAAACTCTTACACTGTGAACGAATTGAAGCAGTCTTTGAAAATAATCTTTCCGATACTGTTGTAGTAGCTATGCAAGATAAATATTTAAATGCAATTATTTTTAGTATTGGATGTATGGTGCCGATTATACTGCACCACATGTTTCAAAACAAGTAATGGAATTTTTTTAGGTAATAATTTGGTTCAGATGGCGTGGTATTTGTTTCATTATGCGTTAAATTATTTTTCTCTTGTACCAGTTTGTAATCATCGCTCCATAAATTAAATTCTGATTCTGTATTATCACGTGTCTTACACTCATTAGTATTATTTTCTTAGTTAAGCATGTCTTTAATGAATTTAATTGACTTCGAACATGCTAACAGATCTTGAAAATTGATGTTTTTGAATTTTGGGTCTAAGAGAATGCTTACAGCCAGAATAGTGACAAATTTAGAGGGCATCAAACGTTTTTTTTATCTCACATATTATATTTCGCCTAAAATTCTCTCTGATGGACCTATTTGATTACATACTGGAAATTTTTATGTTTAATGTTCAAGTCAGGAATGATTTTACTAAGGATTCGCTGCTAGTGGACACCTTAGCAAGTGATTGTCTAAATAACTCGGATTCATCATTTTCGTGACATTTATTTACTTTACATACACATTTACTTTTTTTCAATAAAGAACATTGCGTCTTTTCCTTATTTAATTTTAAATTCGTCGTATTCCCGCAAGTTTTTATAATTTTTGAGCACGTGCGACACCTTCCTTCAGTATTACTGATTTTCTCCAAGTATTCCCGATATAAACTTTTCGGTGCCACCATAAGCTCTGTAAAATAATATAAAAAGTGAATTACGGCGGATATTACTGTAATGACTGGTATATAAATTTGGAAAATGAATGCTATGTAGAAAAGTTACTACCCTGTTATACAAATATAATAAACATTTTTTTCCATAATTTGAAGAATGTGGAATGTGTTGATTTTTTATTAAAATAAACGACAAAAAAGAAGTTAAAATTTTGTTGTATATTGTAAAATCGTTTTCATTTTGAAAAATAAAAACTTCAAAAATAAACCAAATGATGTTTTTATTAATTGCACATTTGTGTGTAAATAAACACTTATAAATTTACAGTTTCATGCAAAGAAAGAAAGATAGGTTCGATTTTGGTTTAACCAATTTGGCAAGCATTTGGGATCCAATTTCATACACGAAAATCATTTTTAACGTTTAATTATAATTGTTATTTTTACTTCACATAAATGTAGGACAAATGCGCGATATCTCACTGCTTTCACATTTGTGAACAGTTTTGAACATTTAGGTCAGCTTTGATCAAAGGGGGAAAGCAGTGAAGCATCGGTAATTGTTTCTATAAATATATCATGTAAGTTATAAACTAGAAATAACGATTATTCAAATAATTTTAATTGTTAATTCTGCTATAAAATGCATTTCTCATTTTATATTGATATGAACGTTTATTTTAGAGAACATCAAGATTCGTACAAATTGGTTATACATATAAAAAACCATTATGCAAGTATACAGATTCATTGAAAGAAAAAAATTTACAACTCCCGGGAATAAAAAATCATCTTGAATAACACTATAGTCGTACAAAATGTAAATATGGCTCGAATTACTATATTTTATCTTGGAATTTTTTTATCACATTTTTCACAAATTGTTTTCATTCAGTAATACTTGTTAGACGATAAAACTTTTATCATTAAAAAAAAAATGTTCCTAAACCATTAGAAAGGAATAAATTCTAGTAAATAGAAAAAAGTAAATGTAACTTCCATTATAGTGTCAATAATGTGTATGAATTTTTAACTTAAATCGACTGATCGTCGAAGAATATTAAACCCATAGATAGCCCTAAGCGTTAAGGATGAAAAATCAATTCATAAACGATTACTGTTTATAATCTTAGTCCTTCACGTAATGTAAAAACAGCTATATGTATGATTGTTAAAATTAAACAACCACAAGAACTCGTATATAAATCGTAATAATACTAAGATTGTTTAAAATTTTAAACAGATAACAAGACTGATCTAATCAAAAAATTCGTAAGAAATAATATTTTTCGAAATTAACAAAGAAAATTAGTGATCTGTTCAGTTTGAGTAAACGTAACTAAAGTTCTAAGGTACTAAACAAAGGTCAGTAGGACAGCTGCGTCCTTTAGAAGTTTCTAGGAGCGTCTTTTAAGTAACGTTCGAACACGTGATTTACTTTTTTCGTAAACAATTTCATAATTGACAAGTTAATTATGTATCCATGTAGCTGATATTCGTTTTTGTCGCACAATAAATAAATATTTATTTGATTACTCTATGGGTTAGGTTACAGTTTCTACGTTAACACATGGAAAACGGAGATATCTGTATCCGGTAATAGCTTCGGCGGTAAAATAAGTTTTCCATTTCTATATTTTTGGTAAAAAATGCATTTTTAAAAATTGGAAATCTCCAAAGTTCTCTAAAACTTTCTTCGGATTTTTGCCACATCTGTAACGTAGGTTTCGGTAAATATAATAGTTGTAGAAAATTCCAAATTTCTTTGCACACATCCGTTATAATATATTAAATAAAAGAACGCCCAAATAAAAAATCAATGGTTTGATAACTATCACCTGTAGCCAAATGGCCAAAAAAAAACAATGCATCCTGAACTTAACAATATAGTATTAAATTTTTATAAACGAAATAAGCAATATTTAAAGAGCTAAGAAGAAATGTTATTAATAATAATTTAAGCAATCTGAGCTAGAAGAGTGAATATTTTAATTACAATTTGTTTCAGATAATGCAGCCAAAATGAAGTGGAAAAATTTGAGTGACTCATATATGAAGTTCAAGAAGGACATAAAAAGGTGAAACAGGTCAAGTGAAAAAATATTGTAAATGGCTCTGGAGTAGACAAATGTCATTTCTAGATTCAACGCTGCAGTATCGTCACATGAGCGACAATATAACAAAAGAAATTGTAACGAAAACAAATCGAACAAAAATAATGATTTGAATAAAATTCACACATTACCTGAAGAGTTCAACTGGACTTTTTAAAGAGGCTTTGAGGTTTGTTTTATCACTTATGATTTTCCTGAAAAATCCCCAGTTTGTTTTATTGTTGTACAGTTTAGCTCTTTCTTGTTTTTCTTGTTTACTACATTAATCCATAAGGCTGCCTGGGAAGCCACACCTACGATTAAAATAAATAGAAAAACTGTCAATAGCTACTATCCAAAAGGTGTACATGACAAGATTTCTGAAAAAAGAAAATTGCGACGGGTGTGGCACAAAACAAGACACCCACATGATAAAACAAGGTATAACAAGGCAGCAAGGCAACTAAAAGAACTGCTATCACAACTAAAATCTGATTCTCTTCATAGCTACTTACAAAATATAACATCAACTATGGACACAAACTATGCATTGTGGAAAGCGACCAAACGCCTTAAACAACCGAAACAACATATTCCACCAATAAGAAAAATAAATGGGACATGGGCCAAAACGGACCACAAAAAAAGCAGAAGCTTTTGCAAACCATCTGCAAACTGTGTTTCAACCTTTAAATATGGCACCTAATAATAATTACAATAAACGCATTAATGCATTCCTCAAAGAAAGGATGCCCAATCATAAGATGAAGATACCTCATGTAACGTTAAAAGAAGTAAAAAAAATAATTACGCATAATCTAAGTCCAAACAAAGCTCCCGGATATGACCTAATCACAGGATATGTAATTAAACAGCTACCCGAAAAGGGAATTCTTATGCTTACACATTTAATGCTGCATTAAGGTTGTCATACTTCCCTGTTCAGTGGAAAGTATCAGAAGTTATACTTATACCAAAGGATAGAAAATCACTTAATGAACCCAACTCGCACCGACCGATCAGTCTTCTACCAATTATGTCAAAAATATTAGAAAAAATACTATTGAAACGATTAATGGACATAAAAGAAAAAGGTCTTATCCCAGATCACCAATTTGGTTCTCGAAGACAACAAGAGCAAGTCCACAGAGTAGTCAATGCCATCAGCAAAACATTTGAAGAAAAAAGTTATTGTGCTGCACTGTTCTTGGACATCAGTCAGGCGTTCGATAAGGTGTGGCATGCAGGATTATTATACAAACTTAAACAACACTTCCCATACCACCTGTATACTCTCATGAAATCATACCTTCATGAAAGGCACTTCAGAGTGCGATATGAAGCAGAGGTTACATCGCTTCACAAAATAGAATCGGGTGTGCCACAAGGGAGTGTTCTGGGTCCTGTACTATACCTCCTGTTTACAGCTGACTTGCCGACCTGTCAAGATACTATCACTACTACATTTGCTGATGATACAGCTATACTATCCATAAGCAAGGATCCTTTAGAAGCAACTCGACTACTACAACAGAATGTAAAAATGATTGAGAAATGGACAAAAAAATGGCAGATAAGCCTCAATGAAACAAAATCACATTATATACTATTTACAAAATGTAAACATAATGCAAAACCAATTACTGTGAAGGGTAAAGAACTGCAAGCCACCGATTGTGTAAAATACCTAGGAATGCACCTAGATAAAGGTCTAACTTGGAAAAGACATATTAACATAAAAAGAAAGCAATTGGACATTCAATTTCGTAAATACTACTGGTTTGTTAGAAGAAGATCATCATTATCTATACAGAATAAGTTACTATTGTACAAAACTATCTTCAAGTCAGTATGGTCGTACGGTATCCAATTATGGGGTACGACATCCAACTCAAATATTTCTAAAATTGAAAGATTTCAATCAAAATCTATACGTATTATGATCGACGCACCTTGGTACATCAGAAATGATGACATATATAAAGACCTAAAAATGGAAACCGTGAAAGATGTAATTAGAATATACAGTGAAACATATGCACAGCGCCTAAGATCGCATCCGAATCCGCTAGCAACAGGCTTAATTAATGATAACCCTCAACAGACACGTAGATTAAAAAGAAAAATACCATTACATATAATGTAACAATTAAGGTTGAGTCTCATTGGAGAACACCTTACTACTAAACAAATTGATATATATCCTGCCATACATGATGTTTAATGCTAGCTCTAGCAGATTACTTAAAAAAAAAAATTACCTGAAGAAATGGTGCATCCACCTCCGACCAAGAAGAGAAGAAATTTACACGGTGGATTTACAGAAAACATTCATTTAGTTTCAAATGTTGACAAAGTAATTAGTTTCTTACAAAATCAGATAATAAACAGATGGACGGAGTAGTCACTTGTTTGTGAGTTATGCTGCAACTTATAAAACATTCAATCCAAGGATTCAAGCAATGTTAAAATTAAAACTCCCTGCTTTATTTTCAGAAACCGAGCTAAACGAGCTTCAAGAACAAGATATATTACAAACAACAACGCCATCATTTTTCACTGCAAGTTCAAGTGGATATGAACCAAAGTTATTTACAAATTTCAATTACATAGAAGTAGAAGAAAATGATTTTTAATTTTTAATTATAAACAGTGATGATATGTATGAAGTATTTCACAATTTTAACGCTGATAACTTTTATTAATAACTAAATCATTTATAATTTCTTTTAATATTTTTTTCTTAATAAATATTAGTTTCATTGTATTATTTGTTATTAATACATTTCATGACTTACCTTAGAGTAATAGCTAATCTTTGCCATTGTTTTAATCGATTTCCTCTAGTTTGTAGTGCATTTTTGATCGAGCATTTTACTAAATCGCGTTAACTCACCAAAACATTCATCTTAACCACAATTATTTTGGCATATAATTAAAAATTGTTATTTTCACTTGAGATAAACTCTTCTCCATAATCAATTCCTTGGCACAATCATCAAATTTCCAAATCCCAAAAGTAGATTGAATAATTTCAATAACTTGTTCCTTGTTTTACCAAATACTCTCCGATCTAAATCTGATAGAATAAGTTAAATAGAATATATATTTGACATTTAAATATTTTCCTATAATAAAATAATGAAAAATACATTTCACTAAAATTAAACCGTAAATTATTATTTTTTACCACTGACTTTTTTTAAATTTATTAGTTCATTTGCTTACAATGTACATTTTTTTCTATTTTTGAACTAATTTATATTTTAACGCATATAAGAATCAGTAAATTTGGTGGAACCAACAATAATTCACTTTAATTTTTAAAAATCTATTTAGAGTATCGATTGTTTTTAAATAAAATATTCAGACAAACATATTGTAAGATAATTTGCACTATGAATTGTTAATAAAACGACAACTTCGTACCTCCCTAAATGCTAATCAGATAATAAAAACCCATGTTTCCATTTTTTATGTAGCTATTAACATAGTTTCTCAGCATTACATTTTAAAAGTGCACCGTGAAATGTTTTTATCAAATTTATGAAACCTACTTTTCAAATAAATATATTTTTTTCTAAACAAATGAAACGATTAGAAATATAATTTATTTTTATATTTTTTTCATACTGCATACTTCCAACAAGTTAAATGCCAATAAAATAATCTTATTAAAGTGAAATCTGTTAACATAAGTTTTGACACTTCGATACGCGTTTTTAAGTATAATTCGTAGTATTTATAATGGGATCCTCACAAAGCGGACCAAGAGAAATAGTTATTGATAATCCGGATGAGACCAGTATATTAGAAATATCACAGAACGTAATTGATCGATGGAAACAAGATCAAAATGTTAATGTAAACGGCATTATGGAACCCCAGAGGACTATTTACGTTACTTCGCATCAAATTAACAAAGATATAGAAAGGGAAATTACGAAAAATAACAAAAGTTGGGAAAACAGACTGAATAGACTACAGCAAGGTTACAATAATATTGATAAAGAATTCGAACAAGAATATGAAAACGCAGTTGTAGATGCGGAAATATTTTTTTCAAAGGTAGCGTTGAAAAAAATGGAAGATTCATGTTTACATAATAAAGAATCCATTATTGGATGTTTCAAGAAAAATAAATCTCAGTCTTTATTATGTAGAAACGAAGTCGAAGCATTTAACAAGTGTGTATCATCTAGTGTAAAATTATTATTAAAGAGCTAGTGAATTATAAATATTGTAATAAGTTAGTAATAATGTGTAATATGTTCGTTTATCTTAAATGTGTTTCTTATCTGTAATATGAAATACAAATTTATGCAGTACTTGCAATTCATGATAAGTAGCCATTACAAATAAAGTTTATTAAAAGTTACAGGTTAATACGACCTCTTTAAGATATTCTATTTGCTTGTTTGTTAAATGTGTCAATAAAAATTTTAGGTTTAAATTTAATGGAACAATTTTGTTTCATCAAATCAAATCAAGCTTTATTTTTACTTTCTTATATATAACAATTTACAATAACATGCTGCAAATGCGCAAGTAGCAGCATAAACAATAGAATTATTTTCTTAAATATACGGTGTTTATTACGAAAAATAAATTAAACAAGCTTATAAAATAATTATGCGATTGTTGATAAAAAACAAAAATAATGGTAAATATGTTATAAATGTTGCATAAGTGTAATCTAATGTAATTTAGGATACAGGTGTACATGCATATAATATTAAGCTAACCCTGGCATTTTCAAGTGCATACATAACATACACACACCGCCGTACTCAACGTATGCATACACATAAAATTGTAGAAAAACTCATGCGCTAAAAACCAACGAAGTTCTATTTTCCTTTTTATTTTTTATGTACCTCATTAAATGCTTGCGACGTTTCTTAAAATTTTTTAAGTCTGTTTTTACATACATGGGCAACGTGTTATAAATTACAGCACCTTTATAGATAGTTTGAATTCTGGAGTGATACTTATTGAACTTCGGTATTTGTACCATCCCCTCTCGATTTTGATCTCGTAAAGTATTCCGGACAACATATTGTAAGGATTATTCTTGATGGCATAGTTAAGTAATTGTAATTGGTATATCTCTTGAATATTTAGCATTATGTCATGAGAAGAAGGATTTTTTGGTTAAAACAAATTTTACCAATCTATTTTGCAGCGTTTGAATTGGCTTAAAATGTTGTTTAGCCGCCTCTCCCCAATGAATTATTCCATAACTGAGAGCAGACTGGTACAAAGCGAGATATAAGCGTTTATTGCTTTAGGTACGAGAAAATGTAATTCAATTTCCTTAGTTTTTTAGCTAGGTACAGAAGATGTTTATTCCACGTTAACTTACAGTCAAATTGAATCCCTAAATATTTCACTTCATGCGTTCTTTCTATCTCATATTTATCGTTTAACCAAGTTTCATACCATTCCACAGATTAGGGGATTGATAACTGTAAATTATATATTTTGTTTTATTTTCGTTAAGAATTAATCGGTTTCTCTCATAACTAAAAATTAACCATCATGTCGTTATCGTTCGTAAATATTTTTATAGAATGTATTCTGAACCTCAAAATTGTCTTAAAATTTATTAAATCTCAGTCATACATTATAAAATTTTCGCACAAAATTATTTTATACGGGTGTTTATTATACCAATACTGCTTCTTAAGTGTAATGTACATACTTCTCAACGTATTTATATAAATATTTTTAAAATTGAGACATTTCAAGTTATCCAGAAAATAAAATATTTCGTTACCATTAAAATTTCATGTACCACACGGTGTACATCGTAACTGAAAGGGTTAAAGTGTACAATTCATTGGCCTATTATGAAAATAGGAATAGCGCACATTTTTCATTAAATTGTGTCCTACAATGTTAAATCAATTGTTGCTGTAAAGGTATTTATATTCGGACATTATATATGATAATTTAATTTTATAGAATGAATACGAGTTTAAATTTGCATATCATACACGCACACATGTATATACGTAATCTGTTGTAGTCTAACAGTAATACTAAATCTGAATAAAAACGTTAAATACAAAACAGGAAACGATTTTTCAACAGGATCCTTATTGCTGATTGTTTCTTTAACTCTTTAAAATAGAATATTAATGATAAAATATTCATGGAAGAAAAGTGAAATTAGGACAAAGACAATATGCACAAAATTTTATTTTTGACGAAGAAAAAAATTCCTATACTGAACATTAACTTCTTCAGGAAGGTTTAAAATGTGATATTTTACTTCTTTTTTTTATTAAATTTATTTAAACTAAATCTGGATTAAACCAAGTATTTTTTGGACATTTATTTTTGCATACAATCTGTCTAAGAAAAACTTTATAGCGAATGTTCTAGTTAAGATGGATAATGATGGATTATAGTAATCATTTTAAAAATTACTTGTCATAAAATATAGTAATTGCTATAGCGTAAAAGTTATTTGTAATATTTTTTTATATAAGTAAAATAATATAAGTATATATATATATATATATATATATATATATATATATATATATACATGTAATTACTCCTTTTTAAGGTGGGGAGCGAATTAATTAGCGTTACAATCGTTAATTATAATAGAAGAAAAATTGAAAACCTTGAGAAATATATAGGACGGGAAAAGTAAAAGTGTTTTTATTCATCATACTGATGGAACTGCTCATGTTGGTACTGCTGTAATGATAAGAAAGGGTATAAAACACGTTGTCGCATACAATAACTCCCCTGCAGCATTACAGATTGCATCATTAAAACCATTTTATGATCTAACACTCGCTTCTATGTACTGCCTACCACGATATGCTGTCCACGAATATAATTTCAAATAACATTTTCTTAATCTAGGACGTAACTTTATATGCGGATGGGACTTTAATGCCAAACATATCGTATAGGGCACCTAAAAAAGTAAATCCTAGGGTTAAACTCTTAAAACAAGTTATATTATCGGAGAACCTTAAATTTATAACACCGAACGAACCAACATATTGGCCATCTCATAATAATAGACACCCGGATCTTCTTGATCTCTTCATCACAAATTGGAAAATTATACAACGTTTGTAAAACGATGCCGGATTTGACGTCTGATCATGATCCAGTTATGCTCCTTTTGGATACAGTTCCACTTCGGTCCATAAAAAATGTTAAACTGACTAACAAAACACAACAATTTGGAATTTATTTCGTAATCTATGCACAAAAGTTCAGACCTTAAAACTCGATTAAAATTCTCTTCTGACGTAAACGCACATATTGATAAGACTAACAAAAATGCTAAAAAATTATGCTGTTCTAAATCATATTTTCATTATAACAGAAAACAAAACTATCTTCCATTTAATATATAATTAGAGCGATAGAAGTTAAAATGAAAAGTTGTTGAAAAATAATGTTTAAGCAATTAATGAAATACAAATGAATATTTTCTGTATTATATCTAGTGTTTTTGTATTTTATTTTTATATGCGGAGAAATTAAAACTTACAAATTTACTTGTTAGTGTACCAAAAAAAATAAATTAAAATGAAGTAAATGTTTGTTTATATTTTGTAAAACATAAAACAAAGCTATATCATATAAATACCTTTTCTAATCCGTATTATTTTTTGAAAGTTCATAGGTGTAATATATAAACAAATAATTGTTATGGAAAGGTTTGGCATGTAAATAATTACATCTAATTTAATTTTTGTTGTGTGAATGTTTAAAAGTTATAAATTAAATACCATACTGAATAAATGATAAAAAATGTATTAGAGAGTGGTTTCCAAACTTTTATGATTGCGGAACCCTTATCGAATAATTTTTATTTATTTTTTAATTAAAACTTTTACTATGATTACGGTTTGTATTGACTTAGAAAGTATCATCTCAAATATGAAAATAAATCTTATTTAATAAAAATGTTTAAACAAATTAGTGTGAGAAATAAATTGTTTCACTGCATTACTAATAGCCGTTTTAAAATTTAGTTTAATCTAAAATAGTTATATGTGTATGTCCGGAGTAACATCCAATTTGCTCCTGAATTTACTTTTCATATATATCAGCTGAAGAGCTCGTTTCGCGTCTATTCATCGTTATAAAAAGGAGCAGAGATATAATAGCATTTCTAGTTATTTGAGTGTGTCCATTTTTAACACTAACCCAAAATTGGTTGAACGACAGTGATTTAATTTTTTTTTTTTAAAGCGATTGAATTCTGAAATTGAATCAGTGGTTCGTATTCCAGCATTGTATATGATTCAGAAAATATGCAAAACGTAGTAAAATTTGACACTTTTTAACATAATTTTTCTTTGTTTCTTATTATTGACAATAAATACAAATATTTATTAGTCGTCGTAAAAATGTTGTTATAAATGAAAGTTACTTTAAGCGAAAAATAGTCGCTGTAACATAAAAAAAATAATACATTTTTTATAACTACCAATGAGGCTTATTAATGGTGTATTTGATGTAAATTAGGAAGAGGTCCATAATTAATTATTCAGCGAAATGTATAGAAACGTTTATATTTTTTAATTTGAATATGAATCAACCAAGGAAATCGCTTTTTACACACTTGAGCATTATTATAAAACTTTAAATATAATGCACTTGGATTTCAATACATTTTTTAAAATATTTAGGTATTATAGAAATTGTATATAATTGTTCTGTTACGAAGTTTGTTTTATAAATTATAACTTTTAATATATTAAATTCCACGTATAAAAAAAATATTCACATGATTAAAACTCCGGATGAGATAGAAACCCTATCTGCAGATTTCATTAACGCAATTCGAGTGGCCGCTAAGGCTGCTACACCGGCACCAAAAAATAATATTTATCAGGATATCACTTATCCATCGGAAATCCGTGATAAGATTGCTGAACGAAGGAAAGCTAGACGGCAGTGGCATACAACACGTGCGCCACACGATAAGAATGTCTTTAATAAGATCAATAACCAGCTTAGGCGGCTTATTAAAGAAGTAAAACATAAAACATTTACTACATACCTCGAGAACCTTAGTCCTAATGCGAACAAGGACTACTCTCTGTGGAAAGCCACACGCAGGATCAAACGACCGGTTGCTAGAATCCCTCCTATTCGGGATAAAGCAGTTAACTGGGCTAGAAGCAATGCAGAAAAAGCTGAACTATTTGCACGTCATCTATCACATGTATTCCAGCCTCATGACATACCGTCTGATATTAATCCATTACCAGTTTATCAGACTAATCGAACAATCAAACTTATTACCCCACTGGAGCTAGCCAGTGAAATAGATCACAATATTAACCCGAAAAAAGCTTCTGGTATAGATGAAATCTCGCCAGCTGTTCTCAGGGAGTTACCACATAGAGCACTTGTATTGCTTACATACATATTTAACGCATGTATACGACTTGAATATGTGCCTACCTGTTTTAAAGTGGCACAAATCATAATGCTCAAGAAACCGGACAAAAAAGCTGCTGAGGTAACTTCGTACAGACCCATCTCCATATTACCATCAATCTCTAAACTTTTAGAGAAACTATTACTAAGGTAACTGTTACCGCTTGTTGGAGACGAACTTCCTCTCCTCCAGTTTGGATTCAGACAAAAACATTCGACGATCGACCAAGTACATCGCGTTGTGGCAGTCATTAACAGAGCGTTGGAGGAGAAGAAATTCTGCTCTGCCATTTTTTGGGATATTGCCCAGGCATTCGACAAAGTCTGGCATGAAGACCTGATCCAAAAGCTGAGTACTTTGTTTCCAGGTAATATTTGTCGCTTGCTGGAATCATACCTATCGAATAGAAAATTCCGAGTCACCCATGAAGAAGCGAAGTCACCATTCTACAGTGTACAAGCCGGAGTACCGCAAGGAAGTGTCCTCGGTCCTCTTCTGTACCTGTTGTATACAAGAGACCTACCCGTTGATGCCACTACAACAACAGCAACATTCGCAGATGATACTGCCATATTAGCAGTCAGCAGTAGTCAGCTTGACGCTACGAATAAACTCCAACGTAGACTTGATCGAATTAGAAAGTGGACTACGGACTGGAAGATACAAATAAATGAACAAAAATCTGTTCACGCTTTGTTCACGCTACGCTATGCCGACAACATGTACCAGGTATACTTGGGAAACCAACCTGTTCCGCAGGCTAACTCAGCCAAGTATCTTGGTATGCATTTGGACTCTCGGTTATCCTGGAAAGTCCATATCAAAATGAAAGCTCAGCAGATCAAGCACAGAACAAGACAGCTATACTGGTTAATGGGAAGACAATCCGAGCTGGATGTGTCGTGCAAACTTCTGCTATACAAGTAAATTATTAAGCCGATCTGGACGTACGGTCTTGCTATGTGGGGCTGTACTGCCACAACTAATCGAAACGTGATACAACGTCGTCAAAATGTCATCTTACGTGCAATAGTCGACGTACATCGCTACTCGCGTAACGACGATATTCACTCCGATCTCCATGTGCCGTTCCTTAATGATGTCATTACGGAGTTCGCGAAATCGCACAGGCAGCGACTGCACAGTCATGTTAACGTGGAAGCAAGACAACTGCTCGACACCAAACATGAAACTCGGCGACTTTGGCGTCGACAACCTCTAGATTTAGTTACGTAAATATATAAATACCGTTATGCGGATAATGGATGCGTAGCCAATGGGTTACGTACTCCACACCCGTTCGTACTTAATAGTTAGTAGTTAGTTATTAAGTAACCATGTCATAAACATAGATAATTATTTAACTAACCAGCTAAGATTGTATCAGTTATAGTCCTATGGGCTGTTTAAAAAAAAAAAATAATAATAATTATCCAGTAGCCTAAACTGATGATTATAAACTACTATACAGTATACACACCTCCGTTTGTAATATAAATACATACCGGTACAGCATAGAAAAAACAATAATTAAGTAAATTGTTGTTTTTAACTTAATTCAGTATTATTGCTGTAATAGTTTTTGAGCTGAATCGGAACAGACAGATAATTTTAAAAAATAGATATGTTTATTTGTGATAGAAATAGTCCGATACAGTGATTATTACGAAAATGTATGTAAATCACAAAATAGCTGGCTGTTAAATTTTAACCGATTTGGTAAATATATCGCTGTTTCTCTGGTTTTTAAGCTTTAAACTTGTTGCCATTTCTGCACTATTTATGATTTTGATGTGACACAAAGCCTAGAACGAATTCGGTAACATAAACTATAGACTGTGTGAATTGCTTCATTATAGCTGCAAAAGTTTTGGAATTAAATCGGAATAGACAGATAGACAAACAAAACGTTTAAAAAGTAATTTTCTGTTCATGTGCGATAAAAATAGCCAGATGTAGTGATTATAATCGAAATGTTTGCAAATCGCAGACAGACACTACAATTTTATACAGGAGAATGTTTCATACCACTTTCGATCACATTTATTAGAATAGATTAATTTTCTTTTAGTAAATACAATAATTTTTTGCTTTTCATTTTTCAATATATTCGTACTCTTTGTAAGTGTATAACCAGTTACTTTTACAATCATCATCACGTTTCCATTTTATATACTCCGATGTTAACTAATTTAATTAAATTAATGAACCGCTCCTAATTCTAATATTGCAAACGAGGTAAAATTGGTTATTATAAACATAGGAACAGTAGACATATATATATATATATAATATATATAAAAAAAGAAATTATTAGTTTATTTTCTATTACATTAGTTTTTAATCTCCATAAAAAAAAAAAAAAAAAAAACGGGAATTGTAATATAGATGAGACATATATGTAGGTAAATATTCATTGAACTTGAATACAAAATAGAATACATTATAATATTAACTTAACATATATAAAGAAAACGAACGATTATATATACAATTAGAAAGATTTCCCCGGAAAAATATTATCAATTATTGCAATCCTACCTGACAGACGGGCTATTTCATATCAAATATGTCCGATGAGAACTCGGTAATATACCGTGACACAGGGCAGTGTATTGGGGCCCCTCTTATATTCTATCTATACTGCCGACTTACCAACTGATGAACATGTACAAGTAGCAACATTTGCAGATAACACGATGTTAATTGCATCTGATGAAGATGCTAATAAGGATGTTGTCATTTTACAAGCAAACTTAAACACCATACTTAAATGGACACAAAAGTGGAACCTCCAAATAAATCCTGAAAAATGTACACACGTCTCATTCTCCAATAGTAAGATTCATAATAAACAATTAACGTTAAATAATATACTGGTACCGCGAAGCAAATGGACGAAATACCTTGGTGTACATTTGGATTCCATTCTAAATTTGAAGATTCATATACAGAAGAAGAGGAAGGAATTGGACCTAAAGCTGAGAAACCTATACTGGCTTATAGGATATCAATCGCAGCTGTCGTTACGAAACAAGCTGTTAATATATAATACCATGCTAAAACCAATATGGACCTACGCTGCACCGTTGTGGGGATGCGCGAAACCATCGAATCGAATGATCATCCAACGGTTTCAGAACAAAGCCCTCAGATTGATATACCGTATGCCTTGGTACGTCACTAATGAACTGATCCATCGAGATATAGGGATTCGTACCATTGACGAGGTCATTAACAGACGAACTCAAAATCACATGATGCGTCTACGTGGACACTATAATCAGCTAGCGGTAACGATCCCGAACAAACCAGTGACAAGACGTCTTAAGAGGATCAAGATTCAAGATAGTGTAAACAAATAGGGTAGAACACACCAATGGGTGTGCTTCCAATACACAGGTCTCTTTTCAAACATTTGTTGATAGCCTAGGTACAAATTGGCAATAATAAAAAAAAAATCCTGTTACATTAGTTTTTACTCTTCATAAAAAAAAAAAAAAAAAAAAAAAAACACAACGGAAATTGTAATATAGATGTGACATATATGTAGGTAAATATTCATTGAATACAAAACAGAATACATTATTATATTAACATATATAAAGAAAACGAACGATATTTAATATTATATTTCTTTCCAGTGTACAATTACATTAATGAAAATGATTGCAATTAACTTCAAAATGATTTATACAGAAAATTAATATATAATTATGATTATAATTAACTAAATCTAAAACGTAATACTTGTAACAAAAGTTTCACATAGCGAAAAAATGTTGCAATTTAAAATGACGAAGGTTTATAATTAATTTAAATATTACGAGCGGTGGTTCATTAATTTAATTAAATTCATTAACATCGAAGTATTTGAAATGGAAACTTGATGACGAACGTGAAAGTAAGTGCTTACACACATAACAAAACGTACGAATATATTGAAAAATGGGGAGCAAAAAATTATTGTATTTACTAAAAAAAACTTATCTGTTCTAACAAATGTGATCGAAAGTGTTATGAATGTTGAGAACTTTCTGATTAGGATTTGCCAGCGTGTAAATTATTGAATTTTTCTCAAGTTTCGTAGGATAATTTTGGGTTAGTGTTAAAAATGAATACCCTCAAATAACCAAGAAGGCTATCTCTGCTGCTTTTTATAATGATGAATAGACGCGAAATAAGCTCCTCAGTTGATATATATATGAAAAATAAATTCAGAAGCAAATTGGATGTTACTCCGGGCATACACATACAACTATTTTACATATTAGTAATGCAGTGAAACAATTTTATTTCTCACACTAATTTGTTTAAACATTTTTATTAAATAAGATTTATTTACATATCTGAGATGATGATAACTTTCTAAGTCAATAAAAAGCGGAATCGTAGTTAAAAGTTTTAATTAAAAAATAAATAAAAATTATTCGATAAGGGTTCCGCAATCATAAACGTTTAGAAACCACTCTCTAATACATTATTTATCATTTATTCAGTATGGTATTTAATTTATAACTTTTAAACATTCACACAACAAAAATTAAATTAGACGTAATTATTTCCTCTGTATGATAAACCTTTTCAATAACAATTATTTTTTTAATATATTACACCAACTTTCAAAAATAATACGGATTAGAAAGGGTATTTATATGATATAGCATTGTTTTATAAAGTATAAACAAACGTTTACTTTTGGTACAATAACAAGTAAATTTGTAAGTTTTAATTTCTCCCACATATAAAAATAAAAGACAAAAACGCTAGATATAATACAGTAAATATTAGTTTGTATTTCATTACTTGGTTAAACATTATTTTTCAACAACTTTTAATTTTCATTTTAACTTCTATATGATATATTAAATGTTCGATCGAAATTTTAAACTTATATACCAGAAAATTCCATCTCCATAGACTTGTAAAAACACTTTTACTTTTCCGCTTTTCCCGTCCTATATATTTCTAACGGTTTTCAACTTTCCTTCTAAATAATTAGCGATTGTAACGTTAATTAATTCGCCCCCTCATCATCAAAAAAAGGTAGTAATTACGTGTATATATATATATATATATATATAAATTATGAGGAATTCTCATGTATTTAATTGACAGCTTTTTCATTGGTCTCGTTTATCCATTTCACACCGGCTGATCTATGTATATCGTCCTGCCACCTTGTACCCGGCCGACCGCGACTTCTGCGTCCTTTTCTTGGAAGCCATTCTGTTGTTCGTTTCGTCCGTATGTCATCGATTCTTCTTGCTACATGACCTGCCCAATTCCATTTCAACTGCGCTACACGTCCGACTACATCTGACAATTTAGTCTGCTGTGTCTTATCCACGTGTTGGTTTTCTGGTCTGATATCTTGATGGCCAATATTAATCTTTCGTGGGCTGTCTGTGTCAGTGCAAGTTTCTTAACAACATACTTCGTTAGGCTCCATGTTTCCGCTCCGTATGTAAGCACTGGAAGGATGCTGAACTCATACTTACATTATTTTACTTATATAACAAAAATATTACAAATAACTTTTACGCTATAGCAATCGTTATATTTTATGACAAGTAATTTTTAAAATGATTACTATAATCCGTCTTAACTTCGCTATAAAATTTGTATATACACACTTCACGCCTGTATAATTTAAAACAAGTAACTAACCATCGGGGATGGGCATGTCGACGTTATACCCCCTCGACTCTTAATATTACTTAATCCTTTGAACCTACTTCTGAAAAATCCACTTCGGTCGCATTCGGCAAACATTTTTTTTCTCCATTTTGTAACGTCACGTGTGCGTACTTGAGTATAAACAATTATACCGGAGTTCAACATCGTGTTTCCATTTACTGAACTCTGATGTAAACATTTAATTCAGTGAATGAACCGATTGTAATATTTCAATAAATTATAAACAAAGTAAAATGAAACATACCTTCATCATTTAAAAATTGCAACACTTCATTTTCTATAATGAAGTTAAAGATGTAATAAAAAACTGCTTTTCTAGTAAATTTAATTTCGCATGATGGACATTTAATAAATATTTTAGAGCTAACCGGAAATATGCCGATATTTAAAGCTTTTATTGCAATTATTATGGGCGAAAGAAAAAGTATCTTAGACATCGAATATTGTCGATTCTTTTAAGAATCGGTTACTACTCGAGAGTACTTCCATCACTACGAACAGTAAATAGTGAATGATTACACTCTAAAATACATTTAAACGTACAAAAATTTGTACCGCGACGAATGTACAAAGTTTTAATATCGTCAAAAACTCAACGTCGATTAATATTGGGTGGATTTTTTTTTTCTAAGTCTGCAGCATACGCCGCCAAAGCGCCTGCACCGGCTGCGAGCAAATTTCCCCAAAAACCACTATTTTCTTGCTCCGGACTTTGAATATGCAATACAGATTGATTGTTTACTTCAGGCTTCTTTTTATTACCGCCGGACATCATATACAAGCCGGCTCCAATAGCTCCAGCGGCGACAGCAACGCCGGCTCCTATTGATTTGGCATTGTCCCATTTTTCATTGTTTTTCGTTTTATACTGAAATTCAATCTCATTCAATTCCTGTACGAAGAGAAAAATCATAATTTTTATTGACAAACGTAAACTTTTCGGTAAAACGTCAATAATTTCAAGTTCATAATCGTTAATTCAACCCACGATAGGAATTTATTTTCGACAGTTAGAGAACTTCGATCCGAAAAGTCTTTGTTTACCGTTATTTAATCGATTTGTTCTGCCGTAAGAGTAATAACAAATTTGAATCGCACATATCGCATCCATAGGACGACCACAAGAAGACGGACGACGGTTTTGTTGTAATTTAAATAAATCAAAAACTACTCGACCAAAATTTTTGAATAAAATTTTATTTAGAAAACGAGAGATTAGCTTACAATCATCTGTGGAATAAAATATCGTTCAGATGACCGCCATTTGCAACAATATATTCATATAACCTGTGGGAGATCTTTCAATTTCCGCTGGAAGGTATCCATTTACCACTAACTTCTCGGAATCATCTAATCTCAAAAATAACTATGGAAGAGACCTATTCAGCCCTTTCATATAAAAAGAAAAATATGTCCAGCTTGAACTGTATTCTATGCTCTGTCCTGAACTACCTACCAATCTCAGCGATAAAAATACTTCTAAATTGTTTTAATTATTTCTTCAAATATTCTATTTTCCCACAATCGTGGAAAGACTTTCAAGACTAACAAAAACGGCATTATCGACCTATAACACCGGTGTCCTGTCTACGGAATTCGAGAGAATAGCATACGTTTACAATGTTGGTTTGAAAACAAGAGAATTCTACCATCTAACATGTATGGTTTCAGGACAATAAGCTCGTTGAATTGTCTTTCTCGTTTTGGTCTACGAAATATTTCCCAGTAAGCAGTTCTTGTTTTTTTTTTTTAGCGTTGGCAAATTAGAAGCTTTTGAAATGCGGTGTTGGCGGCGCCTACAGAAAATTAGCTGGACAAAATAAAGAACACAACTGTACTAGAAAGAATAAATGAAAGAAGCATATTACACAGTATAGAGGCGACTTAAGTAGCTAGGAAAATATCCTAAAAGATGTTATCGAAGGAAAGATAATGGGGAAAAAGCCACGTGGAAGACCACGAACAACACTTATTGATACATTTCTACCGACTTATTCGGAATTAAAGAAGAAAACTCGCGACAGGCTAGAATGGAAGCGGTTGATACATGGTGCGAATTAGCCGACGGGCTAATGCACTGATGATGATGATGAGATATAAAACCCGCTTTCGACTCATTAGCATTTCTATGTCTGTTCTACAAACTCGTTTCTTTCAATATTTCTAAAAAATTTTTGTCGATATATCTTTTCCTTGTTTCTCAATAGAAGATTAATATTCCAATAACAATGTGTATATAGTTCGCCACCCATATTTAGGTCTTACGCAAGGCTCTAAGCTCAACATTATTTTATATCGCTGACATTCTTAATACAAACGTTAGTTCCGATTCAAAAATTCTTTCATATGCAGATGACAGTAGTTTACAGTCGGGCGTCGTCTCTTAATAATTTAGTCCATTATATAAACCAAAATTACTTTCAATTATTAACGCGTCCATGTTACAAACGAATCTAAACATATCATCTGATAAATGTGTACATTTCATTTTCACCTATCGATGACTGCATACGCATCATTTGGTATTCATACAGATAGTACTGCGATCAACTGTGTTGCTTGTTATAGATATCTAGGCCTCGTTCTTGATAGTAAAATATCTTGGTCAGATCACATTCAAATGTTATTTTTAAAAAAAATATTCAAAAGATTGCATATTCTTAAAGTTTTGTCCTATAAAAACTGAGGTGATCATAAACAAATCCTACGTGTGTTAGCGTTATGGATTACGATAGTTTTCTTTAAGGACAATGCATGTTATAAATTAGTTAAACTAAACATTCTACAAAATACCTGTCTTCGTCTCGCTTTAAGGAGTATGCGATCCACCCCAGTGGCCGCTTTAGAAATTGAAATTTCCCCACTTTTTATTCGACAATTGTTAAGTGATAAAAATATGCTTAAATGTAGTATCAGTTATCGCAGAAATGGATATTTGCTTTCATAAAACGACCCTCATTTGTATGCCAGACATTCATTTAACTATTCGCCATTTTCAATCGATTTATTTTCAGTTACCATTCGAAATTAACTATTTTTACACATATCTATAGACTTCGATACCTTTAATGACCCCATACAAAAATTAGTAACTTTGATACGCTTCTTCTGTTCCATTGGCAAAATTATACATATATTTATATTCATGACTCCAAATCTTTCGACGGAGTTGGCGCAGAATTTATTACTCATTTCTTGATCGTTGCAAAAACCTTTAAACTACCTAAATTTTCTTCAATATTCACAGCCGAGTATTCGCTTTTACGATTTTATAAATATCAGCCAGAATGTAATGATTTTAACGAATTCACGTCTCTAAAAGCTATTTTAATTTCCTCATTTAATAGCCGCTAGTTTTCTATTAATCCACGATATTCTAAGAAATATTTACGATAGATCTCTGAAACGCGTTGATGTCAAATTTGTCTAAATTCCCATCCACTTAGGTATTCACGAGAATGATAACGTAGACAATCTTGCTAGAAACGTCCTCGAGAATGACTCAAACTACCTCAATACACCGCGGTTAGGGAGTTTTTATCAGAGATAAGTTTTCGCACAAAGAATTTCGGAACAGCGCTTGGAGGTATTTCTATTCATCCAAACAATTGATGAATATTCAACCTTCGATTCCAATAATCCCTTCGTTCTTCAATCTTCCTGAGCAGCATAGAAAATATAATTTAGTTTATTCGTATTATATGTCGTCTAGGGCTTCGCGTCAACAACATGTCATACGTTTTATTCACGCATACATTAGCCCCTTCGCCGTTCTGTATCCATCCTTGCGATTGAGACCAGATCGCCGACAAAAACCATCTATTTTTCAGTTGCAGTTATTATAGAGTGCATCAATAAAAATTCCTGTCACGCCTTATAAGTAAAAAAATCCCTCTCCAAACTAATCTCAGATGCTTGTTCAGCTCGCAGAACAATAGCGTATACATGATCATATTCAACTACATATCAGCCTGTAGTATAGACACGTCATCCATTTTTTACAGCTTTGGATGGAATTACTGATGCCCATATAATATATATTAAGAGTCTAAGCTAAATTGCAACTGCTGGTCCGATATATCAACTGCGTACAGGCTTTTCAATAGGAAAACTGTTGTCATTCGCTAATGATACTCCTCAACATCTTCCTCATATCTCGTGTAGATATAGAAGATCCACTTGTATTAGTTTTCTGCGGCATGTTTTATTTGAAAATACTTGTCCGTTATATATGACTGGAAGAAATGTAAATCTTCTTCTTCTCTTCTAGTGGCATCTCCTTGACAGGAGTTAGCCTACATCGTGATTTAGTATTTTCGATTTCTAGCGTCCTTTATTATGTCGACTACTTTTTTATGATCTCCGAAACCGGCGGTTTATCATTTCTAATCGATTTCTACCTCTTGGCGCTTTTCCTTCGATCTTATAGAGCCAGCAGAAAGATACCGTTTTCCTTGATCTCGTACGCCAAATATTTCCGTTTCCTAGCAAGGATGTCCTGAACTATTATTGGTGTTTTAATGCCACATTTTTCCAATGCATTATTTGTTCTTTTTTCTGTCCATGCTATGATGCCATATCATTCTCAGGATTCACATTTCGAAGGCTTCTAGCCGTTTTCAGCTTTCTGCACCCACTGTCCATGTTTCATACGCATATTTTAATATAGACATGACATAGCACTGAACCAGCCGAAGTTTTAATTTAATATTTAATTTTCTATCCTTAAATATGTATGCGACAAACGCTTGTTTCGCCATGGCGATTCTTGTTTTAATTTGTATTTTATCTTTTCTATCATTAGACATTAACGTTCCTAGATAACGAAATCGATCCACGTTTTCTACAACTTTGTCGCCAATTTTCAAGATTGCAGTTTCATTACTCGATCTCGTGAACTTCGTCGTTTTAGTTTTGTTAACGTTTATAGTCATATCCAATTTTTCAGCTGATTTATTTAGTTTATTTAATATTACTCGCAATTGCTTCACAGATCCTGCTAATAGGACTTTATCGTCGACGTAACTGATGCAAATGATTATTTTGCCATTTATTTTAAACCGTAGGTGATCTATATTAGCGTTCCTCATTATTTCTTCAATAGGAAAACTGTTGTCATCTGCTAATGATGCTCCTCAACATCTTCCTCAAATGGCATCTCGTGTAGGTATATAAGGTAAAGAAGCTGAGATCCTTGCGGTCACTTGTATTAATAGAATGAAAGTTGAATATTTTTTCGGCATGTTTTATTTGAAAATACTTGTCCGCTAGAAATATGTATGCGCTAATGTGCGGTCAATCGAAAGCAGCAGACCATTTCACTTTAAAATAAACCGACCTACGAGGAAAATTCGCTATTTAAATATATATATATAATTAAAATCGTGCGATTTTACTTACACGCTCTAATTGCGAAACGTACGATGGATTAATTTTTCTCATGTGAACTACACATTCTGTTTTAATTTCATCGGAGAATTTTACGAAATTACCCTCAAGAACTGGTAAAACATTATCTTCGACATAAGTTCTCATCGTATTTTCGTATTTACTTTTTAATATGCGCATCGTTTTTTCGCTTACTTCACGTTTTAAATTCTGAAACACAAGAAAATCTTTCCGTTAATAAAGTAATTTTTATAGTTATTAATTTTGTTTTTAATTATTATATGCGCACAGCTTATACTCATATCTGGCTTCTACTATAACCGTTTAACTAAACAGCTAATTCGTTAAGTAAATTCTGATTGCCGAAACCTACTAATCTGTATATTAAAAAAATTTCACTTATTTTTGAAATTAAAAGAGAACATAATGATATTTATAAATAAAGAATACCTTAAACAACTCGATTCGCAGGTTTTTAATCAATTTAAACTAATGGTAAATTAATTTTTTTTTTTTGTAATATTAAACGTTTTAAAATCGAAAAATTTAAAGTAAATTTTCACCAGATACAGATACTTACTGATCATGGTTCCATCGGATATTAATGAATTACATCGATGATATAAAATGTGGCAATTGTGTGACTAATGAGATAGAGAACGTCCGGCACATAATGTAAACATGTAGTGAATATATAACCGTTTAAGAAAATTGTATAATATCGCCGTGGCTCACTTAATTCTAGTGAAATTATTCTATTAGAACAATTGCCCATATTTATCTTGGAATTATTTAAGCATAAATATTAATAATCACTACCGATAGCTCTATAAGCTAGTTTCGCAGACTATAGTTATTATTTTCTTATATAATATTTAAAAAAAAAAAAAACAGTAATAAACGAATAAATAAATAAAACTTAACAATAGGTAAAATAATCATTACGCGGTAGTTACTTTTCCGCGACTGCTGTTTTTTGTGAATCGTAATCTTAATATTTTATCATTTTAAATGTTCACTTGATAATGGCCTAACAGCCGAAAAGTTTTTAAACGGTTATTCGTACAAAAACTAGCCTTAGATAATAAAGATTCGTATACGATGTTTACTTACATTCTGTAATTCGAATCTCGGAACCGTGTTATTTGGATCGTTCCACGAATTAGTAGGAAAGTAATGCGTAATAACTTCCTGAGCCATATTACTTAATATTATAATATCGTACGATTCGTAATTCACATATTCGAGTTGCCTACGTAAACGTAATTCACATTGTCGCTTCATAATATTGTAAAACTCCGTCTTCAAATTCTAGATTGAAGAAATAAAATATAATTAAATCATCGTTCATTAAGGTAAGCCCGCAATAGTCAAATAGATTAGCAAACGACTATATTTGGTAGCGAGAATGTATATTTCGACTGGATCTCGTCGCGATTTGACTTTTTCGCGCAACCATGAGTCGAATAACTTCAACTGGAACTTATAGTTCGCTGGTGGGTGAAGCAAAATATTTTACACTTCGCATCTAGTGTAGTAGTAAACTTTCGGCCAAATGATGAGTTCATATAACCGGCATATTTTGATCGTTTCACGCGTCGCATCTTTATTTTAATGTAAAACTTTATTACGATTGGTACCCGAGCCAATTATAACGTAAGTAGATTAAATTAAAACTAGATGAAATTAATTTATATTAAATCTTCTCGGACCCGGTACTCCGCCAGTTTTAAGGCACCATCGTCTACGTTCAGAGACGACTTTACTAAATGTACTTTGTCCCGGGCACATCTAGACCGAATTTAGTTTAAGGTTCTCCACGTCCGCCTACTTTTATTCGAAACCTTGCGCTGGTTTCTTCTTTATCGAACTCGCTGCCCCTGTGTTTGTAGTATTTAATGGTGTATACTGCTGGTCAAAATGAGAAAGCTTGTTCTGGACGTCAACCGTGGAGTTCTTACATATTCTCCGTGCATAGGGTATCGAGCGTCTTGATCTTTCTTCGTCCTCTGTCTACAGCAACTTTCCTTCTTACATCTTGGGGGTATCCTCCTCGAAACATGTTCGAAGTGAATTTCCCCAGTATCGGGGAAAAATAACTAATGCTAAGAAATAATTAAGGAAATGCATATATGTAACGAAAAAGCTAAGTTTAAACAATTTAAAATTATTAAAACAAACAAAAAATAAATAAATTCAAAAAGCATTAGTTAATCTTAATAAATTAAGAAGAGTAAATAAATAATAAATTTAAAATGACAACAGATAAAACTCTAGACCAAGGAAGTTTTCAGAGTTTTATTTAAAAAGTTAAACAACTACTTAAAAAAAAAAAACGTTAAAGAAATATTATTAACATCAGGTAAAATCAACCAAAAATTTATTGAAACTAAAATAGCATATTTAATTATAAAAGACCATTTATTCTGAATATCATTGTTTTTGCACAAAAACCGAGAAAATTCTTTAAATTCCTTTTTACCGTTTAATAATCTTAAAAGATCACATCTTTCATCAATTTTACCTTCGGGGTTACAGCCACCGAATACGTGCGCTGTAGTAATCTACAAAATGGACACATATCTGTTAAAGATAATTTGAAACGGAAAAGATATTCACTAAATTTACCATGTGTACTTAGCAACTGCGTTATGTAAAAGTTAGGAACAAAAAACCGGCATCCAATCCTATCCTTAAAATTAGGTAAAATATGTCATGAAGGAATTTATGATTTACCTTCTGCCATTGCTCGTTATATTCATTGCAGAGCATACTATAAATATATTTATCAAAACATCGTTTGTACAATTCCACCTACTAAATACAAGTAGTCAACTTTTAGGGCATGCATATCACCGAAGAGTACAATTGCCGATGCACGCATAACACCGTCCCGAGCTAAAAACAACAAAAGATTTAAAACTTTTCGATTATTCAAGCGCATTCCAACATGATTTCCGTTTCAATTCACCGTTGGTGTCTCTACATTCCGTCTGTATAACTTATTAATTAAAACTCGTCGTCCTCGTTTGTATATACATTTTCAAAGCAGATATACGTATGAATCTTTAATTTTGCGAAATTTTAGTTGCATGGGGCTAGTTAATATTTTGAGCGAGGCGTTGGCGATAGTTCGTGGGTAATAAATGATTCCACTTTTATTATTGTTTCATGCCTCCATTCCGTATGTTCGAAATTTAAAATGTATATTTTTATTATTATTATTACTGTTTCATACTCTGCGTGTTTGTAATTTTTATTGTTTCTAGTGTGTTTTATGTATAAAGTTGTTTCTGTTCTGAATGGTTGTGTACGTATTTTTATTTATGTGTATACTCATGCAGATACTTTCGAGTGTGTCCTATATGTGACTACGTGTTTGTATAATTTATTTGTTATTCTTATCTTTTTTCTTTTTTAGTTATACAGAATGAGGTACTATGATCTTCTACATGATAATTACGGGTTACGTAATATTGAACAACTTTATAAACTTTTCATGTCGCCGTTACGAACCCTCGACCGTCGAGTTTACAGCACTGTAATAGCTATGCCACCACAACACATATGTGAACTCTAGATATATATATATAAATAAATCTTATCTTATTAAACCTGCAATTCTGGTATATCTCAAAAATGGCACTAACGATTTGGATGACATTTTGCACATGCCTGTAATTTATTAAGTAATCAAAAATGAGAATAATCATAATAATAATAATAATAATAACGATACAAATAGTATTAACAATATTGCGCTGGGTTGACCAGATAAAATCACTAACTGGATTAAATCCACATGAAGCATTGTTGGCTGCTCAAGACAGATCGGATTGGAGAAGAATAGCATATGCGGCGGTCTCATAATATCACTACATATCACTACACTCTTCCAAGGTTCCGAAGGAAGAAGAAAAATCGAGTAGAACTAAATCTACAAATTATTTCAGACGTTTTGTGCGATACACATAAGCAGTGTACAAATTCATCAGTAGAAATTTCAATGTATTCCCCGTCTCTTCGTATTTTTCCGAATGATTTTCAGGGCTCTCCTGTAGTTCTGATAAAGGGAAACAATAAAACGTATAGGAAATCTGCATCCCATGTTTTTTAGCCAAATTATTACATAATGAAGTTAAGGGCTTTCAATGACTAGAACTGGCAGAAATCAAGTTAGATTAGTCTTTAACACGATTATCGAGGCGAAAATGTTTTTACTATTAGAGAATACTCATAAGGAGCTCAATATTCATTGTTATGTTCCGTAAACGTTGCTTTTCCGTTTTGGCATTGTGAGAGACACGTTCCGACCAATCTCTCAATCGAGGAATTTACTGCTTCTTGCACTGCACGCGCTAAAACTGAGGATATTCGTAGACTAAATAAAACAAACCACGATGGTTCGATTCCCTCGACCTCATTAAATGAAATTAAATTCCGTGAAAATACATTACCTGAGTCAATTGGTTTCTTTGATTACTATTCTTGCAGAGTCGAGCCTAGTATCGGGAGACCTAAAATGTGCAGCAATTGTCTCGGATTTGAACATATCGGCAAACTTTGCAATAGTAAACATAATTGCGTCTTTTGTACCACAAACCACAAGTCTTCAGAGTGCCAAACAAGTCGCCAAAGCCACCACGGCTTTA
This sequence comes from Coronaproctus castanopsis, assembly GCA_032883995.1. NCBI lineage: Eukaryota > Metazoa > Arthropoda > Insecta > Hemiptera > Monophlebidae > Coronaproctus > Coronaproctus castanopsis. Next base: position 5,610,108 of record CM065053.1, read on the forward strand.
TTCTACACTAGTTGTAAGGGTAATCATTCGACCTTTGATCGCATCTGTCCATTTTATCAAGAACAGATTAAAATTCAAAAAATTATGGCAATAGAAAATGCATCATTTTGTGAGGCAAAATTACTTAATAAAGGGACGATATGGTTACCCCTGCTTTTTCCTTTGCTGAAATTACGAATAATCAAAACCGTCCTGAATTACGATCCATATCTAGTTCATTTAAACGAGGAAGAAGCAGCAATGACTCAGGTACTTCCGGTCGCCACTACAGTAATGGTAATTATAACCGAAATAATAGTAATAATGGTAATAGTACTGGCAGCAGTAATAAAAATATAAATCCAATATGTGGGGCAATAAGTATTTCTCAAACCTAGATCTTAACGTAAGACCAAGACCAGTGTACCCACAGAAGGTGAATATTACTGCTAATTCCTAATCGGCTTTAATTAATTCCAATAACGACAAATTCATATCTTCAAATCCTGTGGCGGAGCAACTCATTGAAAATCAAAATGATTCTCGTCCTTCTATGAAACATTTCCTTCCATTACAGCTTCTCCCCTTCCTTCCGATTCACTTATCCCCGCACTATCATTTACACTCCAGCGGTTTCCAAATTCCCTACTTAGAGCATAAGCTCGAAGCCATAATTCAGCTGCTTTGTCGCTTATATTTTGTTTCTCTCTATTTTTTTTTTTATATGCATATGTGTATATATGTGTGTATATATAATAATAATTACATCAATGCAACCTGTAAGTAAACAGCCTTCTTAATGTTCAACTAAGAGGGATTGTCGAGCATGTAATCCAAAGACTTTACCTCTAATAAAAAGGGATTGTCGAGCATATACAAAGAATATAATCATGAAACTTTTTAATATTTTACAATGGAACTGTCACAGCCGGAAATTGAAAAATTAATCGGTGATTATGAAGCTGATATACTGCTGCCGTCAGAGACACGGGTTGATCCCAAATGAACAATATACTTACAATAATTTTACTGCTTATCGAGATGACAGGGCAGATGGATATGGCGGAGCTGCAATTTTAATGCGTGATCACAATCCTTCTGTTCCTGTTTCCTGTAACTTACCGGAAGATATCTCTAACTCTATACAACTAGTAGACGCTAAGATTACCATAAATTTATCATTTTCTTTATTTGTTTGTAGTATATATGTTAAACCTTCTTTCCGACCCAATACTTCTCAATTTATAAATATTTTTAGTTCACTGGGAAACCCTTATATCATTGGTGTCGACTCGAATGACTACAATGTTGCCTGGAATGACCACACAAATAATTATTTGGGGCAAATAATATATAATACTTTCCTAGAAGCAGACTGTTGTATACTAAATGACGGCAGACTTATTCATTTTGGCAGGCCTGGAACTGCCGCTAATCCATTAGATCTAACGTTTTGCTCACCTTCATTAGATTTTCTAGCTTATTGGAAGACCATATCGGGCACTGCAGGAGAAGACCCCATACTCACCCAAATAAATATGAATGGCGCGTACGATAATGACAAGGTTCTAGAACCCTCCTCGGCACCTAAGTGGAATTATAAACGTACCAGTGGCATCAGTTTTCAACTCAGCTTCGGATGACCGATTTAATCATATGCAGTAAGACTGAACCCAGAACCCAGTTTGAAATGTTCTATAAAACTGTCAGTGATGCTCTCTCTAGTTCAACACCACCGTTATATCATAATAAATCTAATAAGAAATATAAACGCAACTGAAATCTTTGGTGGACAGATTCCTGTCAACATGTTGCATGTGATAGAAGAAAAGCCTTTTTACAATACAGAATTAATAGCACTAGTGAAAATTACTTTCATCGGAGGAAAGTCATTAGCCAAGTGTAATTTAAACTGGCAAAAAGGAAAGCATGGCAACAGTTTTGTACAATCGACAAACCTCAATTTCCAAGGTAAGGTGTGGAGGTTATCAAAAGCCTTCAGATATTCCACCTATAACGAGTTAAGCAATTAAGTGATGAAAACATGTATTCCTTTATCGAAGCAATGGCCTCTTCTCATGTACCTGAACTGAAGAGGTCATGCAACCTCTCAGTAGGCCTTCCAACCACTTTTTAGATTCTCCTTTTATTAAGAATGAGGTTGCTTATTTCTTAAGAAACAAAAAATCGACTGCACCTGGCCATGATGGTGTGTCTTTCGAAGTACTGCAGAAACTACCGGATAACTTTTTCACAATCTTTGTGGACATTTTTAATAAAGTTTAGCAGTATAAATTGATCCCCAATTCTTGGATGGTATTTGTTGTTGTCCCCATACCAAAGAAAAATGGAAAATTTCGACCTATTTCTTTCGCCTCTTGTTTCAGGAAGATATGTGTATCAGTTTTAATGTTACGTCTTAATTTGTGGTTAGGACACAATCAAATCCTTCCTCCTAATATGTACGGCTTCGGCAGTAATATGAGCACTTTAGACTGTGTGGGTGACCTGCTAGGTAATATATACAACAGTCTTATTGAAAAACTTTTCAACATTATTTTTTTTCTGGATATAATGGACGCTTATGATAGTGTTCATTTGCCTACCTACAGTGTAAGTTATCCTGAAAAATATATTATCAAGTACCAATCAATATCTGGTAGCAAAGATGGGACACCTGCTAAACAGGAAGAAAATATTTCTTTAAGAAAATCAGTCGCAAAGGAATTGTACTCATCAGTAGATTACGATTTGTGCATCATCTGTTACCTGGCCGTCTTTTCCGTATGCAGCTTAGAAAAAGTCCCTTTTATTCCTCCATCCTGAACAGGCAGTCTGCAATCCCGATCATGTTTATTTTTTTTAATGCTCTACTGTAACACCGTTGTGTTCTGAGCTTTACTTTGTCCTGCTATTTTCTCCATATATCTCCGTATAATGTTTCGTCCCTTCCCCATCTGGATAATCTACAGTTGTTCCCCCTATAGCGAGATTTCTAGATCTTTGATTAAAATCTAATAAGTCACCACAGTATCACGTTGGGTAGGTCGTAATCCAATATATTAACAAAAAAAACTTAAAAATGTGTTACTTTTTAACGTGCATTAGTTAGTAAACATAATTAAAATTTTATATTTCGTGTACTGTTTCACTTTCAGATATCGGACATTCAGAAAATATTTTTTGATCTATGATAAAATTATTTTAAGGAAAAAATCCGATTGAACAATAATTGCAAAAACTTATTTAAAAAAATAACATTGAGGGCTTTACCAAAACTAAAATTTTTAGTTATAACACCAGAAATTTATGAAACGAAATTCTGCATTATTAAAATAGTTACGTATGTAATGGTTTTTAATAGTAGGTGATTTTTTAAATATATTTTCCAAAAAACACGATTTTACCAAAAAAAAAATCCCAACAAAATCTGTCACAAAACGAACGTCTATAATTTTTTTTTTTTTTTTTTTTTCGATGAAAATGGGATAAAAAACAAGTGAGTATAAAAACAACTGTTTGTCCAGTAAATAACTCCGTTTTCACGCATGATTCTACAAACACCGATAAATGGATGTGCGCACAGCAGGGCGGTTGTTCGTCGAAAAATTTGGACAACATTAAGTGAAGACTGCACTCGTCTAAACACAATCCTATAAATATACCTACACTTACATAACCGATCTCATTTTGATAATGAAAACTGCATATGTTTTCGAAACGTCACAAGAAAAAAATATGAACATGGTTTTCATCGAAAAAAAAATTATAGACGTATGGATATCAACCGTGAAAGTTTGAAGGTGTATTTAATTATACGAAGTTATGAAATACAAATTAGCTTACCGACTCAAGACTATAAATATGCATTTCTCCCCAAAAGCCACGGAACATTGTCGTTAAATTCTCGACTTCAATATTTTTATAATCGAACGTCCATTCATCTATGTCGCACATATCTGTCGCGTATTGCCGTCTCGCTATTTTCAATGCGTCTTCAACGGTTCTTTCTTTTACTTCCTAAATATGTACATATTCGTATTATTTATGTAACAATTATTACGTCGTTCGCGGAAACGATAACATTCATTATATTATAAAATATTAAGAACAAAATAAAATTATAGCTTTCTTTTCCTATATAGTATCGCCATTATTTATATTTGTAAACACAGTTCATTAAAGCTAACAATAAATAAAAACTCAACCTACTTGAAGGGAGTTGTTTAAAATAGTTTCGCTTATTTCGCGAATTTCGACAAATATAAAGAATTTTAACGTTAAATTTAGATACCAAATTAGAAGTAGTGAACAAGTATAGATACCTATCTAGGAGGGAGCCTGGTTTACCAATGCCGGGGATTCAACGAAGAAATTAAATGCAGGATAGGACAAGCAACATCAGCATTTATGAAAATGAAGAAAACGCTAACATCACGTGGAATATCTTGAATTAGAGACTTAAAATGCTATGTATGGTTGATATTGCTGTACGGCTGCGAAACATTGACGCCGAAGGCTATAAACACTATAGAAGCTTTTGAAATGTAGTGTTACAGACGTATACGTGCAGCTCGCGAATAAGAGAAGTAAACAACGGCGACTCCGCAAGGGTTAGTGTTGGCTCCTATCTTATTCAACTTATACACGTACAACCTGTCGCAAACTATATCGCGCAGAAATTTATTTTTGCTGACGACATTGCGTTGGTAACCCAAAGCACAGACTTCACAAAACTAGAAGAAGAGCTTAAAGATCTTGGAAAGATCTCGCAATACTTTAAACAATGGTGACTTCAACTCAATGAATCTAGAATTGTGGCCTTATGTTTTCATCTTACAACTCAACTGGCACGTAGAAAGCTCAGAATTCGCTGCGGGGGTAAATTACTAAAGCGTGAAATATTGCCCAAGTTTCTCGGTATAACCTTGGATAGACAGCTAACGTATCGGAAGCATACAGAAAATGCTGTTGCAAAAACAACATTCAGAAAGAATATCATCCAGAAAATAACCGGCGTTTCTTGGGGCGCTTCTGCATCAATGCTCAGAACAGCAACCCTAGCTCTCGTGTACTCAGCTGCGAATACGGAGCATCTCGTTGGCTCAACAGTCATCATACTGCAACTCTGGATGTACAGATAAATACCACAATGAGACTAGTCACAGGAGTAGTTAAATCTACACCTACTGCATGGTTACCGATACTCAGTAACATTACACCATACGCAGGAAAATAGCAACCATTAGAAAGTCGCAAAAGTACAAAGACGATCAAGGACTTCTTGTAGATATACGTGTGAAGCAACCAGGCTAAAGTCAAGGAAACCCGTATGCAAAGAACTTCAATTGCAAGAAGCGGCGAGAAAAATGGACTCGATCAAATCCAGACAAACGGAAACTGATCACATACCCTGATCATGAGGTGAACGATTTTAACCTAGCCAGAAGAAAATGGGTACAACTAAATCGCATTCGAACCGAGAATAGGTGGTACGATGGAAAATTAAAAATGACGCTGCCTATGATTGCGGATACCCTCAGCATACGATTGAGAGCACATCGTTTATGGATGTGCAAGTCGAGCTTGTAACGGTACTTTCAATTATATGGATACGTAATCTGTGGACATGATGTTGTAAGCAGTCTTTCCGCGTCAAACAATACGAATTGGAAACCGTATACTGCGCATATCGTGAACAGAAAGAGGGAAAATGAAGAAGTATTAAATATATTTAAAATAAACAGTTGTTGGATACGATCAAACGAAGAAAAAGAGCGTATTTGGAAGCACATATTAAGAGGACCATAATGTGTACTGGCGCAGACCATAATCATGGGAAAAATAGAAGGAAAAAGGGCAGAAGAATGATTGCATGGCTCGATAATATTCAAAATTACAAACGACTAAAAAAAAGTCAAATGGACAAAAGAAAAATGTTAGATTTAATAAATAACACACTATGTTATTGACCCAATTTTTCTGACCACCTCGTACATAATAAACATTCATTCTATCATATTTCCGATTTTCGAACCGTCCACGTTGATTTAAACTACCAGGTCGGTCATATTGATTCTCTCGCAAAAGTTTAGAAAAAAACAACGCCTTTTCAAACAACCTCCTCTAACTTGCTAACAAACAAACACTATACCGATCGCGATAGAATATTTAAGATTATCTTCGTAATTTAACTTTAAAATTCTCACAACACAACATGCACGTCGTATAATATAATCAAAGGTCTATGTTGTAAAAATTTAGTATCTATGTACTAACTTAATTTCTTTCTCATTGACACCGTTTTGAGACGAACAAATAAAGATCGAAATAGAAATTATTAAGTATAAAGTTAATATGAAGGTTAGGTAAAAATTAAATTAGCCACAAGTAAAATTGCACTAATTACGCTCTCAGACCATAAAAACGCAAGATAATAGCTTTGTCCAATCGCGGATAAATTAATTCATTATAAAGTACCAGAAAAAACAAAAAAGTATTTATACACAATGTTGGCATTTGAGCGTTTACCAGTGAATTACCTTAACAGAGTATTTAAAAACCTACAATTTTCAGACAAATTCCGAACTAGACTTAAATTATTAATATATAAAGTGAAAAGAAACAAATTTAATTTACCAACGAACACATATTTTTTAAACAAAAATATCTGACCCAAAAACATTAATGAGCTAGAGATCTTACAAACACATATATAATAATGTTTAAAGGAAACGAGAAAACATTGCACTCTTTGATACGGATTAATTTGATAAGGGAAAATTGAAAGTATTAATTTAATATCTTCGGTCAATATTTCGACGTTGATATTTCTATTGACGAAGCAGATTGAAAACTGTAATAGTGCTAAACCGATTTATTTGTATAGTTTACGTAGTTTTTTCTGTGGGGGAGGTGTCAATTTACTGATAATTCACGCGGAATTATTCGAAAAGCGTAGGGGATTTTGCTACTTCAATTATCGAATATAAAATAATTTTTCATTTTTTTTTTTAATTTTAATTTATTATTAATTGAGTTTAGGTATGAACACCAAAATTACCCACTGACAACATTATTTTCATATAAATACATCATACATAAGATAAAAAGGAAGATAAAAAAAGAGGAAAAACAATCTTGATATGTATACATAGGGCGGCCAGAGCTGCGACGATATTGTTATTCAAGACAAATAAGAAGAGGGGAAATATTTCATTTCAAAAATTTTATTAATAAAGGCATTTCTACCTCTGCTATACAAGTCGAAAGCAAAAATCGCATTATTAGCGTCAACTATAGTTCGTGCATGTACAAAACAGTGCACACCGGGAGTAAGATTGATGGCGTACAGATAACTAGGAAGGTGTGATTGGAACGAAGTCTGACCAGGATGGAAAATAAAAGCCAGAGAGGTTCTTAGGAGGAGTAAGTGCAAGAATGGACGGGATAAGATTAGGTTGGACAGATTTGATAAGTTGTGTGTTACAGAACATAGACTTAAGATTTGCACGAGCCGATGCAATTTAACAGGAAAAAAGAATCCTCGGAATGAGAATGCCCTACGGTGTTCAGAGTTTAACAGCCCAATCGCATACTTCATTTCTCTGAATACCATCACGGGCGGGGACGCAAAAACATACAAGGACATGGTTATCACATAAATCAAATAAATCTTCTACAACGGTTAATAAAATATAAACAATTCTGGTAGGGTAGCATAGGTTTCATCAGGGCTTTAAGAACACTAAAAGTCACTTGCGATTAATATTTCCCCTTGGTCTCATTAGATCTGATATACTGAATGTCTTTGACAATGACGAAATCGCCTGATGTAAACACACAATAAAATTCCGAAAAACCTACACTCCTAACCCAATTTAAATTTATTCCGACAGGAACAAAAGCGATAAACACGATAAATAAAAGAAAATTAATAGTTACCATTTCTAATTCTCGTTTATGTACGTCGTATATTTCCGGAAAATCGTAGTTTTCAGAAGACTGAAAATCATTTTTTACGAGATTTGAACATAACTTACGATACGCACCCAATGTAATGAAGGATGGTTGTTGAATTTTTAATTTGTCAATGATCGAATATAAACAATGCGTTTTACGGACATCATAAAATGCTCTAGCAAATTTCTGTAATAAATCAACAAATGATCATATATTATCATTAAGAGCCGTCTCCGTATCGGAGACATGCGATTACTTACCTATACATATTTGGCTGTACACCGTAAGTAGCGTACAGAGCAATCATAACATGACGTTAGCGTAGATACACACACACACACACACGGTAAAACTGATTATAATCGATTTATTGTCACAACACAATGCAGCCCCGCGTGTTTTTGTAGTGCACTATATTGGCATATCGTGTTGTGCGCGGTGGTTTACCATTGCCTTCCACGCGATATTACGATTATTTATATTTTTATTTTGCGATGATAATTTTTGCATCGTTGATCGTATTCGAACTCGGTACCTTCCGTATAGAAGTCCATGCTCTAGCCACTATTCTACGTACGTTTGTAACTTTAAACAAATAACAAACAAGTTCAATTATCATTGTTCATTTATTTTTTCATTTCTGTTTACTTACTTTACTTTTGCGTATGTCCTTGGGCACGGGATCTATATCCACCTCGTTCTATAACTTCAGGTCCAATCGTTTGAGCTATTCCCTCGCATTGTGCGTGAGATCCTTTATCTCGGCTCAGCCTCCTTGTAGAGCCCTCGTAGAGCACTCCGTTACAATATAATCGATAGTCTGGCATTCCGCACCACAGTCGCGTTTCTGGATATTGGAAAGGACCCACAGGTTTAGCATTTGGCCTAAACGTTTTATCAATAAAACGGCCAAGACGGGAACCCGTCAGCGAACTGTACTACATTGTGCCTCTCGCCTTATTTGGGCAATTATATCTATGATTTGTGTTTAAAGATAGAAAACAATGGAAAATACGAAATATTAAAAATAGTTTTGAAAAATTTAATGAAAAAAAATGTACATTTTTTAATAAACACAACAGGCACCTTAAAAAATTTACTTTAATATCTGGTTGGGTTGATGATAGAGCCAAACGTATTTTCTCTATCGACGTACCTCTTCTAATTGTCATTTATCTTAACGTAATAGTCCTGTGATTGATGGACTAATAAGTTAGAGCTAATTTAAAAAAATACTAATCCAGTTTGCAAAAAAAAAATATGAAATAGTTAGGGCAAAATTACAATGGAAGACCTTTGTGGGTGAGCGCACTGCACACGGGTAGATCATATAAAATAGTTATCAAAAAAAATGTAATAGTGAGCATTCCCAATATAGTATATGTTCAGAAAACAATCAACGATGATTATGAAAAATGTAATGTTTTCTTAAAATATTTTTTGGCTAATAAACCTCATAAATCGATTACGTCTGTGCCAACATTTGGGATGCATCCTCTAGATATGGTAGCCATTATACACCACATAGCTCTTACGATTATATGAATATGATTCTAACAATATTATAAAATCTGTTGATAGTCCAAGCAACCTTAGTTTATTCAGTAGATGTGAGTAGCTATGTCAAAAGCTTTACTAAAATCAGTGTCAATACTATTAACTTGTAACCTGCGATCCACGAATCTAGAAATCTGATCAGTGCATGCAACTAGATTTGTCACAGTGGACTTGTGTGCTTCATAAATCCGTGTTGCTCTGGTATAATTTTAGTCAGTAAATAACTAGTCAACCTAACGTATATTATAGATTCTAATAATTTTGCCGGTGTACAGTATAATGGTATTACTATAGATGTTTTAAGAGAAGCAGGCCAAATGCCCTGTTTTAATATTAGATTAAACCAATACACTAAAGACATTCCGATAGATTAGAACACAACTTAAATATAAGCGGTGGCAAGTTGTCACAACCAATAGAAAATTTAGGCTTCAAGTCTGCTTCATTATATATTCACAAGAAGAAATAGAAGCTCCGATTTCAGTGTAACTAGTATCTAATATATGTTCACACGAATGCACTGAAGCCAAATAAATCAGCAAAAGATTTACATATATCTTCACTGATTTCAAGATTTCTACCATTGTACTTTATCAATTTAAGTGAAACATGAGTGTCTATCTTGTTTTGCACAAATGACCAAAATCTCATGGGAGTGTTTTGGATAACTTTAATAATATAATTTCCGAATAATAGCCGAATCAATTAATCTCAGCTCTTACTCTACTGAACTTAATGTAATCAATTGGTCACCCGTCCTGCGGTAAGATTTCCTACATCTCATTTTAAATCTAAGTTTACGTTTTATTTCTCGTGTAAACCACGAAGGATATCTAAAAATTGTTGGTTTTTTTTTATGCACAACCCTATCAAGCTCACCATAAATCTTAGTATAAAAGAAATGTGTTACCTCATCTGGATTAGTAATATTATAAATCGCAGTCCAGTCTATTCTTGAAACTTCGTATCTAACGATCGAAATGTTAAGTTTCTTAAACCTTTATACCGGATATGTAGTAACATAATCAGGGTTTGATTAATGAACAGTAATTTCTAAAGCCGGATGATACTTATCCACGGTTCCAAGGGATCAATTGCATTATTAATGCTAGTTGAAAGAGCCGAGTTAAGCAACACCAAATCCAGTGTTTTGCTCTGAAATTTCACTACATTATTCACCAACTTCAAACCACTGATTTCCATCAAATTTGAAACCTTAGCCAGCTTGTCATCTTGAAAGTACATCCACCGACAGACAAATTAAAGTCGCCCATAATAAGAACCTAAGAGTGCATAAATTTGTACAACAGTAGTTCATACATTTCATGATAAAGCTGTTTATAAATGATAAACGAGGTACGAGTAGGGTATTTAAGCCCCATACATTTAGATAAGACCCATTGTAATTTCTGATTACGACTGGAAAATGATAAAATAATAATAATTAAAAATAAACGGAGGAAATGTAAGAGTAAAGCGAGCGCAGCTTCCCTTTTAATCTCAAGAACAGCAAGGTTTCGTCAATTATGTGCGAGACACATAAATATTTGGGCATAAAAATCAAAATGGGAGTACTCTGTACAGACACACGCTTGTGTTGTAATAAACGTAATGTAAATATACACATCCACTTAAAAGTACAAACATCGTGAGCGCACATATAAATAATATAAAAATAACATGCCTAACGTAATCGTGCTTATGTGTACTTATACATGCAAACACAAACTTCATACCACACTCGTACACAAACGTACACACTTACACTCAGACAACCACGTTTATATAGAAACATACCGACATTATCATACGTACACGCATAAAACACATGTACAAGTATGGTAAATATTCTTCCGTTTTCCTATCAACAATACTATTTGCCTCATTTCTCACGTTCATTACTTTCGATAACTACTCTATAACAAATATAAACTTATTTAAATATTTAAAATATAATATCTTCTACAAATAACGTGAAATATAAAAAATAATTCAACCGACTAATAATGAAGGTAAAAGCACAAATTTTTTACACCAATCAAAGATAATCAAAATCATCTCGATAAACATGTTGCATTATGAAAATATCGACAATTTCAATAATACTTTACAGTTGAAAAATAAATTCAAGAATGATACTTATCAAATACAAACAAAACTCATATATCATCGGCTAACATTCGACTGTATAAATATAACGTCCTCAAGCAAGTAAATCATTATTGATTATTTACGTTGATATATAGATTATATACAAAAGTATTCGACTTACTAATTTTAAATCATGAACATGTTCTTCTGTCCAAAATTCGATGAACTGGGTAATCAAATGTGAATCAATATTATCCAGCGCTATCGTACCAACACGCGTGATTGCGTCCTTATAGTTCTTAACCGCTAACTGCATAGCATTTTCGACAGTTTCCTCTATTATTTTCTAAATATTTACATTACAAATTATTTCTCCCTTCAAGTATAGTTATAACATTTAATAATGAGTCAGTCGTGAGTACTGCTATTTTTTAAAAAACACATTAGCAATTTAACACTATTCAAACCACGAGGTGAAAACACAGATAAGAGGTCCGCAAATATTAATAAATAAATTATCCTAGAGGAAACTTAAAAGTTAATCACATAATAAATCATTAATTTTATGTTATTATTATTTCATTTTATATTATATATAGAAATATGTGCATAAACATTTATCATGGTGAAGTAGATTGTTGAAGAACATGTTCCCAATAACATAATTATTACAATGCTTAAGAATCCAAATAGGTCCCTGTTCGAATACTTTTTCTCATTCCGTTGCTCATGTATCAATTAATACCATTCTACTTTTTTCTAGGATAACAATTAGTTATACTACATACATGTTGTATAATAAACAAACATTACTGTTTTTATTTCACTAACATTTTTATTTTATCATCATCCTGTTACATATGTATATCATGATCACGATAAGCCTGTATCTATCCCCTCCTGGATGATTTTCCCCAACGTCTTCCACGCACTTCTGTCTTGCGCTTTCCTCAATCATTTTTTTCCACCTACCTTTGCTATATCATTGTGCCACTGCGTCATTAACATTCCCTGTTTTTCCTTAGGGCAAGTGGATAAGTAGTGTCATTCCCAGACATCATGGATGGTCCTCAAAGAAGCCTAATATTCACTAATCGCATTTCGAGTTTTTCTTCTTTTCTATTCTACAACAGGCTATAAATATGCATTATCACGAGCGAGTGATCTACATCAGCACCAGTTCCTTTGTTTATCGTGCAATATCTTTGAGTTCCACTAATCATTATATTTTATTTATTTATATATATATATATATATATATATATATATATATATATATATATATATATATATATGTATGTATGTGCGTTTACCTATACTTATATACATATCCAATTATGTAATATATATAATTATTTAAAGCAATTTATAGAAAAATATTAAAATTGAGAAAGAGTAATATCAAAGTTAATTTAAATGAAAACGAATAAAATTTTATATGTTTAAAGGGTTCAGTGGTCACGTGTAATTTATTAAAGAGAGTGATTTTTTCGTGTTCATATGTTTTATATTACGTTGAATGTTCTATAACTTCATTTATAGTGACATTAGCATTTTAGATGAAGGAAAAGTAATTTCAACTAGTAAAGATTTAAAATTAAATAATGTATAAACTATTTATTTTAGAGATAAAAACTTCTAGAACAGCATTACAACTTTATCACTAATGTTGAAACATTTTAATTTTTCAGAACGTACAATTTCCTATTAAAAATTACACGCAGCATCTACATAATTCGAATGTTTCTTACCTCCGGTATTTGAAATTACGAATATAAGTTTGAAATTGAAATTTCCAACCAATGAGTACATTAACATAACGATATTGTGACGTTAAAATGTTAGCAAACTGTTTGCTTAAAGTAAAATCAATTACACTAGATATAAACTGAATAGAAAATGTCGAAAAATAAAATGAAATATATTCTCACCATTTTCAAGTGCTCTTTATGTTCCTCGTACATATCAGAAAAAGAATGATCCGTGGAAAACTGATAAATCTTTTCTATAAGATCTAAACATAAATCACGATACGAAACTAATCCATCTTGTTCACCCATTAACCGCGGCATTTCAGAATCCGACATTGATTGAATCGAGTCGAAACATTTCTTTTTAAGATTAGTATAAAATGCTTTCGCTAAATTCTGTAATAAAATGGATTTAATAATATTCTATCATAAATGCGTTAGCACATTTATTGCAATTATAAAAACTACGAGATTAATAGAGATTTTAGAAAACAATCAAAAATGAACGCACGTTCTTAACACTTAAAACATCTAAAAAGTATAATTACCGACAGAATTATGAAGAATATATATATATATGTATATATATATATACATATATATATATATATATATATATATATAACATTATGAAGAATATATATATATATATATATATATATATATATATATATATATATATATATATTTAAGAATATATATATTTTTTTAATATTATGAAGAATATATATATATATTTTTTTAATATTATGAAGAATATACATTTTTAAAAATATTATGAAGAATACGTTTTTTTTTTTCAAATAAAATTATTCGAACACGATTCGTTACTTTATAAAAAAATTTAACTACTCCAAACTTACAAATGAGATGTAAGCGATTTTTTCTTATTTAGATTTATAAATAAAAATCGATCAACGAAATAAAAAATAAAAAATGAAAATATCAGCCAGAATTTAATATAAGTTACAATCAAAATAACTACAAAAGTTTTTTTTTTTTTTAAATGTTTTAATAATGTATTTTACACAAAAACCAGTTAAACTGAACATTATCGAACATTCTGCAGTTTTTTTGTGTGTTTTTTTTTGTTTTTTACTTATAAAATTCATTATTAAACTATAAAACTTGTAAGCAATTCGAAGTTAATTTAAAACTATGCATTATAATATTGTATAATATTTATTTCATTATTGTCATTTTTGAATGTTTTTTTTAATTTGTATAACTACGGTTAGTGCTGTGTTACGTCTGTTTCGAAGTAGTTGAACTTTAACAGTGATAATTAATTATTATTTGCGAGTTTAACATGCCTCATAAAATTCTATATTTTCTTTTTCTAAAAACCATGTCTAATTATCTGACGTTCGAATATTCATTGCATAGAAAATAATTTATTCTAGATAATATTCAACCATTATTCAACGTCGAATTACAAGTTACCTTTAAATATGTCTCACTTGTATGGAGATTGTCTTTTCAAATTACACAATGTCACATGTAATTTGTTAAAATTTTAATGCATTAATACATGCATGAAAAATGTTACTAATTACTTTCTTAATTTTTTCTAAGAAAATATCATGTTCTGACGGATTTGAATTAACCACATTTTCATTTTTGCTGACATTATCTTCCGCTTTGCTAACAGATGCTGCTTGATAAGCATTAACACATTTACCTGATCCCTAATCACAAACAAACAAGAAATTAAAATATGAATTTGCCATAGCAATTAAAAATAGAATATGAAAACAAATCATGACAAAACAAACTTAATAAACTTGTTGTAATAAATCATAATTCGAGCAAAAAAATCGCATCTTCCTAAATAAATAATTAATTTACGTAAAAATGAAGTTAACTAAACTGAATGGTAAATTAAACGATTTAAAATATCAACAAACTCCAATCTATAATTACGTTTTTTTTTATCATATATAAGATAATTTCGAGCAAGCTGTTCGAAATTTCTCAGCAATAATAAAAATTTAAATCCGACAAGCGCCTTGATGCAACTGCTTATCTCATATATAAATTTCAATACTAATTACGATTTAAACAACAAACTAATTTAATTTAATTTGCCAAAAACGTAAAACAACAAATTTTATTGCAACATCCAGACTTCACTCATATACAGATAAATCAGTTAACAATTAAAATTTCCCGAATTTTTCAATTAAAATTAAAATCAGAATAATCAGTTTTTAATTTCTATATATAAAAATAATTACACGCAGATTTTTTTATTGACATTAAAACATATCGCTAACACATTTTTAATACATTTAAGTTTATGTACATTATACGTATGTATACTGATTTTATAAATTTAATGTACAAAATATATGATAGGGTCACTTAAGCGAACAACATATTGACATGGAAAAATAACAATAATCAGAAAACTTCACACACACATATATATATATATATATAATTCTTTCTACGATTACCTTTATCATAAGTCTGCCTTCCATTCTTTATCAGAATTTTCTTATTTTTCTGAAAACACAAATCTGCTTCGAATGTATATTTCTTATTTATTTTCGTTATGTTCTTTTCAACTTAATTTCTTCTAATAGTGTTATTCCATTTTTCTTCGAATTCTCCAATGCTTCCTTATACCTCCTTACGAAATTTACACTTAAAACTTAAAGTAGGTCTATAAACTATTTCTATTTATTTTATTAATTTTTATTATATTTAGATATATTTTCTTTATTCATTTATTAAATTTACTTATAGTTTTTATCATTCATATTTATTATTACATTATCGTAAATAAGCAATATTTTCACCAATCTTAAATTGGATCCTAAATCCTGTACTCATTATCAGGGTATCATAAATGTACATGTTTACTACTGCGTACTTTTTTTTTTCTACAGATTACTTGAATTTATCCAAAGTTTAGTTTTGAATCATAAAATTATTCAACGCGTGTACTAAGTTGGTGTAATATTCTATTTAATATGTACACACACACACATATATATAACGATTAGCTTATATCTAGCCACTGCTGGATGTAAGTGCTTTCCCATTGAACTCGGTGCCAAGCATCAATCCTCCATTTCACTGCAGTTAATTTTTGAATATCGTCTTGCTATCGCGTGCACGACCGACCACGAATTCCATGTCCTTCTCAGGGTCGCCATTGTGTTATTCTTTTCATCCGCCTATCGTGTGTCCTTCTAGCGATATGACCAGTCAGTTCCATTATAATTTTGCTACGGGCTGTATTACATCTACCAGCTTGATCTGCTGTCTTATCCACGTATTGCGTTTTCGATTCGGCCTTTTAATACGCAGCATTGCTCTCACATGGGCTCTGTGTTACGGACAGTTTTCTGACATTATATATGTATATATATATATCCTTTCGAACATCTAAATCGGTTGAGACACGATCAACCGTTCCGTCGAATCTCGTCGTTGTCACGTATAAAATTACGTTACTTGGTCAAGCTCATTATAATTAACAGTTGTCTAATAACATAACCTTCAATATATGTTACAGTTATTTATGTTCCATCTGCCTTACTCTCGCGGTAGTTGTTACGAATAGGCTTTTGTCTTACTATCAAGGATGACTAATCGACGCGGCTCTACATCCGTGTGTGCAATTAACGCGCTATTTCACAGCTGTGCGTCTGTTTACGCATATTCAAGTGAACAAGCATGCACACACGTGGTAGTTGTTCTTATAGCTTCATCGTGTTATTTCTTTGGCATATGACGTTCTATCAACGTCCTATGAGGTCGAAGAATTAACGTTTACATTGCACACGTACGACCTATCTGTTTACGAAATTGTAATAAAAATTCCCATCGAATTCTCTAACAAGGTCACATTTTAAAGTTCTTATTTTAGATTCAAATTTAAATAACATACTGCCTGAACTGATCTAATTTGATTTTTCTTTTTTTGTCATATTATTTTAAACCAAGTATACAATTAAAAACGAATAAGTAGGTTAGCGTAGCTAAATTAAATTTTGCTCTTATTCGATACGAATTTCCTTACCTAACAACTTTCAGAGTCTATTATCAACAAATGTAAACTTTATCTTGATGAAATGTGGTTTTATGTCCTTATATCGGCCTTGTCAGAACGTCAATTGCCAGGCAACAGAAGATTAAAGCGCAGCTGGCCTCGCGATATGTTAAATGCTTAAGACGTACATTGTTATCGGGAGTGCGCTCGTTGGAACGCTTCTCCTTACATCCTCGATAAGCTATGCTCATTCAGCAAATGCACTTATTGTTTTTCTAAACAGTTGCGCGTATACAAAGAAATTTAAAAAAAAATCTCTCAACTAAATGTACCGTTAGTAATAAATTGTGTTGACCTCGATGGCTACATCTTAAATAGAAAAGGTTTCGTATTATTTCCTTCCATCGTAATTTCATATTTTCATCAAATTCATAATTTCATTAATGCGGATCTAGAGCAAAAAAAATATGACTTTTTCAATCTACCACTTTATTCACGTGTAACATCCATTTACTATATCAATCGCTTTAGTCAATTCGACAAGTGATTTAAATATTGTGAACATTAAATGGGCTATAGTAAAGGGTGTACACATTTGTATGACTTACTCGGCTCGGTTAGCAATGAAATAAAGCTAATTAATAAAAATAATCAACATTTAAAACTTACACGTTTACTTCGATTCATATTAGATCTGGTATCAGTAATTGTCGTTCTATTTATCTCGGGTTCAACTACTCCACTTTGGGAATTATCAAACGCAGGCTGTACTGGAGCACTATCAACTTTGCGTTTACTTTTTTTAGATCTACCCTTTTTCGATTTGCTTCCGCTCGACGATTCCTATCGAGTAAAATCAGCAGATAATTCATCAAATTCGGAAGTTGAATAATAAACTTTTACCTAAAGCGTTTGCCAATTACACATGCATCCGAATGAAAATATTTTTCATAGAATAAACACTATTCCTCACATTTATTTAAGAAAACAAAATATAAAGGCGAACAAAATATAAACATTTTAAAAACAATATTCGTAGGTAGAAACCTGAAGCAAGATAATGCATTTAGTCAGGCTGTACCGTCTTTATATTACGTAAAAAATCAATTGAAAATTAGTTAAATCACTAATATTTATTTCCTTAAAGAAAACACAAAGCTTTTCGGCATTTACGCCATTATCAAGTGAAACATTTTAAAACATCATAATTTTAAAAATATAAATTAAATATAATTACTTAAAAATATGTGATGGTGATTGTGAAAATATGCTCCAAAAATGCTGTCTGCTTCTGTTCTGTCTATTTTTTGATTTGTTGAAATTTAATATCAATATATTTGTTTATTAATTTTGTTTCTTTATATTAATTTTTTCTTCAATACTTTAATTATCAGATTTTTAATATTTATTTTCATTTTACTTGTAAAATTGTGTTTTTTAAAAAATTTTTGCGTTCGTATATTTCTATATTTTATATTTTACTTTTGGACATCATACATCGCAACAGTTAATGAAAAATTTAAAATTCCACCAGTATACAACTTTTACATTGAAGAAAAAATTAATATAAAAAAACAAAATTAATAAACAAATATATTGATATTAAATTTGAACAAATCAAAAAATAGACAGAACAGAAGCAGACAGCATTTTTGGAGCATATTTTCACAATCACCATCGCATATTTTTAAGTAATTATATTTAATTTATATTTTTAAAATTATGATGTTTTAAAATGTTTCACTTGATAATGGCGTAAATGCCGAAAAGCTTTGTGTTTTCTTTAAGAAAATAAATATTAGTGATTTAACTAATTTTCAATTGATTTTTTATAAAAAAAATCACTACATTCCACATTATAAAAAATTTATATTACGTATATCGTTTATAACAAAATATGAAAATATTCCACAAATGTAAGCTAGCTGCACTTACGTAAGAATAAATTGAACAACAAAATGAACCCGTATAAGAACTGAAAATTAATCTACATCCAGCAATTAATATATATACACACACATACATATATATGTGTGTGTGTATACACGTGTATGTGTACAAAATAAAACCGGAAAACCACATCGTACTTAAACAACACATGTAAAGGGAGTATAGTTCGGATAAGGAAAACATTACAAACGGATTTTTTTTTATAAGGTTCTCCATTCCGAACTTGTCGATGGAGCAGGTTTGTTGATAAAATTGAATTGATAAAGATGCAGAGAGCTATGTGCTTATAAATTAATGTGAATGAATGAAGGTGGAACTGAAAACAAGTGAACACAAAGAAATCGTAAAAAAAAAAGAGATACATTGGTGTAGCAGCTCTCTCAAATATGTGACTTAAAGAAGATTGTTAAAGGAATGAGTAACATAGTCCTTTTACATATCAAGAATGTTTTTTTTTTTTTGTTTTTTTGTATTAAAAAATACCTTACGAGTTCAGTGTAACGACAGGAAATGATTTAGGACCGGGCACTTGTCTAGTAGTAACCTGTTGGTCCAAATTTCTGTTGCGACGATAAACGATTGCGCAAAATTACGAATTTTTCTGGTAACTGCCTTAGGTAAAATGAATACCGAAACTGAAATATTTATATACATACTGCGTACGAAATGGCTTGCTTACTCAAAGGAATCGTATTCTCTATATGGTGTTCTCATATCGCAGACCGCTTTCTGGGCCATTAAGTAAAAACTGGTTGTAACAGAACTACAACACGAAATGATGCGTGTGGGCAAAATTATATAAAATAAAAAAACTTATAATGGTATCGCATTTTTTATATACATACTGCGTACGAAATGGCTTGCTTACTCAAAGGAATCGTATTCTCTATATGGTGTTCTCATATCGCAGACCGCTTTCTGGGCCATTAAGTAAAAACTGGTTGTAACAGAACTACAACACGAAATGATGCGTGTGGGCAAAATTATATAAAATAAAAAAACTTATAATGGTATCGCATTTTTTTTTCTGTCGTAGCGGCTATAGCCACAAACGTCATTGCTCAAAATTAAAAGAGAAAAAAAAAGAAAAAAAAGAAAAAAAAAAAAAAAAAATAATAGTTAATCTAGCTGGCCCAACGGAAGGCTAGATTTTCATCGCGGTAAGAAGGGTTCTTATTCCAGCTTACGGTGCAACATCACAGCAAACCATCTGACTGCGTAGGTGATCCATTGTCTCTAAGGGATTGACATTCGTTTGCAATTTTTCGAAGAACTTTCTGTACTGCTTCACGTAGACATCGTTCACATACGGAATATTTAAGTCGTTGTGTAGTACATAGTTCGGTACATAGTATGGTGCCGATGCAATAGTGCGCAATGTCTTTGACCGCTGTTGTTGTGTCTTATGTAAGTTAGTTTGACATGTCGCACCATATACTTCTATGCCATATCTCCACACAAGAGCAAGAATTGACTGATATATCTGTCTTTTTGTCGCGAGATTAAGAATCGACTTTCGTCCAAGCAACGGCGATAATAGTCCGGCACGAGTTGCAACCGATTTTCTTACATTATTTACACGAACTCGCCAGATTAGTCGTTTATCTATTTGTATACCAAGTTATCTAACAGATTTGACTTGCGGAATTTCAGTCTTATGAAATATTAGCTTAGGACACGTTATAAATCTGTTTTAAAAGTGATGTGCTGGCATTTAACTGGATTAAAGGTGATGCGCCAAAGACGGGCCCACTCTTCCAAACGGTCGAGATGTTTTTGATATATTTACAACGACTGTATAAACTTGACGCTAAAAAGTAGGGACTTCGAAAGGACAAATCTTATTTATTATTACAGACGTAAAAATATATAAAGATATACGATTGCACCAGTTGGACCATATAACATTAATAGCTGTTTTCATTTCGAAACATTTATTGCTTTATAATCCATCACGCTGAAAGTACACCACAATTATTTGAAAGTTACATAAGGGTACTGCCTGGTTTGTTTAATTAAAAAAAGAAAAAAATGTTCTACAAACTAAAATAATTTCATTAATTTTAAGTTCCATAAAAAAGACACACCGATTGTATATTTTCATCTACATTAAAAAAAAAAAGGTAATTTAAATGTTACTTATTTAAAAACCTTGTTACTTTAACAAGTAAATTATAAACGCATTATAACTTTCCTCCATTTTCTGGAACTTTCCTCTCCCTCCGTCAAGGGTAAAGTCCGACGGTTTTTACCGCATCAATATCATTCAACATTACGAGATATATTGCTCAAGTCGTTCAACAATCTCCCCAAACATGATAAAACTATGAATGATTATACAGAAGAGGCTAAAAATTTAAATTTCTGTGGATATGATGTAATTTGCATGCCCTTTTCCTTCATTACTCAGCGTTCTATCAATAGAATTGTACGCGATTTTGTAAATATACAAGATAAACGGACTCATTTTCAGAGACCCTTTAGCGTCCATCAAATTTAAATTTATAGAACATAGAACCGAGACCAACATCGTTTCGAGAAAAATATAATTATAAAAAGTTTTTTTCAAGTGATTACGATCGCTTATTTACGTATACACGCCAACCTTAAGCTTAAACAATGCAACCGACACGGCTAGCAAGAAATCATGTAGTATATCACCTATAACGAACATGTCTGTACCGATTAATGATTTTCTGTTCAATATGCATTGTAAGTTCAAAATAATTCGAACGAAGAACTGCCCTCTCGGCTTTCACACTGCGACTCCAACGTCACCAATCTCACAATAACAAACGTATTATCACGGCGACACGATCTAGTTCTTTACCGATTTCATTCCAGCTACACGTAGATAATACACAAGTTTTTCTTCACAAAGAAACGGCGACCAACCTGATCTATGTGTAATATTTCTTTCATTGTTATACATATCGTTCTTTGTTGCTTTGCGCCAATTTGTTAGACCCTAAAACAACCTCCACGTCATTCACTAAAGCCGAACTCTTCTCATTTATAAAACCGACGAACCTCCTATCTTTATCTAATACTGTTCATTTAGCCCTATTAAAAAAAAAAACCACACATATTGCAACGGAAACTATTTTTTTTTTAATACAGATCTTAGCCGTTTGGCTAAATAATTATCATCTTTAACTTATGATTACTTAGTAATATATGTATATATATACCTGTGAGCTGACTTCAGCACGAGAATTCTGCTGCAGATTTGGACCAGTAATCTCGGCGGAATCCTGAAATAACATAAATCACTAACATACAGATTTCTTCAGTAAAATAAATATTTAATATTCAAATGAAATTGTCAGTATGTGATAAGCAGTTAGGCTGGAAATTATACATAATCGAAAAAAAAAATATTGCCGTGTAAAATATAAATATGATTTCATTATATTGAACATAATACATACATATACATATACATATATTTACTACCTGTGAGCTGACTTCAGCGCGAGAATTCTGCTGAAGATCTGGACCAATAATCTCGACGTAATTCTGAAATAACATAAATCACTTGCAGTCAAATTTCTTCAATAAAATACATATTCAATATTCAAACGAAGTTGTTGATGCGTGAAAACCAGTTAGACTGGCAATTATACATATTTGAATATTCCCTCAATAAAATATTCTATATTCAAATGAAGTTGGTTATTTTCGGCGTGAACCGATGACGATAGTGTAAAGAGTTTCGACAAGATTTCAAAATTATACAATTTTTTATGAGGCTATCTTAAGAGCCGCGTTTACGAAAAATGTCCACGAGATCTGCAAGACCTGAAAACTCGGATTTCTGAAGAAGTTTCAAAAATTTAGCGACATGTGCTCGAAAAAGTCTTCGAAAATTTTGTAAAGAATGAATGAATGTATTGTTGTAAATGGCGTTCATCTGAACGATATTGTGACCACAAATGATTGTCAGCTAGTCTCTTGTTCTCCTTAAATAAAATTTCATTCAAAAATTTCAATTGGTAGCTTTTTAGTTATTCAAAAAATAACAAAACCGTAAATCTTCTCTGGGTCACCCTATATTATATTCATATAGACTTCTCACACAGATTTGGACCTGTATTCTCGACGTAATCGGGAAATAACGTAAATAATTTGCGTTCGACCACTTCAATAAATTACACGTTCGATATTCAAATGAAGTTTTTGGTACATGAAAACGAATTAGGTTAATATACAAATAATTAATTAGAAAACTAATCAGATTTAATTTAATCTAATTTCAATAGATTTTTTAAAAAATTGATTACGTTTACTGTATTTTTTCAAATTAATGCCAAATTGCAAGATGGGAACTAGACAAAAAAAAAAATTATATTTTCAACAAAATAAACAATTTAGAATAAAACTTAGACGAAGAAACTACTATCCAACTCACGGTTCGGCAACCTTTTTTGGAGGGCGGACCATTTAAAAAATATATATTTTCAAGCAGGCCGCAGATTCAGATGTTTTATATAGTGTTTTTTTTTTTTTAAATCAAACAAATATTATTTAAAAAAATAATAATTATAATAAAAATTATTAACAAGTTTATTTATGTGGTATAATAACATCAGAGACGCAAAAAATGACAATTCTCAAAAAAATTATTTTAATCAAATAAAAGTTTAATGCAATTTTTGTTCTTCAATCGACATAACATTAAAGTAAGTTTGGGTTTGAGAAAATGAAATTCTCATTAGTCAATCTCATTTTATATTTTGATTTTATGAAACTCATTCTTGAAAAAGTTTCTTCGCATAAATAAGTGCTTGAAAAATGCAAATAATTAGTTTTACAACATTTTTTAAATTAGGAAATTTATTTTCCGATAGATCTGAATAGAAAGGAACTAAATTATTTTCATTCAAATTATTTTTGTACACATCGTTCGATTTAAATCAATTTGTAAATCCTCTGGGTTTTTTTTAAATATCAAATTTAATAGGACTTTCAACTATTAATATATCAGTTTATTTTGCATAAAAATCTTGATAGCGATAACGAAAATTTTCATCCAATAATTTTAGTGAATCAATATAAATATTATTTGTAGGAAAATGACAATAATTATACTTTTCATTCCTGAAATAAAGAATTTTATTTTGCATTGGAAACTTTTAATTTCTGTAAATAACTCATTAATTAACTTTCCTTTGCCTTGCAATGAAATATTTAATTTATTGAGGTAAGTTGTAATGTCAACGAGAAAAGCTAATTCACTTATCCATTTGTATATTGTTTCTTTTTTCTGTCAAAAACATTTCAATCTCACTTCTAGACTCGAAAAATCTGTTTAAAACTGTTTCACGACTAAGCCATCTAACTTCAGAAAAGTACACAATATCATCACATTCTGCATCTATTTCGTTTATCACCCTATAAAAATTATATTGCTCTATGGACCGCACAGGAACTTGCAGCCGCACGTTATTGATTATCGCCAATGAAAGCAATTGCAAAATATTTATTAACACAAGTTAAATAAAACTAAAGTTAGTAATCGATATACTAATTAAATAACTGACGATTAATTTTTGACGATATAATAAATTTTAAATTATGAGGAATTAATATTTTAGTGAATTTTTCATCCAAAACGTCGCAGGATTATATATATATAATGTAATCATCATCATCAGATTGACCAACCAGAATAAAAACAAGGTCACCAACATCGTTGTTGTTTCTACCTGTATACAATTACTACATTAATGGCAGCAGTGCAAAACGATTCATATAACAGTTATTTTATTGGGAATCACTCAAGGAAGTCAATTGTAAACTACTGCGTTGCAATGAAATAAAGCTAACTGAACAACATTTACGTGTGCCTTTGAATATGTGAGAATTTCAAGCATATATATATATATATATATATATATATATATATATATATATATATATATATATATATATATATTATATGATTTGATTAATCTATTGAGTACGGTAAGTGCGCTTAGCTGACTTCATAAAAGATTATAGCTTTCAGTCGATATATATATATATATAGATAACAGAAGCCGAGATAAGACTAGATGGGTTCCTTTCAGGCAAATTCCACACAAAAAAGATGTAATCCACGGCTGTGTATTGTCTCTTATAGAACATATGTGGCGAATACAGAATGAAAAACGCGTTGAAATATTTTAATAGTGGATTTAAAACAAATATCGAATTTACGATATGCTCACGGTACTACGCTTATTGCAGAATCTGAAAGGGAAATATACGATCTATTGAAGAGGGCAGAAAAAGAAAGACGAATGCTGGTACCCATTATCAATAAAAGCCGAACACAAATTATATTACAAAACTTAAAATGGTGAGTCCAAATAAAATCGGGAAGAATCGCTTCATTAAAGCTAGTTAATACTATTGTATTTGCGATGCTTTTATTAGAGCAGAAACTTGGACCATAAATGAATAAGATAGAGAAATGAGATGTAGTCATGGCGCTTAATGCTCAAAATCCCACGAACAGCAAAGAGGACAAATATATCAATTTTAGACGAGTTAAATATCGGACAACGTCTCCTTTCACTGTTAAAAAAATATAAAATATTATGAAGATATCACACGAAAGAATGATAGTAGTCTTGAAAAAATCCTTATTAATTAGACAGATTAAGAGGAAAAGAAGAAAAAGCAGACCACCGATTCAACAGATGGATACTATTACATCCTTCACTGGGCTAATAAGAACTCAAGCAATAATGAGTAACCAAAACAGGAACTGATGAAGAAAGATAACATCAGATATATTGCAATAGGTCGCATTATTTAGCAGTTGGTTACCTACTATGAAATATGCATAAATGGATCAGAAAACGTTAATCAAAATTTATTATCAAACAGCCTCGGTACAAAAAATATTTTTACCGATAAAATGTGTGCGTATGTAAGGTGCCTATTCATAAAAAAAAATTGTCAGTTCATTTCTTACACGAATAAATGGTTTCCATGTGACGGAATCGGAGGCGATTATCGTCCGGAAAAACGTCCATAACTGATTGCCAGTTAAAAGGCGATTATCACCTCGCTGAGTGATATTCGCGAATAAATTATTCACGGCTTTCACGAATTGCGATGGTAAATCTGCAAAATACGTTATAAATTTTAAATTAATGAAACATTTAAAAATCGGCAAAGTTTTTGCAGGACGAAATAGAAAGCAACAGTGACGAATGATTTTCAAATTCTTGCTTGATATCTAGATGAAAGGTACTACCAAATCAAATATAGTGTAAATTATCCAACATATACCCCAAAAAGCAAGGCGTTCCACCGAGAAGTGTCTTGGGGCCATTATTGTATCTTATTTTTACAGCTGATATACCTGTTGACGCTTAATAGCCACTTTTGATGATGATACCGCACTCGAGTTCAGATATAAGCCAAACAAAAGCAAATTATAACTTGCAAAAAGCCAAGTTATGTCATGAAGCAAGAAATGACGAATTAAAATAAATGAACATAAATCAACTCAAATCGTGAAACCGTCATATAGAGCCATTAAACATCAAAATAGGTAACAAGATTGTACTCTTTAAAAATATGTTAAATATCTAGGCTTGTACTTAAATCAAAAGTTATCATGGTATAAGCATATTGATACAAACAGGGCTGAACTCAGAATTAAAACTAAAAATCTATATTGGTTAATAGAGATGCAATTTTAACTTACCTTAAAGAACAAACTACTGTTATAAAACCAAATACTCGCTTCAATATTGAGATATAGATGCGAATTATGGGACTGCAGTAAAAAAGTAATATAATGAAAATACAAAGATATCAAAATATTGCTCTTAGGTTAATCGTCCGTTCTCTATGGTATGTAAGGAACAAAGACATTGGCATGGAGTATATAGCTGACGTAATTAAAAAGATGGCAATCAAACATCAGGTGGTCTGCAATTAGCTTATTGGGTTACTCGCCACAGATGCATATTCGTAGGCTGAGGAAAACTAGGCCATTAGACCAATAAAAATTATGGAAATTATTAAACATAAGATACTAATATAGAAACTAATCATTGGACTATGTACCCTCCACGTCATTATCATACCATCTACTGATAGCCCATAGAAATATATATATATATATATTTTAAATACTGGATTTTTTCATTGCAAAAACACAATTTTAACCGTAATATAATAACCGATAATTGACAGGAATCGTAACAATTGAAAGTATAGTATTGATAAAGTTTCAAAGTCGTGGTCTATGTACGTGTGCTTCGTCGACTATGAAAAAGCATTTGATAAAGTTAATCATGAAAAAATGATCCGAACCTTTCGCATATACGAGGTCGACAAAGAAGACATTAAGTTTATTATAAATTTATATTGGCGAGAAAAATTCGAATATAGCAATAGGTTGATACATAACAAAAGAAATGTGTAATATACAACGGAACGTAAGACAGGGATGTCAGCGTCCAGGCTGTCCAACCTCTACTCAGACGAGATGATAAAAACATCACACTCTTACAAATGCAAGGTTCAAAGTGACCGGTTAAAAAAACTTGGCAGTATCACTTATGCAGATGACAAGGTGCTAAAGCTACAGAGAATGATACACACTAGCGACAGAAAGCGCGGAATACGGGGATGAAAATAAACTCGGCTAAAACAAAAGTTATGCAGATAGCATACATCAAATAGCGCGTTACGTATTTATGCGGATGGCGTACAGCTTGAAGAAGTGCGGAAATACAAATATCTAATAGTTCTTATTAGAAACGACGTGAAGATTAAGAATCGGAATATGTGCTTTTAATAATCTCAAACGTATACTTACAAACAAAAGGATGAACATAAATGTACGGTTGAAAATACTAAAATGTTACACATGGTCCATGGTACACTATGCTTCATAGACGTGTAAAATGAAGCACTCCGTCAAAAAGAAAATACTTCAGAAATGTGGTGCTACCGTCGTCTACATCGTATCAAATGAGTGGAGAAAATTACCAACGATGAAGTGCTCGGACGGATCAGACTACGAGAAAAGATCCTGTTGTCAATAATGTAACTGTTTCAAACTGTTATACCAAGAAAAATAACTGGCATGGATTCGAGTACGGCGCAGACTAACGACGATGAACACTTAATTACTTAATTAGTCAATTATTCAATATTACAGACGTAATAACATATCACCTGTAATGTGTACAGAAGCCAACAAAATAATAATAATTAATAAAAACAAGTCAACATGTTTGTATGTTATATTAATTTAGTGTACGACCGGGTCGTAATAATTTAAAAGAAAATTCCAAATTCAAACGAATTACTTCACTATGATAACAATAGTATAGAGAAATCAACTATATTTATTACCGCGACACTGATGACTAAGCTATTACATGTAGTTTGAAAGAGGAAAGGAATTGTATAATTGTGATAAATAGCTGTAGGACTGTTGGAGACGAAATTAAATAAGATATGTGAACGGATATCGGGTATAGTGTAGTAAAATATGATGAATAAGAGCTTTGAACGTAGGAAAAAGGGGCAAAATATAGGGGAGGCACGTTGGATTGTTATGAGAGCGACATGTGACAGAGGCGGATCCTGCGGATGCTAAGTGTTATTTAGTTCGAACGAGACAAGGTTTGCAGAATTTAACATCGGGTTTAATAGCAAGAAGGAAATTATAGGTGGCATGAATTCCACTTCTGTCATCAGTTGCGATTAATGAAGTATTTCAGGGCTGTATTTAGTATTGGGGTAGGTTGTTGGGGAAAGCAGTGTGGAGTAGCCATTTGTTTAAAATTAAAATTATTTTTAAAATTCGAGATTACGAGTAAACGAGACTTGGTTTTATTTGTTTATAATATAACATTTGTAAAGTAATTATTTAATTTTGCGCGTCATTTTATCGTAACATCACTGCAAAATGAACATTTTACTTTTAATATCGCCCTTGAATGTATTTGTATGTACCGCTTTCGACGGTTTCGTAAGTGTAAAACATTTCACATTCCCGAATTTCTTGCATATTCCATTAATTACGGCTCCGTCGTTGGAAGTAAAATCCTGTAAAACGAATAAAACTATTATTATTTTGAACTGTTTATATACACGCACGAAAATTCGATAATATAATCGGGAATAATTTAGGTTCGTCAACGTATAAAACAACTGTTTCGATCGTTTCTTTCCATTATCTACCAGAAAACGCTTTCTCGAAATATACATATTACGCATTAAATTCGTATACATTTAAGAAGTAAATTTAATGACAAAAATACCAAACAGAATAAAATAAAACAGCGAATATTCCGCGATTAAACGATAAAATAAGTACGATAAAATTCAACCGCGCGATAAGAAAATTACTATTTTTAAATATCTCCTCGAATTTTAAAAATACACGATATTCACAATTTATTAACGTTAAATCGATAGTTTTAACACTGACGGTTTAAAAACTAATCATTATATTTTGATGGTTAGAAAGAAACAAATGTAGACAACGAGAAAATAATGCGCATATTAATGCTTTTATCAAATTCAAGTTGAACTACGATTAAAAATAAACCTCTGAAATATCTAGTAGTTGGACGTCATTTTATACTTCGAGAAACTTTTGATAATGATCCAATATCTGTTTAAGTTACGTTTGATTCATTAGCTAAGGTTTTTCCTACATGTCTTATATGTATAATGAATCACAAACAACACATTAAATGCTTTTATTAATTGAAATCGATAATTTTGTAGTCGATAATTCAAAATTTATATTAAACTAGCTAACCCGGCGAACTTCGTTAAATGTATAAATTTATTAGCTGAATTAAATAAAGCACAAATACCGATGGAGAATTAGGAACTATACAAAAAATTAAAAAACAAATTTATAACGAAATTTAAATGATACGTCGATACTTTTTAATTTTTGTAGATTTATTGAACTTAAATGCATTGTAGAATCGGCCGACTAAAAATCGCCGGCAGAATTTTTAAAAATCGAAAATGAAATATTCAACTCGCGATTTCACGTTATCGGTTAATTTTTAAAACATTTACCTCGTAACATAAATTATAGATCTCGACGTCTACTTTCTTTTAAGCCCAACCCGAACCGCCGATCTATCATAGGGGCCCCAAAAAGTGCCCAAACCCCGAAAACCCTTCAAGCCCAATTTTCTCGGCGAGTATTCGATATAAAAATACTGCAATACCATCGTTAGACGCGTATTTTAATGACAAATAACTTTCGTGTAAACAATTTTTTCAAATTTCGAATCGTTCGCGAAAAAATCGAAGTGTCTGAAATTTTTGGGTTTGGCTTGAAATTTTTTTCGTGGTTTTTTCGCTTTATCCTATAGATCTTATATAGTAACGACTATTTCGAGAAACGGAATCGTTTAAAAATATTTACGTCGCTCGCTATGCCTTGCCAAAGGTGGCAGGTCATCGATTTTCGAAAATTCGTACCTCGAGACCTATTGATCATAACGAAAAACGGTTTTCTGTTTTGAATTCGTCATTTGAATATCTATCATATCCATATCGATTCAATCGAAATTTTTTCAAAATCGAAATTTTAATGATACCCCTCTGATTTTTTTTTTTAATTTTGACGATGACTTAGTTTAATCGGTTTTTTTACGACGATCGACTTAGGTAATAACAATTTTTTTCGTATCTCTAAACGTAAGCGATTTATAGTCGAAAACAAATTCGCTATATAACTTGTTACAAAAAATGTGATAAATGAAGAACCGCTCGACCGATTTTGTGCAAACTTCACATAAACCATCTACTAAATAGTCCGAACAAAGCCTAAACATTTGGTTTGGATAGGTGAGACCGTTCTTGAGTTATGCGCTTACCAACACATTTAGCGATTCATTTTTATATTATAGAAGATTATTATATCGATACAATTATAAAACGAAATAAAAAATAAAATTAACGAACCCAAGTTCACAAAACGAGTTCTTCGTTTTAATTGCAGCGTTTTAATATTTTCGAAACAATTAGTTAAAAATTTACCGCAATAAATAATGCAAAATATC
The DNA here is from genome assembly GCA_032883995.1 of Coronaproctus castanopsis. Classification (NCBI taxonomy): domain Eukaryota; kingdom Metazoa; phylum Arthropoda; class Insecta; order Hemiptera; family Monophlebidae; genus Coronaproctus; species Coronaproctus castanopsis. The sequence continues at coordinate 5,641,457 of CM065053.1, forward strand.
ATCATTAAGTACCGTCTCCGTATCGGAGATAGGCGATTATTTACCTATACAAATTTTGTTGTACAGTGTAAGTAGTACAAGTCAATCATAATATGGCGTTAGCGGAGATAGACAAACACACCCGGGAGAACTGATTGTAATTCACGATACAATGCAACCTCGCGTGGTTTTATAGTGTACTATATTATTTGCGTGGTGCTTTGCCATTGCGTTCCACGCGATAATATTAGGATTATTTATATTTTTATGTTTTGATGATAATTTTTGAGTAGCCGACCGTATTCAAATTCGATACCTTCCGTATAAAAGTCTATGTTCTACACATTATAAGATGGTAACGGAAAGAACTGTGCGAAATTAAACGATTCCCAAACATTCCTCCTAAGATAACTATCGTTTCACTCACCGCATAATACGTCATGCTGCCGTGTAAAAGTCAAGTTAGTGACAACTCTATTCGTCTCGTCAGTTTGGACTGAACAAACTCGTTGTATTGATTGTGCTCACCGTTAACTGTGCCTTCAAAATAGTACAAGGCAATGACACAACGTCGTAACTACCATCCATATCGTAATCTTCAGTTATTAGGTGAGACTTTTCTTGAATAACATTAGAATTTTAGTCGGTTTAATACCTGAGGTTCTGTTTATTAACGTCTTTATTATAAAATAAAAGCGTATCTCATCCATTATAAAGATCACGTCTTATGGGATTAACTCGATTTTTCACCTCACTGAACGATACTCATGCAGCGTAATTAGCTGCTAAGATCGTTATGGCGTATGTACCCTAGTTTAGGGTTCCATAATTCAATTTACCGTTCTATCAGATAAATTTATATACTTTATTGCACAGTTTCGTGTACAGGTTTGTGATGTTCGACGAGATTCCAACAAGCTGATTTACTGTCGTTTTTTTACGGCAAATCCAGTTTGAAATTTTTTTTACCTTTAAGCGCAGAGAACATTTTCGGAAGATATTTCGAAAAAAAATTTGATGATTTTTCATTAGACCAAAAAAAAATTTTAAAAAACCTTTTTCCTTTCTTTGCTGAACATAACGAGAATCATTTCCATAACTTGACTAAAGAACGCGCTATAATTTTTTAAAATATGATACGTAGCTCTACTGCATCCTACATGTGTAAAATAGAATTTAATGTATTACCTTCATAGTTGCTAAAGAGGAAGATGAAAATGGCAATTCTTCAAATCTATTACCAGCACGATCTCTTATCAAAAGCAGAAAATCTGTGTCAATAGAAACGCTGTTCTTACCTTCTGAATGTTCCTATTAATAAAAATTATGTTAACAGTAAAATTAAAAAACCAAAAAAATTACAAATAAACCTTAACTGCCGTACAAAACAAAATTCTCAAAAAAAAAAAAAAAACAACAATAAATTGCATTAATTTCGTGGCTTTAATGAAAAATAAAGAAATTGTCATCATTTATATTTGTTAAAAATTGGATTTTACTTATCGTACATGATTTTAAGTCACACATAAAATTTTTACATATTATTCATTTTATATAGTTGTTTATTACACAATATAGCTTATTAGGTTAACTGTTTATAATTTTCAATCTATTCATATAAATATGTTTAAAATTGAGACATTTTACATCAACCACAAAATATAAAATTTCGTTAGCATTAAAATTTTATTTATCATATAATGGACAACGGACTGAAAAATAACAACGTATAAAAAAAAACTTACTAAATCCTACGTACACAGATATAAACTAACATTTCGCTTATGTTACATTTTCAAAGCAGATATTTTTATGATTATTTGTGTTAGTGAAACTTCACCTCTATGTTCTTATTAGTTTAAGAAAGATGTTGACATTAGTTCATGAACAGCTTGTTTGGGTTATTGATTTTATACTTATTATCGTAATATTTTCTATACGTATACACAAATAGGTTTGGAATTTTCGTTACTGTATACTAGTATGTATTTCCGTTCGTATGTAGCATTTGTAAGTACTTTCCATTCACGTTGCAATGCCACGCACTCACACACATAAAGATTGTACATGATAATAAATTAATAATTAATAATAATCGTCGAAATATTTTTATTAAACGTCATTTACACGCTGATGATACAATGACGGTAAAAAATAATATAATACATCTTAGTTGATAAGCAGGTAATGATCTAGAACGTGTCGATTTAACTTTATTATTTATAAAACGACTGCCAAATTCCTCGAAAACGTCAACAGCTTACATAACATAATTAACATATGAACAAAACAGGAGAACGGAGGTCGAAGATTTTGTCGGAAACGTCAACAGTAGAAAAGTGATGAGATGTAGAACCGGTCTCAATGTTATTCACCATAAGGATTGCAGAAGACTCAATACAATTAGCATGGAAGTTTGAAGTTCTTCCACCAAACATTTATTTTATATATTGCATAAAATGTTACAATATTAACATGTAATACAAGAAATAATGAGACATTAAAATATTAAAAACCGCAAGTTTACTTATCTTGGACGCTGAAAACTAAATAAAAATACACACAGAAATTTTGATTATAATGTTCAGAACAACATTATTTAATATCAGTAAGTTGACACAAAAAGACATACCACCGCATTTTGTAACGCCTCAGTTGGTAGTTTTTCGCCCATCGCATTTAGTATCATCAGAGAACTGAGTGTTTTGCACACTTTGAACTGAAGTGATGCTAAATTTTTGTACTTTCCATTAAATAACCCTTCGGTATCCATCAACATAATTCCATACTATATAACACATTACTTAAAAATAGTTACGTGTCAAACACAAAAAAGGCAATCAAATAAAAAAACCTATAAGAATAAATCCTAATTTTAAAAAAATATTATATTCAACAATTTAAGAAGAAAACTTTAAATTTGCAATAAACACACACACACACACACACATATATATATATAATATATATATATATTATATGATAAAAACTTTACCTGTCCGTGTGGAGAGTCTTTAATAAAGATTTCAGGATAAACAAAAACCGAATTATCTACGACCCGTTTTCGTTTACTAATTTCAAAAAAATGTTCAATTTTCCCTTTCAATCCTTTACAATCATTCTAAAGTAAAAACACGTTAAGTTTATTAGAATACAAATAAATGTGTACAGTGGAATTAATATAAAATTGTAAATAACGTTAAAAGATACTTTGTTGAAAATTTTGAATTTTATCCTGTTTACCTTTTTATGTTATAATATTTTAGTAACGTTTGATATAATTAGAGGAAGTTGTTAATAGCGGCATTTTAGAAGAAATCTCATTACTGGTATAAAAATCAACATTTAGATGTAGGTGATTTACAATACTTCAATATAAATCTATTTGCCAGTATATTAAAAGGAACAGAAGCCATTGGTATCTCGCTTACAATCAACAATGAAAAAATTCATTTGTATTCGATATACTGTCCTCCGAATAAACGCTACTTTGAGCAAGACATCTACACGCTATTGCAATCTAGTAATAAAGTTATCATAGCCGGGGATTTTAATGCCAGACATAGAGGTTGGAACTGCCATTCCAACAACAAATCAGGTAATACATTACTCGATCTTTCTTATCGTCAGAATTTTACAATCTTAGCCCCAAACCGGCCAACTTATTATCCAGCATCAAATACTCACAAACCTAGTACAATTGATCTAGTCCTCTCTAAACACTTTCCCTATGTTTCGAAACCTATATCTCTCCCATACTTAAGTTCAAATCACAACCCCATTTACTTTGAAATTACTAAATTGTGTCAAATAATTCCTGAAAAATATGTTTTTGACTTCAAACGAGCCGATTGGAATAATTATAGAAACTTCATATATAATACCTTAAACATATCCAAACGACCTAATTCAACCAAGGAAGTAGATGATGCCATCACTACCTTTAACGATACCATATTAAAATCTGCGCAAACTTATATTCCTCAGAAGTTATCTAGTAATCATCATTACTATCTCCCTGATCAAATAAAAATCCTAGTAAAACTAAAAAACCACTATAGGAGAATATATCAAAGAAATAGGTTGGCTAAGGATAAAATAATTTTAAATTTCCTAACACACATCGTAAAAACAAAAATCCTACAACACCGTAATGATAATTGGAACAAAAAACTCCAATCGGTATCGGTACGAGATAACAGTATCTGGAAAATAACTAAAAACTTTACACGAAATTACTCATACATACCACCCATATCGTATAATAACTCTACAGCCTATTCAGATAAAGATAAAGTCGAATTATTATCAAACTATTATTATCAGGTCTATTCTCAAAACTCACAGCTTTCTACTGTTTATCATACTAGAAAAGTTAACTCTACTGTTCGTAAATTTTGTAAATCTAATATTACGTCTGTTAATGAAATCAAATTGGTTTCGCCTAAGGAATTACACACATACATAAAAAACCTGAATAACAAAATATCTACTGGTACAGATTTTATACAGGTCATAATGATCAAGAATCTACCAAAAAAAGCAGTAGTCTATCTGACTAATATTATAAATGCAATCATATTATTAGGATATTATCCTAAAATATGGAAAACATCTAGCATCATTCCTATTCCCAAACCAGGCAAAGATAGTTCGCTAGTACAAAATATAAGACCAATAAGTCTAATTAGCAATGTCAGTAAAATATGTGAAAAAGTGATCTTACAAAGATTAAAATCTTATTCCAATGAGCGAAATATCTTAAATGAAACGCAGTTTGGGTTTAGAAATCACCTATCAACGGTTATGCAACTAGCCCGCCTTACAGATCATATCACTGACCAGTTTAATCAAAATAAATACACCGGGCTATTACTGTTAGACATAGAAAAAGCTTTTGATAGTGCTTGGCACAATGGCATCATTTATAAAATTATACAGTAAGGATTTCCTAAATATCTTATATTGATCATAAAATCCTATTTATATGCTAGATTTTTTACAGTACAATTAAGTAATACATATTCTAACCTCAAACTAATCTCTTCTGGCGTTCCACAGGGTAGTATTCTTGGGCCTTTTCTCTATATATTGTATATAAATGATCTACCACATATAAAGGGCACGAACACTGCGTTATATGCAGATGATACTGCAGTGTTTACTTCTTCTTACAGGATTGACACCATACAAAAAAGACTTATGGATAGTTATCATAAACTATACAAATATTATAATAAATGGAAAATCAAGATCAACAACCAAAAAACCGAGACCATACTTTTTACTAAACGTAGACCTCAAACAGAACATTCTATAAAAATATCCAATGAACAGCTATACTGGAAATCATACGTTAAATATCTCGGTCTTATACTTGATAAAAACCTGACATTTTCAAAGCACATTAATCACACTATTGAAAAAGCCCATACGAGACTATATAAATTATTTCCTATATTCAATAAGAAATCAAAAATGAGTACAGCCAACAAATATTTAATTTATAAAACTTATTTTATGCCATTACTGTTATATTCCTGTCCAATCTGGTGTAGCGTAAGCAAGACAACTTTGAACAAATTACAAGCATTCCAAAATAAGTGTTTACGAATTATACTGAATGCTCCAATTTATACGAGAGTATCAGAAATGCACACTAAATTAAAGCATCCATACATATCTGAAATTGTAATTAGCCAGTCCAACAAATTCTATGTAAAGTGTAGTACTAATCCGCATGCCGTAATAAGAAAAATCGGCAATTACACACGACAATCACTCCAACTACAATACAAAAAATATAAACATAAAAGAATTAGGCATGCGCTTCTCTAAACGGCATGGTTACCTAACTCGAAACCACGCTATACATTAAATTTTGTTTATTATCTTAAGCTATATAATAAGAATTATGTACACGAAAATATGGATATGTATAAGAAAATGTGTTATATGTTTCACTATATGTATATATATATATATATATGTGTATATATATATCACTATACATTAAATAGATAAATTAGTAAAGTTAAGCAGGGTTTTTATTTGTATTTTTTCTCTGCAGTTGATTTTATTTTCTTATTCCTATATTAGTATTAATATTAAATGAAATATCGCACAGTATGAGCAATTATGTAAGCTCGGTATGTGTACATAAATTGGAATTGTAATTTATTTATTAAGCTGAAATATACTTGTTATTATTATTATTATTATTATTTGCCAGTATGTTTTTTCTAAGATATTAGGAGACAATTTTTGATTCCACTTGAAGACAGATTATCGAGGATAAAAATTGCCAGTAATAAGTATCAGGTCAACACTTTGCAGGGTATCTAAGTCTCTATCATTTGTATTACAAGCAACACTGAGTAATAATCAATTTGAAAGAGGAGTAACGATTTATACAATAGTGAACCCCATATTGTATCAGCTGGACTTCAATGAGTTCAGTGATTTTGAAATAGGTATTTTTTAAAAGGTTTTTGAGGATGATGAATTCAAGTGAGTTAGAAATCTAGTTATACCCGTATATTTCACATAAACCGATATTTGATTCAGCTATTTTATTTTTATACAAGTATTTCACAAGTAAGAGTCTCAATGTGAAAATAACAACAGAAGATTTAGTAGATGTTTTCAATCCTATGTTATAAAGAAATTGATCATACAGGTTTAACATTTAGTTATTATCTGCGATATCATCAGTTACATTTGTATGTGTGTTGAAAAGAACAAAATTATCGGTGTGCGATAAGAAGGTTGAAGTTAAATATTAAAAATAGAAAGAACATAGGTTGATAAGGTGGAAATCCAAACGGAACTTTGTGGTAAGCCAATAAATATAATTCTACAGATTACTTCCTTAGTAACCTGATTGAAAAACTAAGGTTGCAAATATATTTGCTCAAAATTATTGGTAGACCTAGAGCTGTTAATTGTTGGGATAACGTAGGAATATGAACACTCTCAAATGAACGTTTAATGTTAAGGAAAGTGAACTTTTTATTCAAAAATGATTAATAAATGTCGTAAATACTTGAACGATACAGTCTAATGTTCTGAGAACGGGTGTCTACATCCTGTTTTACAGAAATATTTGATTTTCAATTCACTATAATAGTCTATTATTAATAACTATTTCAAACGACTTTCAGGGAAAAATGCTAATGATACCGATCTGTAGGATGAAGCTTCTCATGGAGATTTCCCTTCTTTGAAAATAGGTAATAAGAGAAATTGTTAGCATTGGAAAAATGCTAATGATACCGATCTGTAGGATGAAGCTTCTCATGGAGATTTCCCTTCTTTGAAAATAGGTAATAAGAGAAATTGTTAGCATTTCGTTAGAATTAGAGAGTTAGGCAACAATTCATTACATTTTGCGTTATATTCCAAATTTTTTAACACCAAATATGTAACGCCATCTAAACCTGAAGCAGAATCTTTACCTTTACTATTTAAAAGTAAAAACAGTTCATTTACTGATGTAGGTTATAAGAGGATATGAGAATGTTCGTCATTATTTCTAAAAACTATAGCATGCACACCAGAGAAAAAGAGGAAATAAAAAAGAGCGATTGAATTAGTAAACCGATCAAACCAGGTACTATATTTTAATGATCATGATTCATGATTCTTTTGAACCGTTTAGCAAACCAAATATATGTAACAGGAGTGTTGCGATTAAACGATACCAAATTTCCTTCCAAGAATTTCTTTTAGCATCTTTCAGCAGTCTAAACTTCTGCGCTATCCCTTCTGTATCTATAATATAAAAATGAATCGCTAAACGTTGTAACCGCATAACTCAACAACGCCTGGACCAATTTGGCCAATTTTTTTTTAAATGTTCGTTGAAGTTCAAGGATGGTTTTTACGGCGAGAAAAATTTGAAAAAAAAAATTTCAGGGAGGTTAGGGGGTTGAAGGGGGTAAGTTATTTAAATTTCGATTTTGGAAAAATTTCGATAGAATCGATTTGGTAGATATTAAAATGACCGATACGAAACAGAAAACCGTTTTTCGTTACGATCGATAGGTGTTGAGCTACGAATTTTTGAAAATCGATGACCTGCCACCTTTGGCAAGTCATAGCGAGCGACGTAAACATTTTTAAACGATTCCGACTTTACAAATAGTCGTTACTATATAAGATCTATCGGATGAAATGAAAAACCGCGAAAAAAATTTCACACCCGATCCGAAAATTTCAAAAGGGTGTGCTTGCGATTTTTTCAAAATTTTGATTTTTTCGCAATAATTTGCGAACGATTCTAAATTTTGGAAATAGTGTTTAAATGAAAGTTATTCGTCATTAAAAGACGCGTCTAACGATGGTATTGCCGTATATTTATATCGAATAATCGCCGAGAAAATCGGGCATAAAGGGTTTTGGGCCCTTTTTGAAGCCTCTATGGTAGCTAAAGGGTTTGGGTAGGTCTTAAAAGAAAGTAGACGTGGAGATCTATAATCTATATTATTAGATAAATGTCTTAAAAATTAACCGGTATCGAGAAATCGCGAGTTGAAAATTTCATTTTCGATTTTTAAAAATTCTGCCGGCGATTTTTGGCCGGCCGATACTACAATGTATTTAGCACAGGCCAATGTTAATTTATCGTAAAAAATTTCAGAGTGGTTGGGGGCTGAAGGGGGGTAAATATATATATTTATAGCCAGTTATTTTACATTTACTTTTAGAAGAAATAATTGGCTATTACTGAATCGTGTTCGTGTTTATAAGGTTTTTAAAACTTTTAATTGTCTAACGTTCATTTTTTCGTGCTGTCATTTTTTCGTGTAATACATCTCGCGTTCCGAAACTCTTTGGTCGGCTTCGCGATATTATTTATTTGTTTTAAAATGCATCAGTTTTCACGTCATTAATTCGTATATCATGTTTTGTGCAGAGTGTTTAGTTACCTATGATCAATATTTGATATGCCTCCTATAAGACGAAGCAATTTAGGTAGAAGAACTCGAAATGCTACAAAGCAAGTTAATTACCGATGTAAAAGAATTTGTATATCACAAATGCGTGGAGCGCGAGCGCAACATTCAAGTTTGAATCGAGCTGCTTTCAGTTACGATGTGTCAATTGACTACAGTAACTACCAATGTGTTGTTATTGGTCCTATGAACTCGATTTGCTCACATTATAAGGCATTGAAATACAAAAACGAAGCCAATAGATTGTGTTGCGCAAATGGTAAAGTTAAATTGATACCATTGGATCCACCACCAGAGCCATTGTACTCATTGGTTTCAGGAATAGGAACAGATTCCATACACTTTTTGACAAATATCCAACAATATAACAATTACTTTCAAATGACTTCATTTGGGGCAACAAATATAGTTCGGGAAAATTTTATGCCAACTTTCAAGGTATGTATTATAGCAGTTAATCATAATTATTTTTAAGAACAAATATTATTTAAGTTTGATCACTGACAATCAATAAATTTATACTCACATTGCTTATTTATTGTATTTTATTTTATACAATCCATAAATTTATACCCCCACATTGCTTATTTATTGTATTTCATTTTATAGTGTTTGGTACGAACATAATATTTTTTTTAATTTAAAGATACAAGGCCAAATATATCACAAAGCAGGTTCGCTGTTACCAGTGTCAGATAGCAATTACAAATTCCTGCAAATTTATTTTATGGGTAATTCACCACAAGAAATTGATCTACGTTATGCACATAACAATTTAGTAAAGAGGTCTATTGTAGAACAATTACAAACTTTATTTCATGAACACAATCAATTGATTATATTGTTTAAAACTGCACTGGATCTGATGCCATCTGATAGTCACAAAATTGTAATCAGAGCTGATAAAACATGCAGGTCAACATGCAAGACGTTTTAATGCACTAACTATTGATGAAGTTGCTATCGTTGTAATTGGAGAAAACTTTGAATCCCGTGATATTGTTTTACATCGTCGGAATGATCAATTACAACGTATTAAGGAAACACATCGCTCATATGATGCACTGCAATATCCCATTATATTTTGGCAAGGTGAAGATGGCTATGATTTCTCAATAAAAATGATGAACCCCTTTACAGGTAATTGAAATATTAGTTTAGCTATGGCGACTATATTATATATTTTAATTTTATATTTCAATGTTATTAAAACAAAATCTATTTACAGGTTCTGAAAGCAACAAAAATGTCAGTTCAATGAACTATTATTCATACCGCCTAATGATTCGGGAAAATGAAGACAATCACATATTGAAATGTCGGCGACTATATCACAAATATGTTGTTGACATGTATGTTAAAATTGAAACGGAGAGATTAACATTCATCAGGTTGAATCAGACCAAACTCCGATCTGAAGAGTATATTCACCTTCGAGATGCGATTAATACTGATGGAAATGCACAGAATGTTGGTCGGATGACTATTCTTCCAGCAACATACATCTGAAGCCCTCGACATATGCACGAATATGCTCAAGATGCCATGTCTTATTTTCGTCATTATGGTACAGCAGATTTGTTCATCACATTTACGTGCAATCCGCACTGGATAGAAATCAAGCAGGAGTTATTCCCTGGGCAATCACCCATTGATCGTCATGATATTACAGCCAGAGTCTTTAGACAAAAGTTGAAATCTTTAATGGATTTCATCGTAAAACATTATGTGTTTGGTGAGACACGCTGCTGGATGTATTCTGTGGAATGGCAGAAACGAGGATTGCCACATGCACACATTTTGATTTGGTTGGTTGAAAAGATAAGGCCAAATGAAGTTGATGCAGTGATATCAGCTGAAATCCCTAATGTACAAGTAGATCCTGGATTGCATGAGGTAGTAATAAAAAACATGATACATGGTCCCTGTGGAACTCTTAATCGAAATTCACCGTGTATGATGGATGGTAAATGTTCAAAACGATATCCACGGGCATTAATATCGGAAACAATTACTGGTAATGACGGTTATCCACTGTATCGTCGCCGATCGACAGCAGACAATGGAAGATCAACAATTGTCAAATTAAATCAACAAGATATTGAAATAGATAATCGTTGGATTGTTCCATATTCACCCATTTTATCAAAGATATAAGCACACATCAACGTTGAATCTTGCCATTCAGTGAAATCTATTAAATACATTTGCAAATATGTAACCAAAGGGAGTGATATGGCTGTGATTGGAATTGGTGCAGAGAATTCCAATGATGAAGTTACCCAATACCAAATAGGCCGCTATGTTAGTAGTAATGAAGCAGTTTGGCGTATATTTTCTTTTCCTATTCACGAGAGACACCCTCTGTTGTTCACTTAGCTGTGCATTTAGAAAATGGACAGAGTGTATTTTACAGCACAGAACGCAGTACAAAGAGCTGCTCAGCCACCATCTACTACATTAACCAGTTTTTTTGAGACATGCCAAAATGATGATTTTGCACAAACATTGCTATATTCTGAAATGCCAAAATATTATACTTGGAATCAATCCTCAAGGAGATTTATACGACGGAAACAAGGAAAACCAGTTCCAGGATACCCAGATATATATTCCACCGATGCGATTGGTCGAATTTATTCAGTACATCCAAGCAATGAAGAATGTTTTTATTTACGACTGCTATTAGTCAATGTACATGGCCCAACATCATTCCAACATTTCCGAATTGTTGATGGTGAATTGTGTGGATCCTACAGAGAAGCCTGTCAACGTTTGCAATTGCTAGAAAATGACGCTCATTGGGATCAAACTCTCAATGATGCTGTAATATCATCACACGCTCATCAAATACGAACATTGTTTTCTATAATCATATCTACATGCTTCCCATCAAACCCAAATGATTTGTGGATCAAGTACAAAGATTATATGTGTGATGATATTTTGTATCAAATACGGAATAGAATGGAAAATCCAAATATACAAATCAATGAAGAAGTTTATAACGAAGCATTGATTTCAATTGAGGACATGTGCTTGATGATGTCAAACAAACTATTAATTCAATTAGGCCTGGCCGCGCCCAATCGTCCAATGCATGATTCTTTCAACCAAGAGTTGCACCGAGAAAAACTGTATGATCTCAACACTTTGAAAGAATTAATTCAAACAAATCTTCCACTGTTAAATGAACAACAGAAGTATGTATTTGATACTCTTATGAAAGTAACAAATGATGAAACTGGAGGCATTTACTTCTTAGATGCACCAGATGGTACAGGAAAAACTTTTTGATTTCATTAATATTAGCAATAATTCGCTCACAAAATAAAATTGTACTTGCACTCGCTTCGTCGGGAATTGCAGCAACTTTGCTTGAAGGTGGTCGAACAGCCCATTCAGCACTAAAATTGCTATTAAATGTGCAAAGCAATGAAAACCTGCAACATTTCGAAGAATTCTGCAATGGCAAAGGTTTTGCAGCAATGTAAATTGATTGTTTGGGATGAATGCACGATGGCACATAAAAAATCTTTGGAGGCTTTAGACAGAACCTTAAAAGATCTACGGAACAATCATAACCGATTTGGTGGTGCCATGATTTTATTAGCAGGTGATTTTCGTCAAACATTGCCAGTGATTCCACGATCAACGCCAGCTGATGAACTCAATGCATGTCTAAAGTCCTCCAATTTGTGGAAACATGTCAAAGTACTTCATTTAGGCAAGAATATGCGTGTCGAATTGCAAAATGACCAATCTGGAAACATATTCTCTAAACAACTCATTGACATTGGTAATGGCAAATTTCCTAGAGACATGTTGATTGGCTGCATTAACTTTCCTGAAAGTTTTTGTCAATTAACTCGATCAAAAGATGAACTTATTCAGAAGGTATTTCCAGATGTTGCTGAAAATTACAGAAATCATGATTGGTTGAGCGAACGAGCTATATTGGCTGCAAAAAACATAGATGTAAATGAATTAAATTTCAAAATTCAAGAACAAATTACAGGCGAATCGAGGATATATAAATCAGTTGATTCAGCTTGTAATAAACTATCCACCGGAATTTTTAAACTCGCTGGATTTGCCAGGATTGCCACCTCACAATCTTCAATTAAAGGTTGGATCGGTAGTTATAATGTTGCGAAATATCAACCAACCGCGTCTTTGCAACGGCACACGTTTAGCGATAAAAAAATTACTAAACAACGTGATAGAAGCAACTATACTAAAGGGAAAGTATAAAGGAGAAAATGTTCTCATACCGCGCATCCCAATGATTCCGACTGATGTGCCATTTGAGTTTAAACGACTACAGTTTCCAGTGCGGCTTGCTTTTGCTATGACCATAAACAAGTCTCAGGGGCAATCATTAAGTGTTTGTGCTATTAATTTGGAAAACCCATGTTTTTCACATGGTCAATTGTATGTTGCCTGTTCCCGTGTTGGAAAATCATCAGATTTGTTTGTCTATGCGCCAGGTAATCAAACGAAAAACATCGTATATCACAAAGCACTACAATGAAAATAAAACTGATTTTTGTTAATAATTATGATTCACACGATTAACAATAAAGCGATCTATCGGATGAAACAAAAAAACCGCGTTTCAGCTAATAAATTTATACATTTATTGATTGTGGGGCGATACGAAGTTCGCCGGGTCAGCTAGTTTCGAATATAAATTCATGAGACCGTAACTAGGCATTATATGTTATTTTTACGTACAAAATATACTAGCATTCAAGTCACTAATTATATGCAACGCAGGTGCACACATATGATATACGGAGAGGGGTGCCATTACTTTCTCTATAATAATTAAGTTACATAATGAAGAACTTTATAAAGTGCGGGATCGAAACCCCAACCGTCGGATTAAGGAGTCAAACGCTCTAACAATTATACTGCCGCGACATTATATATATATATATATATATATATATATATAAAAATAAATAAATAATATATATATATATATAAATAATATATATATATAAATTGTATATATATATATATATATATATATTATATATATAAATAATATATATATGTATAAATAATATATATGTTAGTAAAATTATTATTTATTAAAAAAGTAGTAGTGGTCAATGGAGTACTGCCTCTATATGAATTTGATTTAGGTTGTAATTAAGTGGCATTTATTAAAGTAATACTCACTTAATTGTAGCAATTAAAACTATATCAATAAATACGGAAAATCATACCAATGACGATACGTTGATTAATTTTTATACATAATAAAAAGAAATAAAAAAATTATTGCAGCTTACTTTCAAATAATTAATCATCAAATTCATCAGAGACGATTTGCCACTAAAACGATCCCCAAATATACTGATTATGTGTATGGGAACGGATGCTTGATTAGTAAGCAAGTATTCAAGTTGTTCCTTTGATTTCATCAGTAATCTACATTTTTCATCAACTGAAAGAATTTGTATTGGACTTAGCTTAACTTCCAACTCATCACCTAAAAGAAGATTTACAATGAAAATGTGACAAAAGAAATCACCTAAAAGAAGATTTACAATGAAAATGTGACAAAAGAAAAAATAAAATATGAATAAGAATAAATCAAACAAAATATAACACAGTCTAAACACTATTAAGTTTTTTATTGCCCCAAGCTTTTCGACAATTACGTCATTTTCAAGCGCACACAATAAACATTACATATGAATTACCAAAAATATTTATATAACGACAACTTAAAATTTGATATACATATTTCACTAGCCAGGCGTAATTTCATTTTTAGACTTATTTACAATAAATTTTATTTATAAAACAATTTTGAAAAATAATTCATCAAAATTGATGTATATCTCCAAACCTGGTTCAGGTTCCATTAATGTTGAATATATTGGAGAGTAGTAGTGATTTTATAAATTATAAACCATTGTTTTATAAATAAAATTTATTGTAAATAAATCTAAAAATGAAATTACGTCTGGCTAGTGAAATATGTATATCAAATTTTAAGTTGTCGTTATTGGTAATTCATATGTAACGTTTATTGTGTGCGTTTGAAAATGACGTATTTTTGTCGAAAAGCTTTGCACAAGAAAAAACTTAATAGTGATTAAACTGTATTATATTTTGTTTGGTTTATAATTTATAAATTCACTACTGTCCAATATATTCAACATTAATGAATAAGAACGACACAATGTAAACGAGGCATAACAAATGAATGCATTTAGTAAATGAACCAATAACAGCGTTGTAAAAATTTAATCCAAAATATCACATGGCTGGAAATAAACTAACAAATGCATTTCGCTTCTTTTTTATACGTAATCGTGTTCCGATTACAACCTATTATAAAACAATAACACAATTAAAAATGCCATAGCAATAATGTAATCGGTGAATAATTTCCTAAAAATTATGTACATATGAATATTTTAAATTCTTATATTTTCAATCAAATTATGCAATGTTTCTTTTGTTTTAGAATAATAGTGGTATGAATAATTTTTTATACTTTACACCACAGTGAGCATTTAGGATTTTAATAAACGCTTATTTATTTCTATTTCGTAATAATTGTTTCCTCCTTTTATAGCTCGCAAGGAAGAGTGATACATTCGATGCTTTTATTTCAATCCTTTTACGGGAACACATCCGCGTTCAATCTACTAGAACTGTAAGTCAAACTCATTTAAAGAAATAATGTACATACGTATACATAATAATAAAGTCGGCCTACATCACTTCAAACTAGACCCAACAGGTCTGGGGAAACCTATACAGAAATTGAAGCTCAGCTCTACTAAAAATCATGATTTCCAACCAAAGCAAATAAAAAAAATCAGAACGTCCTTAAAAAAAAGTATTTATACATTAAATAAAAGAAAGGTAAAATAAAAAGTTGGCGCTTTCTTTATATTTTTAAGTCACCTTTATTTTTCTTAACATTTTTGCTTATTTTGTGTAGACAGAAATAATTAGGAAGCAATCATCAATTCGGAACAATAACATTTAACAAGCCGTTTGGTGTTGTATATTGTATAAATACCTATATGATATACCACAAAGGGCTAACACGTCGATCATTTTGTTAAGTAAAACACCACACACGAAATATCGAAAACGATTTAATTTCAACTGTAATTTTATTTCGTAAATGTATTTAACCTCAGTTGAATTCTCGTTCGAATATACAAAGTGGTATTAAACATAAGTTTACTTTGGAAACATATTTAATTTAGTATATCCCATTAAACCATACTACTATCATCATTTACTTACATATTTTCGGTCACAGTTCCACACTGTTAAAAAAATTAATCAATTATATTTATGTTTTATATAACGCACTTAGACCATATTTAATTATTTACAACAATGGAATTTTCATTTTACAGTAATTGTTTCAAACACTCACTAAAAATCGCGGGATGCATTATGAACTTTGCGTTATTAAAATCCTAAGATACGAGAAAATAAAGCTAATGCTGAAATTAAGCAAATTAAAGAAACACAATAATATTCTCAAATAAATAATTGTGATAATTGGACGATCAAAGAATAAAAATAAAACTTAATATACACCCAACTATACACACCATTCACCATACAAAACTAATTAACTAATATCCTACGTATCTTATCTAGTATCTACCTAACCTATACCTTATTTTAAATCTACACTATCTACTTCTAACGCCGATGAATCGTTACGACTACGGCTACTCGTTCATTCACTCCACTCATTTTTTGAACGACCGGCTCTGAATGAACCTTCAAGCTAGTATACTAAAAACACCCCTCAATTTCAATTATACTTTTTTTTTTTGAAAACGTATATTTGTTTAAATTTACAATTAGTACATGTACATTTATATAGTACACAAACACGACTTATAATTAACATTTCTCAATTGTTCCGTCAAGCATTTGCTTGTCGACATATTTACTTATTATATATAATTTACATCCTCTTAATATAATTATGCAATAATTTTTATAACTTAGAGATATTGAATTACACTTACACTCACACTTATTCCCACTTACACATAATTTCCTCACATTCATTTCCACATTTACACTCACACTTATTATTTTTAATTTTCTTATTATATAATTATTCTAATTCCTTATATATATATTTATACATATATATATATATATATATTCTTATACACATATACATATATATACTTTTTTTTGCAACAGCAGCACTTTCGTAGCGTCGCTATGCTCAATCTCCCCAGAGTTTTGTTTTTTACAATGCCATTTTCCAGTTTTTCTTTATTTTGAGTTATTATTTATTATTTTATTTACCACCGTTTCATCCATCAACCAACTTTTAATTTTCTGTTTTTTTACTTTGATATCTGTCTCTTTTAATTTCTAGTACTATGACTTATTCGTTCATTCACTTGCTTATAGAGTCAGTCGGAGTTGTTGCGTCGTCAATTGTACTTGTTCGTTCAAAGAACGAAATAAGTAGCTGATCGTTCAAAATAAAAGAACGATTATCACATCGCACTACTTGGTTATTAGAATAATAAAGAATAGCTAACACAAATAAATAATACAATCGGGTTCATGAACGGCACGTCACTAAGGTGACATATTGTCGTGTTAACCGTGATAGTTTTTATTTTCTATCGTACATTTATAATTTTTTTGAAAATACGCGACAGCAATAAAACTAACAGATCTTACAGAATCGGCAAAAATAATTACAAATTACCTTATTCGAATTAAATTTCATTTTACACTTTATATTATTTTATAAAATTTAAGATTATAATTTTCAATTTTTATGAATATTTTAAAACTTTTTGAATTTTATTAAAGTAATATATTTGGAATACAGTTTTTTAAAATTAAAATAAGTAAAAATTTGACTTGTGTTGTTTGAATTATTTCATAAAAAAATTGGTATATTCTAATTCTGTAATTTCTACAACCAGAAATCGTGCTGAACGCTAATTTTAAAAATTACTTAAATAAAATCCTTTCAATAAATGGAAAAATATGGTAATTAAAAGTAATTTACAACACCATCTTATATTATGGAAGCCCGGATGGGACAGTGAATTCTTTTTTGTCTTATAACTGAGCATCTATTAAACATAAGAGTAATGATTGATACATCATTTCGGGAAAATTGAGTATTACAATCATGAAATCGTGATTTTTGGAACACAAATCACAAATGCATAAAAATTACTAGTAATGAAAAAATTGTTCGCCCGAAATTATATATTTTTTTAATTCTTACCAGCACTCTTCCACCATCTAGAAAATATTTTCAAACGTGGTTGTCATGAATCAGCCATTTGTAGACGTTTTGTGAATAAAAATTTATTTTAATGTAACCTATTTGTGAGGTACAATAAAACATCACAAGGAGCAAAGTAAAATCTAATTAATTTTGATCTTACTATTATTATAATTAAAACATTTGATTTTTTACTTAAATAGTAATTTAGATAAATTTTTGTAAATATATTGAAAAATAAGACAAAAACAAGTTTTCTACAGTTAGAATTACATAAGATAGAAAATAATTACAAATAAAACATAAAATAATTAAGAATAGATCCAATACCAAGTGAAATTAGTAAATTAAAAAGTTAATGCGTATAATAGTTTAGTGAACACAGAGATTTTGTAAATCCGTAGAAAAATACAAATATAATTTCTGTCGTTTTGTACTATCAACTTTGGTAGGTCCAAGTAACTTCCGGTAATCTTCAACTAGTCGGAAAAGAATATTATACCAGTAAAATGAGTTTTTTCTTAAAAATGATACACATTGTAATCAGTTTCATTTCCATCATTTTCCTGAATACCAAAATAATACCTTTTTTGTAGCCATGAATTTTACAAGCATGTAACTTCCATTTTTTTAGTACTTTCCTAGATCTGTAAATAATTCTTTCTATAAATGATGCACTAAAACACTAGGCTATTCATAGATTGTCATATATTTACCATCATTTCAGAGAAGCCAGTAATCTATTTCTGCATTATAATTTTTGAACCGGCTATATACTACATCATGAGGTTGTAATTTGTTACAGTAGTATGGAGGCAAAATCAAAATGGTTTATGTCAATAATTTGTAGAATAAAATGTGATTTATGATTATCTAATATCAAGAGTGATATTTTTTTTTTCTATCCTACGACTAGCTTCTTAGAAACTATCTAGTAGATCTTTATATGCGAAGTGTGAAAGAGGAGTTGGAGAAAAGAGGGATGAGAGCAAACAAGAAGGAATGGGTGAAGGAGAAAGAAAGGCGGAACAAACAGGATAGAAATGCAACCATCCACTGATCGGCAATTCCTGCTGCTTATAAAATTAAGAATTTTTCACGCGGTTAAATCGAAAAATTTTCTTCTCTGTAGCCGTCTGACTTCTTCGTAGTTATCCATGAATGCAATCGCTAACGCATTATCGTGATACTCCTTTCTATGAAGGTACTTCATCGTCTCATCCGATATTGTTTCTGAGACGTACCTCACGTCGAGATCGGTATGTTACGTTTTGTTCGAAATGAACCAAGAGTCGTTCGTTATTGTACGCAATACTTTTTGAAAGCGTTGTACGATGAGTATGTTTCTTTCTTTTGAGCATCGCCATTAGCGATGCCCCGTACCGCCAAATCGGCTTTAACAGCACATTATAAAGCAGTATTTTGTTCTCTAACGTCAATTCTGAATATCTTCCCAAGCGATATTTAAATTTAGATAAAAATAAAGATTTAAAAATTTTAAATATAAGTTAAAAAAAATAATTTAAATTAAAAAAACATATATATAATTTGTGTTTTTATTTTTAAATCTTTATTTTTATCTAAATTTAAATATCGCTTGATAATGGCGTAGTTGCCGAAAAGCTCTGTGAAATTCAAGAAAA
This sequence comes from Coronaproctus castanopsis, assembly GCA_032883995.1. Lineage (NCBI taxonomy): Eukaryota > Metazoa > Arthropoda > Insecta > Hemiptera > Monophlebidae > Coronaproctus > Coronaproctus castanopsis. Next base: position 5,661,310 of record CM065053.1, read on the forward strand.
TAAAAGTTTTAGTGATTTAAACTGATTTTTGTAATTAAAGTAATAAAAAATCACTACATTCCACAATCTAAACTTTATAATTTTACTGGTGTGCGGTATTAATGCCACTGTTCTATAGTTTTGACAAGTATCCTTATCCCCCATTTTACATATCGGTATGTATATAGACGTAGATGTTTTTCAAGTTAATGGCATGTTGACCATGTGTGATTGTATTATGCATTTTATTAATTACATTTTAGCTTTTAACATTTCAGAAAGGATGCCGTCTGATCCAGCTGCTCTCTTAATATGTATTTTTTTCATCCTATCTCAACCTCATTCCACATATTGCATTTTATCAATGTATCTTAGGGTAATTCATATTGATTATGAGCCATCAACGATTCATCATACTTTCTCCGTCTCTTGACTATCTCTTGATTTGTTGTGATGACTAATCCATTTTCGCCTTTAATAAATAAATGTCGAGGTTTAAAATTTCTAAACAGGATGGTGATTTTCTTGAACAAAGTTTAGTTTCATTACTCTTTGCACATGTTTTGATATCTTTTCAAACTGAAAGTATGTATTCATCTTTATCTCTACGCAATTTTTGATTTCTTGAACGACATATTTGGTTATATTTTATAAATTCTTTGTTTATGTTAATATACCTTTTATTTCATCATTTGTATTAGTTGTTTTCTATGTATCAGATTTTATTGGGTTTGTTATTATATGACAATTCTTTCGCATTATGTTTAATATTTTAAAATTTCTTCTATAGTTCTTCGGTGTTTAATGTCTGATTCTTACAAATTATATCTGATTTTAATTATATACTAACTTTTTGTTTGAATAATTTAGCAAAATCTGAATTCCATTTCATTGGTATAGTTATCTTACTAATAATTTTGTTTTTTTTAGTTTAGGACATTTCTCCTTCAGCATAGCTTAGCTTATACCTGATCACAGTGTACATGCCGGTTGTTACCTCCATATAGTTTTCACTTCCACCTGTTCTAATCTCTTTGATTTTCATCTGCAATTGATACCGGAAAAAGCTGCTGCCCTTTATTCAGAATATGTGCGTATTTCATGGCGGAACTACCTGCCACCCCGTTATTATATCTTCAGATATATGTACGATCTGAGTGCAGACAAGGTTTACTATTTCTTACTTCACCCTCTTTCCTTGCCGTTCCATGTCTGCGACTGCTTATTGGTTACTTATATATATATATTTATTACCATTATCACGGTCCCATATCCGTTACTAAACGTCGACTAGTATGTTTCCAATTTTTTGTCTAGCTGATGCATTCCGGAAACTGTATTTACGTTACACCACTACACCCATGTTGCTGGTCTCTTCCATTGTACAAGAATATGTAATATATTATACCGTTTCAGGTGGCGTATTATATGTTCAAAATACTCAGTTTTTGATGTTTGACTTCTTTTACTATTTTCCTGCTTTTATTTAAACCACCACAGTTTTTTCTTAGTCCATTTTATTTTAAGAATTCTGCGATATAGTCACATTTCAAAGTTGTTGTTTTTTCTAACGTCTTCGTTGAAGTCCAACTTTCAACGCTCTATATAGTAGTGCAGAGAATACATAACATTTTACCAGTCTTAGCTTTAGTTCTACATTTATGTTTTTACTATATAATATATATTACAGGCTTTGTCAACCCGGATTTTTATTCCTTTGCTCGTATTCTATCGTTCATTCATGTTGCTACCCAAATACTCGATATTCTCTATTTTACCTATTGTTCCTCCATCAGCTGTTTAATGGTGATGTTTTCGTGTTTTTGTTTTGAAAATATATTTAGATGCAATCCATTGTTTTTGTGAAAACATCCGCGAACTTATTCTTTCTTACTATTCGATATTAAAATGGTATTATTTGTATATCTAAAATTTGTTTACTAATGCTCTATTTACTTAAATACCATTTTTAAATTTATTTTCTACTTCCTCGAAATTTTTTTTTGGGAATATATATTAAATAACAGTGGCGACAGGATAAAACCTTGCCTTACACTTTTACGGTATTCTGCTGTTCAATTTTAATACTTGCTGATTGGCTCCAATTTCTGAAATATTAATCTATTATTATGTATGAGTAACAGATATCACTTTAGAACTCTATATATTCGGTAACGTCACAACATCGTTTTCAATCAACAAATATTTTGTATATCCTTTGTTTAACTCGTGGTGCGCGAAGTACACAAAAGGTATAAAGGCAATATGCATTCATCAATAAAACCGTTAATAAACGGTGATTATTTAACTTTCAACAGCCTTCAAATCAAACTTCTCTTTTCTCATAGAAAATCATCCATTATGGACAATGCCGTTATTCTTCGCAGGATATTTAAAGTCTTCGTTATAGCAGTACAAAAATGGAAATTTTTTAAAAACTAATTTAAAAGGTTTGTCCTCTGCTAAGGAATATGCATAGTAAAAATATTTATTTTCTTTTAATAACTTGAGTAGAGTGCGATAACATAGTTAATAGTAACTTTAGATAAGGTACACTTTAAAGTAAACGCTACATCCGATATTTTTAGTAGAAACTGTCTAAAGTTTGTAAAATGTTGAATGCGTTTAACCATAATTGGCGGATGCAATTTAATACTTTTTTTCACAATGGATTTATGATTGGTTATGGAAGCAGTATTATTTATATATGATTTCTCTATGAAGAGACTATCAGTTTGCATTTCTATATTATTTTCACTATTAACATGACTATCGTCTTCATTATTTAACAATTTGAAAATATTATGTTTGGAACGAATAGACACAGACTCACTATTACTAGAAGTAGTATCTGCGGTTTTATTTATTTTTGAAGTGTGTTTCGGTATTTTCCAACCTTCATGTCCGCTATTGTTAGTATTAGAATGTTACCGCGTATGATATTATGACCACTTACAGATTTTATTATTCTTATTGGGCTTACCCTTCGAAAGGAGTTAGAAGCAGAGACAGCAGAGTTTAGATTAGGCGCTGCTGCTGATGATGCCGGAAGTTAAAAGGGTAATTGTGAACGGTACCCGACTTGTTGGAGGAGAACGACCTACTATTACGATAGTAACTATTTAGTTAATACGGTCGCGTGTGAACGTCTAATGATATATTACGGGCACGTGCCACTGATAAGAACGCGCTGTGATGCACATACACTGCCAGCAAGGAAGATAGTATAATAATAATGATGATGATGATGATAATAATAGCGAATATATTAATGTTACTAATTGGACTTATCTCACCAATGCAACGGTGATAAAAATAATTCAATACAACATCGAGATTTTAATACCATATATCGGAACAACGAGTGAACACTAGAACAAACATATCGCACTTAATGAAACGTAATGTTCGTAGTTTTAACATTACGGAATGTTTGACAGGCTTTTATGGTGTAGATAAGTTTTGGACTGAATGAGACTACATTGTGTGTACAAATCGGTTCATATATACTAAACAAACTCATTTAAGCCAATACCTTGGTGTATTCACAATAACTCAAAAAAAAAAAAAGTCAGATGATCGTTAATAAATTTAAACAAACTCATTATAAGTTTATCTATAAAAGAATATTTTATTGTCAAAACTAATAAAAAGACTTCTAAGGATAACGATTATATGAATGTAATAAATAATAATTTCGAACATTTATTTAATCGAGCGAACGCTTTAAATGATTCAGTGATGTCGATTTTAGCTATTATAAAAATGCGATCCGGTTAAAAACTTAATATCAAAGTTAAAACATTAGTTTTAAATTAAATTATAAGATCTGTATAAGAACAATAACAAATATTTTTAAAAATGTGAATATGTCAAAATTGTTGTCGGCTATTATAAATATTTTATTAGTTGAACAACTTAAGATAAATTATATAAAGTTATTTTTTCATTTAAGTATAAGATCGTTCTGGGAACATGTGTTATGTAGGTTGAGCTGGAAATCAAACAGTCAAATCAAGTGACATTTAAACGTGTTCATCATAATCGGTGGGTAAAACATAATTTTAATGCTCATTGCAACATTACTAGTTATTCTGATCGAATCGCTTTAATGAAAGCACAACTTAAAATAACTAGTACAACTAATATAAGCAAGGTGAGGCATATAACGCGATTTCCATCAGGAGTATTAGAATTAGATTCTATCGATTCATCTTCTGTTTCAGATTTCCGTGATTGTTTTTCGATGATAACGTCCTTTTCAATAATATTCGGTTGATGCTGGAAAAACATAAATTAAGCTGAATTTATTTTTCAACTTGAAAAACACACTTTAAACAACTACAACAAACGAAGACAGTAGAATGATTTGTTTGGAAGTATATGGCATTGTTACAGTAAACGCGTTTACGATATAAAAAATAATTTTATTATTTATAAAACTGTATCTCCTTTTCAGTTTTATTAAATCTACTGTAATTTTTCCCTAAAATGTTTTTAAACTTCGTCTTGTTTATAACAACAAACAAGAGCAGAATGATTTGTTTAGGACTATATGTCATTATTGCAGTAAACGCGTTTACAATATATATAAAAAAAATTATGTATAAAACTGTATCCTTTTTTCAGTTTTATTAAATCTACTGTAATTTTTCCTAAAAGTGTTTTTAATCTTTGACTTGTTTATAAATGTTAAAATAAACTATCAGCTAATTAAAGCATACTATTATTTTCTCATATAAAACTATTTTTTGAAATTTGCAACTTTTTATTTATTTATTTTTCTATCAGCCTCAATGTAACACTATTAATCAATTTATTACACGCACGCACACACACACACATATATATATATATATGGTTTTTCAAATACGGATTTCAATGTTATAACTAAATTTATAATAAAGATAACGTCATCCAGAAATATAGGTACATATAAAATAGGTTGGAAATTGACGTGGATGCCTATTGAAATTAAACAAATTTATGCGTATGTTTTATTTGCATAGTCGTTCGTGTTGTTAACTACACTCGTTATCTAGTGCGTTCGTATAAATCTGTTTTAATATTTCGTCGACTAGTACTTTCTTATCTTATCTTATCCTATAATATAAACTTAAACGATCAAGTGAGTGGCGTAGTGTTTTTCGACTCGTCTCTTAAATGATTCCAGCGCCACGTGCATGATCCGCTCACCGCCTCCCGAAATAAAACGGAATGAAACCAAACACTCGTCACTATCGTCGTCTTCTATCATCGTCATCATCATCATCATCAGTAATAATGGAAACATACATGGTGATAACGTTTCATTATACGAAAATATATCCGTTGGTAATAACAAAGATGGCTTTATTCACACCGATACTACGAATATTATCGTTCAATCGAGCAGTGCAAAAATTTCTCCACTCAAATTGGTTAAAGATATTAATGAGGCAAATAATAATAAAGAGCCAGAATGGCAAATAGTACATCATAGTAGGTCTAACCAAAGGGAAACAAACCCACTATCTCCAGAACCTGAACAAAAAATAAATAAATTGACAAAAAACAGATTTGCTCCATTACAAAATGAAATCTGCTCAACTTCTAGTGAAATTCACACAATGCAAAACGATTTAAAACCTCCTCCTATATTTATACCAAATGTTCAAAATTTACCACAACTAAAAGAAAAAATTGAGAAAAATGTAGGAATACATGCATTTAGTTATAAAACTACTGATGGAGGGGGTCATTGAACGTGACAACTGATAATATAGATAAATATAGAGGCGATATTAAAACATTGAAAGAGGAAAATTCAATACATCATACCTACCAGTTGAAGCAAAAACGAGCGTTTAAAGTGGTACTAAGGAATATACATTCTTCTGTACAAACTAATGATATTATTGAAGCTCTCAAAGGAAAAGGCCATACTGTGAGAAATATCATTAATGTTAGACACAGAACTGGAAAGTATCCATTATCTCTTTTCTTCATCGATCTGGAACCCAGAGCAAATAATGGGGATATATACAATACTCAATATATATTAAATGCTAAGGTTAAATTCGAACCGCTGAGGAAAAAAGACACAATAGTCCAGTGTGTAAGATGTCAACTATATGGACACACCAAAACATATTGTAATCGACCATACAAGTGTGTGTGAAGTGTGGTCAAAGTCATGAAACTGTAAAATGTAATAAGGATAGAAGCACAGAAGCAGTTTGTGCCCTTTGTAATGGTAATCACACCTCCAATTATAAGGTTGCACAGTATATCAAGAATTATTAAAAAAGAGAAATAAAAACCTATAATAAATATAAAAAATCTAAAGTCCAATGCTGGAAAGACACAGGCTTCAAATGAACATCCTCATCTAAATAATACTGTCACTAATGATGAACAATCGCGCATTAAACAAAACCGAACAAATATGGAAATAAAAATTCCTACAAATATATATGCAGATATTGCAACCAAATCAAAAATATATACCAACAGTCATACTAATAGTGAAAATAGTGTTAACACCATAGAAAACGTTTAAAACATACTTTAAATGATAACACAGCAGTCACAGATGATAAATAGTCTTGCTCAGAAAATAATGACCACATTAGTAAATAAACAATGAGTTTTTTAAATGTAGTGACCTGGAATGCCAATGGTATTCTAAATCATAAAATGGAACTTGAACTATTTTTAAATCATAAAAATATAGACATTATGCTAATATTAGAAACACACTTAACACACGCAAATTACTTTCACATCCAAGGTTATAACACATACACCACACCTCACCCGGATAGCTCAGTTCATGGTGGGTCAGCTGTGGTAATCAAAAATAGCTTAATACACTATGAAATACAAAAGTTTCAAGAAGAATACCTGCAGGCTACTAATGTAAAGGTAATCTGTGCAAATAAACAAATAATATTTTCCGCAGTTTACCCACCAAAACATAATATCCTAAACAATCACTTTAGCATATTTTTGCAAAGCTTTGGTAACACATATGTCATCGGAGGCGTTTACAATGCCAAGAATACATATTGGGGCTAGACTAATAACAACTCGAGGTAAGGAACTCAAAAAATCGCTACATGCTAATAGATGCAATGCATTGCCTGCCGGAACACCCACATATTGGCCCACAGATAGGAATAAAATTCCCGATTTGCTCGATTTTTTATAGTTAAAGGGCTAGCTTCTTACTACATAGAAGTTGATCCGATTTATGACTTGTCTTCAGATCACTCATCCGTTCTTATCAAAATAAGCGACAGAATATTAACAAAACAGGCTAAACCGAGGTTACACAATAGAGATACCAACTGGGATGATTTCAGAGAAAAAGTTGCAAAGAATATAAATCTTACATTACCATTAAAGACTGAAACAAACATAGAAAATGCTTTACAATCTTTCATAACAATACTACAAGAATCAGCCTGGTCTAGTACACCTAAGAGACCAAACCTTGCTTCAGGTATACATTATCCTTCAGCTATGAAATATAAAAAAAAAAAAAAAAAAAAAAAAAGGCGCTAAGGAAGAAATAGCAAACCTATAGGCACCCATTAGACAAAAAACAACTGAATAGACAAACTAAAAAAATTCGAATACTATTAGAGAATTTAAGAAACGAAAATTTCAAGGAGTACATTTCTTCACTTTCTCCCTTGTCTCCAGATTATTCTCTCTGGAAAACAACGGGCAAGTTAAAAAGACCAAAAATCCATATTCATCCAATCCGGAAAAATGATGGTAACTGGGCACACAGCGAAAAGGAAAAAGCAGACGAGTTTGGGTCATATCTTGCTAATATATTTCAACCTCACCCAGGAAATGGAAACCTGGACTCAATTAATTGCAGTACAGATGTATATCGAGCAATTAAACCAACTAGTCCTGGCGAAATCAAAGCAATTATTAAAGTTATGAACCCTAAAAAGGCTCCTGGATATGACCTTATCACCGCCAAATTACTAAAGCAGCTACCACACAAGGGATTGGTAGCACTAACTTATTTATTTAATGCTATAATTAGGCTGGCCTACTTCCCTGTGCAGCTTAAATTTTCGTAAATTATAATGGTACAGAAGCCAGCGAAAACACCCGTTGACAAGACTTCTTACAGACCAATATAATTATTACCAGTTATATAGAAACTTTTCGAAAAACTGCTGTTAAAAAGAATACTTCCTGTAGTTGAACAAAAGGAAATTATTCCAGACTTTCAGTATGGATTCAGAGCAAAGCACTCAACAACTCAGCTGTTTCACCAAGTTGTCAAAAAAATAGAAGCTGACCTTGAAGAAAAAAGGTTTGTGACTCTGTATTTCTGGATGCGAGCCAGGTTTTTGACAGAGTCTGGAACACGGGATTGCTTCATAAAATTAAAATTAATTTTCCTTATCATTAGTACAAACTTTTCGCGTCCTATTTAGACGAGACATTCCCAGGTGAAATATGGAGATGCAAATTTAGAAATATACACTATCAGCACTGGCGTTCCTCAGGGAAGGGTTATTAGGACCGATTTTGTACCTTATTTTATACAGCTGACTTACCAGTAACACTGCTTTGTGGCAACTTTTTCAGACGATACAGCAATATTGTGCTCAAATCATTGTTCTCATACTGCAAATCGCACCTTGCAAACGGCAGTAGAGCAGATTAAAAGCTGGCGCCAAAAATGGAGGATTAAAATTAATGAAACAAAGTGCACTCATGTTACTTTCACAAATAAATTCATAACACCTGTAAGCATACATATAAATAACAAAAAAGTCCCTACTAAGGAGGAGGTAAGGTATTTAGGTCTACACTTAGAATATTAACATGGCACAAGCATATTCAAAACAAACGACCGGAGCTAAACCTAAAGTTAAAGAAAGTTTACTGACTAATAGGCAAGCAGTCAAAGCTTTCGCTTGAAAACAAAATTATTAATATATAAACAAGTTCTCGCACCCATTTGGATTTACGGATGCCAACTATGGGGCTGCAGTGCTGAAAGTAATATCCGCAAAATTCAGCGATTTCAAAACAAAATTTTGAGAATGATGACAAACACACCTTGGTTCGTGAGCAATGATACCCTTCACCAAGATACAAAAATTCGATATGTAGAAGATGTCATTAAAGAAACAGCAAAAAGACATATTGATATGCTGTACAGTCATACTAATAACACTGCGTTAAATCTCCTGGATAATTCATTGGAGATTAGGAGACTAAAAAGGACAAAACTATTTGATCTGGTGACTAGTCCAGCATCAGACTAAAGAAGACAAACATATGATTCAGCATGAAACCATAATTCTACCTATCATTGGATAGCTGAATGTATTCAAGCAATTATCTCCAATTGAAATCATCTATTGATAGCCAAGCAGGCTAGGAATAAGATACGTAAAAATATTTATTAAAAAAAAAAAATTGTTTGCAAGAGGTATTTCATTTAAAATTGGAAATCGCTTAATTATAGTAAATATTTTCCAAAGAAATTTTACATTTCACTTATTTAATCACATGCTTATTGGAAACTATTAAAAATAAACAGTTTAGAAATTCGTTACTATCATTATAAAAACACTATGCTTCTTTAATGCCTCGTTCAATGTGTCTTGTCAGTATTTAACTGAAATATTATGATTTGTCTGAAATACTGTTATTTGAGATTTTTCTGATATTGAGCACAGTAATGTGCAATAAAATATTTTTATTTTATTTCCACCAGGTTTATTATATTAAAAGTTATTCTTGAAATAATAATCAGAAAGCGTAATTTTACAGTACAGTAAGATATTACATTCCAATTAAAGGTCTTGTAATCACATAAATAAAAGACAATAGTTGTACACTATTTTGTAATGATCTTAAAACTGAACATACTTATAGGTATGCGTTAGAAAGTACATAAACATTTCACCTTAGAAAGACGAGAAAGATGGTGATCGATAGTGGAGTCTATGAATTTAACGCACTCATCGCGAAAAGCGTGGACACTTATCAGAAATCTTAACGAGGGAACGGAAACGGAGCGTCAGACCACCCAATATTTCTCCAAATAAGTTTGCAGAAAACTTGCTGAAGTCATCAAAACTACTAGTACTAGAGTATGTGCAGTAAAATCGGAGTTGAAGATGATGCTAATCAAGTTACAGAATGACACACTAAGTTCTCCTTTTACCATTTCAAGTCTGGAAAAGATGACAATGATGCATCGCAATATAGGCCAATCTCGTTGTTATGTGTGCCGTATAAACTGTTAGAACGTCTGATATATTATAGAATTGTCATGATCGTTGAAAACGCCCTGCCTACAGAGCAAGCTGTGGTTAGGAAAAATCTGAGCTGTGTACATCAAGTCATGACGTTAACCAACTACATTGAAATAGGTTATGACAGAAAAATAAAAACAAGCGCGCTTTTTGTCGATCTGACATCTGCTTATGACACTGTATGGAAAGAAGGACTATTCTTACAAGTAGTGAAAGTGGTTCCATATAACAATTCATACATTTATTGGATGTGATGATATCGTGTCTTGAAGGTAATGGTACGTAATGAAAGCAGTCGGCCAGGAAGAACCAATAATGGTCTGCCGCAAGTGTTCATCTTGACTTCCTTATTGTTTAATTTATACATCAGCGATATGCCTACAACTGAATTAAGGAAATTTCAGTATGCGGATGATATTACGCTCGTGTACCAAAGTAAATCCGTGAATAAATGTAACGAATTATTAACAAAAGACTTCGAAACCCTGAACAGATATTTTCAGTTGTGGAAACTAGGTTTAAACCTACATAAACCAGTCATCGTTACTCCATCTTACGACGCAGATGGAAAAGTTCGAACTTGACGTTACGTTAGAAAATAATAAAATCAATTTTAACGCCAACCCAAAACATCTTGAGGTTATACTGGATAGAACGCTACCATAACAGGCCACATATTGAGAATCTGACATAGAAAGTAAAGACAAGGATGAACGTATTAAGGAAACTTGCCGGTACATAATGGTGAGCAGCTACAAAGGTGCTGAGAACAACGACTCTAGCGCTCGCCTACTCTGCGACGTAGTATTGCGCACCTATATAGTTGAACAGGGCGCATACTAACGAAATAGATGTCCAGTTGCCGCAATGAGAATAATTAGCGGCACATTAAGGTCGACGAATAAAGACTGGCTTCCTGTTCACACTGCTCCTCCAAAATCAAGACGAGAAGAGGCATTCCGAAAATTTTTGGAAAATTTTGCACGTACGGAGAACTGCTTAATGTATGTAGATAAAGATTACAAATCAATAAGGGAACTGAAATCTAGACAGCCACCCTGGAAAGCGGCAGTACAGTTGGAGAACACATCAAGAAACTGGAAGTAAATATTAAAAGCAAAAAGTAAAGCCATTAATGCAGATCTAGTACAAGATTCTCAGCATAGAACCTCCGGGAAATCACGACGGGAATGGTGCAGAATAAATAGATTCCGAACGGGGGCAAGGATTGAATAAATGGAAAATAGTTTTAAATCCTTTGTTTGAATGTGAGGAACTTCAATCACTCGGTTATTTGTATAGTTGCAAAACCTTCTCTTTAAATAAAGATAACATTAATAGACATGATGTCTATAAAGTCATAAATTTCCAGTGGATATCTGGACTCTCAAAAGATATTTAAGTATATTTCATTTAACAAAACAAAATAAAAACGATGTTAATCACTATAAAATTTAGTTTATTTATTAAAAGATTTTCGACTTTAACGTCATTTCCAAGCAATAGTTACAATTTTTTTTGGTAACCTTTTTTTTTTGTATTGCTTGAAAATGACGTTAAAGTCGAAAAGCTTTGCATAAATAAAATAAATTTTTTAACATTGTTTTTATTTTGTTTTTGTTAATTCATAAAATTACAACTCTCCAATACATCAACACATTTCATTTAGCTCCATACGAACGAATGAACTTTGATTGTGTAAAAAAAAAAGTTACAATCTTTATTAAAATATAATTTAAATACATGTAGGCATATTACCTGTATATAGATGTTTGGATTACGAGATAAAGGCGTGTAATTCTTATACTGGCCACTTCTTGCTTTCAAATATTCCTGAAAGTATATAAAAACAATAACAATAATTTTTATTTTATTTATTCATACGTCCATGGGTATATAAATGTTACTTAACCTACACTTATTATGCTGAGTTTTTTTAACCACCCTGTCGCTGGTACTACCAACTTAATAATTTCTTCTAAACCATATTCCAATGTTCGCCTATGGTCCATTGTCAGTTCTATCTCTACTCAGTCACACTATGCTTTTAAATCCATGTGCTCATCATTTTCCGTTCGGAAACGGCTCAGCTTTGTCTAGATGTTTCTTGGTAAGTCAAATTCCGGTGGTTTGTCATTTGAATTCAGGATGATTTATCTTTTACCTCGGTTGTCCTGACGCCATTTCTTTCTTCCATTGCTGAATCCCATTAAATTTTTAAGCGATTAATTTTACTGTAGTTTTATGTAGTTTTCTCCCAAGCCAACAACTGTATCTGTATCCTTGTTTTCAATAAATACCAAACGTCACTTCCACGATCATGTCGTTTCTGTAAACAAAATCTACTGCAAAATTTAGCTCCGATAAAGCAATTGTCTACAAACAAATATATACAATTCGATATATTTGTGAAATAGTAAATTTTAATTCCAGCCAACTAAACGACCACAGCAAAAATGAACCATTTCATTCAGATTAATCCCGCTGTTTCCAATAGTGTTGTGAACACATCCTTATTTTTAACAGGTTTTAATCTATTTGTAACAGCTTTTACAATATCAAAGATATATTTTAAATTTATTTCACGTAACAATGATTTAAATTCCATGATGAAAAAATTATCGATAACACCGGTATTTGGTTCCGCTGTATTTCTTGCATCAACTGCGCTATAGGATGATATACTATTTTGCACGTTTATTGTTTTATTCATTTGCGTTTTATGTATATTATTATTACTATTGTTAGAATTCTAACGTTTACTTATATTTAACTTTTTTAAAAATACTTTTAAATAAATAGGTCGCTCTTTTGAATTAGTGTGATGTGTTAAGAGTTTCCACATAACATTTTATGTTATGACACCATTTATTTAATATTCACCACATTTCGTACATTTTTTTTTTGCATATTGTAATCATATGCTACGTGACTAAAGCATTGACACCGATATTATTGGATTCTTCTTAATGTACTTCTCCCATTTTATCAAGCAACTGCATAATTATTTGATTTTAGGTATTTCCTTGATAATAACATTTGGTGAAAAAGTGGCTAGAAATATTGAGTGCCTTTTTATCTGATTAGCTGTTTTGTAGAATCTGGATAACTATTTTAATTCATCCACGTGTATTTTACTTTTGACTTAATTAAATATTTCCTTTTCAGTTATTCCAGAAGCTATTCCTTTTAATACCATTGTTATTTTATCGCAACTTTTTGGTGTATAAGTATAAAAACAAACCTTATTTGTAAATAAAAATTATTTTAATAATAAAACAGGGTGTGCACACATAACTTATATATTGTGTACAGATAAATGTAATTGTTAGATTTTTGGGCTAGTTTCGCCGTCAAAAACCGAGAGAAAAAACAAAAGGCTTGGAATCCGTTTGTGTCCTCATTCCCACAAAATACGTCAAACCATAAAGCATGATCAAAGATCAAATCAGAGGTTGGTATTAACAGAACACTGTTTACCATGTCTCTCGGCTTCAATGGAAAGCAATATATATAATACAGGCAATGTAGTTTACTACCATTAATCCTCCTCCTTATAATATTCCTCAAAATTTATCTCCAAGAAATCTGATTTATAATAGAAACTCATAGCCTTTTTACTAGTATTATAGGCACTTTACAAAGATATATTTTTAATTGATGAAGTGAACTTCCAACTAAACCTTCGCACTTCTAACAGCGCACCTGATCAAGATTCTATCCATCTATTCATGTTAAAAAATCTACCTCTTGCGCCTAACATTTTCTCCTACATATTTGCAGTTGAATCTGGTGTTCTGAATGCATTCCTAATCCCTAGAAATCAGTTAATATTATTCCAGTGTTGAAACAAAATAAAAATCCATTGTTCCAAAAAACTAAAAAAAAAGAAAGAAAAAAAAAAAAGGCAAACAGATGGCTCGTATCCATATCATTGAACAAAATCGTTTATTTTCAAAGTGCCCAGAATATGGTCAACAGTCGAGCAATTAATAGGCTTACAACGGCGAACCAATACAATCGCCAACAACAGACTCCCGCTGTTTTTTTTTCTGATCTCGAAAAAGCATTTGATCATGCATGACATAAGCATTCAGAATGAAGAAATTACCAGCTTAACCCTAATAGCTATTATATAGGATGAACCAGAGAAGACTGACGTTTTTCTGTTTTTTGAATAACTCAAAAACAACTTTCCCAAAATTTTTAAATGAAATTTTATTTAAAAATAGGAAAACGAGAGACATCTCGTTTTCGAATGCCATGGTAACTGAAATTACACAAAAACGAATCTCCCTTGTGTACACTAAACGTGTAGCACACGATTTGCGTTGTAACAGTGTTGCCAACTGCGCTATTCAAAAAAAAAAATGCCGTCCGTCTTCTCTGGATTATCCTATATAAACTATCTCCTCTTTGGTGAGAAAGAAGAGATAGATAACTAAGATTGTTAATAATTAATATTACCTAGTGGGGAAAGCAGTTGATATGATGTAAATCAATCCATAAGTAAAACATTTTGTTGTTACACTGAAAACAAAACCGCGTGTCAGTTTTAAAATCAAATACAAAAATTAGAATGCCTAATGTCTTAATAATATACTTTTTAATTTATATATTGTAATTAAAAAAACACGGCCGTGAAGGTGTACAAAAAAAGTATTTATAATTCATTTATTATGTAAAAATTGTGAACTTAGATTTAAGTTAATATTTTATGTTTTTATATATTTTATTTATATATAGCTTGATAATGGCGCAGTTGCCGAAAAGCTTTGCTTAATAAATAAAGTTTAGTGATTTTAACTGTTTTTTTGTAATCAAGTATAAAAAATCACTACATTCCACAATCTAAACTTTAAAAAAAAAAATATTTACATTACGATACTTACACGAGTAAATTTATCCCACTGAACAATACTCATTGCGGTCATTTTCTGTAATATGGCTAACAGTTGATTTCCCAATAGAAGTTGATCGTAATTTCCGTTAACCGTTATATTTCTAAATAAATACTCAACCGCATTCAAGAAATAAGGAGGTAAATCTACAACATAAAAGTATGTCAATAACGATTATAGCATATATTCAGCGCGTATTAGTACCATTATACTATATTTCACAAATTCACTATTTATTATTAGTTTTTAAATTCATACCGAATTATTTCTTTTCTATAAGTCGTTCATATAACAGCAGCTTAATTTCATAATCTCGTCTATATTTGAATATATAAAATTATAATTTCTGTTTCGGGTTTCAGGTTTTAAACTTAAAATATACTCTCAAATTACAAGTTGAGTATATTACAATGACTAATATCTTCGTAAGTAATAATATACATCTACATATACTACACATAGCTGGGAAGAAGTAGAAAAAGATATGTATAACGAAATTAAACATTTCGAAAAGGAAAGTAACGAACATATTTAAAGGAAATATGATCAGCATAAGTAATAGGATGGCGAGCAGAGAGAGACGAAAGGAAAATGAAATAAGCTGCATTTTAAAAAGTGATCACAATCTACACGTAATAAAATCAGATTGCGCTAATAAAATTAAATAACGCTATGTGACGTCCGTTACACTCCTACGATACTCAGAAACAAAGTAAATAATAGAATACTTCAAGTGATTTGTAATGCACAATCAAGTTATTTAACGCAACACAAGATCAGGGGGTGGATTGAAGGATGAACATTTTAAAGCCATCAAACTTTTTATAGAATTAGAAAATAATAAAATACTGCAGGCAGTATGATTACTTAAAATATGGAGAAGAGATTTTGTAAACTAATTACAGATTATTCCGTAAAAATCGAAATGAACCAATGAATGTATCAGATTTATTTTTTCTATCTCAACATTCCAGTCATTTCATTTGATGATTACGATTTAAAGTAGAAAGTTAAAATTTTTAGGTATATATCATACCTCTAATATCGCCTTTAAATTTGTTTCTTGTCACCGCGTTAGATGGTCTTGTGAGTGAAAAACAAGATATACACTTAAACTTCTGTCGTAATCGCCCAACTGTAAATTCATCGATGGAGGTAAAATTCTAATACAAAATACATATATACGTATTATGTATCATATATATATATATAAAATAGTGATTTTTCGCTTAATTTAATTATTCAAAATATTATAACAATTCGATATTTATAATTAAAAGTGTCAATTTCATTCGAAAATTTCGAAAAAATATTTTTTATCAGAAATTTGAATAATTCGAATCAAAATTTAATTTCGTTTAATGTGAGTTTTGTAATAATCCCATGAATTATATGGTATTTAACTATTCACCTGTGCCCATTGTAAAATGATTATTCTTTCTAAGTGTACTACATTGAGAACCGGACGATGACGCAGTTGTTCTCTTACATACAGATATTATCACTGCCGGAAAATTAATGTTTCCTCGCTAATAACGCCTTGAGTACATTTGATCAAACCCTAATACTTGAACTTTAGATATAGGGACAACGGTTTGATTTGGTACGTTACCGATATTTCTTCTGTAATATGATATTTAATCGTCGACATAAATAAAACCGGAGTTACCAAAATGTCCCGACAGAATATAAATCGTAATAATAATAATAATAATAATAATAATAATAGTTACAATAAAATGCGACAACATATAACGACGTTCGATGATGGTGATTATGATCCATTTACGCGTCGTATAGTGCTACGAGGCTAGAAGCACTCACACGGAAGCTATAGTTGTTGAAACATGCCGATTTCACGTAGGAACGCTACTGTTGGACCGGCTTCATTTGGCTGCAAAAATCGTTGTAATGCTGATGGAAGACCATATCGATCAGCCTTGTACTTTTGGCAGTGTAGCAGAAGGTGTTCTAATTGTTAACATTGCTGTCGGGACAAATCGGTGGTGATTCTCTTCTGATCAAGTGACTATGAGTAAGAGTCGTATGTCCTAGCAATATACGAAGAAGGGTGTATCTATAAAAAATTCTTGTAAATTTGTCGATTGTTAGTCCAGAATTGACTCTGTCGATAATATATCGTTACGTATCGATCGTACATTAAGATTTTTCGTATGAGATACTGGACTATTCGCACGGACGTTCACGGGCATATATATATTAATAATATTGGTAACGTTCATATCCTTACGGAGGAGTAATTTTAAAATGTTCGAACTACACAAATAGGTATTAACATATTTTTGTAGTCGTTAAATATTTTGGTTTTTCTTTATATTTACAAATTTAAAACGGCGTTTTAAAATAAAACATGATCGACGTGTGTTGTTAACAAATAAGGAAGAAGAAAAAAAGGAAAATAAATTTCGGAAGTATTTCATAAACATGTCTAGTCTCGCAAAATTTCTATACTCATTTATATTCGAAGTATTCTAGTGCAAAAAATTTTAATTAAAACCTATTATATATAAACACGATCGAAATTTGGTAATCGTGGAATATCGTCCGATAAAGGAGAGAACATCTGATTGATACGATACGACTCCGTCGACTGTGACTTCGCAAAAGTTCCTGCTTACACTATACCGTCACAGGTCGTACTTAAATTTGATAATTTTATATATATATATATATATATATATATATATATATATATATATGTATATATATATATATATATATATATATATATATATATATATATATGTATATACTTTTATTTATTTTATGAAAATGTTGTATATGTTTTTCTTTTTGTATTTTTTACTATATTTTCTTTCATTTAATACATATTAAATAAAAGGTAGCCAACTCGCTTAAAATTGTAATTTACATGCAAAGCGATTTAGGTTGGCTGCTACATATTTGTTTCGGTATTTGCAGAATCGGCAGCCTAAAATTTAGATTGTCGAGAGATCATCTAATAAAAAAAATAAAAAAATTTTAATCCATACAATAATATACTAGTAAGTGACAGCAGGCCTTCAAAATCGTTGTATTATACTTAAATACTATAAATTACGGCGACCACAACAAAATCTTAATATATTCAAATATTATAAATCTGACTACGATATCCCTATACATTGCGTATCGTATAAACTTTGGCTTCTTTAAAGGATATTTTCCAAGTCTTCATAATTAATCATATATCATTCGATTTCTTTTCAAATTGGCGACCACGACGACGGAAATTAATCATATACCAATCAATTTCTTTATAATATAGTACATCAATGTGCGAAGAAACAGCACATTGATTTAAAGCTGGAATCTGGTTTTCAAAATATTAATACAACTCGGATCTTTTACATCGGTAACTTGCAGTTTGGATACTATCTGTTGACTTATTTCCCGATGTCCTTTACCATTTTCAAGCAACTCCATACTACTCACTTTGTAAGGAGCGTAGACGATGTCTTCTAGCGTTCTTTTCTGACTGTATTTTGTTCTGAACTTTATCACTAGTTAGATTAGGTTTACATGAAAGCGCGTTTAACGCAAGTTAGATATTTCAATCGAGTTCAGATGGCGAGCGGTTGACGAGTCTGTTCGTTCGTCGGGTACAGTTTGTTTCGATTAAGAATATAAAATGGATATAGAAGAAGCTGTAATTTTATGGTTACATTACAGAAAAAAATATAAAAAATGCTCATTTTGGGTCCATCCCTTTAGAAGAAATAGGGTTTCAACAAGTTTAGGAACAACACCAAATTGAGGGACAATGAGCCAACATTCTTAAATTATTTCAGAATGTCGATAAAATCATTTTTTATTGTTGTCGGAGTCCGAAGTTATATTCGAAATTGCAGGCTTTTTTTTTCTTACTTCATCAATTAATTTAGGGATGTCGATATTTTCACATTCCATCATTCTAAATTAAATACAAAAACATATTTCTGAACGAAGACACTAACCGAACATGCATACAGAGTCGGAAACAAAGAAAACAATTAACAAGAATAAAAGGTAACTCGAATTAGAAACGCGCGGTCAAGTCGACGATATCCTTCTATTATTGGTATTTAAAAAGGCTCTATGCTTATTCCTTAATCAAGTGAGATCGAGTTATTAAAAGCCACATCATATATTGCCGTTATTCAGTTTTATCATCGTGAGAAAATTTTGATATTTTTATCATCACCTTATTATTTATTGTGTGTATTCTATGTATAAAAATATGCCATTAAATAAGTATCTTCTGATTATAAATTTATTTTAAATAATGACAAATTGACAGCGTTATATACTTGTAAACAAAAAAATAGCATTACGTTTACGTCTTTATCATGTCAAACGTTTACTTAAACAAGGACTAATTTATTAATTCTATTCTCCTTGAAGGATTAGATAAGGTTTATGCAATTGTAATTATCACCTGTATCACAGCTTCGAGGGCGGTAAGCCGTTTTGCGGGCTGATCTCTCAATAAGAGCACTAAGTTATTGTAACCATTCTGATGGTTAGATACATTATCGTCGTCCTTTAAATACTCCTGTAAAATAATCGAAAATATGATTAAAATTAAGGATATTAAGAATGCAAAAGGTTAAATATAACGCTTACGATTTTAAAAATGTGAAAAATTAAAAAAAAAAATAAACTTAGCATCCGCATCTAAAACGCTTTGATTAAATATCGCACTTAACGATAAATAGCCAATATTTTTATTTAATTAATAGGTAAAAAATACTAAAAATCAAAAATGAGTGTGTACAGAATTTTATTTTTATCATTATTGTATAAGTAAAAATTAATTTAACTATAAAATCTGTTTAAGATAAAGGTAATACGTACAAAGATCTATGAAAAAGAGGTACAAATTATAATAGCCAATTAGTGCCCGCCGTTATTGATTTATTAGGCAAATATTTATAATAAAAATCACATCCAAAGACATTTGCTACAGCAGTTTTTCTAGATTTCAGTGCTGCTTCTGATAAAATTTGGCACCTTGGCTTAATTCGCAAAATTAAAACATATTTTTCACCGGGTTTTTGCAGACTACTCATTTCATACTTAACTGGTCGACGGTTCTATATACATCTTGGATCAGCTACTTCGCACTACATTAGCATTCGTGCTGGTGTTCCACAAGGCTCTGTACTTGGCCCTATCCTCTTCCTACTTTATACTACGGATATAACACCTGAAACAACAATAAGTCTTTTTGCCGACGACACTGCAATAATTCCACATAGTCGCAGTTATGATACCAGCTGCATAGATAATATTATTTCAACTTGGGCTCACACCAGAAAATTAAACTAAATGACAGCAAGTCAGTACGAGTAGATTTTTCTCTCCGACACCATGGATACATTCCAACTTATTTACATGGTAAACCGGTTCCAATTTCTAACTCTGCTCGCTACTTAGGTCTGCATGTTAACTGAAGTTCTATTGGCATGAGCATATTAGAAGAAAACGCAAAACATTGGATCTTCTGCTTTCCAACTTTCGATAGCTCCTTCAGCCGCATTCTGAACTCAGTCTCAAAAGCAAGAGGATCGTCTATATTATAATTTTGCGAGCAGCAAGGAGCTATGGCGCAGAAGTCTGGGAAGAGGCCAAATCCAATCTCGAAATTCATGAAAAATTTCGAAACAAGTTTATGCGTATGATTTCAAGAGCACATTGGTTTGTCTCGAACTTTCAACTTCGCACCGATTTCAAAATCGATCCAGTTCCTGTTATCATTCGCCAGAAGGGAAACAGCTACATTAATCGCCTTCACCTCCATCCGAACGTCGAAGCAGTTTAATTATTAGGATTCTAATGACACCCGTCGGCTGAAAATAAAACATCAGCTGGATCTTATTAATATTCAAATTTATTATTTTTTTTTTTTTTTTATAAAATAATTTAACTACCAGTGAAATCCTCCTATAATTAGTTGCGGTAAATATAATTAGTTTTACAGTCCCAATAAAATATCGATTAAAATATAAATAAATAAAAAAAAAGCCAACAAAAAATTAAAACATCTTGTTATAGGGTTATCGTTAAATTGTTGTTCTACTTTACACATCGATAACATTACATATTTTATTACATCTCCGATGTTACATTGCTTTATAGATTACATAAATATATTGGGAGTAACTCATGCAGTATGATGCAAAATATAAAATTCATCAGCGGGTTTTAAAGTCTATTCTTACCCTGCATCTGTCAAAATCAGATTGCCAAAAAAAAAAAAAATATAATGAGGTTTTCCAGGGGGAAATATAAAATAGGAACAGAATTAGGATACACATCGTTTCGATGGCGCTGTTGGTAGTAAGTCAACATTGGTGCTTCAAGCTTTTTTAGAGTTGCCGTCCATACCTGCCAATAGATATAAAATGGAAAATAAATGTAGAACAGTCAGTACCCAGTAGTTTGGTTATCTGGTCAATTTCTAAACATCAGTATCTATAACTGGACACCTTTATTGAGTCACGATAATAAATATAAGAATTAAATTAGCTAAGTTAGCATGTGAAGGTAAACAAAGTACGAAAAAAAAGGACTGTATCAACGTGTATGTATAACTTTTTTTTTCTTTTAATTTATTAAATTGCTAATTTACACCTAGCTAATGCTATTTAGTAAGTTTTATGATTATTTATGCATAATGTGACATGAGAAGCATCCTATCCAGTGATGGGTGCTTAAGGTATCTATAAATGCATTGTAAAAAGTTTTATTTGATTAGAGTAGCATTGTACTGTGAGGAAACAAGGAATTGAAATAAACGAAATCTTCAGAAACTAAAATCTGTTGCAATATCATTATTCAAAATTCAACTCCCTCAAACGAATTTATGTCTTTGAATCTACGTAAAACAGAAATGTCATTATCCTTAAGCGTTGCTCTTTATAGAATAATCATGTGACTGGGGCAGTTGATTAAATACTTCGTTCAATAAAGAGTATGAAAAAATTAACGTCTAATTAACTTCGTTTCAGACTGTACCAAAGAATTGAAAAATGTTTAAAGAATTTTATGAAATAACTATTGAATAATTTATATATTTGATTAATGGCGAAGATAACTTTAAGTAAATATCCAAGCAAGAATTTTTACCTTTATAGCTGCATCAAAAACGTAAATTTCGTTTGAAAACTATTTCAAAATGCGCATTATTCTCTCAGCAAATTATGAAGTAATAATTGAAAAAAAATATTTTAAAGTTGTCCAGATTCAAAATTTCCTATGTATCAGGCGGAAATTATATCGTGTTGCAAATTCTATAAAAACGTAAATAAATATATGTGAAAAAACAACAACAACAAAATCAATGGGTACAGCAAGAATAATAAGCCGCATGACTATTATTTTTTGTGGCCAGTTATTGATCAGTATTCACATTTATGTTACCGTTATACAACCATGCGTATCATTCATGCGTGACTAAAAATTAAGATTTAAAAATAAAAATTATTTTAAAAAATGATTGATAGTAAAAACATAAACATACCAAAACGTCATGAAATTTATAACTCGAAACATTATCTGTTCCGATATTTAACAACATCACAGAACTCAGTATTTTGCAAACTTTGAATTGTAATGGTATAACAGAGGCACACGTACCATCAAATAATCCTTGAATATCCATCAACATAATTCCAAACTAGACAGATGTCACAGTGTTTATAGGAAAAAATATATTTTATATTTTCATAAAATATAAATAAATAATATTGTGAATAACAATTAGAATTACTTGGCCATTTATCGACTCACGAACGAATATTTCTGGATAAACGTATACTGTATTTAAAGCAGCTCGTTTTCTGACAGTAACTTTAAATGAATCTGATACAAGACCTTCTAATTTCTCGCAATTATTCTAAAATAAAGTTCGCATAATATTAATTTTAAGTTACTATAAACATTTTTACAACATAATAAACGAACAAATAGTTTATTTTATTTATTTATTTAAAAAAAAAACAACACTTTTGTTAGTTTATAAGCTAAATAATTATCTCTATTTACAAATGTGGTCATTTAATAGATAACTTAACCACCACATAAATGAATAAATAACTTAACTATTAGTGTAAACGAGTGTCCTACTGGTTACAAATATACACAAAACGATATTTACATATTTACAAGGGGTGATGAATAATTCGCCTAATTTCACATCCGGTATCAAGCAGTTGTCTGGCTTTCACCCTAACATGACCGTGGAGTCGCTGCTTATATTTTATGAACTCGTTATTAATAAACAACATACGGAGATGGGAATTAATATCGTTGTTTTCCGACGACGTTCTATAACATCCTGAAAGTGTGATAATACGGCCAAATCGACTTGATAATTTCGTTATGTAACATAAGTTTGTCTGAAACATCCATTTCTGATTATCTGTACATGAACTAACATAATTTGTACTTAACCTGCTGCATTTTTCATTTTAACACGAACTTCCTAGTTTAATCGCAAGTACAAATGCATTCTCACATACTTGGCAGAATTAACATGTGAGATAATTTGATTCAACTTATTGACATGACGTAATGCGAACAAGACATGGATAGATTTCTGCTCGTTCAGCTTATTCCTCCAATCTCGAGCCTATGTTCTAATTTGATTAGGTTTACATTGTTCCGTTCCCTCCGTGGAGTAATCTTGACATAATGAAGAAGCTAATTGCTTTAGTGCTTAATACTGGCGATAATTTGGGCCACCCAAGCCAGACAGCGTAAGTAGCGTAGTCAGCCAAGAGTGCCTCATAAATTCAACAACGTCTGATCCTAAGGGCGACTCATAATCATCATTTCTTCTCCATGTAAGGAGTGGTGGAAAATTATAAACCATGCGGAAGGCAAGGAAAAACCATCGACATTATTAATTCTTCAGTTTAAAGTAGCAACAATCTACATCTTGATACTATGCTTGGCAGTGAGAGTTAAAGGACTCTCTCTGTCGTCAAGAAGAGAAACCTTTGTATGAAAGGCAGTAAAAATTATTAGAAAATATAAGATCTAAAGATAACGTCATTATAATGGGCGATTAGAACATAATCGTTGTGGAGATTCAGGAAATAGGAGTCAATGGTAAGTACAGACTAGGAAAGAGGAATAGTCGTGGTGTACGCTTGATTCAATTTTGCAGATAAAATCAATTTGTTACTACGGACACATGATATAATATGTCAAAGAGAAGACGCTAGATGTGGAAATGTCCAGGCGATAAACACAGATACCAAATCAATTATCTCAGTAAGACAAAGATATAGAAATCAAGTTAAGAAATCCATAACATATCCAAGAACAGATGCAGATTCAGATCAAAATTGGCCCATAATGAATTCAAATATAAATTGAAGAAAATTGCTATCAAAAAGGGGATAAGAACAAGAAAGAATATCGATAAAGTTAAAAATTATACAATAAAACTAAAATATCATATAAAAACAGATAAAAAACTGCTATAAATACAGATTAATGATATTGAAACAAATTATGTAGAAAAAATGTGGACAAACATTAAGTCACCTATTAGAGTATCAGCTGCAGAAATAATTAGTAGATATATACGAGTTGAATGTAAAATATGGTAACTAATAAATGAAAAACGAAAATACAAAAATGATGCAAGTGAATTGGGTAAACTAAAATATAAGTCTCTGAAAAACCAGATTATAAGACAATGAAAAAAAACTAAAATGGAATAGTGGGACTTACAGTATCAACAACTGGAGGAATTAGGGAAAAAAAAGGAAAATCAGACTTGATATATTAAAGGGTAAAAGAAATGACAAAAAAGTACACAGGCATTAAGGCATCAATAAAAGATAAACACGGAAATGTAGAGCCAAAAGATAGCATATGTACGTTGAAAAACTAATCACCACTGAAATCGATTTCAAAAAGTATATGCAACCAACTGCATGACAGTATAATGAGACATGAATTTGATGTAGCTCTCAACATTCTAAGACATAATAAAGCACTTAGTTCTGGCAATATACAGGCAGAATTACTAAAAAAATAGCGGAAAAAGATACAAGATGAATTTTACAAATAGTTTCAGAAATATATCATAATTGTAAATGGCCTGAACATCACTGCACGACAGTAATAGTACCGATTCCTGAAAAATCGATCACAAATTGATGTTAAGATTTACAACAATAAGCTTAATGTCACATACTTAAAAAATAATGTTACAAATAATTAAAAACCGACTAAAAGGATATATATAGAATCATATGTAATAAGTTCCAATTTGGATTTCGTAAGCACAAGACTATAATAATTATGTTGTGTTATATTGGAGAACGAATGATTGGTGTAAATCGAGATGTTTATAATGTGCTTCATTGATCATTGTAAAGCATTCGATAAAGTACGCGAGAATGAACTCTTTCCATTACTAAAGCAAATTGATGTCCGCTATGTATACAGAGACTTATGCATAACTTACATGAACACCAAACAGCGATACTTAGGATTGATGGAGATTTATTAGATCCAGAATGTATAAATAGAAGAGTAAGACAAGGATGTTTACTTTCGCCATAAGTATTAAATATTTATCTGGCATTAATAGTCAATAAAGTACTAGAAAATATTAAATACGGAGTAGATACAGGAGAAGAAAGACTAAAAACAATATAATTTGCAGATGACCAAGCAGTAATTTCAAGATCTCCTAAAATACTACATATAATGATATAGCGCTTAAATAACGTAGGAAGGACGCTAGAGAATGCGAGTAAAACAAAAACAATGATGATTAGCAAGATCTTTTCATTTGGAAATCGATGGAAAAAAGTTAAATAAGTATAACAGTTCAGGTATCTCGGTTAAATAATATCGCAGGATTTATACTGTGATAGTGAAATTAACTCCCGAATTAAACTAGCGAAATACGTTTTTCAATGAAAGCAAATTATACTAAGGCAAAAATCTTTGTCGTTAAATCTGAAGAAACGAATACTAAATCCTTCTATGGTGCACAAATATGGATCTTAAGTAAAATAAATATAGATAAGCTACAGGCGTTAGAAATGTAGGCCTGGTGGAGAATGGAGCGGACGAGTTGGACAGAGAAGAAAACCAACGAACAATTGAAGAAAAAAAATCGCTTATGAACAGAATAAAGAAAACGCGGGTAAACTGAATGGGGCATGTACTTCGGCATGGTGGTCTACTTACTCGTAGAAGGATGAGAAGTACATTCGTAGGGAGTGGAAAATTATGCGGAACTGAACCGAGCTGCTGAATACGGGGATCGCTGGAAAAGGATTATCATGAAGAACAACCAGATGATTATGACGACATTGTAGCTTTTTGTACTGCTAATATTGCGCTATCATCTCTAAATGTAGCTGTTGCTGTATAATCAATAAGTAAGTCTCTTGTATACAGCTGGTATAGAAGAGATCCGAGTATGTTTTCATGTGGTAACCCAGCTTGTATCGAGGAGAGTGATGACTTTTGTACTACTCAGAATTGTCGGTTGGACAAGTATAAATAAGTTGCTCAGTTTTTGGATTAGTTTTTTGTACCACACTTTGTCAAAGGCTTGAGCGATATCCAAGAATATCGCAGGGCTGAATTTCTTATCATTTGGCACACAATTAATAATCGTCACAAGTCTACGCACTTGGTAATCGTTAAATGTTCCTGCCACAACATAACTTTATGGAGTGTAAGTTTATCTTCAAACAGTGACAATAGACGTTACGTTTTAACAATGGTTTCTCAGGGAGTTTAGAAACTGCTGATAATATCGAGGTGGATCTATATCAGCTGATTTACTTGCCTTTTTTTAAACTGATTTCTTGAGTATTATGATTTGTGCAGCTTTAAAACAAGTGGACAAACACTCAAACTGCAAACACAATAGTAGATGAAATGTCATCTTTGCCCGAAGAATTCCTGGATTAATGTTGTCGTTGATCGATTACTGATAATTTGGTTTTGGGTTGATGTTTGTCCATATGTTGTGAGATTCAAGTACCTATGGTAGGTGAAGTGCAAATAATAAAGCTTTTTGCATGTCGCGTCTAGCATAGTTGCCAGTTTAATTCCGAATGTGGGTCTACTCTTTAATCCACCTCCTTGCGGAATCTATTCACACTTGTGTTTTCATTTCCTTGAAGTAGCACAAGTGTAAGATCTAATGATAGATCAATGATTCACTATGATCCCATTAACAATATAAAAGTCTAAAAGTATTGTGTGGAATATTAACTGCAGCTGTGTTTACTGGTTAACTATTTACCCATAATAGAATATATGAAACAGGATAAAAGTGTTGTATTTATATATATATATATATATATATATATATATATATATATATATATATATATATATATATATATATATATATATTATAATAATATAATATATATATAAGATATTAAAATCAGTAATTTGTAAATTATACAGCACTGTTTATTATTCTTAAATTTATTCACTTTTCCATGTAACGTTGAGCACTAAGAAATGAAAATAATCTCGACTGATATAGTTTTAGTACATTACCATACATAAATATTCGATTAAAACCATTGGCTCATTAGCAATAGACCTAAAGAAGTGTTAAGTTTTATATAAATAGAACAATATTTTATTTCTTAAATAGTTTGATGTTGCAAATGATAAATGTAATGAGAACCAGAAAACTACTTATGGTTTATGTTTAATAATGTGAGTATTCATTCACAAAGTATACTAATGTTTATAAAAAGGAAATTACTGTATAGAAAATGAACATTTTAAAAGTTGAATAGGAGAACATAAATTCAAAAACACTCATATATTTATAAATCTAAAATGATTTGAGATGTTTTAGTAATATAGGATTCAACTATAAGCACTTTATCATGAATTGTTAAATTTATTGGTCTCGCTAATAGGGATATTTCAGATGAACAATGAAATATTAAAAATGAGATTAGTTTTATTTTTATTACCTTATTTTAATTTGTTTTATTTCTTTTAGACGAAACGTGATTTATGATCATTAATAATATGTTTTGAAACCAATTATAGCCGTTGGAAACCACGTTTTTATACCGTTTTTACAAATATTTTCCTTTTTCTAATTTGCTTTCGTTTAATTATTTATTTTTTAAATCTTTTTATTTGCTTATTTTTAGCTACATTTTAATATTTGCCCTTCATTACAACTAAATCTGTATATTATTATTATTATTTTTTAATTGAAATGTTAACATTTTCATAAAGCTATACGGTCTATGCGAGTGATTAGATACAAGCTGATTAGTATTATTATACAAAATATTTTATAATTAAAATCGTTAACTATAAAGTAATTTCCGAATCACCTAAAAACATAATCTCAAAATTTTATTTTTAAAAACCATTAAATAATATATATAGGAAGGCTATTACATTCACAACATATCCATGACATATATTTCAAAACACCACTACCTATTTTTACAATCACTATTCTTTAATTAATCTATAAAAGTTAATTTAGATAAGTTGTATTAACACAATTATTCACGAAACCTTGTCATCAATATATATGTCACCTATTAATTAATTATTACGTAAACAAAATTTGTACTCATAGGACACATTAAATGAAACTAAAAACTCATTCATATTTATGACAATGTATATAGTGGGTAAATTATGTTATTTTAAACTTCACTAGAGAAACTTACTTTTAAATAATTAATTAATAGATTCATTAGAAATGATTTGCCACCAAACGCGTTACCATATATAGATATTACGTGTATAGGAAGAGATCCGTTATCGTTACTCGAAAGTAAATGTTCAAGCTGTCTGCGATATTTAGCTAACAACTGTGGTTCCTTATCTGTAGTGACACCAAGTATTTCGATAGCTCTTATAGCTACCTCTAATTCACCTCCTAAAATAATATAGTATTAATATAAACAAAAATAAAATCTATTTCACGGCAAAAGTATACGCACATATGAATATATTTTCTTTAATGTGAAGTGTTTATTTATTATAATTACGCGCCTAATTTCAGTTGAAAGTAGAATACACATGAAATTGTATTTAATTTGATTGAGTGTTTAATACTATTACGATAAGGGACCAATTAGTCCCAAATACTTTATTTTTACCCTTCATAAATTATCGATTCTGTTAAAAAATTAATTTATAAATAAGTTTAGCAACTTTGTAACTAGCTGAATAACACTGATAAAAAAACAGTGAAAGTACTTTTAAAATAAAAGTAGATAATTAACTAGGAATTAAGTAGAAAAATGAGTAAGAGCAAGAAACGCACACGTACATTGAACACTTTTAGAAGAAACTACCTTTGAAAATATTTTCAATTTCGATTTTCGAAAAAAAATTTAAAGTGGTTAAAAAATTGGTTTATTTATAAATTTTTCAGTATGTTGTTTTAGATTCGTAATAAAAACACGTCCTGTTGTTTTTTCACGAATTCAAATCAACACTAAGTACAGATTATGTTCTACTATGAAAAAATATATAAATAAACCTTAAACCGCTTTCAGTTATGTTTCAAAATGTAAATTGACGGTTATGTGAGAAATGTTTAATTAAATTATTTTTAACATTGTAACCAAAAAAATTTAAAAATTGTTTAAACCCATAAACAAGTTATCTAGTGGAGAAATAGGATTTTAGAAAGTGAGCTGTTTTTACATAATTAATTTTTTAGATATGAGAATAAACTAATAATAGTAAAAAAACATCGTTTAGAATTAATACGGAATAGACTCATGAAAATAAATTGAAGAACTTAATATTTAATATTATATACTTCCTAAAATTTAGCCTGCTATCACGTTTACAAAATTTTTAGTGAAATTTTATTTTCATCGAATAAAAATTGAAATTTTCATAAGGTGATCAGATTATCAAAATAAAACAAGATTAAATAAGTCATTAGAGAAGAAGAATTAAAATTAATATTAACTTGTCAAGCAATATCAATTGAAAAATACATTACATATATTACATTTACGAATGTACATATTTTTTTATATTTAAAATATTTAAACCTCAATTGCAAATGTAATAACCGCCTAACATGAGAAAATATAATTAATGCAATGTTTTTTTTGTTAATTTTACTTAAAATTTAATCTAAACAATGATTGAATATTATATGTACAAATTTAATTATATACACAATAAAATACCCATAAATTCGGTTCATATTTAAAAGCATTAAATAAAATCTATTATTTTAGTAGATAATTACTTTCAACTAAATTCTCCATGATCAAAAATTTTACATCAATATAATAAAATTAAACATACGAAAACTATAAAACAAAAAAAATGTGTTTAAAATTCTTTTCACTTTGACACCAAACACAAATAACGTGCAATAACATCAGCAGGACAAATTTCTCAACGGCTCAATTATAGAACCGGTTTCATTTAAATATAATTGCAACGTTGTAGTTTTAGCTGTATCCTAGTTTTTAAATTTTGATTACGTAAGATGTACATTGTGCACTCAAGTAGCGAGATCAGTACGATTACTAATTATTATGAAAATATACTTGTTAACTCTCCTAAACAAATACAATTAATTGTAAAAATATTTTTCTAAAGGTTACTATTGCCGTGTTGCCATGTCTACGGATGTAAAATTTATTGGACGGTGATCCGGAAACAGATGTGTTGTGGACAAAAGGGAACTACTACGTGATCTTGTGATGTTTGTACGATTCTTATTATTTAGCGTTACAACGACCTTGATCACGTTCTGAATTTTTAAATTTTATTCTTTAGTATCCTTCATAAATTTTTCTCGAACATTTATGTGTATTCTAATTTCTATTCATAGTGAAGTAAATACAAAATATTTTCTAAGAGAACTCACGAGTTTAAATACTTAATAACGTTTCGAAACATAAAGGTTTCATCTGCGACATTCATTGATTTCATAAAAGCTTTAATGGCGGTTTCGGTATCCTAAATTGGATGATTACTTTCATTCGGTAAATAAAATGAAAAATGCGTTTGAGTAAAATTCGTCGCATACGGCTTTAGAAATTATTCAGATATGGCTTGAAGCAAATAAAGATCATTCGATAGAGCGAATAAACGTATCTCAAATCGTCGTTCAAACAGCTTAATCAATCCATCCACACAGCACTTAACCAGAGTACAGTTTCCAATTTTGAAGATCTTCAATTTTCCATAATGAGCTTAAATTAGGATACGATGGTAGTCTTCTTAGTCAAAATCAATGTGACTAACGAAACATGCAACTAATTTCGTTGCATTAAGTTTGCCTTGTCGTGGTTAGCTTATCAACTCACTTGATCTGCTTACCAAAAAACTCGAGTGAATATTTTAATTGATTTCGCCAGCGTAGCACTATAAGTGATTATTTGTAAGATAAGAAAGTCAAAGCTGAAACTAATAACTTCTTCCTTTCCACTAAAAAGCAGGCTTGTTACTCAATCTTTGACATATATTTGGAAAAAAGTGAAAATATTTAACGATATACATAGCACAAATCACTTCTCTATATTAATGAAATGTACTTTTCTCATAATTCTGGCCTTACTTTTGCTACCAACTCTAATTTTCCGTTTTACTTTCATTTAGTTTTAACTATCCTTTTCTTATAACAATTCTTCCCTATCAGGTTGTGATCGAACATTATGCTCCCTATTAAATACGTTCTATACTTCTGATTGCAACGTCCTTTGGCTTCAATCATTGTCTAAACACTCCAGTCTATTCATATGATTGGACAGAATTTTTAGTCATTCCAGTTAAAAAACTTAACCACCAAGTGAGTATACTAACTATTGCCTTATTTTCTTCGCGTCCTTAACTCTGTAAATGCTTTGAAAAAATAAAATTAACTGGGGACTTGAAAAGCAAAATGATGTACTCAGTTTACATAACAGTTAAAAATACTGTGTTCCGAAATTTTGTTAAAAATTTATTGATAAAAAATACCTTGTGCTATGTTCCCTGGATATTAAGAAAGCCTTCGATTCTGTTCCAATCTCGATATTAAATAACGCTCTTAATTCTTTGGGAATTCCCGTTTCCTTTTCTACTGCAATATGTAATCTATTTACTACCCGTTCCCCTTATTTTTAAACATCTAAAAATAGATCCCCTTCTTTCAATCTTTTCTTCAAATTTATCATAATTGGAGATTCGCCTCTTCACACATTCTCGCGTTATGTATATCATTCCATAATCACTTCAGATTCCACGATGTTATTCTTTTTTCTTTCCTCTCCACATACTACAATAATATTATCTACATAAATATAAGTCTGAACAAATTTTAATTCATTAAGCAGTGTGCCCTTTGCTCAATTACCAATGCCTTATTTAGTTCCATCATTAATGATAAATGGCTTAATTTTTTAGACATCTTCACTGATGGGTCAAAATATCTTTTTTTCATTATCTCATATTTAAATAAATTTTTATGTTTCTCTTCAATGTTTACTGCTGAAATGATGTCTATTTTTCAGTCGCTTAAATATGTGTTATACCACCGTCCTTTCCGAAATATCTTTCAACGTTTCGGACTCTAAACGTTGTCTTACAACTCTGAAATGTTCATCGTTTAATACTCGTTCTGCTCCAATTATACTTAGAATACGTAATCTTTCAGTTAAGTTACATAATGTAGGTGTATCAGTTGAGTTTGCATTAATTTCTGGACTCTCAGGCACTACGGGCAACTCTCTTGCCGACTCGACTGCCAGTTCCTTTGATTCTTTAACCCCGTTTGTTTCACATTCTCATTGTATTGAACTATTTACTATTATCAAAACTAACCGTAAAGAATATTGGAAAGCATTGTGGTCAGTTTCCTACGGTACCTACAAGTGTAAATCTATCCAGTCGATATATATATATATATATCTTGGTTTTATAAATAATGCTAGATATATGATAAAAGTTATTGTAACAATATGCGGATTACGTTTTGTTACGTTTTGGTAGTAATCGGCTTCTACACTCGTTATTTAAAATTCATTCTATTTTGCTCTTATCCATCCAATATCGACATGGTAGCTGATGCCGATCGTGATTTCTATTCTATTAATATATCACACTTAATTTCTCTTAATAATATCCAAATTCTGTTTCTATCGTATTATTTTACCGTTTTGATTATAGCTATTTAATATTTCCCCTTGTCAATAAAATTTTCTCCTACTTTTACACTAATATTATTTTTTGCTTATATTTCAAAATGCTTATATATATATATATATATATATATATATATATATATATATGTATTTCTATGCACTAAATAGCATAAGATAGCGTATTTAATATATGTTCGATGGGTAAACGACCGTGAAAGCTCAATAAAAGTTTAAAAAAAAACAAAAAAAAAAACACATTGAATAGACGGCTTTCCAGATTTCTAATAAAGTCATAGTATCCAAATTCTGGTGTAAATTACACGATGTTAGGAAAATCAATTTTCTTGTCGATTTCTATATTAAAATTTATTTTGTATGTTATTTTTTTTTTTATTTTTTCGTTATATCGTCAGATGATCGCTGACGGTAATACTACTCAATTATGTTAAATGAACAGTGGCAAACACAAATTTGTTCCCATAATAAAGGTATCCACTTCCAAACTGTCATTTATTATTCGAAAGTACTTCTATCATACGTGATATTTAGATACTCATTATAATTACAAATTATAAAGTAAAAAACAGATCTATGCGTTTATTATAACGATATATTACGACATTAATTACAAAAACGTTAACCGCGAAACGTAATTTAGTCATATCGCCTACATGACAACTCCCCGTATAATAATAATAATAATGTATATTACATGTTAATGAGACACACCGATAACGTAATAAAACTGAGTGAAAATATTATCATCCGTTAAAAACGCTTAAGCGCAATTTTGTCTCGCTGATATATAAATCGATTATTATAAGTGTAAAGAACAAGTAATAGACGGCAAAATTAATAAAAATTCGATGGAAACGAATAAAAATGTAAGAAAAATAAACAAAAAAAAAAAAAAAGCCAAAAATATTACCGTCAATTAATAATAAATTATCTGACTTCACGAACATTATTACATTAGCACTCTAAAACGGATCACGATCGATTCGAATAGATCGAAAGGTTATCTATAGCGTTTTTTTTATGTTTTCGATAGTTTTTACACTTCCCGATATAATTTCCCACAAATCATTATTTATCGAGTTTTTTTCCTCAGACGTTGAACTTTGATGCGAAGAAGCGCTTGCATTCACGATGCTACCAGCATTAGTAGCAGCTTTGCTATCGGTTGTGACGCTATCAGTAGCAGCCTTGTTACCCAACTTGATCACACCGCTTTGCAAATCGTATTCGTCTTTTATGTGTTGCAGTTCCTACGATAAGAATATGAAAAATAAATTCGAATTATGCGAGATAAATTTGCGGAAACAATAGAATTTATCCATTTTTCAAGTCGTATATAGAGTGACCCAGAGAAGATGGACGGGTTTGTTTTTTTTTTTAAACTCGAAAACTACTCGACCAGAATTGTTGAATGGAATTTTATTTAAAAATACGAAAACGAGAGATTAGCTTACAATCATTTGTGGAACACAATATCGTTCAGATGACCGTCGTTTGCAAGAATCATTCAATTTTTTTAAAACGATTTTCGAACACTGTTTCGAACATAGGTAGCCGAATTTTCGACATTTCTTCAGAAATCCTAGTTTTCAGGTCTTCCAGATCTCGCGGACGTGTTTTGTAAACGCGACTCTTAAGGAAAAAAAAAAACGCGTAACATTGAATTTTTTCGAAACTCTCTTTGCACTGTTTCGTGATCGATTCACGCTGAAAATAACGATAAGTGAAACTAAACAAAAAAGGAATCTCTCGTGTGTACACTAAACGTGGAGTACGCGGTTTGTGTTGTAGCAGTGTTACCAACTGCGCTATTCAAAAAATAAAACCGCCCGTCTTCTCCGAGTCACCATATATATATATATATATATATATATATATATATATATATATATATATATATATATATATATATATATATATATATATATAATGCTTTCGATTTATAAAATATTTTATTTCGTTGTTTCGCTAAAATACTTTTCGTCCGCTGCTTTTTACGCGGACGATCTGGCGCGGTTTTATACATAATAAAGAACAGATATCGTCTAGAATAAGTTATAAAAAGCGGCAAACATTATTTACCAGTACTATAAACGACGAAGACTAAAACTAGATACGGAGAAATCACACGTTTTACCGTTTACTAATAGATATTCTGCCTCGATACCAGATAATTAATAGTAAATGCATTTGTCGGAAGGAACGAGTTGACTATCTTGGAGTTACTTTGGACTATCGTCTTTCATATAAATCTATTGACAAGGCCGAAAAAGAAAACCTACTCGAATACTTTTATAATTTTTCAATTTGGAAATCAGAAATTACTATGCACCGTCATTATATAAGATCCAGGATATTGTACGCTTGTTCGGTCTGGTGTTCAGCGTGTGACGGTACTTACATTTTTTTTTTTTTTTTTTAAATGGGAGTGCCTTTACAGCGTACCCAACGTGATACTGTGGGGACTATCTACATCTTAAGCATGCTGACTTCTCTAGAAACGTCGCTATATGGGGAATAATTGTAGATTATTCAGATGTAGAAGAGATGAATTATACGGAGGTGTAATACTCGAAGAACGTAGCAAGATAAGGTAAAGCTCCGAACGTAACGGCGCTACAGCAGAGCGTTCAAAAAACACATGATCGGGGTTGCAGACTGCCTGTTAACTTCGATTAATGTAAAACCGAAGTCACAGAATACCTCGCGTTAAGCGTTTAGACTGAAATATAGCAGCCGGTTCTTTCGGCGCAAAATATTCCCGATATTTATAATCGTATTTAATTTATGTTCGTATTTATAAATTATCGAAGAAATTTTACGATAAATGTATCGCGACAATAATTTAATTCGCGTAATTTACGACACGATCGATCTCAGTACCGGTTACACTAAATATAAGCATAATCGTATTAAACGCAAATTTTTCTATCAAATACGTGTTAAACTAGATGTTTTAATATATACTATACGATTTTTATGCACTTTTAAATTAAATTTTAAATTTCAATATATGAATTTATTTATTTTTTTTTATTTAAAAAAAATATTTCTTATTGTTAACATTTCTTTTCTACGTTTCTGTAAAGTCGTTTGTTTCGTACTTAGCCATTATACTCGGCATATGTACACATATACAAAAAAAAAAGTTTTCGAGATTTATAATATGGAAATAATATTCTCTTTATTTTTTTTTTTTTAAACTAATTTTAATAATTTTATTTGCTTTGAAATAATTCATTCGTTGTAATTAATTACAATTTTACACAAAGTTGATAGAATCGTTTTCTTATTAGATAATTTTTTCTCCTAAAAATTACTCATAAAAATTTAAAATTAATATCTTCACAAATAGAATCATTCAGATTTTAATAAAACGATTAAAAGGATAGTAGAGCGATTTCACTACGTTACAGAACTTATATTAAAAAATAACAAAAAAATAAATAAAAAAAATAAAAATAAAAACGTTATGTATGCTGGGAGGCAGAATATTTTAGTCGATTGTCAATAGAAAATCAAAGCACTACATTATTTCTGAAATCAGTTTTTTTTTTTTTTTTTTTGTAATTTACATTTATTATACAGCAATACGCAAAACAAATACGTATTTGAAATGGAAGGTTAACAAAAAAAAGACGAAGAACACAGCGTCATGTCGATAGGATTATCTCGAAACGCGAAATTAATACTTACTTTTATCAAATCGTCTATACGCGATTCGTCGATATTTCTCATAACACATACAGCGTCGTCTTTAATCGAATCGAAGAACGCGACAATGTTTCGCGAATAATTATCGCTTCGTAATCGCCGTGAAAACTTTTGTTCGCAATCTTTTTTCAATAATTCAACCGCTTTGTCAGCGACTTTCTGCATCAAGCTCTGAAATAAATTTTAAAAACTCTTAAAATTTGTATAATATCGAAGAATTATAAAAATTTATTACCGCTCGCGATTTGCATCATTAGCTCGATAAAGAAATAAAACGCCTATCAGAAACGAACATTTATTGGCCGATTCGTAGCCGAATATTTTCCCGATCTTCGCCGAACCTAGAGAAGTCGGACGTTTTTTTAAATTTAAAGAGAGGAAAACGTGATCATTTGTGGAACACAATATCGTTCAGATGACCGCCATCTGCAACATACAAAATTTGAGACTTTTTCGAGCATAGGTCGTTGAATTTTTGAAATTTCTTCAGAAATCCGAGTTTTCAGGTCTTATCGTGGACATGTTTTTTTTAACGCAACTTTTAAGGTATCCCCGCAAAAAAACCGCGTAACTTTGGTTTTGATAGAGGCATGCGAAACTAATAAATATTCTACTAATTATGATTCAGATCGAAATGATACAAGGATAATTAAAAATCGTTACTGGAAACAATCAGCGACTATTAAAATCAAGAATAAGTACTGCGAAAGAAGGAGTAAGGCAAGAGTGCCCATTGTCGCCATGTTTGTTCAACGCGTATGTTGAAGAAATAATAAAGATTACAGAAAATCGACGGTAAAATAAATTGAAAAGTAGTTAACCGCGTAAGCTATGCAAATGACAAGGTGTTAATTACAGAAACAGAGGGACAAATGCAGATTATAACGAGCAATGAAGGAAATCTGGACAAATCTCATCTCCAACAAAAAGGAGTTAAAGCGATGCAACATAAGCTGACTATAGTAGAAAATATCACGAAAAGAGAATTGAAGTATATAGGTCACAAGCTTCGGGGCCGTTTATATTGGCAGTACAAGGAAAAATACTTTGAAAATCAACAAGAGGAAGGAAAAGATTATAATATGTAACGTTAATAAGTTCCCCAGAGCCAGGGAAGTGGTAAGCAGGGCCAGACTTAGGAAAATTTGATGCGCAATCTCCTTCGATGGAAATGCAACTTGATGATGATGTTCTTTGTATGTATTCCGGATGTGTGCCATTTCTGTACTGTACGCGTTCATGATTTACAAACATGTAGGTAGGTATTGTGTTATGTGTAGGTGGGGGTTTGCAAGTATATATATATGTGAACGTGTCTTATGAATTTGGGTAAAGAGTGAATAACAGAATCTATTTTGCCATTCGTGCATAGCCGATTTATTTTATATATCGAATTTTCTTTCAATCAAACAAAAACTTGAAATAAATTTGAATTATCATTATTATTATTTTTTGTTTTGTTACGATATTATCAAATTTGAAACAAAACAAAAAATAATAATAATGATAATTCAAATTTATTTCAAGTTTTTGTTTGATTGAAAGAAAATTCGATATATAAAATAAATCGGCTATGCACGAATGGCAAAATAGATTCTGTTATTCACTCTTTACCCAAATTCATAAGACACGTTCACATATATATATACTTGCAAACCCCCACCTACACATAACACAATACCTACCTACATGTTTGTAAATCATGAACGCGTACAGTATAGAAATGGCACACATCCGGAATACATACAAAGAACATCATCATCAAGTTGCATTTCCATCGAAGGAGATTGCGCATCAAATTTTCCTAAGTCTGGCCCTGCTTACCACTTCCCTGGCTCTTATAATCTTTTCCTTCCTCTTGTTGATTTTCAAAGTATTTTTCCTTGTACTGCCAATATAAACGGCCCCGAAGCTTGTGACCTATATACTTCAATTCTCTTTTCGTGATATTTTCTACTATAGTCAGCTTATGTTGCATCGCTTTAACTCCTTTTTGTTGGAGATGAGATTTGTCCAGATTTCCTTCATTGCTCGTTATAATCTGCATTTGTCCCTCTGTTTCTGTAATTAACACCTTGTCATTTGCATAGCTTACGCGGTTAACTACTTTTCAATTTATTTTACCGTCGATTTTCTGTAATCTTTATTATTTCTTCAACATACGCGTTGAACAAACATGGCGACAATGGGCACTCTTGCCTTACTCCTTCTTTCGCAGTACTTATTCTTGATTTTAATAGTCGCTGATTGTTTCCAGTAACGATTTTTAATTATCCTTGTATCATTTCGATCTGAATCATAATTAGTAGAATATTTATTAGTTTCGCATGAGTTTTTTTCAGAATATACGTCTATTTACAATTTCCTGTATCTTCATTTTGGTTGTCTTTCTTAACTTTCACAAACCGAGGTATTAGCGTGTTTTTTATCAAAAAAAAAAAATCGAATTTTCGTTAGTCTTCCCGACTGCATCCTTTTAAGATGGCTATAAAATTCCACCCTTCGTTTACGCATGGTATCCGATATTTTCTCGACTATTTCCTATACCCCTCTTTATTCGTCCTTAATTTCAATATATATGGTTTCCATGTTTTGATTTTTCTTATTATCCATCTCTCTTCCTTTTCGAATTCGTTAACACCGTTCAATATATTCATTACGAGACATTCGGATTTAATCACTGCATTGTAGCGTCGTATTTTTGTAATTCTAGAATTTTTTTTACATATAAATTATGCAGTTTCAATTTTTCTAGATATTTCTATTTTCCTTTCCTTATCCAGCGCATTTGACGGTATCATATTTGAATTTTGTTATTTTTTGAACTTTACTTTGTTCTCATATATTTCGGATTTTCTGCGATGTTAGTTATATATTTTGTTTGAGCTTATTACGAGGTCCACGACGAGGTAAATTGCATAAAATTCGACTGAAAGGATAGAAAATGACTGAGGAAGCGAATATCGTATAATGACATTGTTCATGATAAGTGAGCAGCCAACAAACCAATTGAATGAAGATGCGTCAGTATACAATACTGATGAACCAGTGGTAAGAGACAGTTTTTACTTTGGTAGAATGTCTTTCTTTAAACTGATGATCGAGAGATCGAGCTTTATTGGACTTTCCATTCACTGTGGCAGCAGAGCGATTGATTATTTTAGTATGCGCGGTTTTAGAACGTTTATTTCTGATAAGATGTTGTTAAAGATGTTTGTAATCGATTGAGGTGGTCTTGAAGAGGATGACATAGCAGATGGAAGTAATTTATGAAGGAATAATCCAGAAGTTTTTTTACTAGATTACAAAGTTAACTAGAAGAAACTGCCTACGAATATCGAGAGGTTATTCTGACTCTGAGTAAGTTAAACGAATAGCTGAATTCTCGACGATGTCTAAGTATTAGTAATGATGATTCTGCTGAGGAATATATCGCTATGTTTAATCGTATCAGACAGCGATAGATGTGTATGAGTGAAATCCGATCGCCATCATAAGTGTTGTGGAATAGTTTTTTTTCAGAATTTTTATTTTCATTGAACACCTTTTTTTTTTTAAAATTTTAATGTAGATTAAATGCTGATTCCGCGATAAATTAGAATCGGGAACCAGACCTATGTAGCGAATTGATGACTCATTTGTGAGAGATATATTGAGCTTTTTCTGGAATTTACGTACGCGACAGAAGTGCGTGGCGACAGTTTTGCTATTTGAAAAATTATTTAAACAACAGGCAGATAACCGGTCAATACAATCCTGAAGAACACGTTCTCCCGCAGATAAGATTCGGCAGCTTACGAATATTGTAAGATCGTCTACATATAATAAACTACGTGCTGGAGAGATAACTGCATTAATTAAATCATTAATAACTACATTAAAAAGTATAGCACTCAACACAGGAGTCCTGGGGTATTATATTTAGCAAGGAACGTAGGGATGATCAACCCGAATGTAGAAACTTCGGTTGGTAAGAAAATTATATATAAATGAGGTAAGGTTTCCGCAGAAACCCCAACGTAAAAGCTGATTCAAAAAAAATTTTTAGATTGGAATCTTATCAAAAGTTTTTTATAAATCGAAAAACGCAGCTAGAAAATTAAGACTGTTAACTAATGCTTCTATTTATTCGTCATTCGCGTAATGTTGCGCATCAGCTGCTTTGTTTTAATTTATTGAGTTTACATTGTTATACTTATAAAAATAAATATATTTGATTTTGTATAATCAAAAATGGAACGATAATAAATGTGATAAATAACTGTTAGTACGAATTCCATTATTACATCGGGTGAACATTACACTAGATTAGATTTGTTATTAAAATTAACTTATATATATATAACTAAATAAACGTTAGTTTAAAAATTTACCTTTTCCAGAAATGCTTTATCGATTTTATTATTCGGATCCAACCACGCGAATGGAGGGAAAAACTCTTTTAGAATAGCTACATGTACATCGAATAAATTATTCACGTCAGTAATAGAGTTTAACTGTTTTTGTAATTTATTTTGACAAATCTCCTTTACCACCGAGAAATATTCTTGTTCCAACGCCTGTGTTGTATAACATTTTTATTATATTATTTTAATAAAGATTATTATAATCGAAGGGAAAATTTAAAGTTGAATATGATATTAACTTATGGTTATAAATGCACGTGTGTCATTTTAAACAGTTCCGAAATAAATAAAGGAAGTTGTTCCAATAAGATTATTCCCCAAG
Source organism: Coronaproctus castanopsis (assembly GCA_032883995.1). Taxonomy (NCBI): domain Eukaryota; kingdom Metazoa; phylum Arthropoda; class Insecta; order Hemiptera; family Monophlebidae; genus Coronaproctus; species Coronaproctus castanopsis. The sequence goes on from CM065053.1 coordinate 5,703,088, forward strand.
TGACATGTATATAGCACGTTGAACGGTTTAAACTTCATTACTGGCGCGATAATAACGTTCATTATTATCAATTATATGCAATTTATTTAAATAGCGCATGAATATATGAACAGTCGAAATTAGGGGAAGCGCGACCATATCATGAGAAAAGCTGACAGCTGTTAATGGAATACGACCCTGGAAGAAAGCGGCCACGAGGTCGACCAAGAAGGCGACGGATAGACTCTGTCAACAACGACACGATGGAAGCCGGTGCCATTATAGAGGACATGAAGGATCGCAAGAAATGGAAAAGAACGTTCTATCAAGCGGACCCTTTGCCGGGAAGACGCTAGAGAAGAAGATCTCACGAATATATGACTAGTGAGTATTTGTGTCACGTAGAAATTAATAATTTTGACGTTCTGTTACACCGGAAATTTACCGTTTATTAAAATATCGTATCTAGTTTTAAACTCATTATAAATTTATACGCTTGATTGTTTTATATATTCTTCGATTGTAGCGCAATTATTCTTTCTTTTATTTACAAAATTTGTCATTTTTTTTTTTTTAAATATATAGATCGAGTAGTTATTTAAGAGAAAGTAACATCGGGTAAAAAATTTCGACAATTAGAAGTTACAATTTGAGCAAGTTACTTAGATAACCGATTTGAATAAATACCGGCACAGTATGATTATAGTGACTTAATTAGACCTTCACAAAGTCTTACCTTAGACTGGTAATTTAATCATCATAGTTTACCACTAAATGCTGTAAAAATATAATAATATTTATTAACCGTATTATTTATATATCGAATGCGCTAATTATACTTAAGTCTGCTGTATATACACACGCATATAATAGGTCCTTCGAACGATACGGTCTATAAAGCTGAGCTATATGAATTCTTAGTTACAAACTCATTTTACACCCATTCTTAATGCTTCCAGGAACTATGTTACTCATCCCACTTCCTACTCTTATATTTAAGTCATGCATTGCTGAGATTATATATATATATATATATATATAGATAGATATATATATCCCCTCCAGAGGATCAACGCCTTATCGTGCTTAAATGATTTTGTGGGCTAAACAACCTCCCAGCAGAAAATATAAACAGATATAAAATCGATTACATCATGGTAAAAGGTAGATACAAAAACCAAATAAAAGAATGTAAATCGTACCCAGGAGCAGACATAAATAGCGACCATAATCTAGAGCTAATGATATCCAGAATACAATATAAAAATTCCGAATTCTAATAAAGGTAACAAAAGGAAATGGGAAATAAAAGAAATAAAGAATATAGAAATGAAGGACAAGTGTCAGAAGCTAATCAAGACAAACCTAGAAATAATAAATAAAGGAAACTAACAAATGCAGCAACACAAATATTAACTAAGAGAACTAGAACATACAATAAACTATGGATTACAAGTGATAGCGTAAAATTAATAGAAGAAAGGAAGAGATATAAAAATTCAAGCATAGAAGAGTGTCGGAATAAGTATAGAAAATATAGAAGAAATATATATCGCGCCGATTGAGTGGAGAGAATAATAAGTATAAACACTAGACATGAATTGTAAGATTACCATAGTGAGGAGACAGTGAGAAATCAAGATTGATCGCTGGAAATTCGAAGAAGGCAAATTAAAAAAAAGTACAGAACTAATAAAAACAACTTCATAAACAGTATACGCGAGAACACTGAAGAGCGTAAAAATAATAATAAGACGGGAGATATGTTTCAGAAAATAAAACAATAAAAAATAAAAAGAAGGAAAATCTGAAGAACTCAAAAAGCTGCAGGAGAAGATCAAAATGTTGCAGAGATGTTTATAAAATTAGATGAAAAAGCTGTGAAAGTCATATCAAATCAGTCAGATAATATGGGACACATGCAGGTGTCCTAATGACTGGACAAGATCTGTACATATACCATAAAAAAACGAGATCGAGATATATTTGAAAATTACAGAACAATCTCATTGATATCGCATGCCAGCAACGTAATGCTTCGCGTTATTCACGAAAGATTAACGTCGCTTATATTACCGGAAATATCGCCAGAACAAGCAGGCTTCATTCCTGGCAAAGGCACAAGAGTACAAATAATGAACCTGAAACAAATAATAGAAAAATGCAGAGAATTTAATGTCACAGCATACTTTTGTTTCATCAATTACAGTAAAGCTGCGTTTAGTACGACTACGGTGTTCCGCACATAATTAGTGTCATTAAAGCGTCGTAATACATCAAACAGAGGCAGAGTCAAAGTAAGCGATAACCTATCAGATGATTTCAAATCAGGGAAAGGAGTAAAGCAAAGATGCGTATCAAGTCCAATACTATTCAATATTTACAGTGAACGGATATAATGCGAAGAATTTTGGAAGAATGGAATAAAAATCGCGAGGAAATTAATCAATAACCTACGATATGCCGATGTTATTGTTATAATCGCAAACAAAAACTGAATAGCCTCCTTAAAAAATTGAAAAAAAAAAAAAAGAAGTAAAGAATATGATTTACTCATAAACAGAAATAAGATGAATATAGTGATTATGGATAAAATAACAACCAGTCACAAAGCACACAAAGTCTATATGATTTAGAATTAGTCGACAAATTCGTATATTTAGGAATATTAATTACTAAAGATGGAAGTTCAACAGAGGAAATCAGACAGAGAATAAAGATAGCAAAACTGGCGCTATCACAACTAACGAAAATATGGGAGAGTCAAGAAATAACAACGTGCACAAAAGTGCGCCTTATTCACTGGTATCCTCTGTCTTTTTATATGCGTCAGAATATTTGACGCTAAAAAATAATGATATACAACGGATTAATGCCTTCGAAATGTACTGCTGGAGACGAATGTTAAGAGTGCCGTGGACTACGAAAAGAACTAATTCGTCCATACTCCAAGAAGTAAAGATAGATCAGGGGCTACAAGCCGTAGTACAGAAACGGATCAAAATCATCGCCGGACATATAGGGCAAAATGAACTAGGAATAATAATCATGATTGGTATGGTTAACGATTATCGTAAAAGAGGGATACCTCTAACGAGATATCTTGAGTCAAAAAAATGGCAGGAGCTGAATTAATACCGGAAGTAATAGACCGGGCACTGCATCGGACCCAATGGCGGCAAAATACATTTGTTCATGTAGATCCATAGTATCACGATGCTCGGAACAATTATGATGATTCTTATCTTAAATTTTATATATAAAAGTAACCGGAAATAAAATAACGGAATTATAAGAAATTTAAGTTGTATTAAATTGCGCAAAATTTACTTACATTATTTAGTTCGTCTAAGCATTTTTCGATGTTCCAAAATTCTTGAAATATAGTTGTAACAATCGGTTTATATTCAAAATGAACTACTTTTATATCCGATCGTGTCAGACCGTCGATATTTAAATCGTCCAGTAAACGTTTTTTATAATCTTCGATCGCTAATCTAATTGCCCGTTTATACGTTTTTTCGATGATTTCCTTCGAAAATTTGGTTTTATATCGCATTGAATATGCACACGAAGTAATTTTTATAATAAACAAAAAAAAAAAAAAAAAAGAGTTGAAATCACTGAACTTTTTTAAAATGAAAAATCACAAACATTTTCGGTTTCATTATCATGTGAACGTAAAAAATATAAAAATACATAAAATTTATATAAAAAAAAGTAATTTTTAAAGTTTAACAAGTACGAGAATCCGATTAGTTGTAAAACGTGATTGTTGGATAAAAATAAGAAAATGGCCCCTGTTAAAAGAACCGTACATCATATTCTTTATAAACAGGTTCCTCTTTCGAATCCAAAACTAGTGGCATCTTCTTGACAGGAGTTAGCCTACATCATGATCTAGTATTTTCTATTCCTAGCATTCTATATTATATCGACTACTTTTTTATTTTCTCCGAAACCGGCGATTACCAATTTTAATCATTTCCATCCCCTCGGCGTATTTCCTTCGATCTTACCCTGTAAAGTCAGCAGAAAGATATAATTTTCCATGATCTTATTCGTCAGATATTTCCCGTTTCCCAGCAAGGATGTCTTAGAACTATTATCGGTAATTTTATTGATTCGTTCCTTTTTCTATTATGCTATACGTCATATCCTTCTCAGGATTGGCATTTCAAAAGGATTCTAGCCGTTTTAAGCTTTCTGCGCTCATTGTCCATGTTTCGCGCGCATATTTTAATATAGACGCGGCATAGCACTGGATCAGCCGAAGTTTTAATTTCATATTTAATTTCCTTTCCTTAAATACGTATGCGAGATTTTCAAACGATTGTTTGGCCATGGCAGTTTCTGTTTTAATTTCCATTGTACTTCTTCGATCGTTAGATATCAACGTTCCAAGATAATGAAACCAATCTACGTTTACTACAACTTTGTCTCCGATTTTCAAGAGTGCGGTTTTATTGCTGGATCTTGTGAACTTCATCGCCTTAGTTTTATCAACGTTTATAATCACATCCCATTTTTCACCTGATTTATTTAGTCAACAATATGCAAGTCATATTAACGAAAATACACCGTAAATCTGCATTATCAGAAAATATAGTAACCCGTAACAAACCGCACGAGTAGTCGTAATGTATTTTGTAGGTGTGCGAATTAAATAAATAAAAAAAAATTGTATTATTTTCCTATACTGCAGATATTTTTTACCACATACGTTGATCAACTGCAATAAAAATTTGTATCGCGCGAAATACGACCTTTTCTTATCCAAGATTTTCATTTTTGACTTGTATAAAATATAGTTACTTCGTACACGTTATCTCGGTAAAATCGTCATTATATATAACATACACAAATGTCTTCTATCATATTGATTTACGGACTACAGGTACTCATTAAGTCTAATATAGGACGATGGTTGATGATGTTATTTCAGAAACTATGATACACGTAAAGCACTTATAAACTAGAAAGTTGAAATTATCGTAACTACTCGTAAAAAGAGGTTGCACCGACACGTCCATTCAGCTACTTGGAACCAGACGAAATACAAGGCGTCTTAAACTACGTGATATACACACACACACACACACACACGCATTGTGTGTATGTATGTATCTTCACCGCGATCTTCGGATTAACAACGTATTGATTAATATGTAACAACACCGTACCGTATTTCAGTAAATCACGAATTGGAACTAGCTGATTACCAACAGAGATGTACATTTTGCCGGGGTTTCCTAAACTTTATGCGTCATACGCCATATGCTTTTTCAACAACGGAGCACGATTTTATTTTTCAGGAACAGTATATATGTCGGCTGGGTTAGCGTTGGCGAATTTTTCGGAGATGATTACAATCCTCCGCAAAGGCAAAACGTCACTGGCCAGCTATAACTGCCGATCTCACCCCTTTAGATTTTTTCTCTGGAGTCACATAAAGAATAAAATTTATGAAAAGCCAATCACGAATATCGAAGAGTTCAAAAAAATTCGATGGAATTTCTAAAATTTCTGTGGTGACATTAAAGAAGGTGTTTGCCAATCAGTTGAAACGGTTTCAAATCTGCTTAGGAAAAGATGAAAGTCGTTTTCAAAATTTGTTACGCATCACAAGGTTTGACTGCATATATATATATATATATATATATATATATATATATATATATATATATATATATATATATATATAATTTTCTCATTTTCACTGATGTCAATTAAAGTCAAAATTACGATTTTTATTATTTTGTATAATATTCGTTTCAAACAAACGAAAATCACAATAAAAACGAGAAAAAACTACATTAAAATTAGTTGAGAGAACATTTCTTCAGGTTTATTCTTCAAGATTTTATTACAAAATAAGATTTTAAAAATAGTTATTAATACAAAAAGAAGCTAACCTTTCTAAGTTCATCTTTATAAAGACAATATATTTCTGGTGTATTATGCTTCGTCGAAATTTTGTAAGTATCCTGTATGATCGACTTACATAAATCGCGATATGTATTCAAAGCATTCGAGCAACATAACATAGCTGCCATTTGTATATTAGAAATTAATTCAACTTCCCGCACAGTAGCATTTTTTAGAGAGCTATAATAAGAACTAGCTTGATTCTGAAAAAGAAAAAACATTTTCAATATAAATAAGAACGAATCGTAATGCAAACCGTTATCAGGAGTTATTACTCACATTAAGTATTTCATATATATATACATATGTTGATCCACTGCTTGATGTAATCTTTTCCCAATTGCTCCCCATTATTCCGATTCTGGGCCAACCGATTCCATTTTTTCCTGCGACTTGTGTTATGTTATCATGCCAATACCCGTTGTGCCGAGTGTTTTCCTACAGATTTCCAGTTCATGTCTGATCATTTCGGCCAATTTACTTTCTCTTATGCCTTTTGCTTTAAATAATTCTCATCTCAATTCAATTTGGTTTTATTACATGATCAAAGTATTTGAGTATTCTTCTAATTACTTCCGTCTGTAATCTTATGTCTATAAGTACGATTAAAATCAAATAATGTTATATAGAAGAACATTCCGTGACCGACCTGATCTCACATACATCAACAACTATGAATGACTGAAATTAAAATGTTTGAGCATGAAGTGTCGCTGAAAGTCTATTCTCGAAAATAGTTGCTAAGTTTTTATCCATTCGATTTTACTTCATGACATAATAATATTGCGGAGTATAATATTTTGTTGAGTTCGTACTTTATTGTGAACGGATTTTTTAGTACATCACCACGATGCAATAGGTATAATTATCTGTTGATAAACACAACGTTAGAAATTAGACGTAATAAATGCGGCGATGTCTGCGACGATATGTACGTATATTCCGGCGAAGTATAAATACTATATAGTACCTACATTTATTAAAAGTTTTGGTCATTACGTCAGAAGGAAACGATACTCACTAGTTTCTCTTGATAAAAGTCAATATGGGTATCTGAAGTGGTTTGTGACAATTTATCAAGCCAATCTTTAACCAAGTGATTTGTAGATGACTGCTGTTCTACACCGAGCGATTTAGCAGCAGAAGTGGTACAGCTTTCATCATCTATATTGGTAACGCTGTTATACTCTTGACGGCTAACGCTTTCAAACATATCATCGGTTGAAGAATCGTCCTGAGTGCCAGCACTAATGCTGGGACCGTTTAAATCGATCAAATTACCAATTACAACAGTAGATCCGTCTTCTTTGGGTTTTAATTTCATCTTATTCTTTTTTTTGTTGGTTTTGTTTATAGTTGAAGGAGCTAAAGATTTCTATAAACATAATTTGGATCAAACAATTAGAAATTATTATATTTTTTGTTTAACGTAAAAAGTAAACGGTTCTTACGATTTGAATGAAATTTTGTACATACGAGTAATTTATTAAGTAATTGAAAATGACCCGTTATGAAAATTAAGAATTTTACAATTTTGGGTCCTGATCCCGAGTACGTCCTATGAAATTTATTATCGATACTTGTCTAAATGTACGCTGAAAATTTAAGCTCGATCACATTAACAGTTCGAATATTATAAACTTAAAAATTTGCTTTTTGTTGCATGTGTTGGTAAATATAATTAAAATTTTATATTTCTAGTGTCACTTTGATTTAAGGTATTAGATCTTTTGTAAATTAATATATAAAATAATTATTTTTGTGGAAAAAAGATCAAGAGAATGCACATTTTCGCACACACATCAGCGCCGACAGGTTACATTGGTTATATACTTTTTCTTTTTTTAAAGGAAATAATTACCTGTCCTTTATATTCCCCAAATGCAATCCATGAGATGTATAATTGTCTCTTTATTTCTGTAGCCATGCTAATTACTTGACCTAAATATATATTCGGGTCTATTTGGCCTAATTTCCGTCATCATAATATTATATTGACCTTTTTTTTTGTTAAATATTACTTATAATCTTGGTCGTGTTAAGGTTTATTGCCAGACCTATTACTTAGTAACGATGCAAATTTTTCATTTTTTTTTTTTTTTTTTTTTTTTTGGTAAATCGTGAGCCTTATCGTCTATCAATATTATGTCGACCGCAATACGTAAGCGATTCAGTTTTTCACCATCGATATTTATGTCTATGGAGTCCTATTGTAGCTTCTTGAATATCTTCTCCAGCTATACAATAAATAGCTTAGGCGAAATTATATCTCCTTCTGAATGTAATGGTTTTTTTAATGATAAAACTATCCAGCTTAACTATCCATTCAATTTTTGTTTAGCTGGTCGGGAAGTAAAGGAAATACAAGAAAGCAGTTTTACTTAGTAAAACGATTTTTCTTTTTTTTCCCTTTTTAGATTACTTTGAAGCTATTATCAGAATAATTGTTCTACTTAGAATCAAGTAGAAATGGTTATACAATAAGAATAGATCGTTTTTCAAATTAAATAATATGGGATGTTGTGATTTTTTTTTAAAAATAAACAATAAGAAATGAGTTAAAATAAATATATCCATAGTCGCTAATAGGTATTCGGCTACTGCACGTTGTGCAATGTATGTTTTTCAATTGTTTAAATTACAATTACATTATTTCGCGTGTTCGTAAAATTTAAAATATGATTTTTTAAATGAATTTCTGCTTAAACTGCACGCTATTTGAATAAAATATACGTATATATATATATATATATATATATATATATATATATACACGTGAATATATATAAACTTTATAAGTGATTAGACTTTGTTTTAAACTATATGTTCTTCTTTGCCGTTTAAATTACATATATATAAAATTTTTATTAAAAATATTGATTTCGGATCTAATCACTTTAGTTCACGCTAACTTAAAATTCACGCATGTTTTGTAAACAAGATAAAACCTAAAGTTTTATTCTCTCACATAACATAGTAAAACGTTCAAATATTATATATGTATATACTAACGTTTTAATATGTTACGGTATTAACAAACTTTAGGATTTAACTCTTACAAAACATAAATTAATCTTAGATTAGTGTGAACTAAAGTTCTCGGATGCCAATCCAATTTTTTAAATAAAAAATTATATATACATATATATATATGTATATATAATTTTATATGACGGCATCGAGTGATACAAAATATTATCACTAGATAAATAAAATATTATTAGAAACATGTACTTACCGGTTTATCGATGGGGCGACATACAAGAAAATTATTCCCACCTACATCTCTAAACGCCTACAAAATATGCAAAAAAAATATTATAAAATAAATCGACAGACATTACTATATATTCAACAAATTAACAGTCATATGACATTCATACATAAAACGATTAAAACGCATTCGACGGATGCTCAGGCGCATATGACAAATGTCATGGAAAAAGAACAAATAAAGAAGTGCTCCGGAAAAGATGATCCTAGTAGATAACATCCTGAAGAGGAAAAGAAAATATGTAACACACAAAATCAGAGGTAACGTTTTATTCACGTTGGCTATACAGGGGGAAAATTGAAGGAAGCCTCCGCGGGGAAGAAGAAGACTGAAATTAATAACATCAGTGATGGGACCGAGAACTGTTAAGGACATAGTGGATACTAATAAGAGCAGACGATTCGACTTAATTGCACATAGATGCGGTGTATGCAAAAAGACGCAACGTGATGATGATGATGATGATTATATATATGTATGTGTACGTGTGTATATAAAAAAAATATATATACACCTACGGATGGTACAAAAACAAATGTGTTCAATAATCTGCAGTCTATACTGAAAAATCGGAAGCTGAAAATTAGTACAAAAATCGAAAAAATTGTAATGTTACGTTATGTCCGTGAATGAAGCATGCGCTAGAAATATTTCGAAATGCGAATGCCGAGAAGAACATAATTCCATGGACATCCGAATGGACAAATTAAGTTAAGTAGACGATATCCAAAGAAGACGAAATACTTCGTTCGGTAAATTAGAGAACAAAGAATTTTCTTATTCGTCTCAGAAAATTAGAATGAAAAATGTTTTGTATCTCTTCAGTTTCCTGTAATCGGCCATTATTCTCATCGTCGCCGTCGTCATCACGGTTATCGTTATCGGTGTTGTTATACATCGTCGTCTCATTTATGACATTCATACGACATAAAATGTACGTTTAAAATCTTTCACCCTCGCTAAGCTGGCGGCAACTATAAATATTCGGTGAACAGCTTTAAATTGCACGAAAATATCATCTCTCTGTAATTACTGCACGGTTTCTATTACGTATGTGCTACTTTCCAACGAGTGCCTAGTTGCCTAGATCGAGGTACGTGTTCCTATTCTCTCGTTAATATACGACATAATACGTCATTATAGTAGGGTGCCCCCGAGAAGACGGACGGTTTTGTTGTTTTTTGAATAACTCAAAAACTAGTCGATCAAAATTTTTGAATGAAATTTTATTTAAGAGATTACCTTACAATGATTTGTGGAACACAATATCATTCAGATGACCGCCGTTTCAACAATATATTCATTCAGTCCTTTTAAAAATATTTTCGAAGACTTTTACGATGATAGGTCGTTGAATTTTCGACATTTTTTCAGAAATCCGAGTTTTCAGATCTTTCAGATTTCGTGGACGTGTTTCGTAAACGCGGCACTTTAAGGTATCCTCGCAAAAAACAAGATTTTTTCGACATTCTCTTTGCACTGTCGTGATCGATTCACGTCGAAAATCCTGCTCGTCATAGGATGCCATAATAACTGAAACTGGACAAAAATTAATTCCTCGTGTGACACTAAACGCTGAAAACGCGATTTGCGTTATAGTAGTGTTACCAACTGCGCCAATCAAAAAACATACCCTATACAATTTATAACATATTAATAAAATTATGCATTAATTAGTCGTAACTGTGTAAATATGTTTACAATACTCAATAAAACAAACTACCATCCGCTAGCACAAACAAAACTAAAATATGGAACTCGTAAAATTAGTATTAAGTATATAGCCAAGTGACAGGACAATAACGATAACGATCTAGTAGGACGTCGAATGTACAAAATAACTCCCAGAATAGCTCGATCGGTCGTGTGTGGTGTGTTATTTACGTCTAGATTATTGTTTTTGCGTCTTCATCCTTTTTTTTTCTGCTTCTTTTTGCCATTTTCTATTCGTTCGGAAACAAAGCGCGGGATCTGATCGTTGATAATGGATCAAAACAGTCTGGGATGCTTTCCCCATCGATTAACACGACAGTCTTCTGTTACGATAAGTATCGTCACATAAAATAATAATAATAATACTAACATTACTGATTCTAATAGTGAAAGATATCGGTCCGTGTAGCACTCTCAATTTAAATATTACCGGTATTATAGAAACACCTCAATTATTTATTGCCGGAATTCATGAAGGGCCTTTCGTAATATTATTAGAATCCGGGCAAGTTCGGAATATTGCTTACCTACAATTTATTTTCAAAGAATATTGTCAATAAACTAAAAACAGTTTTTGACAGCCTCACACATACTTATTCCTTTTTGCTGGATATCTCCCGTAGAAAAGAATTAAATGCATATGTACCAAGCAGTTTATTATACGGACTCGGTGTTACCGTCAAGTTGCTGTTGATGCGACGTATGAAGAAATTTTGAATAAGTTGAAAAGTAATATTTCATTCGTTTACGTTCGAAGGATTAAACATAAACAGGGTGGTCAATTAATCATCAGTCGCAGAAATCAAACTTCTCGGAAGTACTTTCCTGCAACATATAAATTTGTATAAACTAAGTTTTTCCGTATAACCCAGCGTACACCTCCCAAGGCATATGAACTGTTTGAGGTATCAGCACATATCACCCCAGTGTAGCTAAGCCGAGGTGCATACATATCCATAATGAGCATCACTCTGGTACTTATCCAAAAATAACCGATGGATCAGATATAAAAATCAGCTGTGCTAACTGTAAAGGCAACTACAATTCTTCAACAAACCGAAATTGTTCCGTATATGTTGATCAACTTAGTACACAAAAAATCATAGCACTTGACAGCATCATTCGAAAAGAAGTAATTGAAAAGAAAAAAAATAGATTGGTATCAGGAGGTTTCTCGTATCCACATTTTCCATTTCCCAAACTATTGTCACTTGTTAAATTTAAAATGTGGAAGACCACCCAGGGCCTCCAATGGCGTACTGCTGCAAGCCGACGATGATAAATCTCTTTAGTCGAATCGAAGTAACCATCAATATATTCAACAAAAACGTGTGTTTCAATTACTTCATCATCTTCGTCTTCATCCGTCGATAATCCTTCTGCTAACATCCAGCAGAAAAACAAAGAGCGCAGTTATCTCTGAAATGTGTACAGCGAAAAACAAAACGGTACTAATGCACAAAAAAAAAGGTAACGCCCAAGAGCTAAATAATTATCGACCGATCAGCTACACATATTGTTTGCAATCAATTAACGAAAGAGATTTATTTTTATCCGCTAGAGAGCAAGTGGCTTTAGGCAGAGATTGTTGGCATTGAATTCTTTACAGGAGGAATTAGGGATAAATGTGGACAGATCCTAAGGAACACAATTTTGCTAAAATTATTTATTGCAGCACTAAAATGAAATTTAAGACGTTAAAATGGAACAAAGGGGCAACCGGATAGATGAAGATTATATGAACCATCTCAGATTTCTAAATGATGTAGTATTAATAAATAGTAACGCACAAGAGCTGTAGAAGATAATTACAGATTTAAATAGGTATTGCAATGAAATAGGACTTTAAAATAAATTTAAGTAAGATAAAAATAACGACAAACATCGATGTAAATATACGTATAGCGATAAATGTTTAAACTCTCAAAAATGTAATATAAATTTAGGACAGAGAATTGCAAACAATCAATTTATAACGTACACGAAAGTAAGGAGAATATTAGTTCTTTTTTGGGTAACGTTGTGGAAAATTAAGTTACATGTTTAAAAATTCAGAAAAGCCGATTAATTTGAATAATAAACTTCACAACCTAATAATAATAACATGCGAATCCAAATTTGCAATTTACAAAAACGAATTAGGTAGTGTAAGAAAGGATAATGTTGGATATCAAACTTTCCGTACGAATACATAATTAAAATATACGAGAGACGCAATATAACCAATTTTCAAGATAAAATGGAGTTGGGCCGCTTATGTGCCCCCGAAGAAACGATCACAGATGGACTAAGCATATCCTACAGTGATGGTTATGCACCAGAAACGGATGAAATAAAATGCGTTAACTTGATGGAATGACGACGTAGTCCGAATCATCTGTGAGAAAAATTGGATTAGAAAGACGCAGATTCAAACAAGTTTAAGAAGCTGTGGAGGTACATTCAAAAGTAGAGTGATATAATATATATATATATATATATATATATATATATATATATATATATATATAATGGTATTTCGATCACGCACATAAAAGAATACTGCACATGTCTCTAAAGTGTAAAATTGTCTTCAGTCTTCACCTAGCTAATTGAGAGACTTCAAATTAATATAGAATAAAAAACATGTTCGCTCACGCTCACCTAAACAAAATCTTTAAAATTAACGGATTTATTTAGACCTAAATAAAATTTTGCAAACTGCGATATTATTTAATTTGGCCAATTTCTACGTTCATATGCAATAAAAAATAGCTTTCAGAATCCGCAAACTAAAATGTATCTGAAGAACTCGCACTGTGTAAATCGATATATTCATTTGGTGTTTATACATCCTATACACAATTATTTGAACGCATTAATTATTATAAATAATGAAAGATATCACTTTAGACACGTTTATAACAAAAATAATTTTATAAAACAAGAAACATTTCAAGCGTAAATCAATAAAGCGTAATCTATTTATTTCAACTGAATTTTTGGTTCATTACGCACTTCTGACGGACCGATTATTCAAGAACGTATTCATATAGAGCGCAAAACATTAAATACATCTTACATTACAGAACTTGCTCCACTGAACAGCACTCAGCTGTGTCATGTGCCGGAATATAGTCGCTAACTGTGAGCCATTTAGAAGCTGTTGGTTTTTTATTGTAATTTTGTTAAATAGATGATTGATTACCTTTAAAAACTCGCCTGGTAAACCTGAAAAACCAAATAGCTGAAGAAAATTATGTGCGTAATCAGTTTTAGAAATCACAATGATTTAACATTTTTACGTTAACCGAAACGATTTGTTTATAAACAAGCTTTAAAACAGTTTTTAATAATAACCTGTTCAGTTTTCACATATGTTAATAAGAATGATTGAAAATAAATTAATTTCAGAATATTTAATTAAACTATCATAATTTATTTCACTTTTGAACAAATGAATAATTATTTTATTAGAAAAAGTTAATACGCAATACATGTTGTTAACAGATAGTTAATTGCGTATCGGAAATACATCTTTATTACAATAAACAAAATTATCTTATTATAATTAAAAGTTGACGATGAAATAAATATATAACTACTGGAACAAATTAATATAAAAACCTGCAATTTAGAAATGAGTTAGCTAGTAAGCTTATAATAAATTATGTTTAATGCTTCTACGTTTGTACTTAGTATAAATAAATTTTCGTTGTCTAGAATCGTAATTACCGATCGAGAAAACGAGCACGTTATCGTGATATATTTATCGAACGTAAGGTAATTATCAACTGCATCGACTTTGGTGTAACGGGGCACACTTAAATTGCATTTTAAACATATGTTTTGAATGATTTGCAGTTTATTTAGCGTGAGCTCCATGCTAAGCAGGCAGAGGTTTATTGATCCGTTAACGACTTGTAGATTATCATCTTGTTATTAATATTAAGGTAAGATTTACAATTAAAAATCGGAAATATGTAATAGTTGGCTTTATTTGTCCTAAGACTAGTATTATTTACATATTTAGTGAACGTCAATTAGCTGTTTAAGAATTTTAGAAAGTTTGGTATGCTGATAAACTGTTTAAGTAGGACCCTTTTTATTTCTCTAATACTCGAATAACAGTCTTCGAATTTAACGCGAAGAAAAAATTTTAATATTTCGTTGTAATTTGATGGTAATAATTCTCTTCGTTTGTTGAACAGCCCTTTTTTCTGTTTTTGTCAAAATTACCTGGACAGATTTTCAAATTCCGGAGATGTGCTTCAGCTATAAGTTTCATGATTGCCTTTTTAGGTAGTTCTATTAGTAATTTTCCTTTAATTAAGTCAATGTTTTCTCGGCATTTTCACTCTTTAAAATGTATTCCTACTCTGTACCTCATTTGACGTAATTGGACTTATATCAATGCTTTCACATTCGGCAGTTAGATTAATTTCAAGGTCGTCTATCTCCATATGGTTTAAAAATTTGTTCTGAAATTCCTATAAACATATTAGCTGTCTCTTGATTACTTTGGTACATTTGCTACACATTTTGATTGGTGGAAATTAATGTTATTGAATTTTGTAGTCTTTTAGTTGTTTTCCATAATGAATAGTTAGTTGTTGCATCTATCGCTAATTTTTCACGGACAAAGCAATTATGGTCTGCTTTAATTTTATAACTTCTCATTCCGTAGCGCTCCGCTGATTTTATTGTTGTACTAACTTTAGATTCTCAACCTACTTGCTGAATGTTTTGCACGCCATTTTCTATATCATCCGAGTTCTGTCGACAAGTCTACAAATATTTTCAACTTTAAAAAAAAACTCTTTGTTGTTTATTTATTTGTTGGTAAGTATTGGACTCGCTTTAAAACAGTTTGTTTATTTGGTGTCAAGATTATTGATTAATGATCTGGCATTAACGAAATGTCTTCATCTACCGGTATATAACGGGATGAAATATCTTTGTTATGAATAAATTAATCATATTTGATCATTTGTTTCAATCCGCCGGGTAATAAGTTGAGTTTTGGGTAGAAAACACTTGGCAGTTATTACGTGTTGCTAGATTTTTTTTTTTTTTTGGTACATTTCACATCTTTTGTAATTTACAGAATGGCTTCCTTGTGTAAAATAGTATAAGACCGTTCAAAATATTTTTAACAATATTCTAAATTTAAATAAAATAAGAGTTTAAAGTAATACCACTTATACTTTTAATTATAAAAGGAAAATCATCTCGTAAACAACGCACAAGAATATTATAGAAGAACGAATTTTGTTTCTATAAATGAAATAAATAAATAATTTCATAGAAAGGCAACCTGCATTGTATCAAAAGTTACATGAAGATTAAATTGTACAATTCTTATATACTATAAAATTTTAAAGAAAGTAATTAAAGTTAAATGTTTATATGAAACAAATATATTCATACCTGAATTCTTTAAAAACCATTAAAATACTAATCACGTAATGTGCTTCTTATTAAGAATAATAATGACTCTTCTACTAGTTACATTTTCTCTAAAACAATTTTTCTTCATATATAGAGCAGCCTTTGTGTTCTTCTTTTTTTTATTATACGCATGAGTAGCATTTGAGGTAACGTACCACAATGAAAATTTACGAAATATTTAATCAAAATGAAGTTATAAATAAAAATATTACGTTGTGTGTCGCCTGTGAATTTGCCACTTATCACAATCTTAGATGGTTTCGGAACCATATAATAGGTTAAATCTGCAAATTTTTCTTTCAAATCACGATATATTTTTTCACCAATTTGTTTATTCAGATCCTGCAAGAATAAGTTCAAAATTAAGAAAAATATATTTTAAATCGTAAGGATCATTTTTTTTATATATATATATTTTTTTAATACAGCTCTTGCAAAATAGCCGCTTTACTTCTGCAATCTTAGATCTAAACGAAATAAGCAGTATTTATAAATAAGCAGTATTTATAAATAGCATAACATGCGCAAAGGAATAGCCCATAAACTCTGTTAATTATATTAATCGGTAACGACCAATTGATGAAGTTTGATACGTTTCAGCCTTCTGAGATTCAGTTCAGTAGACAAAAGTGCCGATACCTCCGGATTTGGATGGTAAAAAAGCTGTTTGTAATGTTGTCGAGCTAATCATACACTACTTCGTTGCTAATTTGATCTGTAGATCTGCATGGAGTACGTCATTTCGTTGAAACCAACGAGCAGTAGTGATTAGCCGAAGAAATTTATTTTGAGCTGTTTGAAGTACTTTTCGATTCGATGCTTTAGCACATCCCCCATATTTGTATTCCGTAATTCGATATATACAGTTTTATATATTAGGAGTTTGTTCTCTATCTTCATTTTAGAGCGATGTCCAATAATCCAGTACATTTGACGTATTTTACTTCGTGCTTAGGCGCTATGATCGATATGTTCTCCATGTTAATTTGGAATCCATATGCATACCTAAGTATTTCACAGATTTTGTAACTGAAACTTGCTGGTTATTAATATTATATATAAGATTAATGGAATATACTAAAGCTACTTAATATGCATTATTTATATAATGCAGTTCTTCAACTAAGTAAATTTTTTTTTTAAAGTAACCTGCTAAAGCTAGCATTAAACATCATGTATGGCAGGATATATATCAATTTGTTTAGTAGTAAGGTGTTCTCCAATGAGACTCCAACCTTAATTGTTACATTATATGTAATGGTATTTTTCTTTTTAATCTACGTGTCTGTTGAGGGTTATCATTAATTAAGCCTGTTGCTAGCGGATTCGGATGCGATCTTAGGCGCTGTGCATATGTTTCACTGTATATTCTAATTACATCTTTCACGGTTTCCATTTTTAGGTCTCTATATATGTCATCATTTCTGATGTACCAAGGTGCGTTAATACGTATAGATTTTGATTGAAATCTTTCAATTTTAGAAATATTTGAGTTGGATGTCGTACCCCATAATTGGATACCGTACGACCATACTGGCTTGAAGATAGTTTTGTACAATAGTAACTTATTCTGTATAGATAATGATGATCTTCTTCCAACAAGCCAGTAGTATTTACGAAATTGAATGTCCAATTGCTTTCTTTTTATATTAATATGTCTTTTCCAAGTTAGCCCTTTATCTAGGTGCATTCCTAGGTATTTTACACAATCGGTGGCTTGCAGTTCTTTACCCTTCACAGTAATTGGTTTTGCATTATGTTTACATTTTGTAAATAGTATATAATGTGATTTTGTTTCATTGAGGCTTATCTGCCATTTTTTTTTGTCCATTTCTCAATCATTTTTACATTCTGTTGTAGTAGTCGGGTTGCTTCTAAAGGATCCTTGCTTATGGATAGTACAGCCGTATCATCAGCAAATGTAGTAGTGATAGTATCTTGACAGGTCGGCAAGTCAGCTTTCTCGGCCTGTTGGCTAAGATCAAAGTGTAGTAACTAAGTAAATGTCGGGAGTTTTCATTAAACACATGGCAAACTTGAGTTAGAAATAATGTTCCTTCCGACTGTACATAATTAATAAAGACTGAATGATATAATCGTCGAAAGTCTTCTTTACCACATCGAAGTTATGAGTTATAACACACTGTACTCATTAGAATCGATGTATTTTCCGACCATATGTAATAAATTGTTAAAATAAAATTCATGTGAGCCGTTTTTGGAGGGAAAAAAAGATCCCACAGACTGATGGTCGCCATATATATATAACAATAGTCTTTCGAGATCTGCCACTTTTTCACGTCGGCTGCTGTGTAACTTGTCATTGTTCTTTATCTGTTTTAAAAAATTTCAATATCTCGTATTTAATATCGAAGCCTGAGAACACTCTATTACTTCAATTCATGATACGTGCTTCCTCTGACACATTCCCTCTTAAAAGTATTGACCGGTAATATGAAACAGCTTAAACTTTGAAATATCACGTGTGGACTATTCATTTCCTATACGTTATTTTCATTACTATCAACTATTCAAAGTTGAATAGTGAAAGGAACGACATTAGATTTCTTGGACTATTTACGATTCGACAACTTTCATTTGAAGCGATATTGATATGTTTTGTATGAACTAACCAGATTGAACAGTGGTACTCACTGCCTAACTGGTTTACACAATACTTGCGCAACAGATTGTTACTGCTTCAAATCTTTATTTTGAGTGAAAGCGTACGCTTTTATTCTCTGTCATTTTATACTAAAGGCCTATTTACGTTTATAGTCCAAAAGTGAAAAAACAACACAGGTTTTAAATACATATAAATGCAGCACTCTCCAAGTTTTTAAAGTTCCGGACAACTTGTTCTCTTGATACGACACAGCTAGGTCATTGACATAATGAAAAATGTTTCATATCTTCAACTAAGCACCCTCAGCAACACTTAACCCACTTAGACAAGAAATGTGGACGATCAAAGTAAATGAATTAAAGTCAGTTTGTGTATTATTCACATTAAAAAAAAATATGTACATATTTATCTTAGACAAGTGATTCCTCCCAGACGCAAGGTTAAAAACATTGGACTAATTTGGTGGAATCACATTCCTGCTAAAAGAAAACAGCTTGATATTAAATATCGAGAAATGAATTGGCTGATGAATAAACGTTCTACATTATCAGTAGAAAATAAAAGACTGTTATATAACTATCTGGACTTATGGCATCCAGATCTATGGAACAACCAGTAATTCTAACCTTAAGATCATTGAACGATTCCGGGCGAAGGTGTTACGGAGTATAGTGTGTGTACTTTGGTTTGTCAGAAATGACGACTTGTATAGAGACTTACAAATGCCTACGGGTAAAGGAAACCATCAGATCACTTAGCCAGAATTATAAGCAACGACTTGACCAACACGCTAATCCACTAGCTGTCAATCTAATAAATAATGGTATGCGGTTTAGACGTTTGAAGAGGATCTGCCAAACTGAACTACACTACAGATCCTGATTTTGTAAATTAATACCCAGATAATCTACGAATAGCTGTAATTGTACAGCGTTCATTTGATAATTTACTGTCAGCAGTGCTGCTTATTGTTCTACAAGACAGATTGCAAGCAATTTGAAAGAAAGAAAAAATCTTTGAAGACAGGTTTAGGTTGATTATTCATGAACGTATTGAACAAAACTGACATCAAGTAAAACATCAGTTGATGAGTGTTTTGTTTAGCAATTAATGAGCTGGTTCTTTACTTACATAGGAGTTTCGCAGAATTCCTTTATTAATGATACACGGTTGCTGTTGTGTTTTATAAACAATTTTTGCAACTACAACTTAAGTTTGAGAGTCTCTGTAGAGAATCGACTAATTCACAATAAGTATGATGTAGTATAAGGGATTCCTCAAAAATTATTTAGACGTAATCTAGTTCTTTTGTACATATCTTATTATGTTTTAATATATTTCCTACGTGTACTTTTTATTCACAAGGTAGTTTAAATAATGAAGAATGTATGAATTAAATTGTGAGAAGTACGCATATACCTACGTTCATTTCAAGGCTACATAAATATATAATTGTACCCAAATCTAAACGAAATATTATATAAATTCTACGCATAAACATTGAATCTTTAAAATAGGTAATAGATTACCTGTACGATAATTTCCAGAGTATCCGAGTAAATAGGAACATTCATTATCTTATGCTGAACGCTATCTCTTAAAAGAAATATTAAGTGAGTGTGATTTGCTATTTTTTGATCGTCTATTAATTGTTCCTATTACAAAATGTTTCACATTATTTTATATGAGTAACGTAAATGATAAATAAACTATAAAGAATGTTCGTCCGGGTTCTATTTAGTTTTTAAACAAAAACAGGATGTTACGCATAATTATTTTTCTATATTTTTCATCGACACTGTAGGTTATTAATACATTTTATAACAGTTATTCACTTATTTAAACAATCACGAAGGGATAAGTTTGAAAAACGAAGGAAAATTAAAAAATTTTATGATAAATTTTGTATGCGAAAGTACTTAGCTAAAGTACCATTAAATTTAATATCGCAAAAAATTTATTAATAAATAAGTCTATAAGTCAGATGCTTAAAATCCTATTATACTTTGAAACTTTACAAGAATGGAAATTTGTATTTTTATTCCTTTATATTTCATTCACCATACTTTCATTATGGGTGGATTTTCAAAATAACTTATTTTATAAGAGTAACAAAACTAATTAAAAACATAAAATTTGCAACGTAAAAAATAACTTTAATATAAAAATTTAAAGAATGTAGTCAATAAATTTATAATTAAAAGGAACTTACCAATATATTAAGTAATGAAGAAATCGGAATTTTTTCTTCTTTTATATTTAGTATCATAACAGAACTGAGAGTTTTGCACACTTTAAATTGAAGCGGCATTAAATTCTTGAATTTTCCATCGGGAAATCCACGTATTTCCATTAACAAAATACCAAACTATATGTTAAACATACAATAAACGTGTATTTATCCCGCATTCTTTCTTTTATACATATACATGTGTATAAATATAACATTAATTCAAATTAAATTAAGAATGTTGTAAAAATTTGAGTTTTTCGAAAGTAACGAATCCTTAATGATTTCAGAATCAAAATGAGCTACTTTATATTTTTAATATAGACAAAAACCATTTCGCACTATTAAAAATAATGTATAGAAATTTAGATCTGCAAATATATTTGAAATATGTTGCGATTTTAATACGTATAAAAAAAAAAACAGAAACCAAACTGCTGTTTATCTACTTTTTTATAATTAATTATAAACTAATTTCATTGCTTCGCCACGACAACAATTTATAATTATTAAAGTAGATACCTTTTCATCTGTTACAGTCTTCTTTATGAATATTTCAGGATACACGTAAACATTATTTAAAACATACCCGGTTTCAGAATTCATGAAGAATCCACTTGAAAAATTAAGATTGCCTTTTACACAGGAACAATCATTCTACATTAAAAAATCAAATATATTTCTACAAATATTTTTTTGAAAGCGTATAAATAACAAATTTATGCTTGTAAAGTGAAAATGGTTACATTCCTCGATATATAAATTAAGCTTTAAAAAATATCAGAAAATATTACGACACTAGATACGCATAAATATTACATCATACCAAGTAATAAAACTTTAAAACGTAGTACTTATATAGGTAAGTACATAGGAATACAGTAAAATGTAAGAATAAAGTTAATAAAAATATATATATAAAATATATTTATTTCAACATATTTCATTCTTCGTCTGACATTATATTTTTAATCGCCTGAAAATATCGTATTTTATAATTTTATTATAAAAGCTGAATATTTACACTAACAACGGATAATTTGTATGCATATTATTCTTGTTCCTTAAGAGCAAAAACAAGTAATTCACTAAAATTCATATTTATAAATTAATTTGGTCTTCTTCTTTATTCTAAAGGCTTAGTTTTGTCGGTGCGAATTTTAACTTCCATTCAATTCTTTTTATGTCCATCCTTTTCAAATCTTGGTATTTGTTGCAACCAGCCATTTCGATCAACTGTACTATAAACGTCTTCCTTGGTCGACCTTTTCCTTTTTTGTCATTAATTTTTCCTTCAATTATATTTGTTATAAATTAATTGTTCCTTATTAGATGACCAAACATTTTTTTAAAATTGTACTTATAAGTTTTCTCTTCATTCCTATCTTTTTAAGCACTTCCGAATTTATATTTTTTTCCGCCCAACTAATGCGTAACATTTTTCTCCAAATCCACATTTCCACTGCCTCTTTTCTTTTTTTCTAGTTTTGTCATCACCCATGTTTTGCAACCATATAATACATTCCACACGTAAGTGTGGGCAAATTTTACTCGTATGTTTAACTTTACATTTTTATTTGTATGTAAATTTCGGAAAAATGCTTTTTTCGCTATATTAATTCTGTGTCTAATTTCTGTCGAGTATCTGCTCTCGCTGGTTAATATGCTTCCAAGGTATTTGTATTGTTACACTTGTTTAATTAACTGATTGTTAAGTTTAATATTTACGGGTAGAATTAGTTTTTCCTTGGTTACTATCATAATTTTCGTTTTTTTTTTTTTAAAGAATATTTATATTCATACTATTTAATAATTTTATTAAGAATCAATAAAGACGTTTATATAATTAATTTGGTGCAGAAATTATTTAAATGTCAATTATTATTTCAATATGAATACAAAAAAATGTCGTTAGCTATAGTGCTAGTAATTACCTAACTAAAACAATTAAATAATTGATCGTATAATAATTTTATACGCGAAACTATAAGTTAAAATATTTCGTACTTTTAAATAATTAATTAATAGATTCATTAAAAATGATTTTCCTCCACAACCATTTCCAAATATAGATATCACATGAATTGGAACGTCAGCATTATTTGAAAGCAGAAAATCCAATTGTTTTCTTGATTTTGCAAGCAGTTTTCCATCTATAACATCTAAAATCTTCAATGGTCTAATGTTAACTTCTAATTGACGAACTGAAAATTATGTTCACCCTTAGTTGTTACATTTAAAATAAATTTTATTTTGAAATAAATTGTCACAAAATTTTACATAAACACTCATAACAAAATGAAATTTAGAATTCAAAATTTCGAAAAAATTTAAATCTTGAAATTATCAAAGTTCATTGGGGAAAGGGATAGATGCAATTAAAAACGAGATATTGTAATATACCTTCTGACTCCATAACTGTTTTCTGATTATAATTAAATTCACAAATTAAATAATAGTATTTTAAACAAAAAATAAGAACATAAACATAACAATACACTGATGGTAAATCAGAAATATTAGATAGAATAACTATCGATATCGCAATTATCACAGGAATTTTTGATTACCAGGCCATTTCTTTCACACAAGACAATTTATTATATTTTTATTGACGAGAATTTAAAATTTAAATGTTAAAATAAAATATTTCATTGACGAAAGTTTAAAACTTAAATGTTAAAATTGTATTTGCTAATAATTTTATGATTCCATATTATAAGTTTGGACTCAAATTTTAATGAAAACGTTGCTTATTTTTGTTTCAATTACAACACAAATAAATTTATATCTTCATTTTATTTTATTGAATTTTTGATAATTATAATATTCACTTTAAAAATATACATAAATTTTGTTCAGCCGATATTATTTTTGTGACGGTTATATGGTTTTAACGTTAGATCTTCTTTTATGTAGCTTAAAATATAATCAAACAGTACTGGTGTTAAACAGAAGTATTCACGAAATTTTTTTTCATCACTATGCAGATGACGACATACTATAATTTCGTATATATCTTCTTTATTACGTCGTTTAAAGATAGTACTTAATTTCATCATTTGATGACTCCTCATTTTCCAAGTATATGAATAAAGTTAAATCTAAATCATCGATTTTTAAGTAAAGTTTACAGATTTCAGTTTTAATATGAAAGACGAACAGTATTTACACAACTAAAGAACAGTGTTTCTAGTAACTTTATACTTCAAGTCAAGTCATAAAAGCGAGCATCAATTTTTCACCTATTTATGACGTCATTCAACGTAATATTACGTACCATAAAAAACGGCACAAGAAACCATAGCTTTGTCAATTAATATACTTTATTTGAAAAGTTATTTTATTTAAAACATCATTTTAAAATTATTTTATTAAAACAAGAACAAAATTATTAATTTCAAAATTATTTTGTTATTATAAAACTTTAACAGAAGTTTAAATTTTATTATTTTAGTTTAAAAATTATTCATAATTTGTTCCTCCACGGAGTTGTTAGAAATAATGTTTCCCGCGTTGTGTTCTTCCATCCGGTTGTGTAGTTATTAGTTCTTGTTTTTATCGTTTTTCGTTTGTAAAGTTATTGTTTTTACAGTTATTAAATTTATTCATTATATTTTTTGTAAATTTATTACTTATTTTACTTATACTTAAATACGTGCAATATTAATACATATTTATCAAGTTTATGTGTTGATAAAGTAAGGTTATTAAATAAGTTGAGGGAGTGGGGATTTGTTCCTAATGATGATAAGGGTGAATATTATAATAAATGTCCGAAATGCAACGGAACCTCTACGCTAAAGACGCTTACAGCGAGGAATAGAATGTTCACGTAAGTTATTTTATATTATATAATTCATTCAATCCAAAAATCACATTTTTATAATTTTGGCTTGGAATGAAATCATTTCTTTACACATTTTAAAATTTTTGTGTGCGAATAAACGGTTCGTTTTGGCTAGTTAGAAGTATGGTTAAAGGAAAAAAACATAATAGCACAATAATAGACGTGTATATATATATATATATATATATATATATATATATATATATATATAAACACACAATACATATATTATATTATATTATATAATATATATATATATATACCACCTAATAAAACCATGTTTTGTCGCATTAGGTGTGTAAATGAAGTAATGGACGGATATATATACATGTATACATATACATATATACTTATTTAATATATATATTACGTTCGCATGTACCGCGCTACCAACACTCGTCTTCTAACTACGTTTTGTAGCGTTATACATATGGGTAGGCTTATTCTTTTATATATATATATATGTGTGTGTGTGTTATATATATATATATATATATATATTTATATATATAAAAAACATGTATCGAATTTGGTTAAAATTATCTAAGTTTCACTTCTTTCCTGTGTTCAGACGTTTTTTTCCCCATTCTGAATCTAGTCGGTGGGGCAAGTGTATTTGGAGCTATCATTATAAAGAAGCAATGGGTACATATTAAATGAATAATTAAAATAATACTATTAAAATTTTAAAATCCTAACACAAAAATATATATACATAATGTATAGAATGTGTGTGAACCCCATTGCCATTGTACTTAAATATAAAGGTGTATTGGGGGATAATGTCACAAGACTTAGTCATCCACTCAATAACTAGAGATCAGTTTGTACAACTTACACTTAATATAAAATTAGTGATTTCATAAATTAACAAAATAAAATAAAAACAATGTTAATCACTATAAAAATTATTTTATTAATGCAAAGTTTTTCGACAATTACGTTATTTTCAAGCATATACAAAAAAACAATTTTTATGTTTACAAACATTTTTTTCCTTTTAGTTAAATTGCACCTAGCTGATGGTAGCTATTTAGCAATTTTAATATTTTATGCAGATGGCATGATTAGCAGCCTACCCATCAGTAGGTGCAAAAAACAGTTATCTCTTAGGCTAGGTCCATCGGCTTGATTCTGTCAAGCCGACGAACTTCTAGCGAATTATCCAGCAACCCGATCGCCATGTTGTTCGGGTGCACTTCTAGTCTATGAGCATAATTTTTTGCGTCGCTGGATATTAAGAACAAACTTCATTCCAAGGTCTTTGTGGAGCGTTGAGTTGGTGATGTACCATGGTGCACTGACAACCATCCAGAGGATTTTGTTCTGGAACCGCTGAATAATCGATATATTGCTGTTTTTAGAACAGCCCCATAATGGGCAGCCATAACGCCAAACGGGTTTCAAAATTTGATTATAAATCAATAATTTATTTTCAGCGGACACTTCCGATTTCATGTTTAATAACCAGTACATCTGTCTCGGTTTTATATTTAGCTCAGTGCGCTTTGCTATTATGTGTTTTCTCCACGTTAGACGTTGATCAAGGTGCATACCGAGATATTTTACATCTGATTTCTGTGAAATTGCTGCACTGTTTAGGACTATGTCTTCTGTTGGATAAATTCTTCTGTTAGTAAAGATTACACTTGTTGATTTACTTTCATTAGTCTTGATCCTCCAGAAGTTAAGCCACAACGAAACTTCATTGACTGCTGCCTGGATGGTATTGTGCGCTCTGACGAGGCATACGTCAGAACACAGAATCGAAGTGTCATAAGCAAAAGTCGATACCTCTATATCAGCTGATGTGTTAATGAGGTATAGTAGTGGTCCCAGTACACTACCCTGTGGAGCACCTGCTTTCACCGGGTATATATCTGATGAATCGTTTTCATATTTCACATAAAAATACCTTTCACTTAGGTAAGACCGAAGCAACTGGTATAATTCATATGAAAATGTTGCTTAATTTTGTGTAATAAGCCATCATGCCAGACTTTGTCGAAAGCCTGGCTTATGTCCAAAAACACAGCATCGCAATATTTTTTTCCTCGAGGGACATCTTGATAGTGTTAACTATACGATGTACCTGCTCTATTGTACCGTGCTTGGATCTAAATCCAAATTGATGTTCCGGTATTAAGCCTCTATCATCGACGATTGGCATTAGTCTTTTTTAGCAGTAGTTTCTCATAAAGCTTATATAATACAGACAGTAGCGAGATGGGCCGATACGAACTCGGTTCTATTGGTGATTTCTGTGGTTTTTTTATAACGATAATCTGTGATAATTTTAGTTGTACAGGAAAATACCGCAGCCGAATCACTGCATTAAAAATATACGTCAGTAGTATAAAACCTTTTCGCGGTAATTCCTTTAAAATCCTTGCGGTAATTAAATCATATCCCGGTGATTTATTTGGATTTAGGGTTTTCACCACATTATTAATTTCACCTGGAGATGTAAGTTTTAATTGGTTTGTAAACATCATAACAGTAAGTAGTATCTGAGTTTAATGTTGTATTTCCAGGATGCGGTTGGAATAAATTTGCGAAATGTTTCCCAAATGTTTTTGCTATTTCTAAGTTCGTTCTTGCCCAAGTTCGGTCCAATTTTCTTATCGGATGTACCGCTTGTACAGGTCTTTTAAAACTTTTTGTTGCTTTCCACAGTGAGTAGTCGTGGTGCGATAAGGGCGACAGATTTTTCAAACTTTCTTTTAATGATTTGTTTCTCAAATCTTGCAATAACTTTTTTAAAAACTTTGTCTGTTTGTTTAGTGCTGTTTTATGAACGGTATTTCTTGATGTCTGCCATTGTTTTCTTAATTTTCTCTTTAATTGAACTGCTTTTTTAACTTCATTCGGATAATAAGTAACAGGTTGATAGTTGCTTTCTTTTAGTGTAGATTCCCAATGCAGCCTGTTGTATAACTCTAATAAAATACTCAATTGATTCTTTTATTTGTTTTTCAGTTTTTAACTATATTTTTAGATTTATCGTGCGTTCAAGTTGATTTCGAAATACATCCCAGTTTGTGTATTTATTATGCAATTTTAATTTATGCATTTTCCTGACTACATGTTGACTAATTTCTAGCATAACTGATGAGTGATCTGATGACAAAGTTTCATCGGTTCTAACGTCAACAAATGCCAACGAGATTCCTTTTATTATCAAAAAATCCAGTAAGTCTGGTATTTTATTGGGATCAGTCGTTCAGTAAGTAGGTGTTCCCGATGAGCAAATAACACTGTGTGTTTCATCAATAATAGATTTTAGTTTTTTACCTCTAGGTACTGTTAGTCTAGACCCGAAGTAAATATTTTTCGCATTGTAATCGCCTCCTATTATGTATCTACAGCCTAAAGTTTTGAAAAAATCCGCAAAATGTTTTTTTTTATATTGTCCCTCGGAGGACAGTAAACTGCTGAGACGCTAATATTTTTATTCGGGCCTTCATTGAGTACTACACTGGTTGCTTGTAGATAATGTAATTTATATTTTTGTAGTTCATAGTGTTTTATTTCACTTTTTATTATGATGCCGGTACCACCATGCGCCGTACCATCAGGATGATTAGTAAAATATGAGTTGTATCCCATGAAAGTGGCGAATCTGGTATTTGTAAGATGAGTCTCCGATAAGAGAAGAATATCGACATCATTTTCTGTGATGTACATCTGTATCTCGGATAAATGTTTTAAAATACCATTTGCATTCCATGATACGATTTTTAAATTTCTCATTTTTTATTTAACATAGCTATGATACTGCTCAGTAGCTGGCTTTGCTGCGAAAGAGCGTTTTAATTTCAGTTATAAATGTCTGTAATAATGCTCCAATGTTATTAGCGCGTCAGTGGTATCCAAGTTTTGACGTTTTTCTTTATTTTTTTTGTACAGTTAACATTTGTGCATAACTAGTCGTGGACTGTGAATTTGTACTCTGGTTTACTTCCGTTGTATTGTCTTTTAAAGGAGGCCAGAAGTTGGACGATAATTGATGGTTTGTGTTATTTATTATTTTTCGTTTCATGTTGTTTATGTCTGATAGCTTGTAATTTTCTGTAGATTTCACAACCCTTATAATTTGAAGGATGGCTTCCTTCACAATTAGCGCATTTTGGTGCTTCGTTCTGCTGTTTAATGCAGTTGCTCGATGCATGGTCTCCGCCACATTTAACACAAGCATATGCTCTGTTACAATAAGTTTTAGTATGGCCGTATCTTTGACAACGATAATATTGGGGTATAGTACTTTTTTTATGCGGAGTTTCTATTTTTACTTTCATGTTTAGTAACGTTTGTACTTTAAATATGTCAGAATTATTTTCCTGAGGTTCTATATCTACAAAAAAGAGCGGCAATGGTTGTTTGGTTACTCTGTGCTTAGCATTTGTTATATGCGTGACTTTATGACCATATTGTCCCAATGTTGTTACTATGTCGTTAGTTTCTATAGCGTGATGTAGATTTCTTATTACCACTCGGAAGCATCGTTCCGATTTAATCTGGTACGTGTGATGTTCTATTTTCTCTTCTTGTAGGTAGTGAATTAATTTACGATAATTGTCAATGGTATTTGTTTTTATTTCAATTCTTTTATCGGTCAGGGATCTGCAGCGAATTTCGTTTGTAGGAATTACAGACGCGATATCCGTCATTTTCGTATAATTTTTTACTCCATAGACGGTAAGAGGAGGTTTTGGACGTTTATAATGTAATCTGTTATATTATCGTTAGTTGCCAAAATCGCGTGTCTATTGCTACTTTTTTTTTGGCATCTTTTTTTCGATCTCACGAATTCTCTCTGTCTCTTTCGTGAATATTCGATTTATGTGTATTTTCAGCCACCGGTGTTATTTTTTCTGTTAGTAGTTATATTATCTTCACCATGATTATTTCTATCCATAGCACGATTATTATTATTATTACTAATATTATCGATATGTTGATTAACATTATTAATTTTGTTAGTTTAGTGTTAGAAATAATTATCTCACTCGACATCGACTTTGTACTTAACGTAGTAGTAGTATACCAGCACTATATACATTAAGGAATTATGTCAGTTGTGATACATTGAGAACTGTATATTTTGCATTGGTTGAATCCAGATTAAGGTATGGATTTCAAGCTTGGGGACTAGCATCAAAAGTGTACATAGAGAAAATAAATAGATTACAAAGAAGATGTTTAAATTTAATAAATAAAGATAGACACGAGGGTAAATCGTTAGGAGATTTATTAAAAGAACATAATGTATTGAACGTTACGGGGTTCTATTTGTTTATTAAGACATGGGAACATTTAACGAATAAGAATTCTATACAGATTAAGGAAAATACAGTGAAAAAATATGAATTGAGAAAAAAACTAAAATATAATTTACCATTAACGAGATCGAAATTCGGTGAGCAAACGGATACATTAGTTATTGCAAAAATGTTAAACCGATTACCGGATTATATAGTTGTAGAGAAAAGAAGGGGAAAACTAAAACAAGGATTGAAAACATGGTTGCAAGATGAAAGTAATGTAAAAAGCATCACAAATATTGAAATTTATGGTATCAATAAAGTATGACGGCGAGCCACTAAATAAGCAAACAATGTGACCTACTACTGCAATTGAAGATATCACATAAGTAAATACAAGATAGGAAATGTGGGAGTGAAAATGAGAGAGCAAATGTATGTGCAAGTGGGGTGAATGAAATTAATATATATGTGGGCGTGTGGATGTGAGAGTGAATGATAACAAATTGGTATATATATAGAAATGTAGTATGTACAGATTGTATATATTTAAATTTCTGTGGAAATATTCGTCGACATGCAAACTGCTTGACGAAACTATGTATTTAGAAAATAAGGAATTTTGTAAATGTTCATGTTTTAAATTTCAAATATATATATTTAAAAAAAAAAAAAAAAAGTAGTAGTAGTAGTAGCGACAAGTGTAAGCTTGACAGAACAATTATCTACGTACAACAGAATGTGGTGGGAGTGTGAGTGTGTGTGTGATTGGGTTTACTTATTGTATTTTTATTTTATAATAAATATACGCTTTTTTAAAAAAAAAAAAAAAAAAAAAAATAGCAGCCTCATGTGCGGTTAGTTGTTCGATTAACGACTTACGGCTGGAAGTCGGCGAATGCGTTATGGGCATACCGCCCCGCCGCTGATATATATGTAATATGTTTAAAGATTAGAGCGGTTTGTACGATAACGATTATATTACGCTCGTAAAATACGAGATAAACGCTTGTTAAATACACCATAGTTCAAAACGTAGTAATCGCTCACTTCGATTATTTGAAATGACGTATCTCACGAGAAATATAACGCAAAGAAATACGTCTATTTAACCGAAATACCCACTGATGCTTTTTAACCTTGCTAATTAAATCGCCAGTTGTATAATAAGATTGTACGTTATAAAAATTAAATAACTCGTAAAATACAGAACTGCAGATGAATTAATTATTTATCGTATTGGTACTTTCATGAAATAAATTTTGTCACTTATTCAAGTCGTAATTTCAACTGCAAAATCATTTCTTATGCTGATGATATTTGTGTTCATTTTTATCCAGATAAATACTTTGATCTTAACCAAATTGTTGTTGTATGTCAACATCTAGAATTTCTTCTTTGTATAGGTGCACTTAAACTCAGTTCTGACAAGTCAATTTCACATACTAAAAATCTCAAATATCTCAGTGTTTATATTGGTTATAGGTTTACTTTTTGTTACACCATATTAAGTATATTAATGATAAAGCAACTGCATTATATGAAAAGTTTGAATGTCTACAACCTGATACTTATTGACTAAAATTTGAAGAAAGAATTATCTTATATAAAGGATTAATTCTGTCTTTGTATGGTTACAACGCTTCATGTATATATATATATTAATTCTAAAGTGTTGAATACCATTAACAAGCAACAACATAAGTTTTTATTGAATACTGGTTCCTTTTATCGCACTGTTCCCACCTCTGCTATTAATGTCATGTGTAATATACAACCCTTAGATTTGTGTATCCTTAAAAATATCTGAATATCAGATTGTTCCGAATATAAAGCAAGTTTCTTGTCTTAAATATTTAGAAAAATCTGTCATATCTTCCTTAGATGAACATATTCCTCTAAAAATTTTCAAGGATTTTCTGAGGTAGTTACTATGTGGTAGTTACATTAGCTGTAACACTGTCAAGAAAACTTGTCAATTTCTCCCACGTATTGAATCACGTTCTAAACTTTATAATTTTTCTACTAATTTCTATTCCTCAAAGATATTTACTGGGTATATTAAGCTTGGGGAGTATATGCATAGATTTAATCTTGCAAGTACTTCTGAGTGTCATCTGTGTAGCTCCTCTGAGGTAGATGACATCCAGAATGTTATGTTTGTATGCCCAGCATTCCTAGATCTTCGAGAGAAATATAAAATAAAAAATGGTTGTCTTCTAATCAGTAAGAATAAATGTAATAATTATACTAAATATATGGAATATGCTATGATGTGTAAGTTCAAATCAAAAATTACCTAAATCTTCTGCAGTTTGAATTGTCCTCTTGAAATATCTTATTTTATAGTCCCTGATTTATTTCTTATTACATCATTTTAATTTATATTTTTATATATTAACAAAACAAAATAAAACAAAGTTAATCACTATAAAAATTATTTTATTAACACAAAGCTTTTTGACAAAATCATGTCATTTTCAAGCATATACAAAAAACCATTTCTTAGTTTTTATTTATATATTTATTTATTTATTTAATGAAGCCACACAACAGCTAAAAACCAATTATAGTGTAGGCTTATAAATAAAATAATACAATGAATAATTTTTTCTGAATTATAAAATTAAAAGTAAAAAAAATAAAATACAAAAAAAATACATTCAGCTAAATTGCACCTAGCTAACAATAGCTATTTAGCAATTTATGTATTTCATGCATGTAGTCTGATTAGCAGCCTGCCCAGCGGCAAGTGCTAAAAAGTTGTTTTAGAACTTTTGTCTTATACTAGATCAAACAGTTTGGTTTTATAAAGCCATTGGATTTCTTGCGAATTGTCCAGCAACCCGATGACCATGTTATTTGGGTGCATTTATAATTGGTAAGTATACTTCTTTGCATCATGAGATATTACTTCCTGAACTGATTTTACTCAGAGGTCTTTGTGCAGTATGTACCTTGGTGAATTTACAACCATCCAGAGGATTTTATTATTCATTCGTCGAATGGTTCCTATGTTGCTCTTTTTGGAGCAATCCCATAATGAGCAACTGTAGCACCAAATCGCCTTTAATATCTGATTATAAAGAAAAAGTTTTTTCTCAGCTGATACCTCTGATTTCCTGTTAAAAAGGCAATTCACTTTTCTAAATTTTATGTTTAATTGAGTTCATTTTGCTGATATTTGATTTTTCAATGTTAAATGTTGATCGAGCAGTATAGTGAGATACTTAACATCTTTTTTCTATGTAATCAGAACATTATTTAAAATTACGTCATCCGTCAGATTAATTCTTCTGTTAGTGAAGATTAACTTTCATTAGTTCTGATTTTCCACAACCTAGGTCATGATGAAATTTCATTAACTGCTGCTTGAATGGTATTCCATTATTTAATGGGATATATATCTAAACACAAGATTGCAATATCATCGGTAAAGGTCGCTACTTCCATATTGGTAGGTGTTGGAATACCTGATATAAATAAGGTACAGTAGCGGCTCAAGAACACTATCCTGCAAGAACCTGCCTTTATCAGATATATGTCTGATGAGTCATCTCCATAGTTTACATAAAAGTGCCTTTCATTGATGTATGACTGAAGTATTTGATATAATTTATATGAAAAATGACATTTAATTTTTTGTAATAGGCCATCGTGCCACACTCTGCCCAAAGCCTGGCTTATGTACAGGTACACAGCATCACAATACTTTTTTCCTTCAAGGGATGTCTCAATGGTGTTAACTAACGATGCACTTGTTCTATTGTGCTTTGCTTAGCTTGAAATCCAAACTGATGTTCAGGTATTATTCCTTTATCATTTATGATAAGTATCAGTCATTTTAACAATAGCTTTTCAGCTTCGAGATTACTTACTTACTTTACTTTTGCATATGTCCCTGGGAACGGGATCTATATCCGCTTCGTCCTATAACTTCAGGTCCAATCGTTTGAGCCATTCCTTCGCATTGTGCGTGATATCCTTTATCTCGACCCAGCCTCCTTGTAGGTCCCTCGTAGGGCACTCCGTTACAATATGATCGATAGTTTGGCATTCCGCACCACAGTCGCATTTATAGATATTGGAAAGGCCCCACAGCTTTAGCATTTGGTCTGTTCTTCAATGACCGATACTTATTCGGTTCAATCGAGTTCACATTATTCATGGTAGTTCAAAACCAGATGGTCTCGAGTTTGGGTGGTCAACCAGCTTTTTACCATCCGGGTTGCCTTTGTCCCACTCCTGCTTCCATGCATCTGTTGAGTTAAAATTGTTCTTAATGAGCTCCTATGTAGCATGTGGAGGTTTTTTTTGATTTCAATCTTCATGGAGCTAGTATCTCTGATCACTAGCTTCGAGATTACAGACAGCAATGAAATGGGCCTATAGAAAGCTGATTTCATTGGTGATTTCGGTGGTTTCTTAACAACGATGATCTACAACAATTTCAGTTGTAAAGAAATATACTGTAGCCGGATCATCACATTAAAATGTACATTAATAGTACAAAACCTTTCTTTGGAAATTCTTTTAAATCCATGCGGTTAGGTTATTAAGTAATAGTCCAGTGATTTATTTGGATTTAAAGTTTTCACTGGAGTATTAGTCTCACCTGGAGATGAAAGTTTTATTGCAGGGCACACATTACAACAATGAGTACTGTGATTCAACATTATATTTCCATGATGCGGCTGGAATATCTTTGCAAAACGTTCCCTAAATACTTCCACTTTTTCTAAATTCATTTTAGTCCAAGTTCTATCTGGTTTTCTTATAGGATGTATTGTTGGTGTTGACCTTATAAAGTTCCTTGTTACCTTCCATAGTGAGTAGTCATGCTGTATTAAGGGTGAAAGATTTATTAGAGTTTGACTTAGTGATTTGTTTTTTAAGTCTTGCAATAATCTTTTTAATTTTTTTTTATTTGTTTATTTAAGGTTGTCTTATGATTAGGATTTCTTAATGTTTGCCATTGCTTTATCAATTTCCCTTTTAACTGAACTGTTCTTTTAACTTTCTCTGGGTAATAGATAACTGGTTGGTTGTTATTTATTATTGGCGTGATTCCCACACAACTTGTTGTGTGATTTTAATAAAGTACTGTATTGCCTCCCCTATTTTGTTTTCAGTTTTCAATGGTATTTTTAGATTTGCTCTATGCTCGAACTGCTCACTAAATATGTATTAGTTTGTTGACTTATTATGCAGTTTTGGTTCGCAAGTGGATACTAGAGTAGAGAATATCCCACAAGGTAGGTCCTAAGACTAAACCCGGGTGGACACCACAAGTTAATTTGGAAGTGGATTTAGAATCATTAATATTAATAGAAGCATATCTGTCTGTAAGATAAGAAGATCATTAAATGAGGATTTATATTTTTACTTTTAAGTACATTAATAATGGATCACTACCTACAGTTGTTGAAAGCACCCTTTATATCAAAGGAGACACTAGAACTAAAGAGTGTCTAATAATACAAACAATTTTATAGATAGGTCCTTCAGCAGAAATTTTTTTCTAAAACTAAATTCAAATGAATGAAAAACAAGTTTTGGATTGATTTCATCAAGAAGTTTTATATCAATAACTTTCTCAAATACTTTTCCTAAAGAGTTAAGAAGAGATATAGGTATGTAGCTAAAAACATCAGCACTAACTTTCCCAGGCTTGGGAATAACCTTCACATCGGCTATCGCCAAACAAGCTGGGGAAAAATTGGTACTATATTTTATGTAACGTCATCATTTATTTTACTAACCTATGATCAGAATTTCGCATTTTCCTTCTTCGAAGATAGCCAAAGTTATAGTTTAGTTATGCCTAAGCCAGGCAAAGAAAGCAATAATATTAGCAACATGAGGCGGCCTATAAGTCTGCTTAGTAATTTAGGTAAAATTGCTGAGAAAGTTATACTGTACAAGCTTCAAACTTATTTAACCGGCCAAAATATATTACGAGACGAACATCGACATTATTTCGTTTGTTAATGTGTCGAAAACATTTTTTGAAAACTGTAAAAAACATTCGAACAAATTAATCAAAGCTATTAGTAATTAAAACATGAAGCTTCTCCGCTCACATTACACTAGGTATAAACATCGTGGACTGAAACATCGGTTTTTATAATTAATTATATTATTATTAAGTATTTATATTATTTTAACTAGTTCATAATGTTGGTTATAGTCTAGTGTCATATAATTTAGTTCATCAAATATAATTTTGTTTTCGTTTTCTTTTGTAGTTTTTTTTCTTTGGTTTTTCCTGCATAAATTAATAATGTAATATATATGTTGTCAGTTTTTTAATGATCAAGCGGCGTCTGGAATAAAATTATGTGCTAAGGTTTTATATATAAGGTACTTAGCATAAAACTATATAATGGAATATATATTTTTTTCAAGTTTTATCACGTGTATTATACCAATAAATTTAAATATTAGAAAAAATACCTCTAATACAACTTAAAAGCAAAATAATTGAATGCGTCGAAATAAGTAGTATTTGGAACTTTAAAGTAATTAGTGATTATGTTAATACAGAATTTAAATTTAGATACAATGGAAAGACGAATGATAAATTTTTATATATAATGTATTATACATCTATGTAACCGCGTATAATATTTCAAGTTTTATCATATGTATTGCCGCTAAATTTATATATTAGAAAAATGTCTCTTATATAACTTAAAAGTAAAGTAACTGAATATGGGAAAATAAGTAATATTTGGAACTTTGAAGTAATTTATCATTTTGTTATAAGAGAATTTAAATCTAGATACTTTTTTTTTTATATGTAAAATATTGTGGTGTACGATCTTAATACTACTATTAAACAAGTACATATGTTAGTAATAGAAAAAGAAAAAAAAATGAACATGTGGGGGATTATATTCCAGCGAGTAGAACTCCTTGAATTACTAAGTTTATAATACTATTGCTAGATAACGTCAGTGATTTTATTTTACTTGAAAGGCCCTCCATCTCCACCGAGCCGGGGTACCACAACTTGGGACGAGTCCTTTTATGTTTACTCCGCCGACCCATTCCTTCCAAAGACCTAGACAGCTTTCCAGCCAGATGATCTGGTGGCGCAATTGAGGAGTTGCAGAGCCGTCAACTGTCCAAATTAATCACCTACCATCAAGCTGGTAATCAACGACAAGTATCATTAAGTGAAACACTAGCTAAGAGCCACTGCCTCCAACAAGAATCACAAGTGCGGCTTGTCAGGTACTGGATGATATCATCTCGGGTGATGAGTTTGCTGCCCTGTGCTGCTGTACAGTGCAAACTTCATCTCCACATTTAAGTGCGATCCTATAAAGGAAGCACAGGAGATCTCGGCCGATTAACCAGGTACATTTATGACGGAAGAAATCTGTTCAACTGTCCGCCAACACACCAGTAATCTGGTGATACCGACCGAATGCGCAATTTCCCTGCCTGATCGACGACAAATACCTTCAACAAATGACTGATCGTACACGCTCTGGCTCCTCAACCACACCGACGAGGTGTTTCCCTAAGAGAGAAACGTTCCTCGTAGCATGAAAAAGGACCGTGACGCGTTCTGAAGTATGTCAACGCCCTAAAGAATACAAACCGTTCGTATTTTTCCGATCAATTTCATTCGCCAGTAGAGTCTTGACAGCACCGTCATATTCCATTCAAGACTCTTGCTATCCCGCAAGAGCAACGCCATAAACATGATTATGCAGGGATCTGCTTGTTTTGCGGCCCTTTGTGAAGATGTTTTCTCTAAGGTAAGCTTACTTAATATTGACGTGTAAACCAAGCTGCTG
Source organism: Coronaproctus castanopsis (assembly GCA_032883995.1). Taxonomy (NCBI): domain Eukaryota; kingdom Metazoa; phylum Arthropoda; class Insecta; order Hemiptera; family Monophlebidae; genus Coronaproctus; species Coronaproctus castanopsis. Next base: position 5,741,193 of record CM065053.1, read on the forward strand.
ACTTTATATGCTCTCGAGCCTCCGAACCGTTATCCTTTCCCGGTCATCAAGAGTTATACCCATACATACCGACGAATCATCATGCAAGAAGAATATCTCTCTCTGCTAGGCAACCCTTGCGTTATACACGGGAGTACACAAGATAGAGTGATCAAAGCAATCGTCGGGACTGTGCGGTATGCTTGAGTCATAGGGTTAAGAGCCGACCTTTGCACGCTTCGTACTAGGTCAACTAGTTTAACATGAGCGACCCTGTGAATCGAGACCGATGCAGCATAAGTGACGATCCGGTCAAGTATGATTTAATCAATCGACATAAGTTTTCAGGCAGTTGTTTTTTTAACTTAAATATAAGTTCATCGTGCCACACCTTGTCGAGAGAGCGTGTCACGTCAAAAAATAACGCAGAACTGTATTTTTTTCTTCTAATGCCGAATACACTCACTTGATCCATCGTTGAGTTGTGCCTTCTAAATCCAAATTGATGAAGTGGCGAATCCTCTCTTACAATCGGTGATATAATTTTTTAATATTAATTTTTCAAACAATTTTTATATGGCTGGCCGAAGCGATATAGGCCTATATGAAGTGATCTGTCTAGCTGGTTTGTCGAGTTTTTTCAACATTGCTATTTGTGCAACTTTAAAAGAAGTTGCCACATATTCTAATCGTAAACAAGCGTTATGTATGTCAAAAGGACGATAGGTTTACGCGACAGTTCTTTGAAGATAGCTGGAGATATTTCATCTATACCCGGAGCCTTCTTTGGATTTAAATTTTTATCTATTTCCGTTGCTCTCCGTAACGGGAATAAACCACCTTATTTGTTGTTCAGTGTGATAAACTGGAATTGGATCTATATTTGACATAATATCGTGTTGTTAAAAAAGTCCGAGACAAGTGCTTATTCGGCTTTTTCAGTATCTGACTAGCCCAATTATTTTAAAAACGAATAGGTGGAATATGCACAAACGGGCGTTTAATTCGGAGTCGCCTTCCATAGAGAATAGTATTTATCTGCAGATGGGCTTAACTGTCGAACGTATTCTGCAAATGATTTACATTAGATGTTTTTAATCAAGCGACCTAGTTGATTGCTAGTCTTATTAAAAATTATCGTGAGGAGTGCGCGTAGTATACCATATACGCCGCGCCTTTCGCCTCTGAGCCTTATCTCGAATTATTAACGGGTATTTTATTTCTGGACCGTAATCTGTTTTTGCTATTAGAGTAGATAACCTAGCTAACTCTCGAATCGCTTTTATCTGCGTTTTTATATCACACATAAACTTTGTACTTTAAGATCAATTCGTTTGTCTAATTCTTCCCAAAATCTATCCCAGTTTGTACAAGATACGATATAAATTAAGTATTTTTCTCTAGTGCGTTTTAAATAACATTTTTATTTATTATGCGTATCAAATACTTATCGGATGCGGTTTATAATTATTATTTATTTCATTACTGCACTTTCAGGACACGATTCTATTATAGCACGCGCATGTAGCAAATATGACGAAATTATTGACTGTTCGTTACAATTCAATAATTTAATTCTATTAGTAAAATTTTCAATATTCACGTAAAAATGTTTTCACTTTTTATAAATGAACGATGTCAGCAACCATGAACTATCCAACGGTTGCTTCAATTTTATCGACGCATCGGAGTATAAATAGTAACAAATGAATGTATACTATATTTTCAGGAAGAGGATTACAATAAGAACGCAAAGAGCGTTTTTAATACGAACAAAGCGTTTATGATTCATATATATATATATATATATATATATATATATATATATATATATATATATATATATATATATATATATATATATATACTATTGGTATAAATATAATAATGACAGGTTGGAGAGTGCTGCGACGAACATTTATTAGATTTGTTTCCGTATCGTTTGCTAAGTAGAAAAGGGATTTTGAAAACAGCGCTCGTCGAGAGTAAAGCCAACTATCGTAAGTTCGAAGCTTTTTCCGTCTAAAGTTCAGTTGTGATAATAAAGCCGGCCGGTTAACCGTCGACGCGAATTGGAGGCGCGAGTTCGCGTTCATATATTTTTTTTACGCTATGTTTTCACAACGTAATTCAATTCGTCGTTTTAATTTAAATTTAGACGATCGTTTTTAATTTTTAATTTTAAAGTTTTAATTAAAAAGAAAATTAATAAAAAGTTCCGTTATTTTCAATAATGTTTATTAAAAAATAAATCGAATTATTAAAATAATAACGTCGTACCTTTTTCTAAAAATGATAAACAACGGTGAAATAATCGCCAGAGATGAAGTACCAAGATCCGCCGATCGGTCGACAATTATTATTTCGAGTAAGCATTTTTTTTCTAAATTTATTTTTATGACTTCAAATTCCTGGAAATCTCAATTCGATCGCCATTCTTCGATTCCTTCCTGTCGTCTGCTATGCCTTTAATCTCTTTATACGTCGTCTGCATTCTTTTCATTTCATCCATCCACGTTGAGGTCCTCCCTTTCTCTTCTTCCATACAATTTTCCCTCGATTATGATCCGTTCTAGAAGCCTTTTCTCCTTTTTGTATCATTTCCAACAACTTCCTTTTTTCATTTATCATTTTTGAAATCTTCTAATTCTTTTTTTTCTGCGTCGGTGAAATCTTCATTACACGATGTCATCCCCATATTTGGGAGACTTCCGAAAGTTTTAACACTCACGTTTTCGAGCTATATAAATGAGAAGACGGACAGTTCTGTTTTTTGAATAACGCAGTCGGCAAGACTGCTATAACGCAAACCGCGTGGTCCACGTTTAGTGTGCATACGGGAGATTCGTTTTTGTCCAGTTTCAGTTATCATATTATCCTATAACTAGAAGAAGCACATGTTTTGCGTGGAACGTTATTTTCGGGGTGAATCGATCACGACGGTGCAAAGAAAGTTTTGAAAAGAATTCAAAGTTACGCGTTTTTTTTTGCGGGGGATGTTTTAAGAGCCGCTTGTGCATGAGATCTGAAAAACCTGAAAACTCGGATTTCCGAAGAAATTCCAAAAATTCAGCCACCTACGGGCGAAATGTGTTTGAATATATGTTAAAAAGACTGAATGAACGTATTGTTGTAAATGGCGGTCATCTGAACGAGATGTGTCCCACAAGTGATTGTATGCTAATCTCTCATTTCCTATTTTTAAATAAAATTTCACCCAAAAATTTTTGGTCTAGTAGTTTTTGTGTTGTTCAGAAAACAACAAAGTCTTCTCTAGACCTCTTTATAATATATTCCGCATTTATAATTTTAAATAATTTTAAATAATTTTTCCTTAATTCTATTTAAATTCTGTTAGCGAATAAATTTCACGAACGCTCGTTTAGCTATTGCAATTCTTGCTTCTACTACCGTGTCACTTTTCCTATTAAATATTTTAATCGTTCTACTTTGTCCAAAATTTTGTAATATGGGACAGTACAATCGGCAGAAATAACAATAGTAAATTCTGAAGAAAAAAAAAGTGAAATTACAACTAGGAAAACGAAAAGGGTGTCAATTAACGCTGCAGTTTTTAACTCGGCAAAAGTTAATATAGGTTTTGTTCTCCACAATCCTCCACACACACTCACACACACACACATATATATATATATATATATATATATATATATATATATATATATAATATAACGTGCAGATGACAATGTTTTATAATAGAAATCGATGCGAGGTAAAAAAAAAGTAATTTCAGACTTACGTAAAATTTAAATTTTGAAAATACGTAATGATTAATTAAAACAAAAAACTACTTATATATTCGAATATATATATATATATATATATATATATATATATATATATATATACATTTAGTCGCCTGTAAATACCCATGTATACCAACGTCGTGTTTCCAAACGATTGTTTTAAAGAATTGGAGAAGACCATCGGGGAGGCCAAAGTTAGGATGTAATCACAGTTAATAGAAACGATCGTTATTAGTTGGAAAAAAGTTGAATTAAATCTGAAAAAATTGATAATAATGCTGTGAATATATCATGAAGATAATGAAAAGCTCAGTAACAAGGAACGATAATATTCAGCAACGAGATTTCTGGCACAGCTACTGCAACTTTGCTTTCATTCATCCTGTATAGACTTGATCTCGCGCATTAGACATAAACATAGAGAGGAAATATATACCTGTATATTAATATATAAGGTAACCTAAATCTATAAATTGATAAAGTCTAGGAATATATTTCTAAAAACAATAAATGCTTCGACGCAAATACTAGAAATTATTAGGATGGAATTATGGAAGGCTGAAAGAGAATCGATTGCAACTATGGGAACAACCGAAGGAATACTTGCCTCTCAGTAATAAATTAGCGCGGCTAATATGGAAAACCTTGAATAGAATAAAAACTATTATCACCGGAAAATCGAAGAAAGAACATGAAAATATGGAAAATTACAGATGACGACAGATGCGACCGGCCATGTTACAAGATTCAGAGCATACTAGTCCGCTCACATTGTTCTACGCTATGTAGGATGGAATATATAACCGGTATAAACAGGGCACTTCAGATGGGTTAAATATCGGGGGAGAGGAATATAAGCTGACCGACATGTATATGAAGAAGAAGATCGGAAACAAATATCCGAGGGCAAGAGTTATTTTAAAAAACCAGTTGTCAAGAAAACCTCTATACACTACCTATTACTCTCGTAAGGTCGAACGTGGTGTAATCCATTTCAGACAGCGATGAATTTTTAACGCTAAAGACATTTTTTATTTTCTGGTTGACGCGAAATACTTCCCATTTTAAAAAATAATTGTATAAATACGTCCAACATTAATTGCAGTTAACCTCTAAGAAGCGGTATTGTATAATAAACAAACACATGTATCAAATTTATAATTTCGTGTCAAATTTTATAATTTCGTTTGTATAATTCTCTTTTAAACATGTTACCGATATAGATTTTGATAATAGATATTTCTTTAATAAGTTATTTCCATACATATTTCAAGATGAGGTCGTGAGTTTTGCTGTTGTTTAAAATATCGAGGTGCTGCGATTATATATCTATCTATCTGTATATATATATATATATATATATATATATATATATATATGTGTGTGTGTGTGTGTGTGTGTGTGTATATATACGTATATATATTTATTAATTTTAATGTAATGTTTGTTTCAACGTGTACGTAATGTTGTTGCTTCTATACGTTATATTATTCATCGTTTCGAGATTTGTATTTTGTGGTGGGTACTTAGTGCTTCTTTGGGCATGTATACCATATCAAGGGTTTAATATACGATAGTATCGCTAATTTAAACAAATCGTAAGAGTGTATTGTAATATATAATATATATATACCATTTTTTTTATTTTATTTTTTTTGAAGCGGGAGGGGAAAAAATCTTCAAAAGACACTGATATATTTATAAGTTCCATATATATTTTTGAGAGCAGCACATGCATTCAGCAAGTGCTGCTGGATTTCAAAGAAATCAGCGTGTGGGATTTTTACCCACTAAAAAACCCGCTCCCTCTGTTGAAAAAAGAGAAAAATATACATGTAAATATAGAGGTCCATGAACAAATGCAAAGACCTCCACATTATAATAACATAATATGTGATGGAAAAGGGATGAAAAATACATAGCCCCTTATTCCACCAAGAAAGCATATAACGAGTTTGTGATTTATTAAATATTGAATTAAATTATAATAAATCTTGATATAAACTTATATCATAGTATAAATAATAAATTACTGTATACTCTTGTGACTTACAAACTTACATAGAGGAATAACTGTTATTAAAGAAAAGAAAGTATCATCTTAATAAATGAATATACATGTAATCATTAACCAGTAAGAGCATTATATACAAAAACAATACCTAGTAAAAGACTTAAGAAATAATAAGTAAAGCAGCTGACTATGCTAGACTCAATATTATTGATATTGGAATAACGTTTGAATTAAGTTGAAATGAAAACAATGAACAAGATATTTCTTAAACTTTACATAATTTAAATTTTAATCGCATAATTTCTTCTGAATACTCTAAAAAAAGTTGTATGAAACTTATAAAGTGGAAAGCATTTTGATTCCTGGATCTCAAACTTAGCACGAATAGCAGCAAAGGCAGGACACTGAAACAACGTATGTCTAATATCATCATCAACTGATGAACATAGAGAACATGATGGAACGTTGGCAAGCTTAAACCTATATAAATATGATCCAAGCTTACCGTGCCCAGTTAATAATTGCACATTATAAAAATTGATATTAAAATTTTTTATTTTCAGTCTCAATGAGACATCTGGCAGGAACTCGTAAGTTTTCCTGCCAGTAAGTTCAGCGTCCCACCTTTGCTGCCATTCCTTAACAAGCATCACATAGATATGTTTTTTATATTGCTTTATAGCAGCTGCTGAGGGCACAGTAGAGAATCCAGGAACAGGAATTGTTGAATGTGAGGATTATTACCCTTGAGAAGCCTAAAGGCCCCAGCAGCGGCCCTCCCCATAAGATAAAGATCCAGGGGAAAGACACCACGGATGACACAGGCAGCTGAAGTTGGTGTTGTACGATACAAAGAAGAGATGCGAAGCAGGAATTTACGCTGATGTTTATTAACACAATTCAACACCTTCCTATTAATATAAATTGCAGCCCCCATAACCATAGATGGACCGCACAATGCCTTTATATAGGATTAACCTTTCCTTAAAAGCAAGTCCCCAACAGTTATTTTGATTCCGAAGTAGTTTATTGTAAATGATAGTAAATTTAGCTGAAATATCTTTAACATGCGGCAGGAAGGTTAATTTTTCGTCAATAACAATACCCAGATATTTTAATTTCTTAGTATGCTCAAATGTGGAAGAAGATAATAATTCTAGAGTTTTCACCTGTACAACCAAAGAAGGATTACCAAAGACAGAGAATTTACACTTTGTTGGAGAGAAAGTTAAACCTAGATCTGATATTACAGATTCTAAGTATTTGAATACATAGGGTAAACTTAAGAAACTCTGAATCTTTGTAGATTTAAAAATAAGACAAAGATCATCCGCATAAGAAATAAGATGACAATCCATACTGCAAGCGGCAGAAAAAGCATCAATTTTATGATGAACTACAGAATACAATACGTTCCAAAGAGTGGGACCCAACACAGAGCCCTGGGGGACACCACACATAGGATTTTTGTGGACTGTAGAAGCTCCAATGGTAAGAGAAGCAGTCCTCTGAACGAAATAATCAATATATTTACATTAGTAAGTTAATGCTATATTCAGGTCAGTGGCGTGCGGTGAGTTTTTCTAGAGGGTAAGCGATGACCATATGGAGTGTTACATCAAACGAAAATTTATTTACAAGAAACACGTGATAATACGTTTATTTAATACTTATTTAAATACAAAATCCATTCGGCGATCTAATTTAATAAAGTCGGTTATAACAAGATCGTAAAATGGAGCTGATTTAACAACGGTTTTTCAATGGATATCAAAGATAAGCCACTTAATCGTTCCTGTCCCTGTGTTGATCTCTGGTATGATTTTATTCGTTTCAATGCTGAAAACGACCTCTCTACACTAGCAGTTGTACTAGGTATTGTCAATATTAATTGACCTAATTTATAAACTTCGGACAAGATCTCATCGAACTCAGACGCCTTCATTGCTTCCACTAATTCATGCGTATTCATTTTATTAAGGTCGCCATCCATATACACCGAGAGCAATTGGTTTTTCAGCTTTACATCGTCGAAAAACTCCCATAGCATTCTTTTAAATTTGAAAAAATTTCGTTTGGAAATTTTTTTTTATACTCTTCATATTTACTTGTATCTAGAAGCGATAAAAATTTCAATTGATCAAGATTTCCAAAACGTTCACTCAGCTGAGTTAGAACATTGTCAAAGATTTCGTTGAACAGTGCACGTGTGTGTGTTTCCTCATCTTCTGGTTCTGATAGTTTTCGTCTTTTTCTCACAACAAATTCTTCATTTTCTTTTGACTTTGCATAATTCCATATGCTTTTGAAGATCGCGTCGTTCCTATATTTTTGGATTTCCATTTGAATTTCTTGAATTTTTTTCATACAACATAAAATATCTAGTTGTTTTTTTTGCAAAATATCGTATAAGACATCAGTTAGCGCAAATATTTTGGAAAAAATTTCGATGAAGAATAAAGTTCGAACTTCGCTGAAAAATTTTAGGAACCCATGGGCTGATATTACGGTTTCAGTATCCCACTGTTCCGAATTTTCAATAACAGTTTGAAAAAACTCAGTGAAACAATGATGATATTCTTTAACCATGCTTATCAATCTGGAAGAGAAATTCCATCTGGTTGGTGCGTTTCTTGGCATTTTTTTAGTAGTAAATTCACTAAGTGCATGTGCGCGTTTGGTTGATTTGCTAAAAAAAGCACCCAATCCAGATAATGTCTGAAAAAAAATTCTACATTCTTTTATATTTGAAGCGGATTGTGATAAAACTAAATTCAACGAATGACTAAAACAATGGACAAATAATGCTTTCGGATACAATTTTTGGAGTTTTGTGCGTAAACCTCCTACTTGTCCTGCCATCACCGCTGCCCCATCGTATGTTTGCGCCACGAGTTTCTTAGCTAAATCGTATTCTTCGATGATACTTTTAACATACTCAAGTATACCATCAGCAGATCGATCTGCACTAACATCAATAAATTTAATAAATCTCTCTCGAGCTTTTGCAGTGTGACTGCATATATAACGTAAAACTACAGACAGTTGCGATTTATTTGAAACGTCCGACGTTTCATCCAGTAATATAGCAATGTACTTCGCGTTTTTGATTTCTTCTTTTATCTTACCTTGAACAACAGCGTGTACCGAAGAAATTAAATCATTCTGAATACGATTTGAGGTCCCACGGAACGTTGTAGATGTTTCTAGGTGTGTTTTTAGAATTATATCATATTTAGAAAGTAATTGAAGAAGGTCTACATAATTCCCACGATTATACGAATCAGTATTTTCAGAGTGACCACGGAAAGCAAGCTCATGAACACCGAGATAACATACTGCATCGATTAATCTTTTTAAAATGTTTCTATTTTGTAGTACAACTTCATTATGTTTTATCATTTCAATTTGTACGTTATCGTTTAATTGTAAATCTATGCGTGACTTACCAAATTTTTTCAGCTTCATGGAGGAAAAAATATGAATCTGGGAATGTTCATGTTTTTTAACCGCATTGATCAAATTATTCAAGTTATCGTACCCTTGAGTAGGATCATTCCACACGCATTTTTCTTTTTCAGTACAAAATAATAGACACGGCCAACAAAACAATTTTCCACCATCTTCACAACCAGTTAACCACAAAATTTTTTCATATTGCGATATATTGAAATTTCTGGTAAAAGGTGTACCACCTTTTTTTTGTTCAGTTTTTAAAGAAGGTAATTCTGGTTTTGGCTTACCACAATTTATAATTTCTAACTGTTCATTAAAATTAAATCGCGAAAAAGGTTTTTCAATCAATTCCCGAACACGCATTTTGCTTTCAAAAAAGATGGGAGCACGCAGCAGATACACAAAAACCGCGTTATTAGTTATTAAACTATCCAGCGAAAAGCGAAATTACAGTCGCTTACCATAGGCACGTTTTCATCACGTTTACGTTTGCTAGTATGTCTTTGTGTTGGTAAATTATCCGAAGAAGGGAGGTAGTAAGTAATAAGCGAAGTTCTAATCGCTGCCCTGTTCGACCAGTTTGACAGACCTCGCCCCTCTTCAGTTTTCAGAACCGTTTGCAACACGTATTGAACAAATCCTTCTGTGTGTATGTGTAACCAACTAACATGACGCATCTGCATTTGGATAAACAGAACACTTCGTAATAATAATAACATTCTGTTTTAACTGTATATGTGTGTCAACCAGCAACTGTATGTAGCGCCACGCGTTCTGTGCAATTGTTGAAGCAATAAGCGGAAATGTGATCGCTTCCTATTTTAATACTTTTATAAGTTAAGATTAAAAAAATATTTTCTTGGGATTTTTCTGGGTAAGCGGCGCTTACCTCGCTTACCTGGAATGCACGCCAGTGATTCAGGTACTTTTATATTAGTAAGTTAATGTTGCGAATCGCATCCGGCTATTGGAAGTTATACAGTACGTTTATTTACTCTAAAAAAAAAAAAAATTAAGTTACAATTTAGGATGCCCTTTTTACGCTAGTAAATACGGTGTAATTCATGAAATAACAAAAACATAATAATTTAAATAAAATTACGCGAAGTAGTGTTTCGTCGTTGTTTCTATAGGTTGTATTTCTTGCGTTCGTGACACGATAGCGTTTTAATTATATTTGTTAAAGACGTAATTCGTTTATCGGTTGTTCAATTGATATACGCGAATTAACTTCCTCGATAAGTATAAACGCACACACATAGACACACACTTTTTTACACTACACAGATCGGTACCTTGGTATAGTACCATAAACATATATAATAGTATAGCTTTTAACTAAAAGATAAAATTAACTGATTAGGGAAGATGTCAGCGGTATCAGGCGGCCTTGATAGGCCGCCGGACGATAATAATACTTCTAGTAATAGTACATTCACTAACGTTTACACTAATAATACAGACAATATGGACGTAGATTACATAGGTAACGATAAAAGTGATGATTACAGTAAGAATGAAAATAATCAATGTAAACGAGATAATACCGAGTCGATTTTATCCGATATAATTGAAAACGATATTAAAGATGAACATAATAATAATAATATAGGATCAACGAATAATGTATACCGTGAAAAATTAAAATATTTAATTAATAATGAACATCTTTACAAAGAATTTAAAGTAATTATACAAACAAATAATTTCACCACAATAGGTAACCTTAAAATTACAAAAATACTTAAAAATCTTAAATTTCTAGACGGAATAATAAAAATTAATAGAATAGGAAAAGCAAAGGTGATTATATACTGTAAAAATGCGGAAATAGCCAATAAGATAGTTGATAATTATGACATTAAAAACCTGGGATATAATGCATTCATTCCCGTTTATTTTTTAACGAGAAGTGCAATAATTAGAGGTGTTGATACCGATTTTACTGATGAAGAATTGATTCAAGATATGGATAGTGGGCAATATCAAGTAAGAAAAATTAAACGTTTCACACGTAGACAATTAGTCGAAGATGAAATAGTATATACACCCACACAAACAGTACAAATATTCTTTGAAGGACAATCAATCCCTAGTTATATATATATTAACAAATTTAGTTTTACGTGCGAACCATTCGTCCAAACGGTAAAACAATGTTATAAGTGTTTAAAATTTAATCATACAGCCAACAATTGTAAATCTAATTATATTAAATGTAATTTATGTGCCGCAGATAATCACGAATATAAACAGTGCCCTAATAATGAGATAAAATGTTTAAATTGTAAGGGAAATCACCCTTCATCGGATAAAGAATGCCCCGAAAGAATCAAACAAGAAAAAATTAAAACAATTATGGCTTATAAAAATCTTTCTTACCAAGAAGCAGCGATAACTCTAGGTTCACAAAATACTAATACTTCATTTGCGAATGCAATAACAAAGACAAATAGGTACCTGGCATTAGAAAATTATGATGTTGATTTTCCCGAAATAAACGAAAAAGAAGATACTTCAAACTACATTCCCGAATATAAGGAGCCTCCACTGTCTACAACAGGATACAGAATTAGGCACGCCAAAGGGAAAATAGGATATAGTAAAGAGGAAATATACTCACACGGTAAATATGATACTTACAAAAAAAGAACACATCAAGAGGCCACTTCTTCATCAGCCTCTGATGCCGAAAACGGTCCATTAAGGAAAAGGAACAATAACCTTAAAATTAGTATAAAAGAAAAACAAAATAATCTTGAAGAGAATTCAAGTAAAATAAAAGATAACACTAATAACACGAAAATTGCAGAACAAAATAAAAATATTAATAACAGTAATAAAGTAAATAATTATAATAAGAACACATCAAAACTGATAAACAAAAACGATAAAACGCAAAGCATTATAAAGAAAGAAAATAGTAAATTAAATCTAACCAATAAATAGAATAGTGAAAAGCGTATATGTGTATATGTGTATATATGTATGTGTATAAACAGCAAATAAAAATTACAAATTATTAACAAAACTACACAAAAATGATAAATATAGTTCAGTGGAACTGTAGAGGAATTTACTCAAATTTAATCGAGTTAAAAAGATTATTAAAAAAGGAAAAAATTCATATTTGCTGTCTAAGCGAAACCTGGCTAAAAAACAATAATCACTTCTGGTTAAAAGAATATCAAATAGTAAGATGCGACAGAGAGGGAAACAAAAGGGGTGGTGGAAATGCTATCTTCATACATAATTCCATAACACTAACGGGAAAAACTATCTATCGTATAAATAACAAAGTAGATATAGTTATGATCAATATAAAGATAAATGATGGTACCTTGTCATTAATAAATATATATGCTGCGCCATCGAGTGGCTTTAAAAATACTGATCTCCATAATCTTTTAAATAACACGGCAATTAATAATAATAGATTTATATTATTAGGCGACTTTAATAGTCACCATAATTCTTGGGGAGCTTATAATGAAAATAAAGAAGGTAAAGAATTATATGACTTTATTTGCGATAAAAATTTGTTTATTGTTAATAACTCGGAAATAACTTACCTTGCACCACATGGAAGACGAAATAGTAACTTAGATCTTATTTTAAGTACTGGAAATCTTGCAACAAAAATAAATTACGAAATAATCAAAGACACTATGGGAAGTAATCATTTCCCAATATTAATTAAATTAAATATCTCAATAAAATCCGATAAATTACATTTTAACAGAAACGATAACAATAGAAGTTTTAACATAAGTACGGATAACGGAAATAATTGTAGGGATAATAACAACGGTAACAATAGTAATCAACTTAATCAATACGCCCTAAATTTAAAAAAGACAGATTGGGAAAAATATACAGTGCATATACACAGAGAATGTAATAAAATAAATATAAACGATTTTAAGGAGAACACAGCAGCAGAACAATATGAAATTATATATAATATAATTAAAAATTCAATATATAAAGCTACTCCGCCAAGGAATACTCAAGATGTTAAAAGAAAACAAAATATACAAAAGCAAACAAATACATGGTGGGACTCGGAGTGTAACAAAGTAATTGCCCGAAGGCGATTGATGTTAAGCATATTTAATAAATACCCAACACCCCAGAATTACGAGAATTTTAAGAAACAAGAGGCAATTACCAAGCGATACTTGAAAAACAAAAAAAGGGAGGAGTGGAATAAATTTGTACACTCATTACACCCGAAGGAGAGTATAAGAACAATATGGGATAAAATCGCTCGACTTAGAGGAAATAACGGAAATCTATATCAGAATCATGACCTAAATGTAAGTGATAGATGGATAAATCAATTTATTGCACAATTCCAGACTATAAATATTAAACAAAATAATAATTATATAGAAACGTCTAGTAAGTTCGATAGTATTTTTAACTTACAAATTAGTCAAGAAGAATTAACAAAAAGCTTAGATCACAAAAAAAAATACTACAGTGGGGCCGGATGAGATTCCTTACGAGGCTCTAAGACGATTAAATATAAAAGGTAAAGATATGTTATTGATTTTATTTAATTCTTCACTTTTTCAAAATTATATCCCACAAGACTGGAAAACTCATTTCGTATGTCCAATATTAAAACCAAATAAAAATCCGCAGGATTTCAGATCGTACAGACCAATAACACTATTGTCGTGTCTGGGTAAAACTATGGAACTTATAGTGAAAAATAGATTGGAATGGTGGCTGCATAATACAAATAAATTCCCTAAAACTCAATTTGGTTTTAGAACCGGCTATAGCTCAAAAGATTGCTTAAATATATTGAATGCTGAAATCCAGATTAATATGTCAAAAAATCATTATTTAGTAGCAATATTCATTGATTTTAAAAATGCATATGATAAGGTAAATATAGAAATACTAAGGAAAATATTAGTAGAACGTGAAATTTCAAATAATGTAATAGACTGGATTACAAATTACTTTACAGACAGGAACTTAACTGTAAAATATTTGGGAAAATTATGGAGTAGTGCACGATGCAGCAAAGGAATATGTCAGGGATCAATACTAAGTCCAATCTTATATTCAATATATACGGGAAAATTTGATAAAATATATTCAAAAAAAATACGAATTCTTCAATATGCTGATGACGTGGTAATATATACTTCAGCGGCGACATTGCGTACAGCGGTGAAGTATATCACAGAAGCAATTGAAAAAATTGAAAACTATGCGGAATGGTTGCAACTTGAAGTACAATGCGAGAAAACTAAAGGTATAATATTTACAAGACATAGAATAATTGAAAGTCCGTATGTTAAAATTAAAGGTAAAACGATTCAATTTAGCAAAACTATAAAATACTTAGGAGTGATATTGGACCAAAAGTTAACTTGGAAAGATGAAATAAACTACATTAAAAAAAAATGCCAGGGTGGTCTAAATATTCTTAGAGCTTTAAACGGAACCAGTTGGGGTAGTCATCCGAAAACAAATATTTTAATTTACAAAGCGCTGATAAGGTCACAAATAGAATATCCAGGACCAATTATCACATCAATCAGTAAATCAAAAATGAAAATATTAGAAGTATTACAAAATATTGCACTGAAAAATGCATTAGGAGCACTAAGATCAAGCCCTAATCATTCAATACAGGTTGAAGCGGCAGAACTACCAATATATTTATATTTACAACTAATTACAGATAAATTTTATTTAAAATGTAAATCTGATCGAAACCACCCTTTAAATAAACTTATTCCAAAATTATACACATATGTGTCAGATAATCGATATTGGCATAATAAGACACACCCTGCTTTAATTATAAGCTATGAAAATTATAAAGAACTTAATATTGTACAAAATATTAGGATACCGTATTACAATACATTATATAAATACATTATCAATAAGATGAACATAGATTTTTCTACAGATGTTTTCTGCATAACTGATACACTCAATATAAATAATACTATTTTGAAAGAAATAATAGATAGACAATTCCCGGAACACGAATGTATATATACAGATGCTTCGATAAATTCGGAAGAAAAATATTATTCGGCAGCGTTCTATAATAAAACCCTGAACAAAAAAAGAAAATTTAAAATTCCACCAGTATATACCTCTTGTACGGCAGAAATGATAGCTATTCAGAAAGCAATATCGTATAAGATCAAATCAAGAAACACAAAAATATTGATATTAACAGATTCAATGTCAGCAATCCAAAAAATTAATAATAGAACAGACAAGCAGGATAACATTTTATGGAATATTGTTAAGATGTGCGGTAAACTTCAAGAACATAATAATGAAGTAGTATTTAAGTGGATTCCGGGGCATAGAGGAATACAGGGAAACTGTATTGTCGATCAGCTTACAAGGAATGTACCAGCAAATCAACGACAAATTAATATAAAATACCCTTGGAAGGAATTTATAAGTAAATTAAAAGCGCATAGCTTAATAAACTGGAATGATAAATACAGAAACCTTAGTACTTATTGTGGAAAATATTATTACAGTATCCAAAAGGAAATACGTAAAGATACCTGGTTTACGAATAACATGAATAGAGATTATATTAAAACAATGACAAGGTTACGGACGGAACATAATTTAACTCCGAAAAAGCTGAAACAACTAAATATAATACATTCAGATTTATGTGAATGTACAAAAGCAGAAGGATCCATTGAACATATAATTTGGAACTGCAGCATAAGAAATAGAGGAAGAAAAGACCTTGAAAAAGAAATTGTCCGAGGGTATAGTACATTGCCTGTACATATTATACAGATAATTAGCGAACCAACTACAAAAGTAGCAGAGGAGTTATATCGATTTATAAAAATTAATGATATTAGGTTATAAATTAAAACTCAACTTCGATAAATAATAAATAATGGAAATAATTAGTACAAAGTAAACTGGCTAAATGGGTAACACCGGGCCAAAAAAAAAAAAAAAAAAAAAAAAAAAAAACAAATAATTTCGGGCGTAAATATAAAAAGATAAACGTTGATGTATCGGAGAGTATGAATTAATAAAATAAAGTAAAAACAAAATTAATCGCTATAAAATTTTTTCATTAATGCAAAGTTTTTCGACGATCACGTCATTATCAAGTGTACATAACAAATGCTTGATAACGACACGTGATCATCGAAAAGCTTTGCACGAATAAAACATTTTTTATAGTGATTAATTTTATTTTTAATTTGGTTTTTTTATAAATATAAAGTCTAAGGGAGAGGGGAGATGGTTAAATAAGAAAATAGGTCGGTAAGTAGACTGCGCTGGTATATATTAACTATTTAATAATATCGAGCATTATTATATTACAACAATAAAATGCGTTCATTTTGTATTCGGTCAATTCTTACCGTTATAACCTGCGAGTGTTCCCCCTGTATACCTTCCGGTTGTGAGATCTACAAAAATAGAATCAGAGGCGGATTGTTCTTTCGCGACGATCTACATAATATTGTAACTTCGGTTCATATTGAAAGATTTGTTCTTCTTTCAGCCATACTGTCGTTATTCGTATGCTATATATGTGGTCAGTATAAATAAATAAAACAATTTACGATAGACATCGTGTCCACGAGTCATTTCCCAGGTCCAGTTAGATCAACCAATCTTGCGTTTCATCCGACAATGTTTTCTAATCTGATCATTCGGTTAATGGTTCGTAGTTTGTTGCTTCGTAGTCGCACGCTGGATCGTCCGTTATTTTCCATTTTGTCATATATTCACCGCTGCGACCATGATTCGTTGTAAACATACTTAGTGCGAGGCATGCTTTTCTATTCAGATCAAAACCAATCTATCGTTTGGATCTTATATCAAGTTTTATTTTATCCACCTTCTGGATTGCCCACGTTTTTCTCCAACCTTTATTAGCTCAATCGAATTTTTCTGGCTTAAATTTCATTGCCGTATTACATACTGGTCTTTGCGATTTCAGTCTCTTCGCCATATCCATGTCAGTATGTATTATCAGCTTACTTCTCCACATATTTCTTCCATTCGTTTACAGTGGCTTGCTGTCGTCTTATGTGGGCTGGCATTATATTAGACATTACTGGAAGGCTGTTGGCTTTGATTTCTCTGACCCAGTAATTACTCTCACGGCCGTGTTCAGCTCAACATCCACCATCCTAGTGTGAGAGCTATTTAGCCAGATTGGGGCTCGTCACTGAGTACATCAGTGCTATGGCTATGATACGCAGCGTAGTCCCCATACTAGTTATTTTGTATAAAATTTTATTCCTATTACGTATTTTTTCAGCCGTATTTTCGAGGTGTTTGCGGAATGTCGGTTAATTCCAAAATATTTCGAGTTTTCCTCATACGTCAATAATCTGGCCTCAATTTTGTTTTTGCCACGTAGGTGTTAAGATGGAAAGAAGAAACTACAGGTTTTTCTTTATTTAATTGCAATTTCCGCCCTTCAAATTATTTCGTCCATAGGTCTTCGTCAGAAGTCTCTTCTCTATGTTATTGGCTAATTCCTATATAATATATATATATATATATGTTAAAAAGGAAAGGCGTGACCATTTCAGTCATACACGCAATGAGACGCGTTAATTAAATTTAGTTCGAAAATTTAATAGGTTACGTTTCGTATTTGTAATATTATTTTTATCCGCCTAGAAATCACTGATTGTTGGTCTGATATTATCGCACTACGAATAAATATCGAAGAATTTATTCGAAATTTTTAATACGTAGTCATTAAGAAACGGTAAATTTTGCGCACAAGTGAAATTTTGGTACAGCGCATTATGATGTCCGTTCTGAGTGATTTTTTGTAAAAATATGATAAAATAAAAATAAGGGAACTTATGCAGAATAAAACGAATTCTATATTTACATTATTCGGTAACGTTTAACTCTTTCAATCGGAGTGTTCTCGTTATACAGTACACAAACTTTTTAAAAAATTTGCCTATTTCTAAAATAAGAGCCATTTAGTTTTTTTTTTGTTTTCCTGGACCATGAACTTGTTTATTTAATGAAGCCACGCAACAGCTAAAAGCAAATTATAGTGTAGGCTTATAAATAAAATAATACAATGAATAATTTTTTCTGAATTATAAAATTAAAAGTAAAAAAAATAAAATACAAAAAAATACATCGAACACATTCACCAGCCTCACACCCATTAAACACACCAGAAAAACTACACGCATTCACAAGTCTCATACTCATTAAAACATACATCATTCACACAATCTTACTCGAAATAAACGGACGAATAATCTTCAAAAAATTAATAAATACAATATAAATCTTAACGTATATACTATATGTACATTAGTAAAGGAGCACATATGCCAAACACCCACCGCATAATAACAATCTAGAACCATTGGAATACAGCGAAACTCCTCATCGCAAAATATGTTCGGGAAGCAACTTATTAAAGAAATATCTGTTATCAAAGTATATATCCATACAGGGAAATATGTTCAAAGGAGAATTATACAATCGGAAAGCTGACGGCAACGGAGAACTTAAACCGAGGTTTGTTCGTGTATGCGGCTCACCAAAAAAACGATTCGATCGCCTATTTGGTCTTGGTACAACGTAGGAGACGGTTGATGTTAAATACTCACTATTAACTCTACCATTGCATACATCATGAAGAAATCTTAATTTGGCTATTTTCCTTCTGTAGTGTAAAGACCTCGTACAATGTTTCGATTTTTAAAATATATATATATTTTTTTCTTAATATTCCGTGCCATATACTATATTACAAAAACTAAAAGTGCGGAGGTCAATTATATCGTCATTATAGATGCGAAGGTAATTTAAGGCGAACGAGGAACGTTATAATTTCATTTTTAAGTAAAAATATTTCATTAAGTGTGTTAAGAAAGTGTGACGAAGAGCGAATGGAGTTATATAGAGAACAGAGGAGTAAGTTATAGTGATTTGAACATTACAGGTTGAACAAGTAGGAGGATCGATTTTGGATTTTCGATAGTATATAAGAACGAGTCAAATGAGTGTAACCTGTGAGAGGAACAACGTCACTTCATGCCGTCTTGAGCGATGAACACGCTGGATAGGTCGGATACCACTTTACAACGCCTTAAAATTATCAATACTATACGCGAAATATTATTTTATATTTTTTCCTTAACTATTTCGTCGAAATGTATAATTTTTCGAAAAACATTTTTTTTTTTTTTAATAACTCAAAAACTACTCGACCGAAATTTTCGAATGGAATTTTATTTAAAAATAGGAAAACGGCAGGTTAGCTTACAGTCATTTGCCGAACACAATATCGTTCGAATGACCTTTGCAACAATACATTCATTCGGTCTTTTTACAAAATTTTTGAACACTTTTTCGAGCATAGGTCGCCGAATTTTTGAAATTTTTCTAGACATCTCAGTTTTCAGGTCTTGCACATTTCATGATAGACTTGTTTGGTAAACGTAATTAAATGATATTCGCTTTATTAGCATATATTTCATGTCGAATATTCCACTCCCTGTATTTCTTAAAATAGGTTTCAAAACGGATCGTACATTTTTATCGCGCACATTGCGCAAGTAATCGATATCTTTTATTGGGGCGTTTTCGAAAATTATCGGAGATTACGTTTATCGGGCTATAAGACGTTCGTTGAAACGTTTACCGTTTAAATTAAAGTATAATTTTGAAACTATATGTGAATTTTGCACATATTTATTTTTATATATCGAAGCGAAACGATATTTTATTTTAATTTTTTTTTCTCGCGTCTTTCTTTAATTTTTATTCCAATTCTTCCCTACGATATACTTCTTACTTTAAGATAAATTTAGTTTTAAATTGTTAAAGCATTTCGTAAGTAGTTTTAAATTTATATTCGTGTATATAAATCGTAAATAAATATTTACGTATTATCCGTCGCCGTTAGCCGTTTAAGTACAGTCGTTAAGAACTTTTATCCTATCAAAAAGAAAAAGAAATTAAATTAAAATGTAAGACCGAATTTAGATGCCGCGATATTACTAAAAATAGCAAAGTGAGAAGAACAGTTATTTATTAAATAATCTGATAGTCAACGTGGTAAACAACACAATCGAGAAATCAACAATATAAAATTTATACGAAACAATTACACTAAATAACCGGTAAAATATATATATATATATTTTTACATAATAATATAAAAATCGATTAAATTTATAATATACTTCTTATAAGAAATTATTCGTCAAAATTTATCATCGAATTTAATAAATTATCTAAATCTTTGTAATAATGTCATTACACGATGTAAACATCGGCGAAGCAATAGCGCAAAATATTATTACGATTACCAAAGTTCGAACTTTTTCTTCTTCTATATGTCGTCAGAAAACGTTGGCGATCATTTGCTGTTTTTTTTTTTTTTTTTTTTAGATTTTCTAACCACATTATTCTAGGGCAGCCACGCCTGCAATTACCACCACTTATTTTACCCTGTATAATCAGTTGGAGCCACTCGTTATTCCGCATTATGTGCCCAAAATATCCTATTTTCCTTATTTTCAGTGAGAATTAATAATTTATGTTTTTTTTTTTTTTTTGTTCAATCGTTATAGAAGTTCCGAATTAGTTATTTTAGCCGTCTAAGCAATTTTTAATATCCTACGGTATGCCCACATTTCAAAGGCTTCTAACTTTTCGCATAATACCACTGATAACGTCCAGGATTCGACTCCGTATTACGGAATGCTAAAAACATAGCGTTGTAGTAGGCGTATCCGCAAATCTTTCTTCAAATTCCGATTTGTCGGAACTTTATTCAGTTTTTAAAAATGTGCTCTCGCCTGTTCAATTCTGGTTCTTATCTCAGTGGATATTTGACATTTCAGATATTTTATCGATCTGGTCTTTTCGATCGTTACATTTTCTAAGCGTGTTTTTTGCACTACTATGGTTGAACTACGTAAAAAAAAAAGTACCTTTAATACATTTCAGATATTTGGACTGAAGTTCGATAGAGCGCGTTTATTTCGTTAAAAATTAACCATTTCAGCCGCATTATCAATTTATGGCGTAAAATTATTAATTCCGCTGTATATATATATATATATAATGTCACAGTAGCGTAGTTGCAGAATGCTGGACTCGACGGCCGGGGGTTCGAAACTAATACGCGACGTAAGAAAGTTGTCATCATTATTTAATTCTTAATTATCACGGAGAAAGCACTGGCACCCCACTCCATAATGCGCGCGCATCTGCGTCGCATATAAATAGTGCCTTGAATGCTAGCTCATTTTGTAAGTAAAGATAAACGTACAATAGCTAGTCACGACGTTCTGCAACGAACAATTGATGATATATGACCACTAATGGATAGGGTATTTTAGTTTAGATGATTCTCTTCAAATTTGGCCATCCACGGATGAAAACAACAAATTTTTCTTTTCCTTCCCATAGTTTCGACATATCTTTTTTTCTCATCGTCCGTTCATTTTTGATCGGTTCTATCACATTTGATTTATTTAAATCCGCCGAATTTTTAAATTTTATTTCCAAATTCTATCCTGTTATCGATCTTTGCATTATCTATTTGCATTTTGTCAAGAGATTATTTTTCGAGCTCAAGAACCACCTTGTGCTGGTTTTAAAAAAATGCTAGAAAATTCGTTTCGCATGTTATTACTCATATGAATATGCGCATAATAACGTCGCAGATAGATTTCCTACTCTCTCGTATCTTAGGCCTATTTCCGAGCATTTTTTCTCCTTTTATCGAGGCTAGAATTTCGTCATTTTTCTTTCCTTTTTCCGGTGTCATTTAGCTTTAATCATTCGGTAGCATATAAACAGTTTGGTTTAGTATTATAATTTCCCAATATTGACATTATTGATTTCTGCTATACACATTGAGCGTTAATTGAAACGTCGTTTCCAATTTTCTTGCCTTCATTTTCAACGCCTCTCCGTCAAATCCATTTTTCTTATTAACCTCACGTGAATATCCGAAATTTGTTACTTTTGATTTTCCCGCATTCTGCGCATATGCATTATTCAGGCGAGATTCCGATATTTGTCGTGTATTTTGTTTTCTCAAACGAAATTTGTAGACTAATTTTTTCCGCTACTTCTTTTCAGACGTTACTTTACATAATCCGTAAAATAAACAACGAAAAATCATTATTATATAAAAATATCGCAAAGCTTTTCGGCTGCTGAGCAGTGATTGAGTGAACGTTAAAATATAAAAATATATACGATTAATAAAAAATATAAAAGAAAAAAAAATTCCAAATGAGTCATCAGCCTGTAGATCCTAACATGGGATCAGCATTTAGTCTACGTAAAAAAAATACTTCATGAAAATAAACATTCTGAAAAAATTATCCCACAGAGTACTTATAGCGCCGATCGAACTTCACCCTTATGCAGTTATTGCTGTCTGATACGATCAAACATTAACTATGGAGCAGCGATATATTCCTAAGCAAAACCATCATTACTCAAGTCATTACATATCATCCAGAATTCAGCTTTTTACTTAGGTACTGAGAATTTTGGACTTCCCCAATCGACAGCCTGTTCTCAGATATTAAAACTTTCAATCGCCGTGCTGTCGCAGGGGATGGAAAGTTCAATCAAGCTGGATCTCTCTATCATTAGTTTGAGGAAAGGGGCTACCAATAAAGGATATCGGCAAAAGAGTCCTGTCTTTTACCAATGATTCATCAGTATTGTATACCACCGCATCCTCATTCAATGGATTTGTTGGCTGCTCTATCGCATGGTGTACGGCAAAACACATTACGGTCGTCCAGAATTACGATACAGAGATGTAATTATCGGAATAATTGGAGTAAATCCAAGAAAGGACGCAACGTGAGAAATGATGAAACAGAACTGAATAGAAATTATTTATAGACGACATTATAAATTATTGGAATGCAAGAAGGACCAACCATCAGATCAACATTGTCGAGGGGGACAAAAATTCATTGTACGCTATGCGATTTTACAACGTATTTTCAAATTGGTTTCAACTAGCATATCCCGAGAACAGCTGGACAGTGATATTCATACTCGTGACTGAATGAGCTAGAATAATAATAATAATAATAATATACATTGTTCTGAATGTTTTTAAAAAATTTCCACTCTGATGTTTATAACAATTGTTCGCAGTAAGTAAAATTTATGATACATTTTTGAATTATTCTTAGTAGTCAATTACAAGGAGCGACAGCGGTAAATTTCGATGGTAATCAACTCAGCATTTCCATCCACAAGCTCATCGTTGAAAATAGACTAGATATCGGATGCGGCATAGATACGTGACGTATTTATTGTAACCTGTTTGGAGGTACGGAGCTGGTCGTTTTAGAAAGAGAAAGAAAGAACCCTCTTTTTTTTTTTTACATTATTAGTTTTTGTTTAATATTTATCACTTCTTGCTAAATATCGTCGTATTCCGATGTCATCCTTTTCATAATAGATTTTTCTATAATTACTCGGATCTTCTTATTTTACATTGTCCTCGTGTCGCGAAGGTGCGCTTCCATTGCACATATAATTCCACAGCCTGTCGTTGATGTTTTTTTAAATGAAAGTCGTAAACTTGTGTTTTATCCGGATTTCGAATCGACGAGTTATCTGCATTTGTCCGTGTATTTCATCGTTCTGTTAGGATACACCGTACATCATCGGGTTTCATTATTATTAAACCTGGATCGGTATAATTGTATACCTTTTTTTTTTTGTTTAAAAAAGCTGCTTGTTTTAGTTTCGGTTTATTAAAGCTCCTTTTAGATGTTTTGCAGTTATTAGCTAGTCGATAATTTAATTTCCATTTAGTATTTAATGAGATTTTTCTTTACTTTTCCGAGCATTTATGGTTTCATTTCCGGCGACTCGATGATTTATAGCCAACGGTTTTCACGTACGATCATCAATATATGTCGCAATTTGTTGTAGTTTCGTTGTCGTCTCAGTAGAGAATGGATGATTTTTGTTAAATTTTTCATCTTGAAAATCGTTTAATCATCAGTTGAAACTGTATAAAAACTGGTCAATATTGCGAATTCACAATGGGTCACGCGATTGCTTTAGTAGCTAATAATTTTAGGTGATTACTTACGAAAACCAAGTTAGAGTTTTAATCACGTTTCCATCGGATCGTGTTAAACGAATTGAGCGATTTTGTTTATACGTCAAATAATTTCCGTATTATAATTTTGTGAATATATAATACAAAAAAAAATTAAATTGATTTATTAGAATTTAATTATTTTAATTACTTCAATCAGTTTTTTAAAATATGTTTTCTTTTATGTATACATATATATATATATATATATATATATATATATATATATATATATATATATATATATATAATTTGTAGTGATGACGGTGTTAGAAAATTTCGAAAATTATACATAATATCCGAAATTTGAGTAGTAATTTATTTATTGTCAATTTTTTTTTTTTTTTTAAAGACATCCAAAATACGAGAAATAACGTGAGATAAGTAGGATAGGCCGTTATTGAAATTAGAAATAAAGACGACCGTAATAAAAATACACAAAAATTATTACACTACTGTTATCATTATTATTATTATGTAACGATTATTATTACTTTGCTATATATTTATTATTTAAGTTGTAAATTTCTTGAATACAGAAATAAACAACGCCTTAATAAAAACACGAATTTTATTGTACGGCTGTTCTCTTCTTCTTATTATTATAACATTATTATTTTTTTTATTACTATATATTTATTATTTTTATTATATTATTATTATTATTATTGAGTGTTATTTATTTATTATTATTTTTAGAAAACCTTATAAAATCCGGAAGAAAAATAGAAAACTTTGAAAAACTGTTTTTTATTCAACGATTAGTCATCCCTGCCTTATCAACTCGAGATGGTTAGAACGTTATATACATGCTTATACCTACATACATACATATATATACATATATATATATATGTGTGTGTGTGCTTAAACCCAGTACGTTATAACTGGCATTTGACACTTTAATGGCGAAATGTCGAGAGATATGACGTGTAAATAAAAGAGAATTTTATTATTTTTTACTTCATTTACTTTTCTGGTCGTTTCATCGTTTGACACGATTCGTTATATATTGCCGTAGATGTGTTTTTGATTTCTCAACGTGTACCTTTTAATGTTTTCTCGAAATTTTTGTATATTTTTCAATAAATTTTGAAAACGTTGGTGCACTTAAATAAATGAAAGTTTAACGTAATGGTCGAAATAAATAGAATTTTCAACTACATTCTTGTAGAGTTTTACATACACACACATACATATATATATGTGTGTATACATAAACGTACACACACATGTGCACAAATTGTATAAATGCATTTTTTGTTTACATTAAAATAATGACGTTATTAGTACAAATCACTCATCACATTCGGAATTCATCAATATCTATATATATATAAAATATATTAAAA
The DNA here is from genome assembly GCA_032883995.1 of Coronaproctus castanopsis. Lineage (NCBI taxonomy): Eukaryota > Metazoa > Arthropoda > Insecta > Hemiptera > Monophlebidae > Coronaproctus > Coronaproctus castanopsis. The sequence continues at coordinate 5,766,897 of CM065053.1, forward strand.
TTCATTCTATTCTAAAATCATTGTCGAAATAAAAATAATTCATATTTATATATTTCGCGTTTTCATTAATAATTAAGATACAAATATATTATAATTTCAAATCATTTTAATTTAAACTTTTTTGTATATAATTTTACATTATCAAATAAAAGCTTAATTTGAAAATACTTAAAATATAATATTTAACATTACTAAAAATCAAATCTGATAGATATATTTACAATCGTCATTAAAATGCGTATTTTACAATCAATCCGCCGAACGTCTACATTCGCTTAAAGCAGTTGCTGTTTTATATAAATTGAAACCAAACAAAATCAGCGAAGCCGCAATCATTAAACATGAAATTAAAAAAAAACAACCGCATTAACACAACATATTTAACTTAAAATACAATATATAATTAACACATTCATGAAATCATTTTCTCATTACAAACAAATATTCAGTAAATAATTTCAAATCGGTCATTGTGAAGCTAATTTTTGTTTTTGCATCTTGTACATAATATTTACATAATCGCATTTACAATTTATTTCGTTTATTGTTAATCAGCGGTAAAAGTTTCTTAAAAGTTAAAAATTTCTTCCGCTATTTTAGTAAGTATAAACTACAATTGATATATAAACACACATAATAAAAATAAGAATTATCTATTTTCACAATTATTGAATTCTATAGTTCATGTTACTATTTACATATTAGATAGAAAACACGGCAATCGTCACATTAAAAAACATGTATATTATTTAAAATGCACATCTTCAATACAAAAGTTTAAGGTTTACCTCATTCATCTTAAAACTATGTTTCAATCTCCTTCGAAACGATGTGTTCTAAATTCAAATTTTCGAAACTGACTTCTGCATACTTGATTATAAAGAAAGAATTAGAGGCGCATGCAGAGCAATATCTATATGAAAATCAATTTGAGTTCAGAAAACATAAAGCTACAAGTGATGCGTTAGCAGTACTACGTAATGCGGCGGAAAGGATGATAGATTCCAGTCGAAGTGTATACATTTTTTTTATTGACTACCATAAAGCGTTCGACAGAGTGCGATGGGGAAAATTATTTCCATTACTGGAGCAAATGGGAGTTCCACAGCACATTATACGTTTGATTTATAATCTCTACCAGCTTCAGAAGGCTACAGTTAAAGTCAAGAAGCACCTCTCCGAACCAGCAACTATTAGTAAGGGACTAAGACAAGGGTGCTTATTGTCTCCGTACAAATGTGATTTGTGTACGAAAAATGGCTAATTTTTAAGGTGTTGTATAAACTCCCCAATAAGGAAAAACTATTAAAAATTATGGTACACTCGAATAGTTTAATAAATTTTTTTATTTTACTTGACAAAAAAAAAATCAATATACACATTTGACAACCCTGGTTCGAACAGTGTCTGTATGCTGATTATGATGAGTAATGTGAATTACGCAATCCGTGAGTCATTCGTATGTGTGTGTCGATAAACACGTTATATATATATATATATATATACGAAAGTGTTTGTGTGTTAAACGACAGTCTGTACATTTGATTCCCGCCATTTCTTAGTTGGGTGCGCTATTATAAATTCTTAAAACGTCGTCATTCCCAATTTTATATTAACCTGTTGTGTATTACGGCGTAATGTCGGCCATTTTCATCGTACGTGTGTTTATTAACGGTACTATGAAGAAAATCATCCTAATTTTATAAATTTTAGTTCGTTACTTTTACTCTTCGAAACATTTTAAAAAGTGTTTGAAAATTATCACGATTATGGAAACCATTGATTTATTAGGTAACGCAACGTAATTTATGCATTTATCTTTTTATCGCGTGTTTGTTTCGTGAAGCAACCTATTGGATACAAATTTCTGTGAACAAAATGTATGGGTAAGTTTCTTGTTTTTATACATATAAAAGTGTATATTTTTATATATCATAAAATAAGTATCAATACATTCGAATTTATGAAATTTTTGAAATCTTAAAATTTGATTGCCTTTTTTCGTTTTGCGGTAGGAATCGTGTTTTCATTTCTTTATTTTAAATTTCACGTTTAATTTCGGTTATGTTTTGCAAAGGGAATCGTCGGTTGAACCTAAAAATTTATACGCTATAGTTTATTTTAACCATTAATTACACACCATCTTGTAATTGAGTAGAGGAACTTTATTTATCGATATAATTTTAATTGTATTGTTACATATCTTAACGTTACATCCGATTACATTATTATTAAATGAGATTTATAAGGTGTTTGCAAATACGAATTTGCAAATTATAAAAAGGAAATAAATTAGACTCCGTATAATGTATTTGTACGTAGAAGTAAACGAATATTTTTTCGTAGCATATTGTTTTAATGTATAATCACTTCGAACGAAAATTAACGAAACTTATATGATTGCAAATTTCGCTGGTATAATAATAGATTTTTATTCGTAATTTTAAAACGAGAGAATATTTTACGCATCCAGTGATTATTTTAAAATGTTTTTTTTATTACTATTATTGAACTTTTTTTCTCTTATAAGATGAAAAAATGATTTTAATATATCGTAATTAAGATAGAAGTAGCGAGAAAAAAGGCAACATTAAAAGAGAAAAACGAAGAATTATCTTGCAATGCTCTTACTAGTATACATGTAACATATCGACCACACGAATCTGTTGTTTCATCTATAGAAACCCCATACATACATAATGATTTGCAACATAAGTCCTAATTGTTTCCACGACATCGCTGTAAAGTGCCGGTACAAGACGATTCATCTGGTAGTGGATGAGATACATACGTAGAAAAGCTTGAAATTTTTGGTATTGATTTTCTCGAATGGTATATTATTCGAAATCTGACTTAAAATTTGACCGGTTTAAATTTTGATCGAATGTGCCTTGATAGATTACTTTTAGTTTGGTTCAATGGTAGTTTTTCAGCATTTTTAAGTTTCATTCAAGAACAAATGTTGAGTAATCGAAGACTCGCGGTTGCATGAAACTTTATATTCCCATAATGTGCAAAATAAAATTGTAGCATCTGTTGTGAACACCCGTTCATTGGTGTTACGATAATTCCTTTAATTTTTAACTTTTTACTTTAGGCGTTTTATACAACACAACCAGATTAAATTTAAAGCAAACTTAATATTCCACATTTTATTTCCTACTTGAAACACAAAGTCGAACAAAATAATTTAAGGAAACAGTTAAATACAATGTAAATAAAGAAAAATTATTTGGCATCGCATCCACGCAACACGAACAGAAGTATTTTTTTTCCCAGCTAAAACAAAATTATTTACTGAAAATGTATCCAAAATGTGTACAAATTCACGAAATTGTCAAAAATATTATCAAAATAGTAAAAATAGAGCATAAACCGTAAAATATACAAATAATACGCAAAATATGTAAATAGAATGCAATAACATAAAAATATGTAAAAAAAATTCTTCACCAATTCGTAAGAATTTTTTATATTCAGATCCCTTAGAGTAACCAAAAAAAAAAACACAAATACATAAGAATCCGCGCCAGGCTAATAAACATTGCAAATACATTAGTAATAAACTTTAGACAGATAAATAAATATTTGTTTTTAAATATTCATCAATTTAAAAATTTCTTTTTCCTGGCTTGCTTTGTTCCGCACAAAAATATCAATTACATCGTCGAAATCAATTTCTCGAAGTAGTTAAGCTTCAATAGACAGTAATGCAAGAGTATTAAGTCTATACTGGCACATACATGTAACTATATATATGTAGTTTTTTATATAATGTGGAATGTAGTGATTTTTTATAAAAAATCAATTGAAAATTAGTTAAAATCACTAATATTTATTTTCTTAAGGAAAACACAAAGCTTTTCGGCATTTACGCCATTATCAAGTGAGAAATTTTAAAAAATCATAATTTTAAAAATATAAATTAAATATAATTACTTAAAAATATGTGATGGTAATCGTGAAAATATGATCCAAAAACGATGTCTGCTTCTGTCGGTCTATTTTTTTGATTTGTTGAAATTTAATATCAATATATTTGTTTATTAATTTAGTTTTTTTATATTAATTTTTTCTTCAATATTATTTTCTTGATTCTGTAAAAGTTGTATACTGTTGGAATTTTAAATTTTTCATTTACTATTGTGATGTATGATGTCCAAACGTAAAATATAAAATATAAAAACATACAACCACAAAATTTTTTAAAAAAACACAATTTTACAAATAAAATGAAAATAAATATTAAAATTCTGATTTCCTTAAGAAAATAAATATTAGTGATTTTAACTAATTTTCAATTGATTTTTTATATATATGTAGAACCGCTTTAATATATATATCAGCTTACATAATTAAATTTAACATAATTTTTAAATTGATGAGGAATATCGAAAAAAAAATTCCGATTTTATATGAAAACTTAAATTTCAAATTTTTTTGAAGAACGAGTTCATTTGAACATGTTCGAATACTGTGTGAACTTTATTAATCTTTCGCCTAGTTCGTTTCAGCTACCAACTGCATATTCTTTTTGTGATATTTCTTCCTTCTTTTAGCATTGAAGTCACTTATAATGTTGGTAAATTGGGTCTTTTTTCGATTCAATTCTCTACTTATATCAAGGCGGAAGTTCGCAACCTCCTCATCTGAGTGACTGGAAATTCGGACATATATGTGTACATTTTGTAAATTATATAAATATATGAGTTACGATATATTAAGAAATATAATGGATGTGAGGTCTTTACACTACAGAAGGAAAATATCCAAATTAATGTTTCTTCATGATGTATGTAACGGTGAGTTAATAGTGAGTATTTAACATCAACCGTCTCCTACATTGTACCAAGAAACCTCGGTGTTTAAGTTCTCCGTTGCCGTCAGTTTTCCGATTGTATAATTATCTTTTGAATATATTTCTCCGTATGGATATCGAACATATTTTGCGATGAGGAGTTTCGCTGTATTCCAATGGTTCTAGATTTTTATTATGTGGTGGGTGTTTGGCGTATGTGTTCCTTTACTAATGTACATGTAGTATATACGTTAAGGTTTATATTGTATTTATTACTTTGTTAAAGAATTCGTCCGTTTTTCGAGTAAGATTGTGTGAATGGGGCGTGAATGTGTATGTTTTAATAGGTGTGAGGATGGGGAATGTGTTCAATGTATTTTTTTTGTATTTTATTTTTTTTTTTACTTTTAATTTTATAATTCAGAAAAAATTATTCATTATATTATTTTATTTATAAGCCTACACTATAATTGAGTCTTTAGCTATTGTGTGGCTTCACTAAATAAATAAATAAATTTCGTTATTGCGCACATATCATGGTGCACCGACTATCGGTCGTAATATTTTTGATTGGGTTCTTTGGATGATCGCTATACGAGATTTTCTTGCGATTCCCCAGAGTGGAATTAGGCTTCAGCATTGTTTCATAAAGTAATACCTTGTTTTCAAAGGATAATATTTAATTTTTTCCAAGTAATTGATACATTTTGCGAAATTTAATATTCATCTATTTTCGTTTATATTCTACATAAGTTAATCTTTAATCATAAGCCGACATATTTAACGCTATTCGAGGTAGGAATCGTTTTTTTATTAAACTTAACTACTGGACAACTGCCCACTTTTTTCAAAGTAAATATAACTTTCGTGTACGATTCGTTAATTGTCATCCTCCATGATTTATACCATTTTTTCCAGGTCGTTTAGTCCTGTAAGTTTTTCAATGCTCTTCACATGTCATGCTGAGTGGATAGTATCGTAGTGTGTCGTCTGGAAACATTGCCGTTGTTGTGAATTGATAGAATGAACGCTGAAGTATGAACTATTAAAATGTACCGAAAAAATCTTTCTTCGTGTTAAGATTTGGTTTAGTATTGGTATGGTAATAGCTGATTTATTTCGTAACCCATCGTGCTACACTTTATCGAACGATTTTTTGACGTTTAAAAATATTGCTGGGCAAAACTTTTTTTTACTTCGAAACTTTGAATCGGAGTATTCTATGTTCAAGTTTTATTCTTTTCAATAATAATTTTTAAACATCGAGGAAACCGGGAATAAACTTACCGGCCTGTATGACGTTAAATCTTCAGAAGGCTTCCCTCGCTTTTGTATGAGTTTTATGATGGTGAATTTACATTGGGAATTAACCGATTCTGATAATTGTGTTGTATATTTGACAGTGTTATAGTTTTTTTTAGTAATTTCTTATTTTTTTAAAAAAATCATATCCGGGAGTTCTTTGAGATTCCAATATTTCTGTATATATTTCTTTACTTCCGTAGGCGATGCTGGTTTTATCGGAAGTGAAATTTGGTATGGAGCCAGAAGGTATTTTTATTTTTTTTTGTTGCATCTAGTCAATTCTATTATTTCTTCCCGTTTCTTTGTCCTTCGTTCATCCGTTTCGAATGAATCTTTTTCTTTCCTCCGTCAATGTTCACGCCGTCTTCTTTATCACCATCTCGTGGCATCTTGTCTTTTCTTTTCGTTTTTTTACTAACCAATATTCTTTCATAATTTTCGAATGTGTCTTCTTTCTTTCTATTTTTAGTCGCAGGCTCGTGGAATCCTTGGAAAGATTGGATCCTATATCTAAACTTGTTTCTATCTTTGATTTCTTCATCAGATATTGCCATATGTTCCACATATCTTTTGACTTGTACCATCCATGGCACACTACTTTTCGGATTGTTCTCAAAAAAAAGTCAAACACCTTTTTGGTAAGACGGTTGTTGTCCATTCTTTTTATGTGCCCATAAAAGGCGACTCTTCTTTTCCTTATTGTGTCGCTAACCTTTTCTATTGTTTCACATATTTCCCTGTTGCTTCTTAATTTCCAATATTCTTCACCCTCTCTAGCACCTAATATTTTTCGTATTACTTCTAACTGCTGTATTTCCTTGTTAGAGGTCAAAAGGCATTCGGCTGCGTACACGCACTAATGACCGTGTTATAGTGTCTTATTTTGGAAGCCATTTCCAATCTATGTTCTCGTTCCAGCATCATTTTTTATCTTCCGCTTTCACTTGAATCATTTCCTCCAGATATTTAAATTTTTCTACTCTTTTGATTATTCCATTCTTAACTGTTATAATGTTGGAGCATTTTTATCATTTTTTTGTTTTCTCGAAAGATAGTCCGACCTTTGCTGCCATAATGCTTAATATTTCAACTTGGCGTCCGGCTTCTTCTATATTTTCTGACAACAATGTTATATAGTCTGCAAACGCGACGCAGTCAACCTGCAGATTATTTTTCTTCCTTCCGACGGTCACTTTCTTGATTCCTTCCTGTTCTGAGCATTTCCCGTATTACCTTTTCCAAAATGCATTTAAATAATACTGGTGACAGTCCGCGTCCCCTTGTCGTACTCCAGTTCCTACTTTAAACGGTTCGGAGACTTCATTTTGAAATTTGATTTTGGATTTTTGTATCCGTTAATGTTTCTTCGATTAGAGATCATTTCTTAAAATCCACAAACGTAACTACTATGCTGCCTGCTCTTAATTTGTTGTAGTTCAATAATAATTTAAGATTCAACATCTGCTCCGCACAGCATCTTTCCTTACGGAAACCAGCTTGATACTCGCCCAGTTGTTTTTCCACCTGTTCTTCTAGCCTTCGGAGGATAGCTTTCGAGAAGATTTTATACGTTATTGGCAGAAGCGAAATTCGTCCGTAATTATTCATGTCTGTTTTTTCTCATTTTTTTATGTATTGGGCATATCAAGGCCGTTTTCCAGTCATCGGATATCTTTTCTTTTTCCCAGAACCCTTGTATTATTCCCTGTAATTTCTTCACAATCCGGACCGTTGCTAGTTTCCACATCTCCGCTATAATAGCGTCATTGCCGTACGTTTTGTTATTGTTAGGCTCTTGGATATGTTCTTTAATCTCATCGAGATCTGGAGCTCTGGAATTTTCTCTTGTTTTTGATTGACTCCATCGTTCGAATCGCATATCTTTGCAATTCTGAGTTAGCGCTATAAGTAACAGATTGCAACAAAAGTTTACAATGATCAATGCATTCCTAAACAAATGGCAATTAGCTGTAAATGTTGTTAAAACGGAGGCTATACTATTCTCTAAAAGAAGGCCATCTATCAAACCTGAAATTACATTGAATAACACAATCATACAATGGAAAGAAAACGTTAAATACCTAGGCGTTATATTCGATAAAAAATTAACTTTTGAGAAACACATTAATTATAGTGTTAATAAAACTAGAGCAAGAATGTTTACATTGTTCCCTATTTTCGATAAAAGATGCAAACTAAATATTCGAAATAAATTAATTATAAATAAGTCAATTATTGAACCACTACTAACCTAAGGTTGTCCTATATGGAACTACGCGCCTAAAACTACATATCAAAAAATGCAATTAATACAGAATCACTGCTACCGAATCATATTAGATTTGCCAAAGTACACAAAGAATTAATGCATGAAATGTTGAACTTGGACTTCATAGTGAACAGAATATACTCGCAAGTAAATTTTTTCTTAAATGTGAAAGTAACTCGTCTCTCCCTGTCAAAGCAATATCTAACTATAATTACGAATCATTAGCTCTAAGATATAAAAAATATAAACACAAGCGTCTGAAACATAACTTTCTGTCACAAAAGTGTCAACATTAATATTATGTTGAAATAAGCATAAAATAAATTATTTCATATTGATATTATAACTGAATGTGTGTTTCCTCTCCTTTCTTCTTTTTCTGTAGTTGGGTTTTTTCTTTGTTTCTCCCAGCATAAATTAATATTTATTCTATGCATAAATGAAAATGTATCTTTTATTATTGTATTTATAAGAATTTTACATTGGACGAGGCCTACGAGCCGGTACCAATAATTTATATTGTCAAATAGTTTATATGTTTTATTTATACGAATAAATTTCTTCTTCTTAAAAGATCCTTAAAATACTCTGCAGGTATTTTACAGTTTTCCTTATTGTTTCATGCTAGTTTGCCTGTATAATTTCTAAAACACAGTGAGGGTGGCTTTATATTTTTTCAAATTTTATTGAAAAGTTCTGTAAAAGTATCTGACTTGATTTTTCTTGAAATCACTCTCTATTTGATCCAGTCGTTCCTTTTCGTAGTTCCTTTTCCTCGTCCTTAATTGTTGTCGCCTTTTTTCGTTGTATTTTAAACATGTCGTAATCATATTTCTGCATAGACGAATATCACTTGTTCTTTTTCTCATTTGGATAACATCTTCACATTCTTCATTCCACCATGTATGTTTCTTGTTTCCCCTTAAATATATATATAAATAAAAATATAATGGTAAATCGTTAGGGGCTGATCCCCTCGTGTGTTACCAATTTATGACGTACTGTACTATTTGCTGTACTCCTTTCTGGTAATGTACCAGAGTAAGTTAGATACGAAATGCCGCGGTCACCAGCACAGTTAGGCTCGCTTCACGTTTGTTCGGTTTCATTCGATTCGTTTTCGGTTGCACCGAACAAGTGTGAACCGATGATTCGGTCGCTATTCGGATCGAATTAAAACCTAACAGAAACCGTCTAGTCACCGAATCCCCCAGCAACCGAATCGGTTTCTATTCGGTTTTTTATCAGACACGAATTTGTATTTGGAATATACGAGGTTGTTTACATTTATGCATTCAGAATAATAATGTATTTCGATGTTGAAGATGATCCTTTAACTTCACATGTAATTCGTCAAATGATTTCATTGACATCCTGAAGTAATTCGAAAATTTTTTGTCTTTGTAAAATGCTCCAAATTTTAACCTTTTCGTTATAATCGGGTGCACCCAATGAAAACGATTAAATCTTTTTCTTCGTTTTTTAATTCTCCTATAAAGAAACAACATGGCTAAAACTTGACTTTTCTCCATATTAGTAAAATGGGACGGGTTTCGTATGTTTCGTTATCACCGAACCAAATACAAACCTGGTAGATACCGTGTGTGTGTGAACGATAGGAGGAAACCGAAAACGAATCGAATAGAAACCGAATCGAATGAAACCGAACAAATGTGAAGCGAGCCTTATACTGTGCAAAATATTTTACAACTTATTTACTTTATTTTATTCTCTTTTAATTTTATATCATACGAAATTGGACTTAATTTAACTAACCCCTCAGTAAACTGAATCTCTTGGCGTATATATAATAAGCAACAGTTTCGCTATAATAATTATTATAAGTTATAAATTAAGTATTTTATTTTAATTATTATTATTATTAAACGAGTTTTACATCACACTACATATAAATAATTCACAAATAATTATTCACATCACGAACTAATACAAATTCACAAAATATACACAAAATTCATCCGCACATATACAGAGAAAGTATAAAATTGCGTAACCTGGTGGTACCACCGGTGAGATCAATCGTTACTTCCGGATCGTGGTGATGTCCGATGTTCCGCTCGATTTTTATCTGCGTAGTTAAATATTTATTTCGTTCGCGATTATTTTATTTTCTAAATTTATTCATGACTCATATTTTTATTCGAGCACGTATGAAAGTATACGACGATTATTAATAAAAAAATAACAAGCAATTATTTCCGCTGATAAAATTCGATCTCGTTGGCAGTACGATCGACCGACAGCTATCTCCGACGAAGTTATATCCTCTTAATAACGATACCGATTTTAATTATACTATATACGCTTATCTTAATCTGGCACGTGCCTACTTACACATACATTTACATATATCTATATTACGCTATTGTCGGTTGCTCGCTCTACCCACCATCGCTCTCCGGATTTTCCTTAATAGCCTGGCAATTCTTATCTAACTGAATTATGTTTATTAATCCCAGGTTATTGCTATCATCATCCTAATCATTATGATGGCTTTCCGACGTAACTTATCAGTTTTGAAGACCAAAGACTCTTATGATGGAAATACCTTGGTTATTAAACGATATCTTATATTACGTTAACTATTATTAAATTTTTACTTTTATATTTATTTTTTTAATATTTCCTTCGGTACCCCCATCGTATTAGATGACCATTATATATATGTTATAATTTTTTTTTCATATTATTGATCGTTGATTGTGTTGTTTACCATATTCACTCTCAGATTGTTTTATTGATGCTGTTTTTTTCCTGTTGCTGATTTTTGTGAATTGTAATCTTAAATTAATATTTATTTCATTTTATGTTTTTATCTTTTTAAATATTCACTTGATAATGGCCTAACAGCCGAAAAGCTTTGTGATTTTTCATGAAGAAAAATTTTCGCGATTTTAACTTATTTTTTGTTGTTTATTTTAATAAAAAATCACTACATTCCAAATTCTTAAAAAAATGTTAACTATCGTTTAAGATAATAAATAAAAAAAAAGGGTGGGAACCTAAAAAATATATAAATCACCTGTTACGGGAAGAATGTTTGATCCTACCGACGGTACGAGGAAAATGCTAGGCTATCTAGTAAGAGGGATTAAAAGGATATCGAGTATGTAACATCAAACGCAAGATTGAGCAAAAACCAGCGACGTAATAAACGCGGCTATACTGGGTAAAATAGGGGAACGTTCCACTCTGTCCTTGATGAGCAACCTCCGTCTAAGAACATGCAACAAAACGATGATCATGATAATTCCTATACAGGTGTGTGTTTGTATTAGTAGTAATTATCGTACAAAGTCGTGTTCGGATAGGAATTTTTCCTGGAAGTCGTTTACATTACTATGTTAATTAAAAAAAATCATTCTTGAAAACCGTTTTAGGATTTTTTCGACGGACCGAAATATAGAAATTAAATCGTCTTCAACGAAAAACGTAGTTAAAGGAAAATAGTAAAAAGGAATTTTCTACCGACGACCGCCCAAATGAAAAAGCGGCAGCTGGAATTGGCATGAAATTTTATAACGAAATAAAAAAAATTAATGTAAAATAATAAAGACAAGAACGGTACTATATGAACGATGTAATACGAAATAAAGAAAGAAAAATTGGAGGGGCGATAGACGTGATTTCCATTTCTTCTACCACTCGCTCTTTTCCCCTCCCACTAATTCACTCTGTCTGTCTGTCTATCTGTCATATATATATATATATATATATATATATATATATATATATATATGTATATATATATATATATATATATTAAACAAATTGTCAGCTAGCGTTAAATGAGAAAAAAGCTAGCCAAAATCTGATTTTTATCTTTCCCTAATAACTAACGTATGTAACGTAGTTTTTCGATGTAAAAGCGAACGAACTTTTTCATTTCCTTCTGTATGTCCGGTGTTTTACCTTATACAGTATTATGTCCGACGTTAGGGGGTTACCATTTGCGAGGAAGATGTTTCTGGCGGAGGGTTGAGGTGGTGCGCTAACGAAGAAGTCGAGATTGAAGACAGACTTAAACTAACCGGAAATAACCGTCTTAATGACTTCGATTGCCGTCGACAGTTCTACTTGTCCGTTTTAACGCGACTGCTTATCCGTCCGTAATTTTATTTTTTTTTAGCGCAGGATTTAATCATTTCCTTTTCATTTCATCCGATATCCGGTCCAGACTACTATTTCTTCCTCATTCCTGCATTTCCGCCGTTAACCGTCCCCGGCGGATGGTCCCTTTACATGTATCCCGATATCAATATGTACATATCAATATATTATTATATATATATATACACACCCACACATACAATATATATATATACGTTATATAAGGTTCTTATGAAGATATTTTTTTAAAAAGAATTTGTATACTTCGTGTCTCAAATTATTTTACACAAACACGATTCCCTGTTTTTCTTATATATATATATATATATATATAAATTTAAATTATAATCTGCGATTTTGTGCCTGAACTTTTTTTCCCCGTTTACTGTTGGTCGTTTAAAATTTAGGTCAGATTTATACGATATTAACTCTACGTTATATAAAAGTTTCGACATAGTCGGCCTTTCTTTTAATTTTATTCCTAAATCATTTCTTTTTCTATTTATTAATTTATTAAATCTGTTAAAAGTTATTTATTTCAGTTAGTTCAACTTATATAAAATCTAACCATTCCGAGAAAGTTGTTTAAACAAACGAATATACTTAAGTTGTTTTTAGTTACACTTCAAATTAGTAGCGCCGTAAATCAAAATATAAATGAATAAAGGAATATATTTTTATAAATAAACGTTTTCAGCCGTCATTGGAATTTCTTTAGAAAATAATAGTTCAAACGGAATTCTTAACACATATATCTTTATCGTTAATTATACAAAAGAGACGCAGTCAAATTTTTTTTTTATTAATACTTTATTATGCAAATTAATAATGTACAATTTGTTTCATTTACAGAATAGCAGTACACTGCACCACCGTTTAAGCTTAATCAGTGTACTGCTCCCGTTTACAATACTCTATAGTTAACAATAATATAGTAACCACTTTTACACTCGCATTTGCGTGGGCTGTGCGTCAGTTTAACTCACAGTCATAGTATACATGTATGCACTTATAACTTCTTATACTAGTTAATAATTAAATTATAACTTAGATGTACTAGATGCATAAATGTACGAATTATCCATAATGACACATACATACACATATACAGAACTTAAACATTATATGGATAAATTTCACACAAACACCCGTACATACATGTACGCGTGCAGAAATACACTCGTTATACATATTACTGTAAAAGTTTTATCACGGATTCACAACGCAAAAACTTCAGTGACCATGGAATTTCTTATGCATTATATTAAAAGCGAATAATTGGAATTGTCGGGCAGTGTATTTGTCTTATAGGTTAAAATTATTTTTATTGTAAAATCTTAAATGGTCCATAGTGGGTCATACAAATAGTACATGGTTTGCAGTTTCTACTGCCACATTCACTTAACTTAAGAAGAAATAAATAAGATCCAAATTTTCCATGCCCCCTTAATAATTGGGTAATGTAGAAATCAGGAGTAATTTTAATATTGTGTCTATTTAATATATTGGGGATTAGGCTGTGGGTGTGTCGGCCAGTATTATCCTGTTCCCATCTTTTTTGCCAAATTTATAAGTAGTGTCGTTTTATAGCTTTCAAAGTATAGATATATTGAGTTCTGGTTTCACTGCGAGAATTTAGGTTGAATTTTGAAATTATGGCGTTTGTTTTTTTTCTATTAACTGCTCATTAAGATATGGAAAGAAGTCCACGTTGGCAAACATGACAGCCCTTCTGAACATAAGAAGATCGAGAGGAAGTACATTAGCAATAACTACAGATGAGCTGTGTGAAATTGTTTTATATCCCCCGCAAGCGTTTATTAGATATTTTCTTTGCATACCAAAAAGGTTTTTCTTTACTGTTTTAACTTTTAGCCGGTTTAGTAGGACGGTTGAGCAGTATGCTACAGTGTTTTCAATCAGTGATTTGTATGATATAATTCTGTACTTGTAACTGAAGCCCATGTATTTTGACAGGCTCGTAACATTTTGCAGTATTTGGTATCCATTTTAAATATTATGTTATCAAGATGGTAAAGTGCGACATAATTATAAATGTCTATATAAGTGTTCTTATTAGTTCTATGTGTACGTGTATATGGTATATATACGTATGTACATATATGTGGATATACATGGTATTGTGTGTGTATGTACACGTTTGTCTGAAAATTTTATATGTATTAGTTTAAGCCTGATCAATATTTTTATAAAATTTTAATGTATCTGCCATTCGCGCAATGTTTGCGCATCGGCGGCTCGGGTTTAAATTTACTTTATTTGTATACTTGTTACAGAAATAAAATTTGATTTGATTTGATTTGATTTGATTGATCATTATTATTATTATTATCGACGACGCTGGATTAACGGTTGATTCAAGGTATCCGAATTTATTTTAAAAAATTAGTTCAAGACGACGTTAATAAAATATCTCGTTGGTTAAACAATAATAAATTAGTTATAAACATTAATAAGGCTAATTTGTTTTTAAAAATTATTTTTAACAATTAATACGATCTGAAGACTAGGCTTAAATAAGTATTACAATTATTACGACGGGTATATATGCTTAAAACTAGTATGTTAAACATGAATAAAACTAGTATGTTAAACATGAATAAAACTAGTATGTTAAACATGAATAAAACTAGTATGTTAAACATGAATAAAACTAGTATGTTAAACATGAAGACGGCTGCGAAGACATTTGCGGCAGCGAGCAAGGTTTCTTGTATATAATTTAGTACTTAAAATGTTATATCAAGTCGTGCGGTTTCAGAGTTCGATGTAACAAAATTTTTCGCCGCTTCAAGGTTGGGATGTCTATACGATCGTCGTTCGTGCGTATTTGCTACATATTACTTTGCTTACACTTTTTACTATGAGATCGCGGTGTATGCCATCGTTACCGGAGAAACGATAGGCATCTACGATTATTCGTAGGATTACGTTTTGCCGAGGTTGAACGAACTGCTGATTGGACTTCTTAGCACAGCCTGAAAGGGCTATTCCATATGTTCGTATGGACTTTATAATTTTCGAGTATATCAGGCGTTTGCACTAAATACTGACGTTGAAGGCCGTCCTATTAGCCCGTATATCGAAGATATGGTTTTCTAGATTTGCCTGTACTTCATTTTTTACATGCAGCTTCCATGTAAGACGAGGATCCAAGTGTATGTCGAGATATTTTACCAAGTTAGTTTGTGCAACACATCGTATTCACCTTGCAGCACGATAGCTTGCCTTATAGGGCTCATATTGCAGATCAGCCTATTGCACAAGACTAAAGAAGATTATTTAACAGGAAATGGAGGAGACTGAAATATTTTTTCGTATTAAGAGAATTTCACGTTAAAAGATATTTTTTAAAAGTACGCGACACAGCTACGCTTATTAGAGCACATTTTATATACAATATATATGCGTGTACGCTTGCATTTAATGAAAATCAATGAAACAACGATATTATTAATAAGAAGTTAATGAAATTTCATATATATAATTTTTTTTTTTTTTAAATACAGGTTTAAAACATTTATCAACTTTTTTTGGAAAATAATCTGATTTTTTTTGCATTGCATTTTTTAACATCAAATTGTCACAAATTTGTCCGATATTAATAGGAATAATTTAATATCATACACCTCAGTCAGCATTATAGTAGCAGGAATAACACCTATAGATTTGAAGTTGGAAATAGTAAATCAAATAAAAATATTGAAGCAGTTGGAAAATGAGTATCAGTGTCCTTCTTTTGGGTGCCGGGTCATAGAGGTATTCCGGACAACGAATTTGTTGACTCATTGGCTAAAGACGCGTCGTCTAGTGGTATAGAGCCCTCCTTTCACAAAGATATCCTTCACTTTATTCAGCTAGAGCATAGGGATCAAGGGGAGCTAATGTACACTGAGAGCATTAGTCAATCACCTCTCACTTATTACTATCAGCTCCAGCCGTCTCTGCTATATACTGTACGTCGTATCGTACAGATACTATTCAAAGAAGGCTAAACATAGGATTTGAGAAATTAAGATTATACTTCAATAAAAGGAAAATTAACATAAATGTTGATAAAACACAGTCAATATTATTTACAAAAAGAAGACCTAACTCTCTAACTCCTATAATGATTAACAACACACCCATAGAATGGAAGACTCAGATCAAATATCTCGGTGTTATTCTAGATAAAGGTCTTACATTTTATAAACATATAGAACACGCCGTTAATAAAATCATGCCTCTTTATTTAAATTATATCCTATCTTTAATAGGAAATGCTACGTTAATACCGCAAATAAGCTAATTATCTACCAATGTATCTTAATACCGGTAATGTTGTATGCGTGTCCTGTGTGGTCTTACGCAAGTCTCTCTAACTTGTCTAAATTGCTAACCATGCAAAATAAATGTTGTAGAATCATTCTTAAAGCTCCGTTTTATGCTAGAATAGTTCGTATGCACAGAGTTTTGAAATTAGCATATGTGCATCAAGTAATAAATCAGCAAACCAAAAATTTTTTTATGATTGTACCCTAAACGCATATATAAACAATATAGAAGACACTACACTCGCACTAGTCTCCAATTAAAATATAAGAAATAGAAACATAAAAGAATTAAACATACATTATTATGATGCGTAATTCCTGATGCTATATAGTTATTATTTAAGTTTAAGTTTATTTTATGTATATAGTTATTTATTTTTCTCTTCATTGCTACTCTGATCGTCTGTTATCTCATATTTCATTTTATTCAATACTTATTTCATGCAGGTTTTGGTGGTCGTTTTTCTTGCAGGCTATTTTAAGCTTCGTTTATTTTATTTATATTATTATTTATATCGCGATACACGGGGATAATTTTGTTTTATTTCGGTACGTGTAGATGATAATTGTTGTTTCTTATTTTAAATGTAAAAATACACTTTTTATTTATTTATTTATCTATTAGTAGTCTTTCCCCAAACTCCCGTTGTTCAATTTCTTTAAGAAGAGTAGTCGTAAGGGAATTGTACTCATCACTAGATTGTAATTTGAATATCATCCTCTTTTCCGTATGTAGTTTAGAGAAAGTCCCTTCTGTCCATTCCATTCTGAACAGGCAGTCTGCGTTTTTTTTTGAATGGTCTGCTGTGGCGCCGTTGCGTTCGGAGCATTACCTTGTCTTGCTGCGTTCTTTGGGTATTACACCTCCTTATAATGTATCGTCCCTTCACCATCTGGATAATCTACAATTATTCCCCCATATAGCAACGTTTCTAGAGTAGTCAGCATCCTTGATTAAGATGTAGATAGACCCCCACAGTACCACGTTGGGTAAGTTAAAGGCACCTCCATTTGACCGGAAAAAGTTACGAAAACAGATCAGTGAAACTAACTCAAACGGATTACGACGCTGGAAACTCGGATACGACAAATCGAAAACCGGGAAAGTGACTCGGGAAACATATTAGAAAGATTACAAATGAAACATTTTTATACTGTTGTAACTTCGCACATGTTTTAACCAGACATGAACATAAACTCGAAACGTTTTAAGATTGCTACATCGGTTATCTGTAAAGAGTGCGAAGTTAACCTTTCACTCGATTTTTGAATGCAGCAATTTCAAAGACGAAAGTAAAAAAAGGAAAATAATTTTAAACGTATGCGTAAATACCATTGATATTTTTTTATTGTATACTGGTATGCACGTGTATTTCTGTTTATGTCGAGTATTGTGTAAGTACGTTCCAGGTTAGTGCATGTGTGAATAATTGTAATTTTTTTCTTACTTATGCGTGTACATTTCAATATTTATTGTGAGTGACTGTGTTTATGTTTCATGCATAGTTGTATACGTGTTTTTTTGTTTTATATATATATAATATATAATCATAATTAGGTGTCGTTTCTGTAACGGAGGTTATCTATAGATATTTCGTTGTACAGTGTAAGTAGCATACAAGGCAATCATAATATGGCTTTAGCGTGGGTAGACACACAAACCCGGGAGAACTGATTGTAATCGCTTTGTTGTCACGACGCAATGCAACCTCGCCTTTTTTTGTAGCGTACTATATTGTTACTAGCGCACATATGGTGTTGTGTGTGATGGTTTGCCATTGCCTTCCGCGCGATAATATTAGGATTATTTATATTTTTATTTTCTGATAATAATTTTTGCGTCGTCGACCGTATTCGAACTCGGGACCTTCCGTATAGAAGTCCGTGCTCTAGCCACTAGGCTATACCGATGCCTATATATATTACATATTACTTTAATAATTTAATTTTCGTTCAATGTTTTTTTTTTATGTGGTTTCATTCAGTTGTTTATTTAATTATTTATACGTAAGTTTTTACGTTTTAATACGGATTTGTTGCATTCTCAATTATCGGGTTATTATAAAATTTAAGTTAGTAATATTATAGCGAGTTCTATTTTTTTTTTTTTTAATTCTCTAGAAGGAAAAGGTCGACAACTGAATTTTCGGACATTTTAATTGATAATTAGTTCCTAAGGGTTATTTTGTAGCGTAATATAATATTTTTATAGCGATAGATAGACCACGCCGAAGTTTCGCGATGGAAGAATAATTACTTTTTCGTTTTTAACTACTAATATTTTTTAACTTGCAACATAAACGACGTTTTTGAAAGCCGTTATCTTAAATTAAGGGGTGCGCAGGTGCACGCAAATTTGTTCAAAGTTTTCACTGCTGCTTTTTTGAAAAAAAAATCCTAAAATTTTCTTTTCAACTTTACTCTCCTGTTTATATATATATATATATATCATCAGCTATGCTACTCGTTTTTCGAGCTTTGATGCTGTCTCTAACTGTGTTTGTGTTTGTCTTTGATGTGAAATTAACTCTATCCTGTGACTGGTTCAGAAACTGCACATCGAGCACCTGAAGCCTTATCCGTTAATTGGCATTTCCTTTTTCTTTTGAAACCTTTCCGTCCTTCTTTTACACGTTACACAGGTATTTTCCACTTAGGTCAGCCGAGGCCGGCTTTTCCCATCCGTAGTTCAGTTCAATACAAGCCTTTTTTAAATCTTCGCCAAAAAACATCCTTGTATCGCAACCGAGGCCGACCCAGTGGATGCTTTCCGCATTTTAAGATGCCATATAGAATCCTTTTGGGCAACCGATCGTCATCCATGCGGATTGAATGACCAATATATCTGCCTCGCTTCTTTGTAACTAGCTGAGAAACTGACGCGGACGAAGTATCACTAAGTACCCGCTCATTCGAGATGCCATCCTTCCAGTTTATTCGAAGGATTTTCCTGAAAAATCTTATATGCAACGTCTCCGGTCGTTTTTCTTGCCTTTTCATTAACGGCCACGTCTCGATTCTACAAAGCAGTATTGGAAGTATCATCGTCTTGTATACTGCCAGCTTTGTTAAGCCAGACAAGTCTTTATTGTTGTAGACCCGTCTTGACAGTCGACTGTAAACCGCATTGGTGTTCGTTATACGCGCAGATATCTCGAAGTTGAGGGACACATCCCTATTTACAACACGATCGAGTTATTTAAACATGTCTACTGCGTTCAATTTATTTCTATTTTACCAGAAGTTGTGCGCCTCGGAGTTTTTATTTCAGTTTTCCGTTCATTAATGCACACCCCGAAGTTCGCATACGCTTCTGTCAATTTGTGTTAATATCTGTCGCAGTTCCTCTGCGTTATCACTAGCAATTACGCAGTCATCAGCGTATTGAATGCATCCGAGTTTAAACAATTTGACTGCACGTTTGAAATTATATTTTTTCAGATTATGTAAGCCTCCATCGAAGCGACATTCCATTTTTACTTCAGCATTCCCAAGTTTTTGCTTGAATACTCGTTGCACTATGCTCATGTAGAAGTTGAGGTGCGTCGGTGCGAGAACGTAGCCCTGCTTTACACCATTATTTATTTAAAACTTGTTTGAACATCCGGAGTCGCATAATACGGTTCCCGATGTTTTCTCATGTAGAAGCTGTACCATCTTCAGTAGTGTAGGCGGGCAGCAAGCAGCTGATAAGCATTCCCACAGAGCCTCTTTGTTAACAGAGTCGAACGCCTTTTAAACGTCGATGCAGGGAAGATATAGCGTGGTAGTCTGTTCTCTACTTTTCTCCATTAGTTGTCTCAGAGAGAAAATCATGACTTCAGTTTTCGCGGAACCCGTATTACTCCTCTGATAAGTATGGCTGAACTATCGTTTTCAATATTTCCAGCAGTATTTTGCTCGATTTCTTGTTTGCTGTACTTAATATCGTTATACCTCGATAATTGGCGCAATCAGCTCTGTCTCCTTTGTTTTTAGACCGTATGGCAGCTTCTTTAAAATCCTCAGGTACAGTTTTCTCCTTTCACATACTATTGAACAGTACAGTTTACAATATCTTCGCCCATTTTATATGAATCAGATGGAATGCAGTCAAGACTAGGTGATTTATTATTCTTCATGAGGTTTATCGCTCTATAAACTTAGTCTTTTGTTGACGGTTAATCTAAGTTTGCATTAATACTACCTTTTGGTAAAGTTTCCAATATGGTTTCGTTTATTTCAGACTCACTATTGAGTGTATTCTTGTAATACTCTTCCATCTGCTTTTTATTTCCAGCCTGTCGCGTGAGAGTATCCCATTCAGACTTTTGCTGACAGTTTTCAGTTGATACCTTGGATCATAAATCGTTTTCATTGCACTATAGAAAGTTCTGGAGTCTTTTGTGCTCGCCAGCTTTTACATCTCGCAGGATTTCTTTATCCACCAGTCATTTTCTATTTTTTTAGTTTTTCTTTGTGCATTTGCCTTCGCTTTCTTGTATGCCGCCACCTTCATATCATTAGTTTTGTCAGTTTGCCAGTCTATGAACCGTTAATGTACAGAACATTTTTAATGTCCACAATTTTCAACAAGAACCAAGCCGCCCTCTTTGTTTTTTTGAGACCAAGAACTTTCTTGTAAGTGTCATTTATTCTTTGTTTTAGTGCGAGGTAATAATTTGTTGTCATCACAATATCTTGTCAACTAATTTCCCCAAATGGGGCTGTTAATTCGGCTGTAAATCTGTCAGCAGTCTCCTTGTTTTCGTGAGTTATGTACACTGTATCTACATGGTTGTCCTTTATTTGTATACTTATTAAATCTGAAAGGAGCTTTTTCAAAGCGAAAGCGCGAACGGACGAGTAAAACAAGTCATTTTTTGCACACAACTGCAGCAGGTGGTCTTTTCGTTCATTTTAACAATATAATGTGTTCCAATTATGTCTTCCCATAGATCTGAATTTCGGCCTAAAGAAAAAGAAAAACGTATATTTCCACATTATTAAGCATTACAAAAGAAAAACAATAATTATGACACTGCGTACCGTTTAAAATAAACTTACCGCAGTAACTATAAATATAACATGAAAAACTTAATTTTTAACAACGAATGTTTAACATATATATATACAAAATGCAGGAAAAATAATACATATAAAAAAAAACCTGCGATAAAAAACTAAACAAAGCGCACCGTCAAAAATAACGATAAATCAAAAAGGAATTTAATATGTATTTAAAAAAGAATGTTATAGATAATTATTTAACAAGCTATAGTAAATTATGCTTGAGTCTGCGATGCTTATATTTAGTATATTTCGTTCTTAACTGCTTGGAATCGTAATTTCCAATCACCGTAATTAGGTCATTATCATGCGTAACACATTGTTCGAAAAAGGTAGTAGATATTTTCAATACATGATCTTTTAACAAAGGTAGTTTCAATTGCTCGTGCATTTTCATTATATTACTATAAATGGGAGTATTGAGTATACATCTAATGCATCTATTCTGAACCAACTGAAGCCTCTTGTAGCTAGAGTTGCTAATCGAACTCCACACTGGACAGGCATACGTTAATACTGGTCTAATGAGCGATTTATATATTATTAATTTATTATTGACATTTAGGAAAGATTTGCGCTTAAACAAAGGATATATGGTACAAATTGCTCGATGTGTTTTAATTGCCGCGTAATCTAAATGCTTGTTAAAAGTCAACTTTTTATCTAAAATAACTCCTAAATACTTTATTTCGCCCGACCATTCTACACTTACACCGTTAATCGTTAAGGTAGTAGGTAGAAGTGGCCTCCTATGAGTAAACAGTATTGCCTGAGTTTTGGCAGCTATCCGCCACTTAGCAAAATAACGAATTAGCCGATCTACTCCGAACTGTAATTTATTCTTTACTGCCCTTGGAATGTAAGAACTAAAAAATAATGCTGTGTCATCTGCATACAAGGCTACCTCTGTATTATTTGTTATAGGAATATCGTATAAGTAAAAGGTGAATAGAAATGGACTGAGTACACTACCTTGAGGTACTCCTGCAAAGCATGTTCTGCGAGAGGATAATACATCATTTATAAACACATAGAATGATCTATTACTTAAATAGCTTAAAATAAGCATAATTAGATATTTCGGAAATTTGCATTTAATCATTTTATATATTATACCATTGTGTCAAGTAGTATCAAATGGTTTGGCCACGTCGAATAAAACCATCCCCGTATGTTTATTACAGTTAAAGTTGTGAGAAATATGTTCTGCTATTCTAGCGATTTGATGAGTTGTAGAATGACCAGGACGAAAACTAAACTGTACTTTTGGTAATAAATTATTTTCGTCCGAGAAAGCACGTAATCTTTTTAGCATGATTTTTTCAGCAATCTTACTGAGATTACTCAACAAGCTTATAGGTCGAATGTTATCTGGCGATGAACAATCTTTTCCAGGTTTCGGAAGAGTTATGATTTTTGCTACTTTCCAGTTAGAAGGAAAATACTCCAGTTTAAACATACTATTAATAATATTAGTGAGTTGTACAATCGCCTTGAAGGGTAGTTTTTTTATGATAATCGAGGGAATGTTATCATCTCCAACAGAGTGCTTGTTTTTGAACGATTGAATATGTTGGAGCACCTCCTTTGGAGAAGTGAGCAGAGGATGGGATGGATATGTAGAAGAAGTTGTATATTTTTTGATGACTAGTCTTATTTTATTATTCTGATAATTGGTCGATAAGTTGGCATTGCGACTATGAGCGCTGAAATAATATCCTGCCAAAAATTCCGCTTTATCCGTATCTGAATACACATACCTATTAAGAAGATTGTCGTAAAGCGGTGGGAGTGCTTCAGTACGTTGACTATGTCGTTTAAAAACCCTCCAAAGACTGTTATCATTAGTAGAGAGTTGGGAAAAGGTTTTAGCAACTTTATCATTTAAATTTTTATTCAATAATTTTTGCACCAGTTTGGTAAAGAAATTTAGTAGTTTTTTTAGAGAATTGCAGTCAGCGTTAGAAGAATGACGTTTCGTATACATTCTACGAAGTTTATTTTTAAGCCCGATGATAGCAATAATAAATGCTGGCAGAGATCGAAAGCTCGGCGTTATAAGTGGTATAGAAATTTGGCTCGCCTCCCTGATCAAATTTGTAAGGTCGTTGAGGTTGTTATCAATATCAGTAAAGTTTTTTAAAGAGTGAACTAATTTAATATTTTTAGATATGTAATTTTTAAATTTTGTCCAATTAGCATTAGCGTAGTCAGGAATTGCTTTTGGTGGGTTATGTTTACTGTTAACGTAGATGATTGTACCTATAGGGTTGTGATCAGACGACAAACAATTTATGGAAATGGGAATAGCAATGTTTATATTTTTAACCAGTACTAAATCTAAAACACTTGGTCTATAACCCTGAGGTGGGAAGTATGTGGGTTCACACGGAGCCAGTATCTGAAGCTCATTTTGTTCTGCGGTATTAAGAAGTACGTTACCAGCAGCGTTATTAACGAAACAATTCCAAAGTTTGGTTTTCGCGTTTAAATCGCCAATTATAATCACTCGTCGATTAGTTTTAGCCAGGGAAGAAATGTCGTCATGCAATTTTGGATTGTGCCTTGGGGGCTTATATACGGCAAACAGAGATATAATGGAATAATCATTACCGAAAGTTTTATTAGAAGTATTTGTAGGATTATCTAGATAGAGATTAACGCCTACAGCTTGTACGCAATGTAAAGAAGGAACATTTAAAATATCGTACTTAATCTTTTTATTGATTATTAAAGCAACCCCACCGCTTTTCCGTGATAGACCGTTGCGATGACAGTTAAAACCAGGAAAGCTGAGCTCGATATTATTGTCCAGCTTAGTTTCTGAGAGCACAATTATGTCAACCTTATTTTCGACTGAAAAATGATGCAGCTCACTATGTTTGTTGATTATGGAATTACAATTCCAAGCAATCAATTTCAACTTATTATTAGTACCCATCAGACATTAAACTAAATATAATGAGCGGCGAATATTTTTAATATAATGCTAACTTTTGTGAGCGTATCGTTATTTCTACATAATTTTAATCGAGTAATTATTTTTCTTATAACGTCAATGAATTTTGTGATATTTAGTTCTTTAAATAAACTTAGTATAAAAGATATATCAGATACATTGGACTGATCTAAATTATTTTCAACAGTTGCTGTCATGCGAGTGACGCTAGCGTAGGTTTTACTATTAACAGTACTTAAATTAGTATTGTTAACATTATTGTTATTATTATTATTATTCTTATTAAACTTATTACTATTACTGTTACTATTACTACTACTAACCTTACTACGGGTGACAGCAATGTTACTCGAACTTTCTTGTCCATTATTAACTAAATTAGGTCTATGGGAAATAGAAGAAGAACGACTTGGCTGGCTGCGTCCGCCTTCTAGCCCTCACTGATTCATTTATTTTCTGATATATACTACATTCGGAAGAGTTAGCGAGATGATCACCGGAGCAATTCGCGCACATAAACGACTGTTGTCGTGTGCACGCGCTGCCAGGGTGATTTGCACCACACTTGAGACACCTATCGGGAAGGTTACAATTATGCGACGTGTGTCCGAACCTTTGACACCTATAACACTGAATTATTTCATCTCTACGTTTATACTTTTCCCATTTAATGCAGCAATATGATAATGTTTTGATGCCTACAATGTGTCGCATAACTGCATTTGGCGGAAATGTGATCAAGTACACTGTTTGACTGACAATACGGGAACGTGAGATGCCAGTTCTTCTTCTATTTCCTTTTCGGTAAACGAGGGTGGTAATCCCTTCAATACCATTCTGATGGGTTTACGCTCCTTAGACAGGTGCGTGTCAAATTGATGATTATTATTTTTAAGATAAGTTATAACTTTATCATAGTTTTCCAAAGTGTTGACTATTATAATAGTTTTATCCTTAAAATTACGTAATTTAAAGTTATTCGCAACGAGCGACTTAATATTTATGATTAATGTTCTTATATTAGATATATTGCTATTTAATAATACGATCGGCGGGTATTTACCAGTATTATCGGTGTTGACACGAATATCCGGCTAATTATCAGCAGCAACATCGTCGTCTACCGGTTGTAAAGCTTTAAATCGATTTTTACTATCGATAATAATCGAATCCTCGTTTCTTTGTTTTTTCGGCGAACTTTTGCCGTTATGGTTGGCAGCAGCACGCCATTCATTGCCGTTATCTACGTCTACCATTTGTGCATCAGTTTCATTATCATCATTATAACTTTCATATCTCGTATCGTCGAACAGTCGACGCTTGGCCGGTAGGCTAGCGGGGAAATCGGTTTTCACGGCACGTGCCACCGCGGCGTCTTTAATATTAGGCGGTGAATGCGCGACGAACATGTTCGCGCACCCGCGTATTCTTAACCACTATACTACTCTACACAAATCAAAATGACTTAAGCGAACACGAGAAACAATAAACTCATGTATTATCGATTCACGGCTACTTTTCGGCCTAATCTAGCATTGAAGTCGCCTAGAATAATGATGTTTTCTCTGGAGGTAGCAGAATCCAGTTATTTTTGGCGCTCTTCCTAAAATTTTTCTTTTATTTAGTCTACACTGTCTAATGTTGTGCATATACACTGTAAACTCTCATTTCCGGAGTATTATGCAGCCGTATCTTCATGTACATTATTCGCTCATTTAGAACAATCGGTTCTTCTATTATATAAGACGTCAGCTTCATGTTCAATACCAACTCCATGTAATCACTTTTTACCAGCTGGTACACCTTTCCAGTATAATGTATATCCTGTTGTGTCTTCCCTGGTTATTCCTTCTCCTGCTAGCCTGGTTTTACTTAAGGTTGCGATATCTATGTTGTATCTCCTTAGCTTCTGTAGCACAACCGCTGTTCTTCTTATCGGGACATCTTTATTATCAATTAATGTTCGAACGTTCCAGGTTCCAAAATTACATATTTTCATTCTTAAGCCTCTCTATTATTATTCGTACGCAAATGTGTTCCCTCCTGGAGAGTTACGAACGCAGTAAGTTCGTGGGAACTCGAACTAGTTTTTGTTGCTACAGATGGTTGTTCACTGCCTGGCGAACTTTTTACGGTTCGCCACGTGTATCCATCAGTCAATTTCACTTGCGATTACATGTCATGTTTGTTTAAAAGTTTTATTGTGGAGGATAATGGGATAAAAAGGGAAGGGAGAGAAGTAGCATAGTAACGTAAAAGAGGGAACACAGCAGCTGGAGCGCTAACCAATCCACTGAGCCGCCTTTTCCATCAAAAGTAGAAGTTCTGGTGGCAAGGCGAGCCGAGAAGTCCACTCGTGAGAGACACAGAGTTGTCTGCTGGCGGGAGAACATGGGGAAAAGCAGAGTAACAGAAATAGTATAGGGTGTTAGGAAAAGGAAATAGGATAAAACGAAGGGGTGTTACTATTCCGGTGTGATCATCTTATCAGATAGCGTACCCGATCACTCCAATCTATTTGAGCATCTTGAACGAGTAGACTATCTGGCAACGTTGACCTTCTACGAGTGAAAAAGATGGACTCAGTTTTCATCGGATTTATATTAATTTGCTGTTTATTGTAATAATTAATTATGCGCTTTATTCCAAAGTTGCAATCTACCGCCAATAGTGTTGGGTGTATACCAGCTGAAATATATCGCAGCATAATTTGCAGAATGTGCGACCGGATTAGTCGAATTAAATATGAAGGAAATAATAAGTGATTTTTTTGTAGAATATATTATAAAATGTAAAAAATTAAAAAAAAAAAAGTATTTTGAGTTGCCTAGTTACGACGGTTGGCAGTTGCATGCTTGATGCATCTTAAAAAAGTATCGGAAAGCCATATACAACGTTATATGGTGATTTTGCGCCTCATGCTACTTAGAGTTTATACATGTATTGGCGACTACTGGTGCAACCAGAATCCTTCAAGTACAACACTTGACGCGGCAGAATTGATTTTTCTCGTTTTGCTATTCATAACACGCGGGTGCGGTTGCGTGCGCATACTACCGGCCAACAAACGAACAATTCTACGATTTATATTTCATCTAATTCCGATATTAGTTTTTCTTCTTCAAATTTCTATCGGTGTTTCTTTCTTTTACCCAAGTGGTTTCATTATCTCTCTCCCTAGTTTATGTTTTTCATATTAATGTTACGTAGAACTTTTTCCTGGCTGAAGCTTAATTTTTTATATGGCAACTGATTATTTTATTTTCAGAGGATGGTTTTATGTAAATTGTGAAAAAATAAGAATACTTATAACTATTATACGTAGAGTTTATCGAATTGTTTCGTTTTACTATTTTAAAATTTGTTATACTTTTCTGATTGTATAAATTTTGTACTTATTCATACGGAAATAAATTTATAATATTTTTAATATTACAATTGATAATAAAACTTCATAATTTTTAGTTTTCCTGCGTACAGTTTTAAAAAGTTCTTGTATTTGTACTACACTCTTTGACATTATTAATGTTACTTTGCGATGTTGTGTGAAACAAAAAAAAAATGTTTTATGTGTATGTTTGAGAGGTGGGTAAGGTGTAATTGCAACCGCTAAATTTTTTAACCACGAGCCACCACTGCTAGGTTTAACGGAGCTAGGGAAGTGGTAGTTGCACCCAGACTTAGGAAAATATGAAAAGGCCGACGCCCTTAATGAGCAACCCTTTTTTTTTTAAGGAGATGCAACTTGATGATATATATTTCCAACAGATAATTTTATAATAATATTATATATATATATATATATATATATATATATATATATATACAATGAGAAAGGAGTTAAAATCACAAAATCTTTTAAATAAATTATGAAAATATATAAATACATACAATTAATAAAAAACAAAATATAAGTATACTAATTTAGATATACTCAACTATTCATTTTCTCTTTGAAACATTTTGAACGATATTTTACGCGTTCGATACGCGAGTTGCTCAATTACGAAATACTATATAAGTTCGGACGAATTTGATATTATTGTAATGAAATTATAACTCTGTCTAATTGTAAAAATTTCCTGATACCGACTAGTTCTTCTTATTGTCGGCTATTAAGCGAGACAGGGAAGGCCAATGACGCGGTGTCAGAATGATATAGCAAAGGTAGCTGGGAAAAATTGGTCGAGCAAAGCGCCGGGCCGAAGTGGGTGGAAGACGTTGAGGAAAGTCTTCATCTAGGAGTGGGTAAATAAAGGTTTATCGTGATGTACATATATGGATATAAAATCTAAACGTAAAGTGTAACGATAACTATCATGTTAAGGTAATCAACATGGACATGACGAGAGACGATGCCGAAATATCCTGGAATCCGAGGAAACGCCTCGAGGAATCGACAGTTCGAATAACTCGAAATTAGATTTATTAATTGTAATCGTTTAAGTTAAATGGTAAATAAATTACCTACGACTTCTTTCATTGTTTTATCAACATTTAATCATCGTAATAGTGACTAGTACTCCTGAATCGTTTTAGAAAACGGTCGTAAGTTTTCTTCTGAATATTAACCGTCGCTTAAGCGAGGATATTTTGTTCACGAGGTCGGTAACAATAAAATTTTTATAACTTATTTGCGGTTTGTTTTCGGTTTATCGTTAATCGAAAGTAATTTCATTTTTATTACTATACCCCCCCTAACTGTTCGACGTTCCTTTTTTGTTTTTTACTTTACCTCGGTCGGTTCGGTACATCGTCAACAACGTCGACCTTACACATCGAAATAACTATCGAGTTTGGTTAAGTAATTTCGCGGTGACACGCGAACGGAGGAACGCTCGACGGGAAGGTTAGTTAATGAGCTAGATCAGTCACCGTATCATAATTTGATGGTGGTAGAGTGGGTGAGTGCGGTGGTATACATACTTAAACATTTATAATTTCATCCGTCATTTTTTCTATGTATAATAAAAGAGGTAACCTTCTCTTTAACTTAATAATAATCTCTTCACGAGAACTTTTGCAATTATCGTCAATCATCGAGAAACAACTGTCGTGATGAGATCACGATATATATATGTATGTAACATATATAAGTTTGCGGTTACAACGAAATCGATCAAAAAACGAACCGTAGTATAAACAAAATGAATTATTTACTAACGGAATTATTAAGCCGGCTGACGTAAAACAAAGATATAAATCGAGATAGTGCAGCTAAATAAGTATATATATCAGCTACCTGACACGGCTTCGCACGGTTGTACTAATGAATATAGAATTTCTCCTATACGGCGCCAATAAATGGAATAAAATTTCCAATAAATAATTTCGATGAAAATTTAAGGCAATCCTTTGTAATAATATGTTTTGTCTTTCTTTCTTTACGGAGAGAAAACGATTAACACCGATGGTTGACCGACTTTCGAGGACCCAAAGTACAAAACACGACGATTTAAGTTTTCAAGTTTTATCCAATCTACTTCTAATAATTGACCTCGGGACTTATTGATTGTCATGACGAATGCAAAACAGATCGGAAATTGGACACGTTTAAATTCTAACGGAAAATCGATCGGATCGAATGGAATTCTCGAAATCAGCGTATTCTCGCTTGAATTCATTTGAATAATTAACGATTTATACTAGACGATTTGTAATGAGACCGCGAACTTGTTATCGAGGATCTAATAAAGATCGATTCGACGTTAGAAGAGGAATGCGCCGAGGATACATCCTTTCCCCCCTTAATAAATCAGTATTCGGATAAGATTTTCGAAGCAGCTCTTATGTAAACACAAATTGGTATTACGGTGAATGACACATTGATAAATAGGTTTCCAACAATGTTATCCTTCAGTTAATTATATACTTATGACTTGCACCAAATTGACAACATCCCGCTCATCCTTTAACTTAAATTTTCCTATACAAAAGATACTCTTCAAAATGATCCTGCAACAGTTGTCCATGCCTTGGCCTATATTAAATCCAACCAGATCGACCCAGTAATTGAATCATCAGCAAGTGTGTATGCCGTAAAAACAGAAAAAAAAATACCTTCAGGTATGCAGATTATGGAGTAATTATGCCGGCTCAAAGAAAAATCTCGAATAAAAACAACTGTAGCATTCCGTACGGCTTTGTGAAAAATAATAATAAAAAAATGGATGTTAGTCAGTAAAGGAAATAACACACGTGATAAATTAAGAATTGATAGAAATTAAATTGAAAGAATTCAAGTAATTTGGGTGCTATTAGAAAACCTCGATCCAGATTACGAAGTGAAACGACGTTATGCATATGATAAACCTGTGCCCATAAATTTAAAGCAGTTACCAAGTTGGACAATAAGACAAGATATGGTGAGATGTTATATCTATTAAATCTTATTGTACGGGATTGAAGCAGCAACACTGAATTAAGTGTTATGCTGCTCGTGAAATGTGGTTTTATCCGAAGAATGTTAAAAATCCCTTGGAAGTCGAAAATGAAAAATGAAGATGTCTGTTGAAAAATGTGCAAGCAGAAATAGCTATATGTACTATTACTTTGTTCGTGTCATCCGTGGAGAACGATATATCATTCCGCAATTAGTATTCGAAGGGAAAATTGCTGGCCGTAGGGATCCTGGTAGAAGAAAAACTGACTGGTTAAAAAATATTGAAGACTGTAGAGCAGCGAATAACATCGAGGAGCTGAAGAGAAAAGCAAGATTTCAGTATTAGGTACGAAACCAAGAAGAAGAATTGATGATTTCATTTGAATTGCTGATGGAATCGGTAGATTTAAATTAATTATATTTAAATTTGACATCTTTTTTTTTTTTTACCTCAATCTTCTACATCTTTATTTTTCACTGCTAAAATGACTCGTCCATTTAACAAAGCATGGTTTTTGTAATTGTTACCGATATTTGAGAACACTCTCGACATCAATTTTTCCTTTGACGTTGTAAATTGACCAAAACGTGATTGAAACGAAGTGAATCCATTAGAGGAGTTAGCCGTAGTTTTCCACAGCTACTGTCTAATAGCGCATTTGAAAACACTTCCGCTTGCAACATCATTTGCCTATTTGTCGAAAATTTTCACATATCTCTACAAATTAAATGACTTCAAAAGGACGTTTATTAGCAGCAGTTTATTTTGGAACGAACGACAGTGTTTGACGAATATCTCGAGTTAGTAGAAAGACCCCGTCTCCCACGAGATTGTGGCTGCTGCGCAAATTTCTTAAGATCCCTCCTCCTAAGAGATTCTGGTTGCTGCGCAAATCTATTAACGTTCGATCGAACATTTAAATTATAATTTTGCAATTTTGTAGTACTTCCATCATCGCAAATGTTTTAGTTATGCCAATGTCAATATATTTACTGTTTGCGAATTCAGCAAAACTTTTAACGGGTTCGTTAGTCTTCTAACAATCTCAGAGCGATTCCGGATGATGTCGCTATTTGAACTTGTACCTGAATCTTATCTAAAATCAATGAAATTGGGAATGTTTTACAAGTTCCAACGGGTATATCTAGGAAAAGGTAACTGCGTTGGCGTCATTTATTGTTTTTATTACGTTATCGTACGATGTTTTTCAGGATTCTTAATAACATTTTACTGGACATCGCGCACGAGTCTTCTAAACCTTATTGTGTATCTCTTCGTTAATTTTATGGTCTAGATTTACCGTTGTCATGTGCAGTCAATGTAAAATGTCTTTAGCCATATTATGTTTTCATTTGCTCCATAAAGTTGAAATCGTGATGGTGAAAAGTGATCGAATTTGATGAAAGTGGTCCCGATAAATATTCTCTTCTAGTAACTAGCTCTTCGGTACGTTGCACTCGATTCACCATTGACGGTTTGTAGAAATTGAAATAAAGTAATAAATTAATAACAAACGCAAGTAAAATAATTCGTCATTGTTCCGGTGTACTGTTTAAATAGGTTCTAATGCATCTGTTGAATATATACTCACGCATCCGAATACAGTCTGTTCTTGGCTGCGATGTTGGTATTTTTTGGATGATGTATTTCATTAGCCTATGTACGCATACGATTAAACAGATGCTTCCAGACGTATTTACGTACTTGATTTTTTCCTTTTTGTGCGTTTGTTTCTTTTTTTCACTTTTCCGTACGATTTTTCAAATATTTTCTCTTATACAAACCTTCCCCTGATAATTATAAATGTAAAAAAATAAGAATAAACAAGTAGGTGCAGCCGTTTTGAAGCGATGAGGGGAAAATTATTTTTATTTATATAATTATATGGTAAAGTTAATACGGAGGCAAAGAAAGAAAAACGTATATGTTTAGATCAGTCTACAGAGGTAGAAACAAACATCAAAAAAGGGAATTTAGAGGAAGAAGAATTTTATTCATTAATAATAAACATATTTACAATATGGTAAATATATATATACATGTATATAGCAATGTAAACGTTCCGGAAAGTGCGTAAAAAGTGTAAAATTGTAAGAACGTAGAATAACAAATTATATATAAAAAAAAAATATTTAATACAGGGAAAAAATTACAAAAAAACCAAAAACTTATGCGATTGATTTCATTGTGGAAATAACATGTTCATAAAAAATATATATATACAATATATAATATACATATACATTATAAAACACATACAACTATATATATACGTATACACATGTATTCACATATATAATATATACACATGAACACACATAATTACTTAATAACATCTAATCGTAAATGATAGATTCATCAAATGATGAGTACGTGCTTTAGTCGCCGTAAGCTTTAGAGACTCATAATCATAATCGCCGATGTTATTTATGACTAGTATATCTGATAATTTATACGTTTCGTAAAATTGTTTAGATCTTCTTAAAATATCTTCTTGAATGTAGGGGAAGGTTTAAGATATCATGCATTGAAGATATCCGAGTATATCTTGATTTATTTAGTATTATCCTTAAACGGTGTTTTTTGCAATTTCAGTATATTTGCCCTGCTGACAGAACACCATACTGGAGCACTAGGTAAAATAACAGATTTATAAATAAAAAAATTGTTTTTAATCGATAAGTGTGATTTTCTATTGAATACTGGTAAAAGTGCACAAGTTCTCTGTATAGCTTTGTTACTTATAAAATTAATGTGGTTTGAAAAATTTAGTTTATTTTCCATCATGCCTAAATATTTAGTATGTTCTTTCCTTTCAATTGTACGATTACTACTGGTTATTATACATTGGGGGCAAGGCAGAAACCTCCACGTGGTGCTCCTGGACAGCGAATTCAAGATGTCATGAATTTCAAAACGATAAGAATGCTGACTAATCCTGCCATCACCATGACGAACTCCCGTAAAAGGCCTTTTTCAAGTCCGCCTATGACAATAATTTCGATCAATATTGAAGGTTTTACAAATCAGAAAGCGGAAATCCTTGGGGAGATGTGTAGAACTCGAAGTTGTGATGTAATGTGTATACAGGAGATCCATCTAGATAGCGAAAAGAAACCCTTTTGGATCCACGGGATGAGACTAGTTGCAAACATGGGAGCGCTATATATGTAAATAATGGAATTGACATATTATCTGCAGATAAAGCAAACATTGAAATTATTACAGTCGAATTAGAGTATTGCACTGTGTTGTTGTTATATAATCTACCTGGGAACAACTTCAATATCGTACCAACACGTAATCTTCCAAATACGAGTACAGCATTAGTAGTCACAGCATCATGGGGATACCAAGAAACAGATTCGAATGGTGAATAACTGGAGGAATGGGCACTCAATAACAATCTCACATTAATTCATGATGAAAAATTGCCTCATTCCTTCCAAAGCCGGTGTTGTAGAAGGGGATATGATCCCTATATAATATTTGTGTCCAACAACATTTGCAACATCAGTGAAAAATCAATATTAGATGCTATACCAAGGACTCAACATCGGCCTATTATGTTTGAGTAAAGAAGTAAACCTGCCACTGTTCCCGTGCAATGAATATTTAATTTTAGAAAAGCTAGATGGAGCGATTTCTGCAATGGCATGAAACAAAGATACTCAAATTCGATACTCATCCAAAACAGTATACAAAATTTTGCTACAATTATCCAAGAAATTTAAAAAAATACCATTCCTCGCGGCTGCCGACAACAGCACGTACCAGGACTAGGTGATGATGAAAAACTGTAAATATTTACAGCAGTACGATGATTACCCTTCCGCTGATGAAACCATCAAGACTGGCGATGAACATATAGAAATGCTCACAAACAACAGATGTAAACGATGTGCTGAACTAGATGAAGAAGTTGATATGAAGCAGAATAGTAATAAAGCCTGGCAACTCTTAAGTAAGTTGAACGCTGAAAAAATAAGATACAAACTCATTCTAATATAACGCCAAATCAGGTAGCTACCCAATTAGTAAAGAATAGTAAATCATTAAATATACTAAAGAAATCCTGCCCAGAATACTTGAAAATATAAAGAAGGATTTAGCAATTTGGCCTTCAAAAATTGGTAAAATCTGTTCATCGAGGTTGGAAACAGCTGTCAATAGAATATATATTGATCACACGCTGAGATCTACTGAGTGTCCAATCACCGCCAACATGTGAAGTTTGCTGTTTACCACTAACGGTTTATCATATTTTTGTAATTTGCCATAAATATACTCAATATCGTTGCAATCAGCTAAAAACAAGTATTCCGGATGTAAACAATCTCCACCTTCTCACCAACTTTATAATAAATGCTAAACTCTGTAATTATCTCTAAGTAATGGATAATTCGAGTAATAGCCTAGCTACTCTTAAAAAAATAAGATTAATAATAGAAATTAATCCAGCTGGCCCAACAGAAAGTTAAATTTTCAACACAGTAAAGAGGTTCTTTTCCAGCGTACGGTGTAACATTATAGCAAACCATCCGAGTGTTTAGTTGATCGGATGAGCATCATGCCACCATTTTCTTCTTTTCAGTCATCTATTACAGCTGAGTGGGTGTTTGACAAAAAAAATTTTGTTCACCAGAGGATTTTTATTAGTCTGTATTTTTTTTTTTTATTGCTTCACATAGATATCGTTTACATACGGCATATTCAAGACATTTTATAACACATAATTCGATGTGTAGTATGGTTCCGATGTAATAGGGCCTTTGACTACTGTTGTTGTATCTTTTGTAAGTTTGTTCGTCAAGTGGCACCATACATTTCTATACCATATTTCTACACAGGCGCTATAATTGACTGGTATATCTGTCTTTTTGTCGCTAGATTAAGAATCGATTTTCATCCAAGCAGTGGCGATAATAGTCTGGCACGAATTGCCATTGATCTTCTTACATTATTTACATGAACTCGTCAGGTTAGTCGTTTATCCATATGTATACCAAGATATCGAACGGAATGAACTTGTGACATTTCAGTTTTACGAAATATTAGCTTAGGACGACACGTTATAAATCTGTTTTTAAACGTAATGTGCTGGCATTTAACTGAGTTAAAGGTTATGCGGCAAAGATGGGCCCAGTCTTTCAAACGGTTAATATGTTTCTCGAACCGCAGTATTAGCGTTTGATGCGAGTATTGTAATATCATTGGCCAATGTAGCTAATAAAGTTACGGTTGAAGTTAGTATGTTAGCAGTGTAGATTGAATAAGATAATGGTCCTAATAGACTGCCTTGAGGTTACATCTGATCGTATGTGCTTTTGAGAATGAGTCCTTGATTTTGACAACGAACGAAATATCTGCTTTGAAAATGTAGTAGAAGACGGATGAGTTTTAAGTAATGAGTTATACAGACGGAAAGTACGGTGAATTGGAACGGAGATTAGTACGCGAACGCGGCTGGGAGAATTTTTTACTAGGTCGCGAATTCTAGTTCTTTTCAATCGTCGGGTGGTCGTGACGACTGAAAGCCCGTCGACTAGCTGATTCCGCGTATGCGTATTGCATGTCTTCGAGCCCGCTGCTTTATTGCTTCGTCGACCATACAGACCCAAGTTCACGATGAATAGCTTCATTGGTAACGTACCACGGCATTCTGTATATCAGCCTTAAAGTTCTATTTTAAAAGCGCTGTATTATATCTCTGCTAGACCACATTGGTGCGGCATAAGTCCATATTGGCTTTATTTTTGCATTGTATATATTAATACTCTATTGGCTAAGGAGAGGTTCAAATGATACCCTATTAGCCAGTAGAGAGATCTTAGTTTAATATTAAGTCGTTTTCTTGTTTTTTGTATATGCACCTTCCAGCTTAGTGTGCGATCTAAGTGTACTCATAGATGTCTGATGCTGTTACTTCTTGGTACAACATGTTTACCTAGTGACAGATAACTATGATGATCTGTTCTATTGATGAATGTGATATGGGTGCATTTATCAGGATTCACTTCTAATTTCTAGGATTTAGAATTGCGATTCATTCCCATTCATTATGTACTACGCAACTAATTTGCGAAGTCAGATATTCGTCATTAAGGCGACCATTGTACAAGTTATGTTAAATTTTCCGTCTTTAAAACAGCGATGTAAAGCATAACATCACATAAGAGATCATAATCTATGTAGTCTGGATTATGATGCATTATACGAAAAAATAAATATTTCGAAAATTTAGAGTGAATTGTTTATATAAATAGAAATATATATTATATACAACGTAGTTTTCCTGCGTAGCAAGACGGACTAATTCAACGTTGCGTAGTTCTTTAATTACGCACGATACGATACTGAAAATGACTATTATTTAATTCAGGGATTGGAGGAAATATAAGACTTTCATGAACATATTTTAAACTTAATAATTCGTTCCTTATATTTTACTAGCAATTTTATTTATTTGTTTAATCTGTTTGTAATTTTATGTTTTCTTCCTTATTTTTCGTTCCATATTTGTTGTTCCTTTTTCTTTATTTAATTCAGCTTTTCATGTACGTACAGCAGTGTGTTCGTTGTTATTAACCTTTTTCGGATAAATTTTTCAGTTTTTCCATACACGTTACAGATGAAGTGCTTTCCGGTTAGCGCGCTACAATTATATAGAAGGCGTGTGTAATTAGTAGCCTAAAAAAGAAAAGGCAGGCGCGAATCAGTTAACTCGATTTGAATAATTAATTTCTCAAGTCAATCTTCCTCACGATTCGTGAGATTGACGTGTGGTTTAATTGAAGAGAAAGTTTTGAAAATTTCATCTACGGAAAACGAAATAATTTATCGAGTTTTTACCCGTTTGACGTAACGTTCGAACATTACCAACTAGATGTCGAAACAAGAATAGAAAACGCGCGACAGTTTAAATATTTGGCAACGATAATTACGAGTGATGGCCGTGATACAACAGAAGTCAAAGCTCGAATAGGCATCGCTAAGCAGTCTTTTAATAATCTGGACGAAGTATTAAAAAACCGTAAAATGTCTTTACAGTTAAGGAAACGAATTACGTTCCGTTTGATCTGCATTAAAATATGCATCAGAATCGTGGACATTAAATACCGAATAAAAAAAAAGGTAGGATGCGATTGAAAGGTGGACTTTTACTCAGAATCGAATAGACAAGCTTCGTTTTTAAACAGAAACGTATTTAATTCTAAACGAATTATCTACCGCCAAAAATATCGAGCGAACAAAGAAGAATACATCGGGCACAAATTACTGGAAGGAGACTTATTCACGTGGTGGTGTAAGGCAAGATAATTAGGAAGCCAACTAGAGGAAAGAATTGTTTGGAATATATTATGACCAATTTAGGAATCAACAAAGCATACGACGTAATTAATACAAAGAGGGAAAGAAGATTGTATATAGCAGACTGTTATCATTATAGATGCGCGACCTCCTTGGTATAAATAACCAACCTCCTTTGTATGAGTATGAGATGCCACTTCAGGAAGAAGAATATATATATATTTAATTAAAAATGAATTTTTGTACTAATTGAGTTCCACGTTTCTTTTGATTCGTATTGTCTCTATATAGTATTAGATTTGTTGACTCCATTATATTTTGGATAGTACGTATATAAAAATATGTACCACCTGGGCGACCCAGCTTTTGCTCGTTTTTTTTTTTTTTGTAAGATCGTGGTTTTTCCGGAAAATTATTTGGATAAGAGTCACATACTATCAAAAATTGTTCATAAATAACTATTTGAATCGAGTATAGAATTTCGTCTGATTAACTTCTGGAGTAATAAAAAAAAATCAGTTTTTACAAATATCAGGAAACCATTCTTATGTTTTTGGATTTTTTTTTTTTAATTTTTCGATCGTACTTTAAAATAATTATATGTACTAAAAAGCAAATATGAACCATATAACATTCCAATTTTTAATATGATCGAGCTGAAATGGGGTGTTCTCGTGGTTGGGGACCAAAGTTTCAAAATTTTTAATTTCCGTACAGGCTATTTTTAATTACTTAATAAATAACAGTCACGTATACTTTCATTCAAATCGTTAGAACCGTTTCCAAGAGAG
This sequence comes from Coronaproctus castanopsis, assembly GCA_032883995.1. Taxonomy (NCBI): domain Eukaryota; kingdom Metazoa; phylum Arthropoda; class Insecta; order Hemiptera; family Monophlebidae; genus Coronaproctus; species Coronaproctus castanopsis. Next base: position 5,806,230 of record CM065053.1, read on the forward strand.
CCGAATATATATTATATATATATATATATATATATATATATATATATATATAAAATATAATAATAATTGCTCGTTTAATATTAATAAGATAAGATAAATAGATGATAAAGATAATGATATCTTGACGAATAACAAATTAAGGAATTAAATGTAAACAGATATCTGGTGTATCGGAACAGGAGTGGCAGTTTCTTGTTTCTGTAAAGTCAGTTACAAGAGACAGTGTATGTTGAATTTGAAAGGCCCTCCGACCTCCCCGAGCCGGTGTTCCTCAGCGCGAGACAAGTCTCATTATGCTTATACCACCGACCCGATCCTTCCAAAGACCTAGACGACTTTCAGCCAGTTAATCTGGTGGCGCGATTGAGGAGTCGCGGCAGCCGTCGTCGTCCAACTACTTCACCTACCGGTATAGTTCTCGGTGTCCGAAGCCGAGCCGATAAAAACGACTACTAACAAATAGTGAACTCGAGAGACCGAGCCACTGCCCCCCAACAAATCGCCTCCGCGACTTGTCAGGTACTAGATGTCGGCCCTACTGCGGCCTGTATATAGCAAACTTCCTCTCCACTTTCTAATGCGATTCTATAAAGAATGCGCAGAAGATCTAGGCCAATGGACCAGGTAGACTTCTGACGGAAGAAATCTGTCCAGCTATCAGCCGGCACGCCAATAATTTGGCGATACCGACCGAAAGCTGTTTCCCTGGCCGAAGTTGCTAGGCGACAAGTACCTCTAAGTTCATCTGCTTGTGCGTTCAACAGATGATCAACCATGCACGCACCAGCACCGCACACACACTGACGAGGCACTTCTCGTAAAGAGAAACGTTGCTCGTAGCATGCAAACGGACCGTGCCGCGTACCGAAACATGTTAGCGCCCGCGAGGGCACAAACCATTCACATGTTTTCCGGTCGACCACCTCAGGCAGTAAGGACTTAACGGCGCCGTCATATTCCATCCAAGCCCTTTGCCATCTCGCGAGAGCGACGTTGTATACTTTATTACGCAGGGACCTGCTTATTTTGCGGCCCTTAGTAAAAACGTCAACCCTAGCAAACTCAGTACGCTTGCTTATTATAGACGCGCATACTGAGCTACTAACCGTATAAGCTCTCGAGCCTCGAACCGTTGTTCTTTCCCGATCGTCAAGGGTAATACTCATACTCACTGACGAAGAATCATCAAGTGCGCAGAATACTTCCCTCTCCCAGGTAACCCTCGTATTGTACCTTAATGCGAACATCACTGCACGACAATAAACTTCAATTTCTAACGGTAATACTCCCGCTAAGCCAATCAAAGCAACTGTCGGAGCTGTTCTGTACGCTCGAGTCATAGCGATTAGGGCAGGCCTTTGTGCGCTTCGTACGAGGTCTACTAGTTTAACATTAGCGACCCTGTGAACCCATACCGCTGCACCATACTGAAAAACTTTATTACTGAGCAGAAAAGGTTGAATATTTTAAAAGGAAGTTATGTGAAATACAAAGGCTCCGTAGACGAATAGGGCTAATGCCTCATTCTAAAGATAACGATGAAATTGGATATGAATCTGTACTATGTCCAGTTTACGTATATGCAATTTTTGCTACATTACCAACAATAGTTGTAAAGAGTAATCGAATCGAGGTCAGATGAGCGAAATATACATAGTACGAAGGAGTAAAAAATTTCCTCCCCACCACGAAAGGTTTTAAGATATTCGCGGCTTTTTGTATGTTACAGTCTTTATTCTGCTGATTTGTATTTCCGTAATAGTTTGGAATCTAGTGTACGACTTAGAAACTTTACCGTTGTAAATTTACTTAGGGTTTTTTTGCTTAAGCGTAATCATAGGAGAGAAAACCGATGTTCTTTGAGTAAGTGTGATAACAGAGTGTTTGTAAGATTTAGGTATCGCAGTCAATTGGTAGTTATCACTACATCACGTTGTAAAATATTTGCTGATTATCTTTCTATTTTTTCAGAGTAAGACAGAACCATGTCATCTACATAAGGCATCAGAATGCACCGGAGTAATAATTTAAAAATAGGAATCACGTACGGGTTACCTAAAATAGGGCTAAGGACTGAGCTTTGTAGTAAATTTTGATAAGTAATCCTGTATAGAAGACGTTAAATTTCTAAAATAAATCACAAACGTATGTAACAAATTTTGAAGGAAAATTTGACATTAGCGATCGGTTTTACGCAATTAGATATTTTCTACATAGATATATGTTGTTATGAAAGATAGACAGTTCATAGCGTCTTTCTTCTCATGAAAAACAGTTAGGTAGAATTTTATTCGATTCAAACCACCGATTTAGTTTATTCTTTTAGTAAAGTTTCAAACAACTTCCCGTGGCAAGATTTGGCGAAATGAAATTAAATTACAATAGGGCTCAACGGCGCGGTCTAGTTGGCAGGGGTTCTTTTTTCAATCTATCGATGGATGTATCGTATCGATTTTCTTTTTTTTTTTAAAAAAAACTCAATCAACATATTTCTGTAAAGCTGCATAGATGCAGCATGCATGCCCAATATGGTCGTATACAAGCCGTTCAAATGTGTCCAGATTACAACGTCTTCAGAATAATTGTTGCAGGATAATTCTTAAACTTCCTATCTATGCAAGAACAGATCGCATGCATCGTATATTAGACTTGCCGGTTGTGGGTGATATCATTAGGCAGCATACAAAAAATTTTTTTGACGATTGTAGACGCAACCAATACTCAATAATAAACAATATAGGGGACTATACGCGTACTAGTCTTCAGTTAAAATATAAAAGATATAAACATAAAAGAATAAAACACACGCTATTATAATGTATCACCTGCTTTTTAATCGTATGTAATTTATATATTTAATTTTATGAACTTTATTAATGTAATATATATAAATAGCTGAGCAGTCATATTATTTTGTTTATATTTATTATTATTGCCTTAAAATTCTTCATAGAGTTGTCCTTAAATTGCATACAGGTTTTGGTGGTGGTTTTCCTGTAATCTAGTTCCGCGCTATTATTACTGTTTTCATTTTGTATACGTAGTAAGAATTTGTTCGGTATACGTAATAATATTGTTTTGACATTGATTTTGTAATTTATATTGCGTGCTAAATACACTTTTTATTTATTTATTTATATTTATAGAAGGATTAAAATACTGGAAAATATGTGGATAATGTCGTAATAATATTAATCGCGCAAATATTGGCGAAATGAACGATCTTCTCGAAAAATTCAAAATTATTTATCGGTCGCTTGTACGGCCTTTGAATAAGATTTTCAAACGAACCTTCGCGACGATATCGTGATAAATTTCTATTTAATTATCGGAAATTATTGCTCTGAGTTGATAAGGATAATTTTCGAAATCTTAGGAGTAAGGTTAGGTTTCAATTTTCATAGGCGGTTCTATTTAATCGGCTTCGTTGTGAAGCCAAAAAACAAAAATTTCGAATAAAAGGTCGAAAAAATAATAATGGTAAAAACGATAAAACCTAATGAAAGGGGACAAATGTACCGTAGCAATAAAGTCAACCCCACTCCGCTGTTATTCTTATTAACATATTTCCCTCCTCCGTCTTACTATATATACGATCATATATAAAGTCTCTCTTTCTCTATATATATAATAATAGTAAGGGATGAAAGGACGTGGCTGGATGAGGGTTCTTCGAACGTAGTAAAATTCGTCACGGTATGTTTTACTTTGTAGGTTAAAAAAATCGACGGGAGGTCAATAGATGAAATACACGCGAATAGTTAAAACAGACGAGAGTTCCTACTTTCTCAGATTCTATTTAAATTTCGAAACGTGGACGATAGTAATGATAACAACGATGTGATAGTGATGATGATCGATGATAACTACGACGACAATAATAGTGGAATAAAATAAAATGCTAACGAAAATGTTAGTTAAAAAAAAAAAAAACGAAAAAGAACAACCATAAAAAAAAAGAAGAAAAAATTCCGAAACAAATGGAAAATTGCGCCTACCTACCTACCTACCAACCTACAACAACCTAACCTAACCACTCGATTGATAACATCAAAAATCCATTTTTTTCCTTCCACAATTTGAAGGTATATTTTCAAGTACGTATATATTATACAGAGACATATACATATGTACGCGAAGTGTTCTAGTAGGCAAATTGTGCCGTCATTTGAGTAATTTTACATCTTAATAAAACGAAAATAATGATAATTGGTCGCAAATATATGAATACGGGAGAGCCTAAATTAATTGATAACTGCGAAGTGCTACTGCAATTTACATATCTAGGCTCGAATTTGGACAATACGGGAAGTACTGAAAATTCGTAGACGGATCCAGTTGGGTCGTTCTGCAATGAACCAACTATCAAAGATATAGAAAAGTACTGATATTACTAAAATACTAAAATAGCCCTAGTCCAAACTTTAGTATTCCCGGTATTCCTATATAGTTCAGTGACTTAAGTGATAAATATTAAATACCAGCGTTGAAAAATGTAGTGCTGGAGGAGAGACTGCTACGAATACTTAGCTAAAAGAACGAATGATTCCGTTCTACGTAATTCAAATCGGAAACATCGATTACTAATAGTAGTATATGAACGGATAGTGAATTTTTTTGATCACACTATGCGCGCGGATAATATGGCAAAAATTACTGTCCAAACCGCCTAAGTAAAACAGGTCGACCGGCAACGCAGTTGTCAAAATCACTGAACTGAATTTAGAACACGCGATCAGGCTAGTATATAACCAGGTAGCGTGATGTGCAGTGGTTCACAGATACGTGGAAAATCTGACAGATTGAAAAATTCATAAGGATACGATGTTGGACGAATAAGATATATATATATGTGTATATATAAATTCCTATTAACTTGGAAAGTTTTTTTCTTTTTTGCTTGAAATCTAGAACTGACAAGATATCATCAACTATGTAAAGAAGACGGGAGACTTGAAAATCGGGCATCTGCTCAGCAGCAGACTCATGAAGTAGCTAATTTAGAAAGAATTAATATATAGCTTGTGATCCTTTTGCGTTTGAGTCTTGCTATTATCAGGTTTTTAAAGAATTCTGGTTACCAGCGGATTATTATGATTTTTAATTTAGTTAAATGTTTAACTATTGCTTGATGAATTTCTTCGTTTATGTATTTGATCTTGAAGTCGTAGAGTGTCGCTGGAGACATATCATATGTAATACCTTTTTCCGATATGTCTGGATTATTTTTAAGTTGCTGTTTGAAGCACAGTCCCATAAATCAATAGTGTGAAACCGTACCTTTATCAGGATTATCTTATAGAGCGGCAACTTATTTTTTATGTTTAATTTTGAGTGAGGTCCGAGTGACCATTGAAGGTTGCTTATTTTTGTATCCAGCTCCATTTTCTCGCTTTTAATATGGTGTAGCCATATTAACGAATGATCGAGATGTATACCAAAATATTATAAATATGAGTTTGTTCTAATGCTTTGTTACTTACTTTAATATATATATATTTTGAGCGATCTATTCTTGACGCAACTGCTTTTAGTTTCATTTATAACCGATTTATCAGTATATCTCAATAATATTTCAGCGAAATGGTGTTAAATTTCATTAAATTTCGCTCCGGATTTTCTTTGGAAAATAAGCTATATTAGTATAATTACATTAAAAGATACAGAACCTATTGGTGTGGGGCTGTACGAAGACAAATGATGGCTCCAGAATAAGGTCATTAGATCTGTCGCTCTCCTCCGTAGTATAATCGTAATTTACATCGTGACTTTAAAATATCCTATGTTCGAGAGACGAGCATATAAATAGCGCTTAGGGTCTCGTTTAAATGTGTTGGCTGTCAATTTACTTTATAACAGTCTTGAATGAATGAATGGATGTATGAACGAACGGATAAATAAATTATTTATAAAGCAGATTAATTGAAAAAAAAATGTGAACGCGTGTAAACGATAAGCTGTCACTGCGCGACTTATCTTTTCTAAACATAGAGAATACATCGCTAATAAAAATTTAAATTATAACCGATTTTTAACAAGATGTGTCGCGTTAATACAACCAATAAATTACTTATATACAGAAGTAAACTCGATAATGTTATATGCTTGACCAGTGTAAGTGGAAATAAAATAGATACCGCGGAATTATTATTAAATCCTCATTTTACGCTAGGGTAGATAAAATGTACGCAGATTAGAAAATGTCATATGTGCGGTACGCAATACATCGACAACCTAAAAAATTATTTGACGATTATAAATCGAGTGCCGGACTATTATAAATAACATGGGAGACTACATTCGTAATAACCTTAAATTAAATATATATATATATACATCGTACTATTATGGTGTGTAGCCTGGCATTTCTGATGCCCCTAATATATTTATTTCTTTATTTATATACTAGGAGTAACCTACGGCTCCACAGTGTAATTATTTTTTTAAATACAGTATCGTTGTCTCTTTTTATTAATGCAACTATTCCAGAAAGGGCCGATGATAAGATATTTTATAGATGGTCTTTGACAGAGATGTCGCTGTTTATTCATTTTACTATGTGAAAGCAACAGTCAGATCTACCGGCTAATAGATATACTGTTTCCCGATTTTAGGTGGCTGTTAAATTTTAAGCGATTTGACAGAGATATCGTTGTCTGCTACTTTTTAAAACTGTAAATTGAAGGAAAACTTAGAACGAATCCGATAATATAGTCTATAAGCAGTTCTTGAGTTAAATTGAGTCATACATAGACAGATAGATAGAGATACAAAAATGTTGAAAAATAGATTTTCTGTTTATGTGTGATAAAAATAGCCCAATGCAGTGATTATAATGAAAATCTTCGCAAATCACTGACAGACGCTATAGTTTTATATATACATATACATATATATATATATATTTAACAACAGTCCTGGTACTATTAATTGTACAATCTTAATTTTAAAATTAATTTAGTAACTAAGTTAATGCACGATACTTAGTATGTATATACATACTAAATACAAAGTCTAATGACTAGGTCCTTAACTATACTTTCATTATAACTACGTGTTAATTATAAGAATTATAATACTAGGTCAGCTGGATCCCGATGCTTAAGACGCCGATTGTCCTGTTCCGTATTGAGCAGCTGTACAGTTTCCTCATTAGTGCGCTGTCGTAGTCTCCCTTCGTGTTTAGGTTCCATATCATTTATGACATCTCTTATGGTTGGCATCTGAAGATCGCGATGTATGTCGTCATTACGTGAATATCGATGCGCATTGAATGATATTATGTGTAGCTTGAATTTAAAAAAAAAATCGAATTGCTCGTACATCCCCATAAAGCAGCACCATATTTCCAAATCGATGTTATAATTTGCTTGTAAAGTAGCAGCTTATGGTTCATATTTAATGGTGAGTCTGGATCCATGAGCCAAAATAGTTCTTTAATTTTATTCTTTATTTGTTTTTGTTTCATTCTGACATAGACTTCCCAAGTGTGTCTTTTATCTAAGTACATTCCAAGATACTTAACAAAAGATGTCTGTAAGACCATTATGTTTCCTAAATGTACTTTATTATTCGGACCGACTGTTCCGTTAGAAAATATGATATGCACCGACTTCAATTTATTAACCTTGATCCTCCAATTCGTTGCTCAATGGCTAATTCGATGAAGTGCACGTTGTAGTTTTATTACGGCATCAATCTGATTGTTATCCACAGCAAGAACCGCAGTATCATCAGCAATCCGTCGTCTGTTGGTAGATCTTTTGTATACAATAAGTATAAGATCGGTCTCAACCCGTTGCCCTGTGAGGTCCCTGCTTGTATAGGGTAGTATGATGATACAGCATTTTCATGGGAAACTCTGAATCGACTATCATTAATGCACGATTGCAGTAGGCGACAGAAAGTTTGCCGGCAGTAGTCGATTAAGCTGTTTTATATTTATTAGTATAGATTTAAATATTTAAATTTTCAGTTGAATTATTCCGAGTCATCGTTAAATACTTTTAAGATTTTATTTACTCTAGCTGTTATAAGTATTTACTTTGACTTAATTTTTAATTTTAACCGTTTTATATTTAGTTCGTTTTTATTATTTATAAGTTCTGCTAGTACATATAATTTATTCATTCGTATTTTACTGCGTTTTAACTTGTACTTTGTAATGTCACTCTTATAACTATTGCGATACACGGTTAGAACGCGGCTTAATTTCAGTACGTGCAGATTACACACATACTGACTAGTGATAGTTTAATATTATTCTATTTTGACAAATACAGATTTTATTATTACAATTTTAAATTAGTAAATAGTCTTAAAGTTAATTTATAAGAAAATATTATTTGCCGGGGGGGGGAGAGATACGATAAAACGCGGGAAAATAAATATTATTATATTAATTATTAATCCTAAAATTTGTTGCATTTAACGGTACAATAAAATTAGGTAGATATAAGAGAAAGAATGATGATAATAACAACACAGGTACGTTTATTTTTATTTATTTATTTAAATTTGGCAATGCGCCCGGACAATAGTTTTCGCCAATTACTGCACAGCACTTATAAGAAATAAATATACCGCACACATACGTACGCAACGGAATTATTACTTATTTACTTAAAAGATCAGATATTTATACATATGCATTCAAACCTAAATACATATATACATGTAAATCTATCAAGTACACATGCACGCAAATAATTCCGTACTTTCACATTGGTACGTAAACATAATAAATATATATGCAAGATCAGATACACTGTGACATATACGCATGCGTAATAATATTATCACTTAGATGGGACAGCGTGGCCCAACTTCACGTTATTAAACCCTTAACGATTTGTAAGAATTCTCCACAATGATTGTGAAATATATCTAATTCGGGATATTTTTCTTCTATGTTGTTGTATAGTATAAATAATGAGTATAAAGAGGAACATGGTTTTCAAACTGTACTGCCAGCGTACAAGTGGGACGAACGCCGAAAACAGTAACTTTAATATGATTTTTTCTAATAGAGTGGGACAATATTTATCTTACCATGGATCAAACTGCGCAAGAATCTTTTTTCCCCGCCCTTGTAAACTACACATAGCTGCAGTGAAAATACAAACGACCTAATGTAATAAATTTCTGCTGCAAGAACTTTAAAAATTTCCTTTATACATTTTCAATTCTATTAGTTAAATCATTAGACGCAGGGCTTCGTAATAAATGCGAACGAACTAAAGAAGTATATAGCATTAAACGTGTTTAAATATGTTTAAAATTCTGACTGTTTCGAATAATGAAATCCAACATATTCCTCGCCGTACGAATTGTGTTAATAATTTGAAGTTTAAAAGTTAATTTTGCATCGAATAAAATACCAAAATTACACACATCTCGTAGGAGTATAGTTTTCTATATTCCTAATTTCTTGAAATGACTTTGCATCATCAGCATATAATAATATTTTCTAGTACTGTATAGCATTTGGTAAATCATTAATATAGAACCAAAAGAGAAACATTTTCAACTTGAACATATTGTTCTCTATTTTGTAGATAGCTTTGGAATTAACGACCCATAGGAGCTTAACTTTCGCAACAGCATCGAATGATCAAACCTTTTGAAACTACAAATGACCTGATCTAATAAATTCATATTGCAAGAACTTATCACATTTATACGAATAAAAATAAAGTACAATAAATCCTGTCTATTGATAAATAAGGATTAAATTTACTTTAAATATGTTAAGTAAGAATAAGATAAAAATAATAATATAGAGAGGATATAAGATAAAGTTAAACTATTATATGATAAGATGATACAAGTGGTTTAGAAACAAATGTTTAATTCATGCGTTTATATATTCTGTATCGTAATTGCAGCCTGTAGAGTGTATTTAGTGAAAAACTGAATCATGTATTATAAACCTTAGCAGCTTGATTATTGAGAAGTTGAATTGTGTATAGACGATTCAAAACATAGTGCATTTATCACAGAGTTGTTTACTTTATAACAGATAGGACGGGTATAAAGATTAGTAAAATAACCCCTGTATGTGTGTATTATAAATTTCTTTTGACTATTCAGTTTTGAATTTTTCTTCAATATCGAGAGTAATTTATGTAGACGAACGTGAACTTCGTCGATAGTTTGAACTATGTAGTTGCTAAATGTTGTTAGTCGTTTGTCTAGGATGAGTCCAAGATATTTTATTCAACTGTGTTTTTTGGTAATTTCGCAACTTTTTGATCGTGTACAACATCAAGGACTCATACAGATTAATTTGCGACGTAATTAGCCGATCGTTAGTTCTATATATCATATGAAGATGCTACATTAAACAAGCACACGGCAATCCTATATCCTGTACATGTTATACACAGCGAATATATCAATGTTACAGAGTAGAATACGACCACTGCAATGTTTTTTAGACTATCTTTTGAAGTTGTTATTAGCATTGTGTCATCAGCGTATCTCAAATTGTAAATTCGTTTTCCTCCAATAGGAAAACCTTATATAAAATTCGAATGTAACGAATTTTTATGTAGGTGAAAGAAAATTTAGAAAGATCGTATTCAACCTTTTCGTGGTATGTGTAAGAAATTTTCAACAGGCTACGTCCAACGTCTTTAAACGAAGTTGTGGACAGCGTGCGGTGGTTTGTTCGTTTGAACATAAAGAAGCATTGTGTGCCAGTGTCTATCTACATTTTTATACCTTATTCGCTACTGGTAGATGAAAAAGAATAATTGTTTATTATATAATATAGTAAAACTAGAAAAAAAAAATTGTCCATCAAGAACCGTTGTTTGCGCGATGGTTGCGTTTTAAATTAACGACGATGGAATTGTTTAATTAACTTTAAAAAAGTCTTCAACTTTCTTCTCATTTTCGTCTTGCGTTCTTTCTCGATTTCCTATTTCTGCTTCTGGTTACTCCAAAGTCGCTGCTTCCTCTATTTAAATACAACGACCGGCCTACGTACAGTTCGCGGTAGTATCATTACTATCAGCGTATCTCCCATCATTCGAATTGTCGTTATAATTTTAATCCTCCACTACTTTTCCGCGTGGTTAGTTGCCAAAGAGTAGAAAATTATACCGATGGAATGGCGTTATACGCTAACTTTAGATCTTTAAAACGGAAGTCATTGTCGTCTAGATGAAAATCGAATAGAGGGGTGATGCTTTTATACTTTTCTTTCTATAGACGGGTTCGACGAACATTATTGGCTTTAAATACACACACCTACACACATCCACATACACACATCCACATACACACATCCACATACACACGTATGCATATTTATGTAGAAAAAAGAGGAAAAAAGATAAAGAAAAGCAGTTGAAAAATTAAATTAAACAACAAAAGAGAGAAACAGTATATATTGAATTTTTAAACAACCAAGAAGGTGGAAAATGCATTATATATATATATATATATATATATATATATATATATATATATATATACTAATACATAAAACTGTTGTGTCAGTCTGTCTATGATTTGCGAGTATTTTCATTATAATCATTGCATGACCAATTTTATCACATATAAACAGAAAATGTATTTTTAAAATTTTTTGTCTGTCTGTTCCGATTTAACTCAAAAACTATAAAAACAATAATGATGAAATTCGCATAGCTTATAGTCTATACTTTCGGATTCGTTCTAAGTTTTATTTCAGATTGATATTGCAAATAGGGCAGAAATTACAATAATTTAAAATTTTAAAATATCGCTGTCTCTTTCTTTGAACAGATTTATATATTAGTAAATACATACATATATATATATATATATATATATATATATATATATATATATATATATATATACCCGTCCGTTTTGTATACTAATATATAAAACTGTAATTTCTGTCTGTGATTTGCGAATATTTTCATTGTAATCACTGCATTGCCTGTGTAATTAATTTTTTAAGCTTTGTTTCATATTGGTATCACAAATAGAACAGAAGTTACAATAATTTAAAGTCCCGATAAATAAATTGTTCATTCTAATTATATCTCCCGTCCATATGAAACTATTATTATAAAACAGCATTTGAATACTCGCAGTTAGCTCACACTAAGATTCATCGATTCGTCACTCGGTCCTGCCAACGAACACGTAGTAACCTGTGCAGTGCTCTTTGGTGTATGTTCTTCTTGTGCCAATGTTTCCGAACCATAACGGAGCGTCGATATAACGTTATTAGTTTTGTCGGCAATAAAATCAGTCTGTTATTAAAGATCCTTCTATCAAGTTTATTTATTGCGGCTGAGACAGCTTGTATTCTACTGCAAACCTCGGTGTCTAAGCCCGATCCTATTGTTAATCATACTGCCAAGGTATTTAAAACTTTCCACTTGTTCTATTGCACTATTGTTTAGTTTGAACAAGTATTCCTTTTGCATCCGTAACGAACAGTTTAGTTTTATTCTTATTTATAGCTGGGGCAATGTACTGTATCGAGTATTTTGATAGTGGTCTATAGCTCCCGTACGGTATATCCTAAATCGAATCTGCTGGTCATTACTATTCGTTTTGCTTTTTCAGGTCCTAGCTTCTTAAGTGCGATCATATGCATTATACGCTGAAAACAGAGTGGGAGCTAACACACAGCCTAGTTCGACTCCTGTACTTACTGTAAATGATTCAGAATTGCCTATATAATATGTATATAGTTCTACCGCGATGCGAAATTCTTTTTTACCTATACCGTAAGCTATTCGGAATTATAACTTACCGAGGTAAATTCTAACGAGTACCTGTCTATATATACGTATTGTAATTATCGGTGATGTTTTCTGTTGCGGTTTCCAACCGTTGAAAATGCAGACACGCGAATAATAGCGCAGTCAATACGCGGATAGAAATTTTAATTTGTGCCTAATAAGATTTAGATTTAAAATATATCTGCCTTGAATACAGTTATTTCGTTACGGCGTCAATTTAAAAACGGTAACACTGTCTTTTCGCTTATTGTACTTTTTTATAAAAAAAATCGGATATTTTATTATTTTGAACTTTCCGAAACTCCCTAAACGGATTCGTTTAGTGGACAACTCACCCCTCCCCCGTGAGATTCAATTATTTACACGTTGAAGCTATTTTCCTTCATTATTTTCTTTTATGTAGGCCTGAAAATGGCAGAATGTAACCTTTTTAATTGAATCGACCATTTGGCCTATCGTTCTAGCCTATAGTTCGCGTTTTTTATTATGCGCTAATTTTTCGTTCTATCCGATCCGATTAAATTTCCTTCTTTTCGTTGCAATCGTTAATCGGACGTTTCCACACGAATGTTTGTGGGCGCAAGTGAGGAACTCAAACGCGGTACTTTCCTGAAAACGATGTGTTTTCGGTTGGAAAAATTAATTAATAATTAGGCGCTTTTTAACTAGAGACTTTCGAAACTTTATTTTATGCGAACATTGCGTTCGGGAAGTTAGTAGCGTTCCTAATTTTTGCTTTTTGTGTAATCCGAAATAGTAGACGAGATTATTTAATTTTGATCGCGAAGCTCCAGACAAATTTTTTCTTGTTTTTTTTTTCTTTCCGCGTTTTAAGAAAAAGGAAATAGCGAATCAGTTTCATATTTGTTTACAAGATACGCCGTTTGTCTCTATAGGAATATTCGTTTTTGTCTTCAGTTGTCACGGCATCCTATAATGAGAAGGAACGCTCGTTTTGCTTTGAACGTTATTTTCGGCATGGATCGATCGCGACATTGCGAAGAGAGTTTCGAAAAGAATTCAAAGTTACGCGATTTTTTTTTGCAGGGTTGCCTTAACATTTTAAGCCCGTATCAATCATATGTGACTGACGTCCATTTTATCGCCAGCCGATATGATTTATTTGTCTAAATGCGATAACGCGCTAATTTTTAATTTTTACTTCGTATTAAGAAATATCAATTTCGAACCACTGTGTGGTTAACATAAAATTTTTCTATTCCTTTCACAAACGGAACAAAACCTCAAAAAAAAAGTGTCAGTTATTTATGATTGACACATTTTCTGTTATCACGCGTATGTTTATAATAATAATAATAATAATAATAATAACAAGTATATTTCAAAAAATCAATTGAAAATTAGTTAAATCACTAATATTTATTTTCTTAAGGAAAACACAAAGCTTTTCGGCATTTACGCCATTATCAAGTGAAAAATTTAAAAAATCATAATTTTAAAAATATAAATTAAATATAATTACTTAAAAATATGTGATGGTAATTGTGAAAATATGATCCAAAAACGATGTCTGCTTCTGTCGGTCTATTTTTTTGATTTGTTGAAATTTAATATAATAAACAAATATATTGATATTAAATTTCAACAAATCAAAAAAATAGACCGACAGAAGCAGACATCGTTTTTGGATCATATTTTCACAATTACCATCACATATTTTTAAGTAATTATATTTAATTTATATTTTTAAAATTATGATTTTTTAAATTTTTCACTTGATAATGGCGTAAATGCCGAAAAGCTTTGTGTTTTCCTTAAGAATATAAAGATTAGTGATTTAACTAATTTTCAATTGATTTTTTATAAAAAATCACTACATTCCACATTATATAAAAAATTAAAGTATATTTCAGCTTAATAAATAAATTACAATTTCTATTTATGTACACATACCGAGCTTACATAATTCCTCATACTGTGCGATATTTGATTTAATATTAATACTAATATAGGAATAAGAAAAACAACTGCAGGGAAAAAGTACAAATAAAAACCCCGCATGTTTATATTGAAAGTATATGGTTTTCATTTAAAATTTTCATTATTCACCATTATATTAACCATTCCACGCGCTTAAAATTATTTTACATTAATTAGAAACCAAAAAAAAAAAGTGTTACATGAAAGTGTCTGTAATATATGATTAATAATTTTTTTTTTTTTACACGACGAATAAACTACAAAATAACCTTGTTATTAAAAAAAAATTTAACTTTGAATCAAAAGAGAGTTAGAAGTAGGTGTCAGCCATAAATAAATGACATTGAATAATCACAACCATACTCGTCAGTCTCAATTGACTGACATGTGTTTGTTACCACCAAGGTTCAAAATGTAGCTTGCGGTTCAAAGTGTTAAGAGCCGCGTTTACCGAAACACGTTCACGAGATTTTGAAGACCCCGAAAACTCGGATTTTTGAAGGAATTTTAAGAATTCAGAGCCACCTAGCTCGAATATATCTTCGAAAATTTTGTAAAAAGACTGAGTGAATGTATCGTTGCAAATGGATGTCGTCTGAACGATATTCTGTTCCACAAATGATTGTAGACTAATCTCCCTCATTTTCCTATTTTTTAAATAACATTTCGTTCAAAAATTTTGTCTAGTAATTTTTAAGTTATTCAAAACAACAAAACCATCTGTCTTCTTTTGGGTCACTTTATACTTTTTTGTAAATTGTATATATTTTTCACTCGATGATGACTTATTAGCCGAAAAGCTTCGTGAGCTTTTTATATGAAAATTTAGCGAATTTTACTACAGTATTTCTAGTTTATTTTTAAAAATCGCTATCGTTCAAATTATAAACTTTATGTATCGATGATTTCACTAAATGTGATTACTGCGAACGATTTTTTTTCCTTCGTATTTCTTATCCGTATCTTTAGTTCATCTTAATTAATTGCTCCCTTTTTATTCGTTTAGGAAACAATAAACGTGTTCGACACGATGCGAGTAATATTGTTGGACATATAGCCAGCGAAACTAGTTTACTCTGTTTATAAAATAGCAACTAGCTGTTTTTGTTCGGTATTCGAATTTGTAAAATCGTGTTTTTTCGGGAAATATATCTCGACAAGAATCTTATACTATTAAAGACCGTTACGTATGAACTATATTCATCTTGTAGAATAATTTGCGGAGTTATAACTAAAAATTTCAGTTTTGACAAATATCAAATTTTTCTTTTTTTTTTTTTTGGAAATAAGTTTCGGAATTTTTGGATGGAATTTTTTTTCATTGAAATAATTATTTCGTAGATTAATATCTTAAAACGAAACGGTACCCGAGATATAAAATTTTAATTATATTCACGCACGCGGTAAAATGAAAATTTCTAAACCCGTAACATTCGAATGGCTAAATCGAGTTCAAATTTTTAACGTATATTTAGATAATGTGAAAAAATTACTGATCGAAATTCCCGAAATTTTATAGGGGGGGTGTACTCGGGGTTGGTTGTGATCTAAAATTTCGAAATTCGTAATTTCCGTACAGGCCATTTTTAATTAATAAATTACAGGTATGTACAATATTTCATCCGAATCGTTAGAGTCGTTTCCGAGATAACCGAGTATATATATTTATATATTCTCTCCCGTTACAAACGAGTACGAGAAACGTTGATTGACAAATCATCCATGTTTATAACGTGTGTGGGACACGAGCCCGATACGATATGTAGTTTAAAAGGAGCATAGTTGACACGAGATGTACATTTATTTTTTCGCGAACAGTTATATATTCGGTCACCAGTTATTTGACCGTGAGCTGTATTTTCCCATCGCTCTGTCTTATGAATTTAATATCGAAGTTCTTAACCTACGCAGCCACCACGCTATTATACCGCAATAGTGGTCTCCGAAGCGGCCTGCATCCATCTTTCAGAATTTCATATACCATTCTTTTCGGAATACATTTCGTATTCGTAGCGCATGTACTGTTCGTTTCAAACGAGTAGTTTGTCTACGAAAGGACTTGACGATACTTCATCACTTTTGCGTTTAATATGTGGTCCATCCATTTTTCCGAAGAATTCTTCAAAGGAACCGTTGACCGGATTCATGTCTCTTAATCTGTTTCCTCATTGTAGGTCACGTTTCTCCACCGTATAATAATACAGTAAGAATCATTAATTTATTAGTATGGACGGTTAGATTTCTATTATGGAACAATCTTTTAGATAGTTTTCTATACAGATCGTTCGCCTTTTTCAAACGACGACCCAAGATCCCATCATAAATTGTTCCATCCGTCTTTACGATGTTACCTTAGTAGTCGAATGAATTTACTGGTTAATACAAATCCGTACTTGCGTGTTACACTGGGTTATTCTGATGTTAATAGCAATTCCAACATCGCGTTCTCGATACAATATGTATTCTGCCATATTACCCGATGACTTTTCCCTCAACTGCAACCTAGTTTCAGTTAGCTCCGCAATATCTGTTTTATATTTTCCAAGTTAGTGCATTATTATCGTTATTCTTAGAATTGCTAGTCTCTTATTACTCCATATTTTTTCCCGCATGCTCCGATGGTACGTTGAAATCATTGCGCAAATGTATTCTCACCTAGAGAGAGAACCGTACCTGCTCACATCATTTTGCGTTTGTGTAGAAGATAGTACGCGGACTGATTTGACCGTTAAAGCCTGGACCGTGAATCCGGTACTTCTTTCTATTTGCTACGATACCATATTTTGTGTACTGTTTTGATGAGCGAATTGATTGAACGGATTAGTAGCGAATTTTGGGAACATGGTAATTGTAGCGCAGGTAAATGCTGCCGTTTCTGTATAAGAAAATCCTTCTAGACGGCTGGACTGGCCATACAGTAGAGATTGATCTAGAAAAGATAGTATTATTGAAAGGTTATGGAAGGAAGAATTTAAGTTATGGAAATGCGAGGAAAGAAAGTTCATTTATGGAAATGTCAGGAAGGAGAAATTTCAGTTATGGAAAGGTAAGGAAATGTAAAGGGGGAAAACTGTCGGTGACAACCTAGCCTTCAGGTAAAAATCTTAACCGCAAGGCTGCCGTTACTACTGAATAGAAGTAGCGGTGTATGGTTTTGAGAGCGATGGTCACAAGGCTTTGCGGACTTTTAGTAGGTACTCTTCCTTAAGATGTCCATATATATATGCTCTTATCTCGTTTACCATTGCAATCGTCTACCTGAGAGTTGCTTATTTGACTAACCTATCTTAGTCGCAGCTAACCCACATATTTGCAGGTCATTCTGTCATGGATGCGCCCTGTTTCGCTTGAAGTTCCGGGCAGGATTTTTTTTTTTTATTTAGTCATCACAACTTGCGCAACTAGCGATATATTAAGATTCCAACGGATTTATATTGTTCGATATGGTTCGACGAATTATTCTGAGTTTCTTTGAGATATTAGACTGTTTATTATATACGCTTCGTGTTTTATAATTTAGTAATTTCCATTTATGTATACTTAATCGGGAAAAGTTTCTTAACGAGTTTTCGAAAAAATATCATTTTTTTTTTTTTTAACCAGACATCGTTAATCGCGATTTTCGGTTTTATAACGACGTTACATCACGAAGAACACTAGACGGCGTCTTAACGAGAGGAAACAAACAAAAGGTTTCGGGTATTTTATTTTTATCGGGTTTTTTGTTCTCGACTTTTTTTTATGTTTTGTTTTTCAAATTACTCACTGAAAGTCTCTGTTGTAAACGGTCGACGTCTATTAGAACGAGGAGTTGTTTTTTTTCTCGTACGAGCGAAATAATTCGGGCACGAGTCGTCGTGGGTGGAGTAACGAAAATAAGCGTACAAACTGTACGAAATGGTCTAGTTGTAGTTTATCTCTAATTACAGCTTAGACTCGATTATTTTTGTTCCACCCTGTCACCCCTTAAAAAAATAGAAAAGAAAAATGGGTGTGGACGATGTCGAAATGCGATGGATAAAAAATATAAAGTAGCCCTACGTTCGTTATTAGGAGTGTCGATTACACAAGCCTAGTAATGTTTATTTTTCTGCTTCGAGGAAAAGGTGGCCAATGGTCAAATGGAAGCTAAACGATCCACGCAAATATTTAATAATCGTTCTAATGATTTATGCACCTTGGAATAAGAAATTCGTAGAACGTACACACACACACACATATATATAAATATACGCACATTTGAGTGGATAGCGTGCGCATGTATATTGTGCATTGCGTACAATTGTAATGTATATGTTTTCGTTAAATTGCCTGAATTGAAATTTTATTTAATATATTTTGTAATTTCGCAATTTTACAAATTACGCCCGAAATAAAAATAGTAACTTAAATATAACGAGTTTCGTACGTGATAACATTTTTCCTTTGTCTAAATTCTAGCACTGATAATATTCTTCTTCTTCCCATTAACATGCCATATACTGCTACACGATGCATATTATCTGGTTTATTCATTCATAATTTAGCGCGCAAGGAGCTGTGACTAGTACTATCAATTAGAATATGATGCAGTGTGACGATATTGTTACGGCAGGAACAACGCGGAGCAAGTTGACGCTGAATCAAGTAACTGTGAGTGATACAAGATGTATAGAATAGACGGTATCACACGAACTGGGTGCGCACTAGTCAAACGAGATTGCGACGTAGTTGGTACCCATCACAAATTCAGTTTTGTTATAGAACGGGTTATTTCGTTGTTTCTAGAGCGTTGTTTCATATTATTTCGCGCGGTTTTTGTTTTTGAGTTTAAGGTATTTTTTTCTATTTCTTTGATATAGACCTTTCGCACATAAACTGGTTAAATTTTTTATTATCTTATTAACGTTTATATTATGCCTCGTTGTGCTATTGTAATCATAGCCAAGATGCTAATAAATTAAGTATATTAACTTTCATAGGTTTCCTAAAGATAAAGTTCTTCGAAAGCAGTGGTTGCATATGAGCAGAAGGGCTGGCAACATCAATACTGAAAGGGCTCGCATATATTCTTTTTATGTTAATGAAAATGATTTCGAACGTGATCTGCAATCGGAATTACTTGATAACAAAACAAAAAAATATATTAAAAAAGGATTCCATTCCTCATTTAAGAATACCAACTTTGGCTGAGTGTCATATAATGAAAATGAACGCAGTGAAAGACAAAATAAACGGCAGTCTAAAAAATTGTCAGTTCTTTGTTTTTTGTTTTTTTTCAAAAATAGTATATTTGATAGAAATACAACTTTATATTATGAAACTTAAAGTGACAATCCAATTAAGTTTAATGCCTCTCTAAATTCCATTTACAATCTTAACTTACATTTTTAATTCGATATAATACTATTATCATCTAAAATGAATAGTGAAAATAACAATATAAGAACATTAAATCTTAGTATATCAAATTGTAATTTTTTCTATTATTTATTTCCTCAATAGCTAACATGTTGAATTCTTTATATTTACTATTTACCAATTCTTCTGCTTTACGTTCTATTACAATATCATTACAATTACACCCCTGCAAGATATGATAAACAGTATCCGCAAAATTACATCGAATACAGTTATCAGTTTCAGCAATACCAAAACGTTTTAAATAAGTTTTGAAACTACCATATCCAGTAATAAATTGTGTGTTATAATAATTGGGAATAAAATAAGTATTACGGAATCTATCATTTATATTTGGAAAATACTGATACGTTAAGCCACTATGTGTATTCCACATGATTTGATATTGCTCTAAATGATATTGATTAAGTACTTTTTTAAACTGTTTATCGTTTAAGTGTTTGCCTTCGTATTTATATTTGTTATTAATATAATCTACTTGATTAAATTCGTGTGTTAAATTAATATTGTTTTTAATGTAAAATAAATTAATATGTTTACGTATTTCTAAGTCTATAGGCATAATTCCGGCTATTACTATCGAAACCCAGTAACTAGTAGTTTTATATCCTTTAATCATTTTCATAGCTATTGTTCTTTGAAATGATCTTATTAACGTTTTAAACCTTTTAATTTTTAATATATCATCGTAAATACTACTGCTATAGATTATATTTGGCATAATTATGGATTTATACATAATTAGTCCTTTTTTATAATTTACTCTATTATTGTTATTATAAAGTTTATTAAAAGTGTGTAAAAATTTTTCTTTGTTAGGAAACAACAATGGGGAGATAATTTTAACGAATAATGGAAATGGTGGACTAGATAACTGTCCGTTCCCCGATGTTAGCGATAACGAGGAATTAATTACATTAAAATTAGAAAATCATTGCTTAAGACAAAGTCTTTTAAATGATTTAGGAAGGCAAAAACTGAAATTACGAGTTTAAAACTGAGACTAAAGATGTTTGAAGGTATTTTCTCAACATATCAGTAAATAGTTAATGGAAAATGTTCCAGTTTGGTTTCCGATGATTTATAGAAAGCAATATCTTTAAGGTGCATTTCTAAAAAATCCTTCCAGTTTGTAAAGGACATTTATAGGTACCCAATTCCTAGTGAAGTAACTATAAAACGTCGCCTAAGCGAATTCATAGTTGTCCCAGATTTTATAAATCTAAGGTTGAATATTTTGAAATCACATTCAAGAATATTCACGGACTTCGAAAAAGATGTACTTTCATTCGATGAGATGAAACTGCAATCTGACATACGTTACGAAAGTGTTTCGGATATAATCCTTGGTTCTCATTCTAATGTGCAGGTTATGTTTATTCGGAAAGTGGAAATAACCCGTATACTAAAATTTTGATTGTGCGGTTGATAAAAACTTGTTTTTTGACGTTATTATAAATTGATAGAGTGTTCGGGATTCAAAGTTTGAGCGTTTGTATACGACATGCGCCCATCAAATATAAAATTCATGGGTGATCTTGGCATCAAACGTGATAAACCATACATTACGCATCCACTTTTAAAAACCGCAAGATCTGGGCTTTTTACGATGTTCCCCATGCGTTGAAACTATTGAGAAACCACCTCCTATCAAGAGTACGAATTACCTAGCGGTGAAGTTGTAACTAAAGATATTTTTATAAAATTAACAAAATTACAGACGCAAGGAGATCTCAAATTCGTTTACAAAATTGTTAAAAATCATTTACTTCTTCCGGGAATCGAGAGACAAAAAGTTAGGATAGCAGCTAAGTTGCTTTCAAGAACAGTAGCTGACGTTATCTGTTATAAGCTTCCAGGCAATGATCATGTTGTTGAATTTTTAAAAGTGATTAATGACCGTTTCGATGTTTTAAATTTGAGAATTCCTTTTCATCCAACCAATGAAATGAAAAACGCACTTGGGAATAATTTAGCCAGACAGAATGAGGCATTCGAAAAGTTGTATAGTCCGCGTACATCGATGGAATGTAATTGATAGATTTTCAGATTTCTATTTGTAGTATTCAGCGGATATATGATGAATTATATTCTGAGGGATACTCTTATATAATATCAGCGAGATGCAGCCAAGATATTCTTGAATTATATTGTTCTTTAATGAGAGGTTTAGATAAATTTTATGATCACCCTTCTGACCTTAAGATTATTTTAGGTTGGTTTTGAATAGTTGGAACAAGTCGCTGATAACTTCGATTTAACATTTTTCATTACCAGATGCAAATTTGCAATATTTGTAAATCGGCGAATTCTAAATGGAATAGGATCTCTCCATTTCGTATCTAGTCATCTTTTTTCCCTTATGTTGATGTAATAATCGATTATCGGTTTAACATTTGTTCCACATATTGAATATTTACAAAACAACTGAATTAGCGTTTACAATAAGATCATAAGACACTAGCCTAAAGTCTTTGATATTAAATTCGGAGGGAGGGTTATTTCGCGTATTTGATTCAGTTTCTATACAGATATGGGTGTGCTATATATAAAAATACAAAAAATTTTAATGTCAGTAAATAACAGAGGAAATTTCTTCTTAATATTTTCTATTTGTACGAAACTTATCCCACATTTGTTTCTAATGTTATATGTAATTCATGTATATATTTTTTTTAATGGGGGTGCCTTTACAGCTTACCTAACATGATACTGTGGGGACTATCTACATCTTAATCAATGATGCTGACTTCTCTAGAAACGTCGCTATATGGAGGAATAATTGTAGATTATCTAGATAGAGAAGGAGCGATACATTATACGAAGATGTAATACCCGAAGAACGTAGCACGACAAGGTAAAGCTCTGAACGCAACGGCGCCACAGCAGAGCATTAAAAAAAAACATGACCTGGATTATAGTTCGGAATGGATGGGACAGAAGGAACTTTCTTTAAGCTGCGTACGAAAAAGACGGCCAGGCAACAAATGATTTCCAAATCGCAATCTATTGATGAATACAATTTCCTTGAAACTAATCTTCTTAAAGAAATAGAAAACTACGGGAGTTTGGAGAGAGACGGCTGGATCTGATAGTAATGAGTGAGAGGTGATTGACTAATGATCTCAGTGTATATTAGCTTCCATTGATCCCTATGCTCTAGCTGAATAAAGTGAAGGATATTTTTGTGAAAGACTAAAGTGAGCTCTATACCAGTAGACGACGCGTCGTTAGCCAATGAGTCAACAGATTCGTTGTTTGGAGTACTTCTATGATCCGGCACCCACAAGAAAGACACAGATACTCCTACACGTGCCAAATTATTAAGCTTTATCAAAACTAAACCAATTAATGTATCTGGCACGTTACGTTTATTGTCTGCAGTTCTTGTTATTAGGTTTCCCCGTATAGAGGATTGTTGAGGTTTTATCTCGTATCGGAAATCTCAAGTTTGTTGATACCGGTATTTTAATTTAAGTTTAAAACTCATAAAAACGATACATATCAATAGCACTTTATGTCTACGCATCAAAGGTGGGTCAGTTTTCAACGAAGATTTATATGTTCTTTCTAAAAGTTTTCGACATATTAAACTTAAAAAACGTAAACACTAATTTTTACAATGCGCAGTTGCTTTGTGAGCACAAAAAGTTTCCTATTTATATAAATTCCATTCTTCGAATAGTTCGTGGTGTATAATGTATACTTGTTGTGTTGATATTGAACATCTTTTTTTACTGTTCTAGATTTGACGATCTTAAATCCGAATGTAATATTATTAGCATCCCACAATCACTAACCACCACTTAATAATCTTCCACTGTATGCGAAGTATGTACGGAGAATTCATTAACCGCAGCGAATATACAAATGTCTGCCCTGTTTATGCCCTTTTTGTAAATAAACGAAAATTATTAGTTTAAGTTCTTACTGTAAGATTTAGTCAAATTCATTATAATTTATTAATAACTATGCATTTCGAGTTTCGCGGGATTTACAGTGAATTTTTTATTTTTAATTTCTTTACGTGATTTTCAAGTCATTTTAAGTTATTATTATTAAAAAAAAAAAACCTCACTTACAAAACACACTTTCGATGGACTGCGTTTTACATCCCTCTACTAGCTTAGGTTAGTTTTCAGTGTTATTAAATTTGTTTCATCTACACATGCGTCAGTACCCACATTTAATTTAAGCACGCTTGTTAGTCCCTTGTACCTTTATATACTCTTTGAATTAAAATAAAAAAAAAGCCAATCCAAAAATTTAATAAAATAGCGTTCACGTTCGAACGATTATGAAATGTTTCCACTACAACAATTGTTCCAAAATTAAATCAAGTAGTACCGCGCGTCAAAAGTTTAAACAGCAAAAAAATAGTTAAAATCACTAAATTTTTATACATAAAAAGACCACAAAACTTTTTGACTATTAAGCTATTATCAAGCGGACGTGAAAAAATAAAATATAAAAATATATACAATTTATAAAAATATAAAAGGAAAAAAAAACAAAAGAAAATACTTAATTTAGATGTATAATATTATGAGAAATAGCGAAAAAACATTTAACAAATATAACACCGATTTGGCAATAATATTAATCAATTATTTAAATCTATTAGCGGCAAGATTTAAAAAATTTTAATAATATATTGATTGAATTTTAATCGATGTAAAAAAAAGAATAGAAAGTAGAAACAGACAAATAATTCGCAATTAGATTTAAAGAACAATTTGTATAAGAATAATTATGAAAAATTATGATTCGGAAAACATTTTAAAGAATTAAAACACAAAATCGATAGTATCAACCAAAATTATAAAATTTTACATATAGAAAAATATTATAAAAGATGATGAAGAAAATAACTACTAAAAAGAAATAGAATTAATAAAAGAAAGAGATAAAAATAATTTATGGGACGATAAATTTTGATGAAGAATTATTTTTAAGAAGTATATTGCAAATTTAATTAATTTTTATATTTCAGAAAGTTTTGTTTTCCTATTATTTAATGTAATAGTTTATATATAAAATTTATGTTGCTGATGATTGTGTTTGTCTGTCAGATTATTTTATATGTAATTGATTTTTTCATTTTGCTGTTGTTTGTAATACTGTACATCGAAATTATGTATTTTCTTAACATTTAATTTTTATTTTATTCCTTTAATATTTTTATAAATTGTATATATTTTTATATTTCATTTTTTCATGACCACTTTATAATAGCTCGATAGCCTGAAATCTTTTTCGTCTTTTATATACATGTATACATAGTGATTTTAACTACTTTTGTGTTGTTTATTTTTAAAGATTACCACATTCTGCACCAGTTCAAATTAAAAATTTATTTAGATGGCATACCGAATTGGTGTTTTTCCTTTCCATTAAGTTAAAGACACGATTTTAACGAAAGAAATTCAGCAAAATATGTTTTTCAACGGGAAATCCACAAGTGATATTCGTAACTGTTGTAAGAAAATGTAATTGCACGTCGAATTTATTAAATCGAAAATATTAGAAATCATTTCATTGGATTCTTTCTATTTAGCAGTTATCTTAATTTAAAATATACTTCTTGGCGGATCGATCAGAGTTAGTAAACCTGAAGGTGATTTTTTTCACAAACTTTTACCGTAATAAAAAATATGACAGTTTTTTTGCGACAAACTTTTACCGTAATATAAAATATGACAGTTACTTCTGACAAACTCTTACCGTAATATATAATATGACAGGTTTTTCCACAAACTCTTACTGTAACATATAATATGAGTTTTTTTGTTTAACAAACCGTTACCATGTATAATATGACCGTTTTTT
The DNA here is from genome assembly GCA_032883995.1 of Coronaproctus castanopsis. Lineage (NCBI taxonomy): Eukaryota > Metazoa > Arthropoda > Insecta > Hemiptera > Monophlebidae > Coronaproctus > Coronaproctus castanopsis. The sequence continues at coordinate 5,832,152 of CM065053.1, forward strand.
TTGACAAACTCTTATTTTAATATATAATATGATGGATTTTTTTGACAATCTCTTACCATAATATATAATAACGGGTTTTTTGATTATCATGATATAAAATATGATGTTTTTTTTTTTGACAAATTCTTACCATAATATATAATATAACGGATTTTTAAATAAACTCTTACTGTAATATATAATATGACCGTTTTTTTTTTTTTTTTTTTTTAAATCCAGTCAATCGGTATGTTGGAATTCGGACCTTCTGAATATATTCCAATTCAAAAATATGTCCGTGTTTTTCATCTGTGGGTCACTCCATTCTTTTCTACTGACCATTTTTCGGACAGGATAAAACAGCGCATGCTGCGATGCTCTATCTTTTTTCATCTGTGGGTCACTCCATTCTTTTCTACTGACCATTTTTCGGACAGGATAAAACAGCGCATGCTGCGATGCTCTATCTTGCTCGGAAAATTAAGGCTGTTTGAAAATTTCATCATTGGGAATTTAATATTAATTCCTCAAAAAGAATATTGGTAGCGCAGCGCCGGTTGCAAGACAAACCTTTAATTATACGATATATGTAAATATGAAGGAATAAAAATACTTTTTATTTTTGTTCTTTTGCTATTAACCTTTTCTGTCACAATGTCCTGTATATGGTATTTGTAATTTATATTAAATATATTAATAATAAGTGGAATTTGTTTGTTATTAAATGTTTCAATTTTAAAAATATTTATATAATGCGTTACAAGAATTATCCAGTCATCTAAGAAACCATATTATATTTATATTTTCGCCCCAAGAGTCATTTTTAAAAATTATTTCATAAATCAAATTGCATATTTTTGTGTGAAAGAACTGATAGCAAGTGATTGAAATGGTTAAGTACTATTTTATTTTAACGTGTTTTCTAAACTCCCCGTATGGAAGACCTCTGTCTATACTATATATATATATATATATATATATATATATATCGGTCAATCGATCCAATTATTTAGGTGTTACGATTCACAAAAGTATGAAATTTTCTGATCAATTTCATTGTATGACTGAAAAAATGTACGTTAATATATATTATATTTAACGAGTTATATAATAACGATAATTGACTAAATTACAAGAAGAAAATCATACATACATATGCTTAAAATTAGGTGATATCAAGCAGTTTAAGCATATACATATATATATATATATATATATATATATATATATATATATATATATATATATATATGTGGCGCACCCACGAGGGCTACCGGAGTTAAGCACCCAGAGGGCTTAGAAAAGTATAAAATACATTATGAAGAAGGCGTGTAACAAACAATTTCGCAACTAAAATCATAGTTGAAATAGAAGAGAATATTTTAAAATCTCATAGAACTCTCCAATTTCCCTATCGGCCGACACAGAGGTTGGGGCATATACTGCTTATTCAAGTACTCCTCCGCTAAACATCAAAGTCAGTCAAATTATTATCCTGACTCTGTTCGTAAACAAGTAGCTATTAAAAGGCAACTGCGTAAACGATGGACGATTACTAGATGGCCGAAGGACAAAACTCAATTAAATAATCAAACGAAAAAGCTGAAGATGCTATTACAAGTACTTAAAAATGGTTCATTCACCGATTATGTAACTAAGTTATCGAGTTCCAAGGATTACAACTACTCCTTGTGGAAAGTAACTAAATATATGAATCGCCCAAAATCTAGAAATGATCCGATCGAAACGCATGACAGAAATTTGGCAATAGACGACGAAATCAAAACATAAATATATTCGCTATTCATCTGGCAGACACTTTCCAGTCACATAACATTACGTCACATTTTCAAACTAAAGTTCATGATTATTTCAAACATTCCTCAGCAACCATGTATAGACAGATAAAACCATTTTCTCCAATGGAGATAAGCGCAATAATAAAAAAACGGAATAATAAAAAAATATCGGGGTATGATCTAATTACTACAAAATTCTTAAACAACTTCCAAGAAAATCACTAGTATTTCTGACATACGTGTATAATGCAATGTATGTTCCGATACTATGGAAATTTGCTAATATTAAAATGATATTAAAACCAGGTAAACCTCCAGAAAATAATACATCTTATCGACCTATCTCTCTCCTTCCAGTGTTTTCTGAAGCCTTTGAAAAATTAATACAAAAAAGGCTTCAGAAAATTATTGATCAAGAGAGGGCAATACTGAATTACCAATTCGAATTCCGCATTGGACATTCAACTGTACAGCAGGTTCATCGAGTTGTAAGCCAAATTGAACAGTGTCTTGAAGAAAAAAAAAGGTTCGCTTCGCCGTATTTCTCGATGTGAAACAAGCCTTTAATAGAGTTTGGCATCCAGGTCTTCTCTATAAATGCAAACAAATCTTGCCACCGGAATATTATATTTTGAAATCACACTTGAAGGATCGTTATTTTCAAGTAATAATTAATAATTATCCATCTTCACCCCATAAAATTCAGGTTGGAGTACCTCAGGGCAGTATTCTGGGGGAACTCATATACTCAGTATTTACGAGGGATATTCCATAAAATACATTTATAGCAACCTTCGCTGATAATACGGAAATAGTAGCTTCACACGAGTGTCCTAGTGCGTCCACTCGTCATCTTTAGGTTGTGCTAGACCAGACCGCTGAATGGTTCAGCATTTGGAAAATAGCAATTAACGAAGCTAAGTGTAAACATGTATTATTTACTAAAAGAAAAATTGAACGCAAGAATATCAAGTTTCGATACGTGGAACAACAATACCTCAAGACTCATCTGCCAGATACTCGGGAATCCATGTTGATCAGTCTTTAACATGGTCGTCATATATAACGGCGAAAAGGACTGAATTAAATATCAAGAAAGCAAAATTAAAGTGACTATTAGAATCCAGAACGCAACGAGATATTAAAAATAAACTTTTATTATATAATGCGATATTTAAACCAATCTGGCTATATGGCTGCGAGCTATGGGGATGTTTCTCTAAGAGCAACATTCAAAAAATACAGCGATACCAGAATAAGATACTACGAAGGATAGCTGGCGTTCCATGGTATGTCACTAACTACACATTGCATAAAGATCTTCAGATACAATATGTGAAACAAGTAATCCAACGAGCTGCTCGCGATTACCTGGCGAGATTGGAAACTCACGAAAATCCGCTGGCAAAGTTCAATCGGCGATTAGAATGGTGAAGAGAAAACGTATTACCGACTTCAGATAATGCTTTCGGGCTGCCATCAATCATAAATTGGGAGTTCTGTCGCTGGCCCGACTGATTCCAAATTTTTTTTTTAAATTTTTATTTTATTTTCATTACATCCGGTAGATGACCGGTTAGAAACAATTTAGCTGACTGTGCAACACAAAGAAAAAAAGTGGGCCTTGGTTGAGCCGTTCGGAATTCGAATCTAACTCAGGTCGTGACCATTTTTTGTTGTTGTTGTTATTACTTGTTTCGTTGTTGTTCGTGATCGTTTATAGTTCGTTTTGCGTTTTGAATTACGTTACGCACATGGTTGTGTATATTTTATTCATTTTTATTACGAATTTTTTAATTATTATTTTTTGGGGGGACGGGATCTTTGAACCTTCCCTAGTAAGTAGTTATTAAATAGCTTTTAAATCTATCGACAGGGAGACACCGTCTTTCCTATGGACACGAGTACATACATCAGCATACCAATTCCACGAAAGAAGTGGTGACAGCGCGATTCATATTCTCCTTACTGCATAAAATTTTCAGAGTATTTTAAATGGTCGTTTCGTAAATTATATAAGATCGTGCCGTCTGACCGATATTCTTACATTCGCAGCTAGCAGTCCGTACCATTCCTTCCTTAGTTTTTTAACTAGTGTCCTCCGCATCGGACGTGTTCAGTCCTAAAACCTGTTCAAGTTTTTCCATCCTTTCCACGGTATTTCCGGTTGTTTCTTCGGTATCGGTTTTAAGTTATCAATATCGGCGAGTTTTACGCGGGGCGGTAGAACGTCGATTTTTAATTAATCTACCGTTTCAGTCGAATAGAAAAAATTCGGCCATCCAGTGTGTGGTCGGGGTATAATAAATTGTCCGTCGGTATTTTAAAGTTTTGTGATAAATATTAAACGTCGGCGATAATTTTAAACAACGATAATAGTAATATTTTAAACGACATCGTGATAGGATAATTTTTTTTTAGACGATAGCCGTATATCGACGGATAGTGACAGAAATACGGGGGGAAGTTTTCGTCGTATTAAAGGCAGTAGTACTCGAAGAAGAGAAATAGCATTTAATTTAGGAACGTTGTATTATTGCATGCTTTCAACTATCTTGTTCTTTGCTGCAACGAGTAAAGCTATTTTAACGATGATGAATATCTATTTTGGTATCGATAGTGGTAGAGTCTCACGTTAACTGTGACGAAATTGCTCCTTTGCTATAAGTTTCTTCATAGTAAAAGGCGAGCAAGATCAAAGTAATATCAAACTTTTCGTAAAATATGTATATATCTATGTATGTATAGGCAACAACAATTTTATCCATATATATTTACAGACCAACATACTTATAATACGTGTACATATATATATTACATACGTGTTTGTGTTTATTACTATATGCGTATAAAGTTTGTATAAGTACTTGTACTTGGCGTGTCATGAATGCTCTCACGCGATATCTTAAAAGTTCTCTTTTACAAATGAAAAATTTTCCATACGGTTCTCGTTATTGATGGAACTCGTTTCTTACTCCGTCCATTACCAATTCCGTTGCAGGTGGGTGGCAAATTAATTTACCGCTTGTTCCTTTCGTGGAAAGGCCGTGCTTTAAAATACGTGCGCGTTGTTAGTTAGTGTGTGTGTGTGTGTAAATTTGCGTTTTGCCCACTGAGGTAATAAGTAATTGGCGAAAGAATAATGAACGTTTTCGTAGGGATTATACGGACGAATCGTTTTGATTTATTACGTGTATAAGATTTTAATTTTAAACGTTTAAACCAAAAGAAAAAGAATATAAAATATAAAAGAAAAAGAAAAATAATAAAATAAAATCTTAACCGGTCGATGCGAATTCGTTTAAAATATTTCAAAACGAAGTAAAAATTAAAATTATCGGTAAATTTTTTTTCTAAATTTGAATATTTACACGCATTCAAAAGTCTCGTCGTGTCACGGTAAGAGTATGACCTATTTAATCTGAAAAGTGTGGAATGTAGCGATTAAAAAAAAAATAAATAAACAACAAAAAATACGTTAAAATCACTAAAAAAAAATTTATTCATGAAAAACAAAGATTTTCGGCTGATTATTGAGTGAACATAAAAAAAATAAAATGACGATGATCTATTTACGTATACTGCTACGAGGCGTCAGGCATCACGAAAGCTATAATTGTCGAAACAGGCCGATTGCATGTGCAAACGCTGGCTGCATTTGGATGCAAAAATTGTAATGCTGATGAAAGACCATATCGGATACGTCCAGCAGGTACCACTCGCATACTTCTCACGTCGTTGCGAGATCGGCGCGCGTCGCCTAGGGGAACGCCCTAACTGTATCCTTATTTTCTGAAAAACGTTCCATTTTAAAATATGTATCTATACTACCAGCCGATGCGTCGCTTCACCTGCCGCTGGGATTTTCTGTCAGGGTTTACTCCCTTAGCCTTTAGGTAAAAACCTTGAACCGCAAGGTAGCGGTTTGCTAGACAGCGTGCGAGGGATATAAAGGCGGCCTCGACTCGCTAAGGTTAGTAAGCAGTCTTAGGAAGACAGCGTTTTATAGACAGTTCCCAACCTGCCTTCTTGTCACCTCGTGTTACCTAACCTGTCGCTACTAGAATCATCTGCTTGAAACTTTCCCCAGCAGTAGCTCTTGATTCGCGACCGTTTATTGGTTATTCACAGGTAACCTACATATCTGTAGGCCTTTCCACTATCCACCGCGTGTGGACGCGCCCCGTTCCGGCAAGAGCTCCAGATCCTAGAAGGTACAGAGTGCCTCCTGGGGGATATATATATATATGAATCCAAAATAATAAACAATAAAAAAACGAGTTAAAATCATTGAATTTCTTTATGAAAAATTACGAAGATAAAGAAATAATTATATAATAATTTATGCAATTTATAAAAAATATTAATTTAGATATATAATTTATAAAAACTAGAAAAGTAAAAAAAAAAACTATTCGTAAAATAATCTAAATAAATAATTTTTTTCACTTAGCTAATTTTGTCACTAAATTATGTGTCTGAATTCTTGACATTTTATATTTTTTATAAATTGCGTATATTTTTATATTTAATTTTTTATGTTCACTCGATGATGGATTAAAAGTCTGAAAGATTTGTGATTTTCCATAAAGAAAGTTTAGTTATGTTAACTACTTTTATGTTGTTCATTTTTTAGAAATCACTATATTCCACATTTAACTCTGCTTTCACAAACAAATGAATAATAAATTTGGTGGTTCGATTACTGATTGTAGAATGGAGAAAACAGAAAAGTATCCACTGTATTCGATTGATCGAAACGGATGTTTGTCGCACGATATCTTAATGAACAACTATGTTAACGAGGTTGAAAATTTCTAACAGGTGTATTATGTGCAGCGTTGGAATTCAGAAATAAGAAAGAGTATCGACACTGAACGAAGATGAACTTCCGTCGAATGTAACTAACGCCTTTTCTGGGTGACTTAAAAAGGAGACTAAATTAGCTAACGTAAACGACTAATGTGTTCTTACAGATTCGGTTTTATAACTAAATTGGCTAAAGTAAATTACGAATATGTCCGTTCCATTTCTTACAGGTACGGTTTTTCAATTATTCTAATCATCTCTTAATCCACAATCTATTAATAGATAGGTGGACAACCATAAATTTCTGGATAGAACCATTTTCTTCATGCTCCCATAGTTCCCTGCTTTTACATTTCTTTGTATTTGTTTTATGTATTTCTGCTTAGGTTTCCCCCTTACATGGTTTCTTCTATTATTATTCGTACCAGGTGTTCATTGTTTCTATGTATATGTCAAATCCATTTAAGTCTCCTTGTTTTTAGTGTTCTTATTACACTTCTTTCTTCATTGACTATTTTTAATATTTTTTTTTATCATACGTTTCATAAATAAAACATAAATGAATAACAGCGACCAGCGTGCAGTGCAAGTAATATAATAAGGATTTCGAAAATTATGATCATTTTCATTTCGCGAAATGCCATTTTTCCGATAGTAATATTCTAGCTGTTTTATTTGAATTATCATATTCCATTTGTCTGTTTTCATTATACAAGCAGAAATAGGGGATTTTTCTTTTTGGCCCAGCTTGCATCATTTGGCCAGTTTAAACCTTTGTCTAGTTAATGTATTGAAAAAATTCTCGATAGGCGTATTGTTTAAGAAAAACCGCTATATATTAGGCCGTTTATCAGACAATATTAAATCCGTTCCTTACTTATTTTTGATGCGCGAATTATACACGGACAAAACATATATGTCATTTGCGTTATAGAATATATATATATATATATATATATATATATATATATATATATATATATATATATATATATATATATATATACACGCAGAATATAAGACGCACTATCGTAGAATAATGTCGACTATTCAGGTCACAACACATTCTAAACGGATAAGTACTGTCTAGAAAGAGAATTTATTGCGCCCGCTATTTTGCGCTTATTCAATTTTCATTTCACGGCTTCGTATAACGACTCGATTTGAATGCACTTGTCATTTGTTTAAACAGACAATATACTGGTAATGTGAAATATTTTCTAAAATATTTTCAATAGGTATTAAAAGATAATACCGAAAATGTTAAAAATCTGCTTAATTTTTCTTTCTTTATATCATTTATTTCCTATTATTATTATTATTATTTTGTTTATTTTTAAACAGAACGAGTATGGACGATTTTTATTTATTTTTAATAATAATAACTATTTAATATAAATGGTATGAGTAACACGTGCGAATGAAATATTATGATATTAGTTAAACGGTCTGATTTTTATGTATTTTTTTTTCTTTCCAATTAGGCGATCTAAAAGGACCACGTGAAATAATTTATGTACGATTCATCGGCTTTCTCTCCAACCGATACTTCTTCGTCCTCTAACGATGTTCTTCTTTTGTTTCATCCGTCCATATTTTTCTTCGGTTTTTCTTTGAAACCTTCGAAATTTCCAATTTTTTTTCTACATAGTTGTCTACGTTGAGTTTCTTCTTCTTTAACGCTGCTGGTAGCGTACTTCTTAATACCGCAGAACAAACTGAGCTTCAGATACTGACTCCGTGTGAACCCACATACTTCCCAACTCAGGGTTATAGACCAAGTGTTTTAGATTTAGTACTGGTTAAAAATATAAACATTGCTACTCCCATTTCCATAAATTGTTTGTCGTCTGATCACAACCCTATAGGTACAATCATCTACGTTAACAGTAAACATAACCCACTAAAACCAATTCCTGACTACGTTAATGCTAATTGGACAAAATTTAAAAATTACATATCTAAAAATATTAAATTAGTTCACTCTTTAAAAAACTTTACCGATATTGATAACAACCTCAGCGACCTTACAGATTTGATCAGAGAGGCGAGCCAAATTTCTATACCACTTATAACGCCGAGCTTTCGATCTCTGCCAGCATTTATTATTGCTATCATCGGGCTTAAAAGTAAACTTCGTAGAATGTATACGAAACGTCATTCTTCTAACGCTGATTGCCGTTCTCTAAAAAAACGACTAAATTTCTTTACCAAACTGGTGCAAAAATTATTGAATAAAAATTTAAATGATAAAGTTGCTAAAATTTTTCCCAACTCTCTACTAATGATAACAGTCTTTGGAGGGTTTGTAAACGATACAGTTAACGTACTGAAGCACTCCCACCGCTTTACGACAATCTTGTTTTCTGTCAGGATTACCCAACCTGACCGCAAGGTAGAGGTACGTTACTGACGAGGTAACGATTAAATGGATTTACGGCAACCTGAACGTAGAAAGGAGGAGATAGTCATAGGATGTATGCAAAGTTTTAGTAGACAGTTCCTCAAGAGCCGCTGTTGATCCGCGACTGTTTATTCGAGTGATGTGTTATTCACAGCTAATCTACGTATCTATAGGCAATTGCACTATTGGACGCGCCCCGATTACAGCTCCGGATCCCAGAAGGGACAAAGTACCATATATTGTATATATATCACGATACACTTATATCAATCCGTTGCCGAGTGTAAACGTCTCCCTCATTTTTTTCCAGTTGTGTCCATTGCAGGTTTCGTTCGTTCATTTCACTCCGGCGTACATTCGCATATATTCTCTTAATTATTTTTATTTATCGTTCACCTATTATTCTTTATTCCATACGACCCTGTTTAGCTCTATTCCAGTTTTATATATATATATATACATTAAACGTAATTGGTATCAATGACAATACATACAAATTATAAAGAAATAAAGAACATTCATGGATCTCCTACAATGCAGATAAACGTATGGAACAAAAAAAAAAGATCCCAATAAAAAGAGTTGTTGGATAAAGCGATACCACCTCGTCGAAATTATTTATCAGCGCTTTGGAAACCATGTTTAAAAAGAATTGGTCTACAATCCGGATTATAATAGGCGGTGAATATTTGAATCACATCAGATTCGCGGACGATGTAGTTCTAGTGAGCGCATGTGCAGAAGAGCTACAGATGACGATAACAGATTTAAATGTACACGCCGACACAATAGGACTGAAAATAAATTCATATAAAACGAAAATAATGACGAACACAGGAAAAAGTATACAAATAGCAATAAAATCGGAACATATAGAGCAAGTAGATAGTTACATTACGTAGGTCAAAAAATTAATAACAAATAAAGACACGATAATGAAAGCAAACGTGGCAAGGAGAATGTCACTATCATGGGTTGCGCTTGGAAAATTATTCCGTAATAAACAAATAACGATTAATCTGAAACGTAAACTGTGTATGATCAATGTCTACTTCCGATTCTTATATATGTCTCGGAATCGTATACTAAAATAAAAAATGGATACAAATAGCTCAGACTGCATACGAGAGAATGATGCTGGATATAAAATTATCAGATCATAAAAGAAATGCACGGATACGTGAACAACACGATTGGATGATGCAGTGGAGCCGATGTCTTTAACAAAACGAAGTTGGGCTGACTTCGTGGTTCGAATAATAGATGGTCGAAGCGAATCTTAAAGTGGTTGCTGACAGAAAAAGGAAACAGGAAATTTTCTGATGATAATTTTTGCGTCGTCGGTGGTATTTGAACTCGGTACCTTCCGTATTGCAGTCCGTGCTCTAGGGCTACTATCCCGATGAGTCCTTACATTTATAAATAATCTAAATAATAACGATCGTGGTTTCCTGTTTCAATTTATCGCTTTCTTATCGTCAAGATAATTTCCTCGTTTCCGTTTGTTGATCGTATCCGCGAATTTACTGGTATTCTTCGTCTGTTCCACTCCGCTAAACCAATTTTTGTAGTCACTACCGATATTATACTTTTGTCTAGCACGACATCGAACGTAATACACTGTAAAAAGATGTGATCTGGAGAACCTACACCTTCATTGCATCGAATATCGTTATTTACAATTTTAAATTTTTTCGGGTATTTTTTGAAATTTCCGTGACCAGTTAAGAATTACGTTAAAAAAAAAGTTGGAGGGTTTCATTCTTTATTTAGAAGTCTGTTATTTACGTTTAAGATTAGAATGTTCTTCTACCCGTTTTTGATCATTAGTATATAGTTTTCTACATTTATTAATGTATTTTAAGTGTATTTCTTTATTCTTTTTTTGTTTATTAGATCTTTACTTAACTTTATTTTTTTTGGCGTTTGTTATTTCATTAGTTCCTTCAATATGAATATCCTCAGGTGTGTAACACCTGATCTTATATCGATTGAGAACATTGTTTTATACGTGGTTATAATGTCTATTAATATTTTTCTCTAATCTTTCTTGTTTCTGTTTTTTTTTTTTTTTAAATCATATTCTTAATTATTTTTCGGAAGTATATATTTCAGCTACGTTGTTCCACTACATTCGTCAGTAGAGTTTATTGTTTTCTGACGTGTTTTTCTTTCAATTCAACAACATAATGCCGAGCATTTTTCGTTCTTGAGGCGGCCTTCCGTGTCGGTGCAAGTTTCTTAACGACATACTTCCTAAGATTCTGAGATTTTTTTAATTTTTAAACGCACGTTTCTCAACTTACCAAACTTTACTAACGATACATCGGTTATTTTTTTCAGTTCCTTTGTGCATTATTTCTTTGTCCGTTGCAATTAAATGAACCGAGTATATATATACAACCATACATATATATATATATATATATATATATATATATATATATATATATACTTATTTACTAATCTGTTTATATATATAAACATACATATCTGTTTTAATTTTCTCTCATATAATTTTATACTTTCGTTTTATCGGTATTTATCTTAAATTCCACAGCTTTAGAGTAGCTACGAAGTTCAATTATCGTCTCATGTGGGTAGTCGGCGTTATTATTAACCGATAAAATATTATCGATAAGATTCGAGTGATGTATTCAATTATCGCCGATATTAATGGACTTTTTGAACTATATACAAGATGGACAGGGATATGCCCATTTTATTTTCTGTTAACCGATGATCGTGAAATATTATATTCAGAAATAAATAAAAAATAATCATACTAAGTGGCGTGATTTACACATTGTTCTGAAAACAGCAACATATCGAGTATTCAGCGGTTCCAGAATAAAATCCTCCTGATGGTTCTCAATGCACCGTGATACATCACCAACTTAAAGCTCACGAGTTTGTTCTGGAAGGTAATATCCAGTGGCGCAAAAAATTATGCTCATAGACTAGACGTGCATCCAAACAACATGTCGATCGGGTTACTGGATAATTCGTTAGAAGTTCGGCGGCTTGACAGAATCAAGCCCATGGACTTAGCCTAGGAGATAAATTTTAATGACTGTTTTTTTTTCAAACACTTATGGGTAGGCTGCTAATCATGCCATGTGCGTAAAATATTAAAATTGCCAAATAGCTACCATCAGCTAGGTGCAATTTAACTAACGGGGGCAAAATGTTTTTTTCATTTTCGTCGATCACTCGATAGTAGCGTCACGACCGAACTGCCGTTAATTCGTCATAAATTCGTTTGGTTGTATTCCGGGGAATCGGAATTAAGTAGAAGATGATGTAAAAAAAATACAAAAGAACGTTGAACGCAAAATGAATCTGTCGGTAATGCGAGAGGTAGATTAAAGGAAAACCGTCCTGGAGAGGAGAAGAATGAAAACGATAAGGTAAATATACAAAACGATAAAAGCAGCCGGTAAAAGGGAAATACAGTTCGGTGCTTGAAACTGTTGTACGTTAATAATGATAATGACGACGATGGTGATGCACAAAATACTTTTTTTTTTAGTAATTTCCGCTCAACAGCTAAGTTTTTTTTATTTATTAATATATTTCGAGGATAAAGTTTATTTATCGTATATCTGAACACGCTGTTTCGTCTTCGTCCGGTTTCTTGTTAATTACCATTATTATCCAAGTAATTTATACTCTAAAATACATTCGTAATCTTTTTGAATATTAAGCGATACCCTCTCGTTAATTCCATTCCTTCACAATTTCGAAAGGATGTGCACAAATTTATAGGAATAGATCATGTCGTACTTCCGAGATTAATTTTTCGAATTACTATTATACCGTTTGCGGCCGTAACCTTCTAAGGTCAATATATAACAGAAATTTGTGAAGTTTATTTTTCATCAATATCCGAATATAATTTTTCCGCATCAAAAGTATAAATGTTCGTTATTCGAGCCCATTCGTGTCGATTTTTTCCGACCATTTTCCAATTACATAGTTCGCGTAATTCCTGCCTAACGTTTTTTGAAATTTAAATCGTTTTCCGTACCTTCGAGTTGTCCAAAATTTTAGTTTTTCAAACATTGCCTAGTTTTCCAACTCTTCGACTATTGCTAAAAGGCTACGTTTCGATTTTAATCCTCCGTTAACGAGTCCTGCCTACAGTTATGTAGTAAATGTTCTGTCATTCTTTTTTCACCGCTACATCGTCTCCAATATCGGACGAATCATTATCACTGTATTTGTACAACTTGTGTAGCGGTGTCGCTTTTAAGCAGTCTGAAACTATTCTACATGTTTCGTTCGGAGCATTGCGCATAACTACAGGATAAATTTCGTCTACATTCCGTTAAAAACAAATAAATAAATGAAGCCTTTATTTCGCCAAATATCGGCCAAGACGATCCACGCATAAATATACTAACAATATTATATAACATATAAACATGCATACCGGACACTTATAAATAATAATAGTTAGACGTCGTTATGAACACCGTATAATTGGCACGTTTTCTTCCATTCCGTTCTATCCGAGCTTAATCGCAACCGAGTAGAACACGTTCGTTGTCCGAATCTCACCACCATATCTTTCTCTTATTGTAATTTAGGATCCACTTGGTTACATTTCAGGCTAAACTATCCTGACGGATCATGTGACCAGCCTAGTTCCATTTTAGGCTGACTGCCCTTTTCGAAATGTCCTTCATTTTGGTTTTATCTTTTACGGTTTCCGAACGAAATCGGTCAATTCTTCTAATTCCAAGTACAGATCTCTCTATTCTCGACACGACTAATTTTGTCAATATGCGCTACTTTCATAGACTACGTTTGACAGCCATACAGCAAAACTGGTACGACGCATTTTTTCCGAATATTTTGCTTTTAGGTTAATTTTCCAGCTTCTATTTTTTAGAATTCCTTTTAAGCTTCAACATTTTTTCTATGCTGCCGAAATTCTTCTTGTCATTTTGTTGTGCATCCGATCGTCAAACGATAAGAACTGTCTCAAATAAATTTCTTCCTGCGCATATTCCAATTTTTCTCCATTAAGTCGAACTTTTTCTGCTGTATTGCTAGTACGAAGGTTTGTTTTGCGATAGTTTATATCTAAACTTATATTTCGACGATTACGGTGTAAGTCTTGAAACATTATCGAACGTTCGTTTGCAGATCTCGCAAATTTATGTCATCTGTAAATATAAGATTAGATAAATTTTGTCCGTTGATATTTATTCCATTAGTTTACCATCGAGTACTGCATTAAAAATAGTGCAGGAAAAATTGGATTGTGTTGTTTTGCTCCTCTGAATTGTTTGAATATTCTGCTATCTTCTTCTAATGAAACGTGAACTATACTTAGTTTTGTATATTTCCTTAATTACATTTATATATTTTGTTTCTACGCCTGCGTGTTATAAAGCATTGAACAGCACCCAGTATCCGATTGAAAGCTTTACTGAATTAGAACAATATATAACTTCAAATTATACTCACGATTTTTTTTCTATAGCTTAATTATACGAATATTAATTAAAAACAAAAATCGTTTTTAATTCCGTTCTCGATTTAACGTTTAATTCGAATATAATCAGTCTCTTCGGCGATCATTCCGGCAAAACCGGATATTACACGTAGATGATGGTTAGGCGGATTTTAGTTGTCGAAGATTGCGTATCATTTCGCACTATCCAACGAAATTGTGGAGTACAAACACTAATACTCCGGTTAAAATTTTCGACAACCGTACAGACAGCGATTTTATTTCACTTTGAAAGGCCCTTTCCAAACTTGGGACGAGTCTCTTTATGTTTATACCGGCGATCCGTTTCTTCCAAAGACCTAGACAGCTTTCCAGCCAGATGATCTGGTGGCGCAATTGAGGAGCTGCGGAGCTGTCAACTGTCCAAACTAATCATCTACCGTTGTCTCGGGTCCGAAAACCGAGTTGGTAATCAACGACAAGCATCATTCACTGAAAGTCTCGCTAAGAGCCACTAACCCCAACAAGAAGCACAAGTGCGACTTGTCAAGTACTGGATGATACCATCTCAGGTAGTGAGTTTGCGACCCTGTGCTTCTGTACAGTGCAAAGTTCATCTCCACTTTCGAATACGATCCTATAAAGGAAGCATAGGAGATCTCGGACGATTGACCAGATTACTGACGGAATAAATCTGTCCAACTCTCCGCCAGCACACCAGGAATTTGGCGATACCGGCCGGCTCGGCGACAAGTACCTTCAGGCATATCTGCTTTTGCGTTCAACAAGTGACTGATCGTACACGCCTCGGCTCCGCAAACACATTGACGAGGTGTCTCCATGTGAGAGAAATTTTCCTCGTAACGTACAAATGGACCGTACAAACACGTTTATTTCTTCTTTGCCCGTATTACAACGTATCGTAGGTTTGATGCAGGCCTATCCATTAATGTTTTCCATCTTTTTCTATCTCTCGTTTCCTGAAGCCGTTGTTTTCCCGTTATTCTAACGATATCGTTTGACAGGTTTATTTACTTATTCGAATTAATTCAATCGATTAAAAAGTGTTGCAGGATATTGTTTATATTTATAATTTTTTAGGTATCAGCCGTTATAATTTCAGGCGAGCTGAAAAAATCCGGTCACGTGGGAAGATAGGGTGGGGAAAGTATCGCGAGTCAGTTTTGAAGTATACACGACGAAAGCTAAGTCGGCCGAGCGACATTTCCCTCGCCTGTGCCTTTTCGCCATTTGGCCAGCCTACGTTGTTTAATGAGTTACTTGAATTAAGTTTATATTTTATATGATTATTTTATTATATTTTATGTTATAAGATGTAAGCCGGTTCTTGATATGGTTTGTGTACAATCTGTAATAACGTTATCGGCATAGTCGTATAAAATGATAATATTTTTTTCTTATAAAATCTTTTCTGCGGATATATTTCGCATTGCCGTATAATATATTCAATTGAGACAATTTCTCCGCATTCGCATAAATTACACCTATATTTCATCGAGAAGACCCCACCTCACTGTTACGAATAAAAAACTACTATATACATCTACTATTCGTCCCCGGTTAACATATGCATGTCCCGTTTGGTTTTCAGTTTCCAACAGTACATATTGTAAATTACAATTATTACAAAACCAGAATTTCGCTTAATGCCACCCGGTTTGCTGGGATTCGAGATATGCATTCTCAATTAAACCTCGAGCTCTTATTTTTCTATATCAATAAGCTTGTTAAAACATTTTATGAAAATTGTAAAATTCGCGAAAATGAATTAATTAAAGTCATAGGGGATTATAATTCAATGCACCACAAAGACTGAAATCAAGAAAATCTCCGCATGCTACAGGGTAGGGTCTCATTAAGAACAGTTTTAAACCAACGAACGCATGGAATCAGGAGTGGAACAGAGATAATAAAAAGCTGGTTGACCACCCAAACTCCAGACCACCTGGTTTTGATCTACCTCGAATAATGTGGACTCGACCGAACCGAATAAGGACTGTCCATTGAAGAACAAAATGCTAAGCCTGTGGGGTCTTTTCAATATCCAGAAATGTGATTGTGGTGCGGAATGCCAGTGTATCGATCATTTTGTAACGTTGTGCCCTGCGAGGGCTCTACAAGGATATTGTGCGTGAGATAAAGGATCTCACGCACAATATGAGGGAGGGGATTGGACCTGAAGCTTTAGGACGAGGCGGACATCGCGTGTCCAGGGACAGAAGAAAAAGTAAAGTAAGTATCCACTATTTTATCCGGTTATCCGTTTGAAATATTATTTTTTGTAGTTTACCGATAATGTTTAATACATTGCGTATTATAATTACGAATGATACGTTTTTTTAAAATTATTTTCCGTATCGCTGATATAGAATCTGTCGATATTAAAAAAAAAACACAATTATTTTATACATTCCCGATTATTATTAATGCATTCGAAATAGATATAAATTTTTCAGAGTCGAAATGATTTTAGGTTATTTTTATCTTCTATTGATCCGTTCCGTGTAGATAATTTCAAATTCGCTATATTTGCTTCGAATTATGCCATTTAATGTTCGTTTAGAATTTGTCTCGTTAGGAGAGGTGATTTTAAATTTGTGGCGCGGCTCGATAGTTCGGGAAAAGTTTACGTAATACGATTCGAATTTAAAAGCATACAAATCAGCTTATAATTCGCCTCTCGTTTAAGTTCGAACTTTCGCTGATATATCGACGATAGTCGGAATTCGACTCGGTTAAAACAGTTTTATCCGCTTACTACTGTTCGCGAACATTTTCCTACTAACTAATTAATTTTCTCGATTTTATTTCGACGTACTAAAATACGAGTCGGAATTTTTTTTTTTTTTTTTTTTTTTTTCGAAAATTATTTTGAAAATTTTTCCATATTTTCCGATTTATTTTGTCCGAATATTCGTTCCGGACAAACCGTATTTTTTAATACGACTTTTACGATAATGGAAAAAATTTTAAAAGTCCCCGGACCTCGAAAAAAAGAAAAAAGTTTAATAATACGCGAATTTTCAGACTAGGTAGACGTTATTATATAGAGATTACTGTATGACGTTAACGACACACTAATACGATGTAAGAGTGAGACGTATATACTACGGTCACTAGTGTAAGAGAGAGAGACGTAGGTGTAACGAGTTAAACGATATTATAAAAACTGGGAAACACAGGCATAGACGATACGCTTCGGGGTAAATGTATTTTTAATGCGAAAAACTTTCGAAATTCGCGAAATATTACGAACTCTGATCGGCAGCGGGCGAGAGTGGCCACGATCTGCTGTACGATATAATTTCGCCTTAAATCGATTTTCGTACTTATTGCCGAATCATTTGATTCGCGCGCGAAATTTTAAACTGATCCCGGGTTGTAAGGAATTTCCCTTAAATCGATTCGCGAAAAACGAGTTTCTCTCGTTTTAATTTTAATGAAAATAAAACAGAATCGAACTCTCTTACCCTTGTAAACTTATCAAACGACATGTGAAAGGAGCTCTCGTGTGTACGTAATCATCATACGAGTGTGTGTGTGTGTGTATAAATGAAAAGATGATCCTTAATGATTCAACTCTCTTGGTTAATAAGCCAGTGTGTACTATAAAATTAATCAAGCAAAACTGATCTTCTTCTTCTTATCGTGTTACACAAATTTCTCATCATAAGCCTAACTTCAAATTTGTTAGCCAGTCTATGGTTCCGTCATTAAGACTGTGAACATCGTGTAATGTTAAACACCTACAGGTGCATATTCACTACGGTCTTCCAATATACGCTGCATTGTATGTCTTAGATTTCTGCGCTGGCACGCAGCAGTTGTCGTTATACCCTATTTCTATATTAGATATCCGCATCTTCCCCTGTTCGGTCCTAATTCTATCGAGTGTGTTCCATAGTTTAAATCCATTCCTTTAATTTCATTCCTCGGGGTCGACAACTAAATGGGAATTTGTTGTAAGTTCTAAATTCCTTTCCCATGTTATTTTCCATTTATTAAACTCTTTCATATCTTCTACTAATAATTCATCCATTGTCCAAGGTGATTTTCTGGATTTGGTCTCGATACTGGTGCGGACCTTATCTCTTAAGATATTAACAGTTCGGGGTACATCTAAAATTTATTTTTATCTCTAAATAACGCTGCCTCCCGTCTAATTGCAGCTGAACTCTAAAACTGGAAGCCACATAAATGGTGTAGATTTCAGCGTTCCTTATATGGTTTCAAGTACTTCATTTAATATTACATTTACTTTTTTAACATGGCAGCTATTACCCCGAACTGATGAACAATATTCGGCTGCTGAGCAAAACTGATTAGCGCGATCAATAAAACTTTTATCAACAATTTTATCCGTAATATTGATGCAGTTAATGATCCTACTATGCTTGATGCTAATATAAGTAAGGCTGGGACTATGTTCTGTCATCCTGGCTGTTGCCCTTAAATATAAGTACTCGCAAAGGACTTACTACACCTACATTTGAAATAATTGTTTTCATGTTTATGAATTTATAACCGATATATGTTGATTAAGTATATAATTTACCTTTTTTTTGTTTTTTTCGTGTTTTTTTTTTTATTAATAGTCCTTTGCTCCTTTATATACACAAATTATTGTAAACAAATAAATAAATATAAAAAAAAATATGTATATAAGTAATTTAAATAAGTACATTACTTCAAAAATTGAACATTGCAAGTATGCAATTAAACCTCCACTAAGTGATTGGTGGACGTTTGAACTGGAAGAGGTTTTTTATTTTTAAAATTTTAAAATTACAACTAGCCAGGTAGCCATCCAGCAATTTGACTGAAACGCGAAATAACTTATTAGGGTTTAGCATCCAGCGATGGACCACACTGAGAAATTAGGACAGATCAAACGGTCGACCACGTTTTAACCTACGAACATCTAGACTAGTGTCAAGTAGATTCATCGCCAGTACGTTTGTGTGTGTTTCCAAACAGCTTACATATTGCTTTACAGCACGTTTGATCTCGTCTTTCAGTAACTTTGTTACTGATAACTTTAACCAGAATAAACATTCGGGTGTTGTCTCGATGGACATAGAAAAAGCGTTTGACACAACACGGCATGATGGAATCATATATAAATTAATTAAATATAATTTCCCTCCATATCTTGTTCTTACTATTAAATCTTATCTGATGAATAGAAAATTCTAAGTGAAACTGAAAAACCATAACTCCGACATAAGGTACGTTAAAGCTGGGGTGCCTCAAGGCAGTATCTTAGGCCCATTCCTTTTTATTATATATATTAATGATTTACCGACAATACCAGGAGTAGATATAAATCTCTATGCTGATGACACCTCTCTAATGGTATCTAGAATAGACACTATAAGTAATAGATTAACTAAAGCAATTGACGTCATGTCTAAATTCTACCATAAATGGAAAATAAAAGTTTGAAAAAACAGAGTCAATAATTTTTACCAGACAGAGGCCTTCATTAAATCATTTCGTTAAAATAAAAAACGTTGAACTTCACTGGAAGGAACACGTGAAGAATTTAGGCGTCATCATGGACGACTCACATTTACAAAACATATCAATGATTGTGTAAGTAGAACAATACGGAAAATGGGTTGTCTATTTCCTATATTTAACAAAAGATCTGCGCTTTCAACGCAAAACAAATTTTTATTATACCAAAAGGTAATTTTACCAAAGCTATCTATATGCCTTGCCAAATATCGTCTTATATTAGCAATTATAAACCACGTGCAAAGAAAACAATTGCCTTCGAATAATTCTGAATAAACCTCGCGATTTACTTCAATAAAATCTCTCCATGATGCGTTAAAATTCCCTTGCGTACAGTAAATGATTAAGGATAAAACGAAAATTTTTTTGCCGATTGTAGATATTCCGACATTCCAATGGTAAATTCTATAGTGGATTTATCAAGCTTTACCACACAGGTATAAAAGATGTAAGCATAGGCGTATAAAACACATCCTTCTACAGTAATACAAATCCTAGTTCTAGTATTAATAAATAAGCTAAGATATTTTTAAGTATATTGTTGATACGGTAAGAGTGTACGCACTTAAATGAGCAGGTTTTTTGTATTAAAATTTTTACTGCAATCGTATAATAAGGCGTCAATTTAAATAATATTTTATACGTTTATATTTTATATTAATTTTTTCTGGAAAGAATCGTTGATATATTCGGTACAGAGAATTCTATTGAATGGTAACTTTACTTTTTTGTAAACAGAAAATATTTAAATGCGCAAATATATTATTGTTCTTCTTCTTCGTCTTTCACATATGGGATATTTAAGCCTCGATATAACGTATTGCTCGGTACGTACGATGGTGGGGAGACGATTAGTCTTATGACCTTGTTCTGAAATCGTTGTACACCTTTGCACAACCCCATAAAATGAAACCGTATGTCCGAACAGACTTTATAATTATTTTATAAACTAGAAGTTTGTTTTCTAGTGACAAACTGGAGTACCTGCCAAGAAGCCAATTTAAATCGTGCAATTTTATATCTGACTGTTTTCCTTTTGGATAATATGCTTCTGCCATGTCAATTTTCGATCTAAATGTGTGCCTAAGTATTTAACATCTTTTTCTTGGCTAATAATCACCCAATTTATTTTTAACGGTTGATACGTAAACTTTCGCAACGTAAAATCAACCTGCGTGCATTTACTTTCGTTTTATACGCCAACGTCTCAGTCAGTTTTCAACATTCAACAGAGTTTTTTTGTAGTTAGAAGTTTCTTTATGGTTTTTACCAATAGCTAATAACACAGTATCGTCGGTAAACGTAGATGTTATCACGTTATTATCAACTGGAAAGTCGGCGGAGTAGATTAAGTAAAGCACCGGACCTAAGACACTTCCTTGAGGCAGGCCAGCAGATACAGGATAGATATCGGAGAACTGATTTAGGATTTTAGCCTGACATGTTCGATCTTCAAGATAGGATTTTAGAAGAGGATAGTAAGGATCGGATAATATTTTTTTTTAACTTATAGAGCAGACCATGATGACACACCTTATCAAAGCTTGTTTAACATCTAAGAACACACCCTTGCATACTTGCTTAGCTTCAAGACTCACTTGAATAGTGTGGACAATTCGGTGTATTTGTTCAATGGTCGAGTATTTTTTTCTGAATCCAAATTGGTGCTCAGGGACGACATGTTCCAATTTTAAAATACGCCTTCAATACTATTTTTTCAAGGAGTTTTGAGAGGAAGGAAGTAAGGAAATCGCATTCCTTCTACTTATAGGATGCTGTTACTAACTGAAACCGAACAAAAATTAATCTCTCATGTGTACATCTGTGACAGTGTTAAGAACTGCGCTATTCAAAAGACAAAACCGTCCGTTTTCTCTGGGTCACCCTATATATATATATATATATATATATATATATATATATATATATATATATAATCAAATCAGTCTGCTACTTTTACTGGTTAGAACAACATCAGGACTGAATGAAAAATGATAACTATCATTAACCTATCATTTTTCATTAACTTATCATTTTTCATCACAGTATTTATTGTGCTCTAGCCAGTGAAACTAGCAAATTGTTTTGATTTAATTTGAAATTAAATTAAAAATATGTACCAGCGCGAAGAAGCAGTGCAGAAATACCTTCTCCTAAATGTAATCGACGTTGTATATAGTTCGCTGAATAAAATATATTCGTGTAATACGCCTATTGGAGAACGTTGTAAATTAAAATTATATTAAAACAAAATGTTCGCCAGTCAAGATTTTTTATTTTTTTTTTACTTTCAGTACAGGAGATAAAAGCGATAACGGAATTTCGTAATGATTCTGTATTAATTCTCGTTCCGGAATATTTTTACTATTATTATTAACAATTACGTCGAGAAAAATCACTGGAACGATTTTAATAAAACCGGATTCGAAAATGGTGGAAATATTACGTTTTGCCGACATTTTATTTCGAATAATAATAAGTTTAAAAAAAAATAAACAGAAGTCATCATTATTAACTTTATCATCGTTATTATTAATATTAGATATGATTCGTAAACGACGGTCGAAAGAATCGGGCGTTTTCTTCGGAAAGATAATGATTTCGATATATTAATATACACGTACGAATGTGTGTATGTGTGTGTTCGCGCGTGGAATTTTTGGAAATATTTTCTTCGACATAGTTAAGAATATTTTTATAAGGACAGATTTTCCGCGTCGAACGTTTGTCGTAAATTCGATAAAATGAGGAAAAACGATGAAAGAAAAGTTTTCTGTTTTTTTGCCGGGCGACAAGACAGAAAATTATGTCGAAGAAATTGACGGGGAGCGACGAATCAGAGCTAGAAGCGGTTGCCGTTAGTTTCTTAATAATCGTCATCATTTCCAAATCCTATTCAGGAGTTTGATGCGGTACGTTGGTTTGCTATAGTTGCATCTGCCTTGCCATTTATATTACTTCCGGCACTTTGGCTTTCTTCTATCGATCCTGTGTACACGTTCCTTCTATTTCTTTTTGTCTTTTTTCCGGGATCTTTCCTTGTACCGCGACCGTAAAAAAGATCTTCATCTCTGATTTTATGTACGAAATATTTCGTTTTTTACGCTTCGTTAATTCTACTTAGTAGCGTTAATTTAACGCCTACTTTACATTTATTCAATACTATGATTCTTATCTTTTCATTCTACGATATTCTGTGTCTCCGAGGCGTTTATTTTCCTATTTTCGGATATCCGAAATTGTCCGTTCTTCCGAAGCATATCGCACTTCGAACCGTACAAAGCGTTGAATAATTCTTATTTTTAATTGTACGGACAGTTTCCTATCATTATGTATCTCAGCTCTAGATTAGTTATTATTCTGCCGTGTTCTATTCTTATTTCTTCGTCTTCGTTACCATTTTCTGCGATACGGAAACAAATCTGGTGAAAGGAAAAGCGGCGTCTTTTAACGAATCGTTTATAGCCGGAGAAATCTCGTGCTTTTTTTTAAATAATTCTGCCTTTATACAACGAGCTTTATTATTATTAGAGCGCTTTACGTAATAACCGCGCGCGGACGCGGGCAGCCGGAAAATAGAATTTCCGCGGTAAGCGGGAAAAACCTTCTAACCGAAGAATGGTCTTCAAGATGAACAGATGATAGGTGAACATACAATAGTTTTTACAAAACCTAGCTAGTTAGCGCCGATATTACACAGATTTTCTATTGTTTTCCTTAGACGGACGACTTCATTATATAACCATCAAGTAGGATTTCAAAAAATATTATATACATGGAATGCTAGGCATTTCAAAAGAATGCAAAGGTGCAATAACACACGCACACACACACATATATATATATAATTCTATGCATAGTTTCAAGACGTGCTACATATATAATATTGGTATTTCAAAAGAATACAAAAGTACAACAATATTTATATATATAAAAAAATAACGCACTCGCTCATATATATATATATATATATATATATATATATATATATATATATATATATATATATATATATATATATATATATTGGCTCAATTTCCCTTTTGTTCAGTTTAAGTGGAACGTTTGATTTCAAAGACATATATATATATATTATATATAGAATACTTGGTATTTCAAAAGAATATAGGACAACGTATATAAAATACGCGCACGCATACACATACACATACACACACACGCACATTATGTATATTGGCTCAGTTTTCACCTTTTGGTCAGTTTGAGTGGAGTGTTTGGAATATAAATTTATATTACTGGCCTAAACGAAATTGTATAATTTACGCGTATCCAAAGGACGTAGGATCAAGAATAAGTTATTCAACTTTTATCGTTATTTCTGTAGTCTGGCGCGGGACCAAATCTGATGTTCGATATTATCTTCACTATTACATACCTCCAAATTCCACTTCTGATGATCTTTAATTGGATCAGCTGAAACTAGGTGTAATTCTCACAAATACTGAGACAAAATCATTATGAATTTTCAGGGCGCTTCGCTTTTACGCTTCTGCAAATATAAGTCCAAATGTAGTAATTTTCACGGATGCTCTCAAAGCTATTTCAAGTTGCTCATTTAATAGTCGCTGTTTTCCATCAATCTACGATATCCTAACAAATATTTACGATCTATTTCTGAAACGCGTTAGAGTGAAATTTGTCTGGATTCCCAACCACTCGGGTATTCACTGGAATGATACCGAATCACGCTAGAAGCTCCAACGAGAATGGCTCATTCTACTTCAATACACCGGTTAGGGACATTTAATCTGAGATTAAGTTTTCGCACAAGGAATTTTGGAACCGTTATTGGAAATATTGTTATACAGCCAAACAATTTAGAAATATTCAACCTTTAATTCCAGTAATTCCTGGTTCTTCAATCTTTCTGCCGACATAGATTATGTAATTTCGTTTATTCGTATATGTCGCCTAAGGCTTACCGTCAACAACATTCCATACGTTCTATTTACACACAAATTAGCCTCTTCGCCATTCTGTACCCATCACTGCGATACAGTTCAGATTGCCGATGAAAACCACCTATGTTTCAGCTGCAGTTGAATGTATCAATCGAAATTCCTGTCACGTATTGTAAGCCAAGGAATTCCTCTCTCAACTAGTCTCAGATGTCTGCTCAGCTCACAGAATAATAGCGTATATATGCTTATATTTGATTACATATTAACCTGTAATATAAATATTTAGTAAGACGTGTCGTCCGTTCGTTACAGCCCTGGGTGGAATCACAAAAGTCCATTTAATAAAATAAAAAAAAAAAAGGTCTTAAAATCATGCGATATCTTTCCTTCGTCGTATATCCGATTTATTTGCATTTTCTAATTCAAACATTTCTCTCTTTGCCACCTGCTTCTGTTTTATTGTTTATTTTCGGTGGTCTTGCTTTGTCATCATATAACTCGGTTGGTTATATTCAAGCCACACTTTTCCTTGTTTTTCTTTGCTGCCGCATATATCAACGTTTTTATCTTTAATTTTTACAATGTGTTTTTCTTTTTCTTTACTTCCTTCATTACACTTTTTATCTGAGCATGCATTTCTCTTAAATTGTTTTTCTGATGGATTTCTTCTATCCCCCTGCACTTCTCTTCGAGCCATTCAGTTTTGGCTTCCGTGCATTTTTTCAGTATTACTTTATGCAGTATTTTGTATTCATTCTGAGATGCATTTTTTACTTCCCTCCTTTTGTTTATCAGGTTAATTTTTTCTTGTGTTATCCATGGCTTGCTTTTCCTATTTTGTTGTTTTGGCAAAGTTTTCCGCATTACATTTGTTACTACTGCTTTCCACTTTCCCCATTGTTCTTCAATGCTTTCTCTTTCTTCTTTATGCCCAAATTCATCCGATTCATTTTCATCATTATTCATTTCTTTTTATTGTAGTTTAAAACATTTCTCAATGATCGGAATTGGGTCCGATCGAGTAATCGTATTCGCTATCTCATTTCCACAGACGCCACAGTGGCCAGAGATCCACTTAAATTTCGCCTTAGTTCTACGCTTATGAAATTTCCAAACTCATATGTTGTACACACACATATATATATATATATGCATGTGTATGTTATACGTTGAATAATAGACGTTTCAAAAGAATACAACAATCATATATACATATATATATATATAATATACAATACCGCGTAAATTTTCATAGGTGATGAATCTCAGAACTGATACTAAATAGACAATTTTTCTTACAATCGTTGTAACATGTAGCACATTAATGAGTGTGTAGTTATATTAAATTTGTTAAGCTCATTTTTTTAACTTGTTTTTATTTGTTGTATTTAGGTGGCAAAATTATTCGAAAGTATATATCGGTCTTTCGCTTTCATTTTCGCATACTCTTCGTCGGCTGAGATCAAGAATCAGGCGATTAGATAAGGTACGTGTAAATACGTTTGGATTTTTAACAAATGCGCGCGTAATTGCTCGAATCGGAAAATTGTTTAAAATTTAGTGAAATGGAGTGATCTGTCTGCTCTGACAACACTTTCCTCGTAACTTTGGTAATTAACGGGTGAATTTACAAATGTTACATATATACTCGTTTGTAACATAATTGTTAAATAACCAAAACGAATCAACTAAGTTAACAATCTGGCCATTAATTAAACCAAATGTCAACCGATCGATCAAGCAATCGATCAATGGAGCCCATACATCCGTCAATCAGCGATCGAATAATATATATTAATTAATCCATAGATCCTTCTCTATTAATCTCTCCAATCAAATAGGAACTCTTAGTTATATTTCAACATAAATGTTTCAGATGATAAAATCAGCGTTATACATTTTTTATCTCGGTATTAGTAGCGCTGTGATTCTCATTTTTATATGCTCCCTTTTTTGTTTATCATTTAAATATTTCGTTTTAAAACGACAAATTTCGTACGTAATTCTTCAAATGTCACATGTTGAGTACAGCTTGAATTGAATCGCTAAACTAATTACCATCGATAAAATTTAAATTTGATTAAATTGATCGGTCGGTCTGTTCGTTCGAATTTTACATATATAAACTGAAGTGGTCGAACAGTAGTACTATCATCCTTAGAATTTTCATATTTTCAAACCTAATACGTCTGTGATGCGGAAAAATTTTACTTTACCGGGGCGGGAGCAGCTTTCTTTTGTCCGGAAAAATAGAGCGCAGAAAACAATTTAATTAGGTCGACAGAAGAATAATGAACGACTCTATATAGAGGCGTCGAAGAAATATTCGCTACAAGTCGGCTTATTTGCAATTCTAATTTTCCGTAAAATGACACTAAAATTACGTTGCAACGGTAGAAGCGGTTGGTAATAGAAGCAGTAATAGTGGGTCGTTTTATCGGTAGTAATCATGGTAATAGTTGCTGAAGTAACTAAGTGACCAAATCAGCCTGCAGCTGTCGGAAGTATAAGCTAAGGTCCGTTTTGAATTTCCAGTAATTTAGCTAACTCCAACTTTCTAAGCCGGTTTTATATTTAGACGGCGACCATATTACATCGTGAGTCCAAATGATAACTTCGTCTTTAGTATATATATATACATTATAGTATACACAATAGATATTTGTGTGTGTATGTGTGTGGTAAAAAAAACACGAAAGAGGCCTTTGCTCAATCTGGGCTTTCGTTATTATCATTAATTTTAATTATTTTATGCATGTATTTTTTTATGTATTTAAATGAAATAAGGGCATTATTATTATTATTATATATTATAATGATTAATATTTATGTGTGTAGTTTTTTAAAATATGTGTTTCGAAGATTATGCGACCCTTTTACTCATGCATTTTCGAACGTCTAATTAGGAAACAATTTGTGTCTTTAAGCGTAGTGGTAAACTGAATTTTCGACATCAACTTAAATCTAGCTAGGTATAAATTTGGAACATTTAGTATTCCGTGAAATAAATTGGCCGCTAGGAAATCGTTTTTGGGTTGGTCGAACGATTTAGTTTTATTATTATAAATGTTACACGATCAGCGAGTTTAGACAATCCAACACGATGAGGTGAAAATTTCGAAATTTAATCATTAGTTTACCTCTGAAGAAAGATGGATAGTTCTTTATTGTCGTGACGTATCTTCGACCGGTGTTTTCCAGATCCTTTATATTAATATATTTATATTTTAGTGGGATCGAAAATGCTTTATATATTCATATACATACATATATATATATATATATATAATATATATTCGAATTAAATAAATTCGAATTTTAATCGATAATTCATTTATTTGAAAACATTATTCGATTTATCGTTTCACCGCTGTAGAGAAAAATTATTTTTCACGGAAACTCATTTTTCATTACGTCGTTCGGTGAGGATCCGATACTTTAAATTATAAAATGTACTTATAATCAAATTTCTAATTTTATAACTTTGACGGAGAAGTAGAAGAAGATACAACTTAATTTAAATAGTCTGATATGCAGTAAAACGCGTTCAACAGACAGGTTCTTGATAAGGGAGGGCATCTAGGATAAATTTTCTCGTGTCTCGGATGAAAGTTGTCGTCCCAAATTCGTCCAAACGTTTTTATTCGGAAACTCGAATGTAAATAAATCGCCTATATTCTTTTTTCCTAATTTTTTTTTTTCACTTTGAGCTCCAAGCCACATTTTGAACCTTGGTGGTAACAAACACGTGTCAGTCAGTTATGACCGACGAGTATGGTTGTGATAAAAGATTTAATGCCATTCATTTCTGGCTGACACTTCTAACTTTGTAACTCTTTTGATTAAAAGTTAAATTTTTGTTTAATAACAAGGTTATTTTGTAGTTTATTTGTGATATAAAAAAAGTGTTAATCATGTATGACTGACACTTTCATGTAAGATTTTTTCGATTTCTAATTAGTGTAAAATAATTTTGAGTACATGAAATAGTTATTATGATGTTCTAGTAATGATAGTTTCAAATGAAAACTTTATACTTTCAATATAAATACATGTGTGATAACAGGCAATGTGTCAGTCATAAATGCCTGACACTTGTTTTGAACTTTTGTTCAGTTTCTAATAGAAATAGAAAAATTTTAATCTAACCACAGTGTTTCGAAAGTGATATTTCTTAATATGAAGTCAAAATTAAAAATTAGCACGTCATTACATTTATAAAAAAAAAATCATATAGGCTAAAGACCTAAGCAAGCTCTGGTCCCTCGACACCCTATGTATGGGCAAAATCCTGCAACTCCGCGTTTGAAGTCTAGAAGAAGATTTATAACTTCGACAAGCAGCATGGCATTAAACACTAATGCAGAACAACGATTAACTCGCTCACGATGTATATTAAATACCAGCTGGACGGATATGTTTGGAAATATAGTCGATTCTTAACTGTAAACGGATAGCTGATACCCGTATACAGTTTTGAGAAAAATTAAAGATGCTGTACTATAATGTTTACGACATCCATTCAGGGGATTTCAACTGAAGAATATTATATATATATATATATATATATATATATATATATATATATCGACAAATTATATCTTTTATCACTAGACGTAAAATGATGAACCATCAAAATACTGACAACGTTCTCTGTAATATTTGCAAATGTGAATAAAGCCTCGTCACATTTTCGTTACAGCTTTATCTGCCATTTATTTTATACTTTGCACGATGTCAAAGCTCGGTAAAAGTTCGAATTGGCTTTAAGTTTATCATCGTGTTCAAAGTTAAATGTTTGTCTCGTAATCGATTACAATGAACACGAAGGGAATAATATTATTCCACCGGAAGGCAGCGTGTGCTTGTTTAAGGTGAAAATCAAAAACTCTGATATGGGAGATGACGCAAGATAGGGTTGTAACAAGTTTCCTTTAAAGTAATATAGTAAAGCAAATTTCAAAATTCAGCTGTTACTTGCAAGCGCATGTTTGTTGACAATTGGTACGTTTGAAAATGATGCCCTCAAAGGAAAAATCTAACATAAAGCGAATATATATGTATATATATATAAAATACAAAGTAACAACGAGAAGCTGTGTATTCGGGGTGCAATTTTCAAAATATTTACCAACATTTACAATTCTATTGTATGTTTGTAGTTGGTATAGATGTTTTGAAATACCGAAGCTTCTTTGATGTACACAATTTTACGATCTTTCCCGTTTTTTTTATTTCATTTGTTTTTTTAAAAATTAGTATCAAAGTTATGCGACTGCAGAGAAATGATATGTTTTAGTTTCAACATTCTTTAAAGCAAAATTGCAGTCGAGAGATTTTTAGAACTTATTAGATACATTAATAAATTGGACGAATATAAAATTCCATAACAGAGACATTTCAATTGATAATTTTTCTTCTTGTCATGCAGTGTCCATGTACTTATAATTTTGACCGTACATCATCGTCGTATCGTTCGTTGCCAAACGTCGTACACACCCGTTGTACACGTTTATCTAGCATTCAAGACACTATTTATACGCGACGCGGATATGCGCGTATATGATGTTATACGGCGAGGGATGCCACTGCCTTCTCCGTGATAATTAAGAATTATATAATGATGAAAAATTATCTGTCGCGTGTTGGTTTCGAACCCTCGACCGTCCTATTCTGACAATTTTACCATCGCGAAAATTATAATTTTGATAAATGTTAAACAGTTATAAATCACACTTTAAAATTTTCAACCGTTTTAAGGTGTCATTTCGTAACTTATGTTGATGTACTCTCTTTAAATCAGGTTACAAAGGCCCCTTCAGAAGCCGAATATGCACACTAGATATAGAAAAATTAATGTCGCACGAAACAGATTGATACTTCGTTGAATGACACACTAAGAATAATAGCAAGCTGCTTGAAGTCGACAAAAATAGAAAAGATGTATCTACTCGTGTGAATATCACGTCCTGAAATAAGATGAGAATTAGCAGCAAATAAGGAAAGAGCTTCGCAAATGCTGCACAACAGAAGTCGATTGAAATATAATAAGAGTTTCCTGAATACCACCTCTGTACTGATGAAACAACCGGGATATATGAGAGATCGATTATTGTAGAACGCATGTGGAACTAACCCGCGGAGTTTACAAGAGAATTAGGTATCAGGTCGGTGATTTATCGTGGAAGATGTCTCTTAATCGATTGAGAACCGTAATGACACGGTGTAAAGCTAATGATAGACGTGACAGCGGCGATATTCAAAGGTCTGCGCATATAATGCTGCCAACTAATGTACAAACATCGTGATATAGCCGATTTGTGTTCGACAATGGACAAAGCCATTTACGCGGCTCTATACTGGCAGATGCGTGAGTTTTCCGGGAACGGAAAGTAAGTTTAAATCAGGCTTTGAGTAAAATGGACATTCTGCAACTCGCATCTAGCAGTCCGTGCGATTCCTCAATAACCGGTATCTGCATTTTCCAGTCCTAACTCTGTTTAAGTTTTTCCATTCTTTTCTTAGTATCAGCATTCCCCGTTGTTCCCTTGATGTGTTTTCCATCAGCTTTAATTTAGCAGTATTCAATTTGGATAGATTCCTGAAATTTTGCCATCTTATTTTTGGATTAATTTATTCCGTGTTATTTTTGTTCCGAAATATTTTTCTCGATTTTAAACGTTGTACTAGAACACTTGTTGATTCTAAATATGTCGGTAAAATCAGTATTAGTGCCGAATTTAGCGTAGTTACGCACCAATGGCTACTCTCGTCTAATTTCCGCTGTGATTGTCAGCGTGAGTAACCAGCATAATGGGCTGCTTTTCAATATTGATCAAAAACATAGTAATATAAAATATTGTTGAATATAGTGGATAGTAGTGATTTCATAAATTATAAACCGAACAAAATCATAACACGGTTTAATCACTAAATGTTTTTTATTGTTTAAACTGTGTTATGATTTTGTCCGGTTTATATAATTTTATCGGAAAACATAAGTGATTCGATAAAACAAATAAATATTCTTAAAGAGGCAGCAGAAAAAGCTGGATTAAAGATAACGGTTGAAAAAACCAAATATATGACTGATGAAAAAAAAAACCAGCTCGATTTATGGTCACCAAATACGGACGTATAAAAAGAGTCAGTACATTCAAATATGTAGGGGAATTTATACAGACAAACGCGTTGGATAAAAGAGCTAACCAAGATAGAATAAGAAAAATGGAGTTAGCATTTTAGCTGACAAAAGATATATATATATATATATATAATAAAAAATCAATGTCCATAACATCTAGGTTAAGACATGATAGTGTAGTGATTAAACCGGAATGTCTGTATGCGTCGAAGTGTTTAGCGATGAATGTGAGTAGAGAAATGGAACAGATCAAAATGAAAGAAAGGAAAATAGTACGCAGGGACCGGACCTGATAGGGAAATATGGAAAAAAAGAAGTAATAAAGAAATATAAGAATATACCGAAGATATTAGCAATATCATGAAAAAGGGAAGATTAAGCTATTACGGCCATTTGAAGAGACAAACAGCCTAACAAAAAGTATTTTCTAGTACCTCGATAGAAAAATCGCAAATCGCGTTGTTTCGAGAAATTAAGGAAGACCTTAAGAAAATTAACGTTACGGAAGATGGCGTTATGGATAGAAGTAGGTTCAGAGGTGCAATTAGAACATTCCGAAGTTTTGAAGAAAAATCAAAGAAGAAAACCTGTGCCAAATGGACAGATGAAAGGAAAAAAAATTTAACAAAGCAGAAATACTGAACTGAAAGGAAGAGGAAGAAATAAACATCATGAAGATATTTTACGTGGTCCATAGTTGGCCAATTCGAAAGAAGAATAATAATGTAGAAACATTAAATTTTGATATAAGTTTTAGTCTTCTCATGTGTTAATGGTAATAATAATGATATATACATCTACTGTTGGGTGTGAGAAGGAGGAAGAATAACGTATACCGGGGACCAACAAGTACTCTCAATCGAAGTTTAATCGAAATAGTTTTTACACAAAATCAACAATGGAATATTAATGTCTCTACGTAGACCGTTGTTACTGATATATCCAGGATGGAGAAATTATTCGTACGACAGCGTTATTCTGTGAAACCAAAGTATATTGTTTACACGAGAGTCTCCTAAGGGCATCCACACACGCACAAAGGGATACGTGCCTGTAGATGTTTTTACTTGCTTATCAGTTTTGCGCTTACATTAAACCTTTCAGTCACCGTTATTACATGAAATTTTAATACTAACAAAATTATATATTTTCTGGTTGACCATAAAATGACTTAATTCTAACTATATTTATGGAAAAACATTGAAAATCGTCTAGAGTTATCTAAAAAGTAGCGTTATATAATAAACAGCCTCTGTACGATTGATAATTTTCGGTCAAAATTTCATGTATTACTGAAAAGGGTTAAGAATTATAGCGCGATGATTCGAACACAAATCGAAACATGGATGAACAACTTGCATATTAGGCAGCGAGATTACATTCGTGACAAAGGAATTTGTTAAGTTGGGATAATCAGCTTATATCGGTAAGATAGGTCGCCGTAGCACTGATTTTATTAGCGCGTCACCTTCTATAATAGGTCGCCTTCAGAAAACATTATTACGATTGCGCGAGGAAAATGATTACAACACTGCAGCTACGCCACCAGGATAGAGTAAGCTTGTTAGAATTAAGAAAACTAAATAAAATTCGCCTTATGAACAGTTCTGTCTGATATATATATTTTTTAAATTGACGATAATATGGAAAAGACAAAACTGGAGAGTGTGAACTTGTAGTACTAGCGTGATGACCGGCTCGTTCCATATTGAAACGATATACATGAGGAAATATATATATATATAGTTATGTATATATACATCACGTTCATAGTCCGTTATTAAAACTCTTGCGACAGTCTAATTCCAGTTTTATAAACTACACGGACAGCTATCACTATGAATAATCCGAAAATTTCGTATTTTCAACTCCTCACACACACACTCATATATACATATATATATATTGTAGTATGTAGGTTATCGAATTAGAACATGCGACAAATGAAAAAGCTGAACACTTAGGAATAGGGATTATAGTCTTTAATTTCTCCATATTCCGGCAAGAGATAAATTGCTACAGCGTAAATTCTTTAGATACGCGGATTACGTTTAAAATTAAAACGATATAGGTTAGAATAATCCGAAGCACAGGCTTCGTGCCAATTTCATTTAGTCGTGTATATAATAATAATAATCTAATTCGACAATAATTATTTCCCATTAAAAAAATACATATATATAAATGTTGATGTATTGGTGAGTAGTGATTTTATGAATTTAGCAAAACATGAAAATGATGTAATAATCGAACAGCTTCGTGTTTATGTAATACATTTTTTAGTGATTAACTTCGATTTTATTTTGTTTTGCTAAAATATATATATATATATATATAATATATATATAATATATATATAATGAAAAAGTATAAAATCAGCGTAGTTGCATTAAATTATTACATTTTCGTGAAATAAATAAAATAAAATTCACTTGAACTTAATTATATCGTTAGAGAGTTACGAATAAAGAGATAGAGAAACCCGCCGAGCCTTACATTAAATGAGAAAAATTTATTATAATATACGATGATATTTACACACTGGTCTAGACGAAAATAAGTAAATGTGTATACTTAGTATAAACAAAATAATATATGTACGCTAACAGATATTATCGTTGTCGTGCATTATTGTCTAGTAAAGATTTCTTCTTTTAAACGTATATATACGTAAGTGTATAACGTGTAATTTACATTTTATACCAATCCCACGTATGAATAGTAAACTTTAAAGTGTTTATTATAAAATTTTTTCATCCTACAAATATGCGTCATAAATTTTGAAATGCATATATAAAAATAACAATAAACTTATTATCATAAGGCTCGAAGAATTACGGAACAATACGAACGCGTTAATTCTTAAATAAATTAATAAGGAACTTAAGGCATGTACGCGCTAGTTCCACTACTTTCGTTATAACGAATGTAGAAGAAGAAGAAGCTTTATTAATTATTTCTTACATAAAACGACGTATAATACGTAGCAAAGGCAAAGTAACTAAATTACAAACGCAATTATAAAGTATATATTAGATTATTTTATTTTATTATTATTATAATTTTTTTTTTAATAAACATATTTATTAATAAAATAGATTTTATAGTATTAAATTTAGATGGACAATATAATTAAGTTTTATGCCGCTATAAACTCCGTTTGAGTTAAGGTCGTGGATGCGCCACTGGACATATACACGCATGTAATAAGAATGATATTTAATAATAATAAAAAAAATATCATTAATTTAATAAAAATAATAATAAATTATTAATATTAAAAAAAAAAAACAGGAAAAAATAATGAAACTAAAACGAAAGTAATAATCTATACAAGAGTTAAATTTATAGCGGACGAATCTTATTCGAACAGAAAATGGTTTTACAGGCACACGGCTATTAAAATACCTATTATATTGGCCGATCACGTATAGACGAAAGTTCATCCGACTCTGCAGCTTAAAGTTTAATTCTCATTCGGGGCTCGTTTTTCGCCGGCGTTTATCGTTTCGCAGTTGTTACTATTATCTTTGTAAAAGTATTCTCACCCGTTTAAGTTGTTCGTCCGGTTTGCATCGTCGTTCGGCGTTTTTCTATTGTGATCCGCTTCTCGTATTGTTTCGTCATTTCCGGTTTTTCCCTATTTTCTTTATCGAAGTTGTTATCATCGGTTGATTGTAGTGTGTACTTCCGAGGTTGGTTTCACTTTCTAATAGACTTTCCTTTTTCTCGTCGGGACGTTCACTATTATCGTTTTCGTGGACGACCACTTAATCGCGGTTCTTTAAGTTGCTATTATTATTATTTTTCGAAAAATGACTTTATATCGAAAACAAGTTCCTTTGTCCTATTTTTTCTTTTCAGATTTCCAAATTGATAACTCAGCTTTAGACTTTTTTTTTTTTTTTTTGTAAAAATAACTTTTTCCAGACTGTCGAGCTTAACCGACAGGAGTAGAATTGAAAACGTAAAGTGATAGAAATTAGATTTCATATTTCTAGGGAAAACGGACGGCTGTCTCGAATAATTTAACACAATCTTAAAAATTAACTTTTTCCAGCTTTTCGGGTGCATTCGTTTTCTTTTTATCTAATATTTCGAATACATTGATTAACGTATTAAAAAAAATAAGCTCGAATTTAAAATTTCGTTTTCGATTTTTAAAAATTCTGGAAGCCTTTTTTTGGTCAACAGTTACTACAATGCATTTAGCATAGGTAATGTGATTTATATATATATATATATATATATATATATATATATATATATATATATATATATATATATATATATATATATATATATATATATATTGATCGAGAGTTGTCAGGCCTGTATGAACTTTTAAACGGTCCGGTCTTCTAATATAGGTGTAACTATATAAGATCTATCGTATCGCGAAAAAAAATTTAACCCGAACATTTCGAAAGGGGACGATTTCAATTTTTTTTCAAATTTCGATTTTTTCGCAATAATTCGCGTTGATTCGAAATTTGGACGAATTGTTCAAACGAAAGTTATGTGGCATTAAAATACGCGTCTAACAATGGTATTCTCGTATTTTTATAGCAAATACTCATCCAGAAAATGCGTGTTTAAGGGTTTAGGGGTTTGGGGCCGTTTTTAGGGCCCCTATGATAGATAGAGGGTTCGGGTTAACGTTAGGTCTATCATTAATATAATAACGTACATTTTATCTAGATTAACAGGTAGCGAGAAATCGCGAATTTAAAATTCCGTTTTGGATTTTTAAGAATTCTGGAAGCCTTTTTCTTTTGGTCAACCGTTTCTACAATGCTTTTAGTATATCGGCAATGTGATTTATTATAATATTCTTTTTTAAGTATACAGACTTCCCACTTGCGTAGTCCGTTAGATAAGCTATTTTACTTAATCGGTAGCCCCTAGTTTATATAAACTAATATAATTCTCTTTGATGAAATCCTATTTATTGAGAAATTTGGTTGCAGTATTTATGATTCACACGTCTAACGTTAGATACAAAGAAGGAGTACCTCAAGGATATATGCTTGACTACTTACTTACTTTCCGTGTCCGAATACTTTACGGTTCAGCCCAATATGTAGCGCCGTATAGGGCTTTATCTTTGCTGCAGTTAGATCATCCGCATCACACTTCTAATCCGTCAATACACATCGTGGTCAGAAGTTTGTGTTTCACCGCAGTTGCACTTATCGTTTTCTTCTATGCCCCATTTTCCGAGGTCAACTAGGGAAAACATTTTTTTTTTATTTTTTTTTAAGCGGGAGGGGGGAAATCTTCCAAAGACTCTGATATAATGTTTAGTTTTTTTTTTTTTGCAGCGCATACAAGCTTGCACTGCAAGAAATCCAAAATCAGCGTGTGGGATTTTTACCCACTAAAAACCACCTCCCTCTATAAAACACACTGAAAAAGAGGAGTTTAAATAATAAGATGAAGGTCTCAGGGAGAATGAAGAGACCTCCACACTTAAAATTAGCTTATTGCGATGGAAGAAGGGATGAGTATGCATTAACTAAATATATACATATATAAAAAAAGCAAAAATAAAATCTTATAACGAAAAGACTTTACAATGTAACTTAAAGTTTAAACAGTATTATTCATAATTTAAAAAAGTAAAAACTGATAATATGGATATTATTTTAAATTCAAAGAACAAACAAAAGGTGCAATGAAATAAAATCTTATAACAAGAAGACTTTATAACTTAAAACTTAAAAGGTATTACTCATACCAAAATAAAATAAAACAAAAATTAATAATACGTTTGTAAAAATAGTTAAATTTAAATATTAAAATAGTCAGATATAAAATATAATTAGATATTGTAACATAGGGCAATTGACCACGCTATATAAAAAAAAAAAAGAAAAACTGCAAAACACTGTAATGGTATTGGGATCACGGTTGATTTAAGCGTTAATTGTAATACTATGAAAATTTGAATTTTAATCGCATGACCTGTTCCAACTTATCTACTAAGAGGATAGACATCAGCACAGTCAATACTAAATTTATTTCGAACGGCAACCTAACATTATGTCACAAAATAGTCGGTGTCTTCTATCCGTCATTTGTAATATGCGTTCTTATGCTTCCGCAACCTCACGTTTTATTAGATGTACTCTTGTCGGTTTTAGACATCCTATTACTATTCTCGCTGTTTCATTCA
Organism: Coronaproctus castanopsis; assembly: GCA_032883995.1. Classification (NCBI taxonomy): domain Eukaryota; kingdom Metazoa; phylum Arthropoda; class Insecta; order Hemiptera; family Monophlebidae; genus Coronaproctus; species Coronaproctus castanopsis. The sequence goes on from CM065053.1 coordinate 5,870,392, forward strand.
GCGCGACATCTACTTACTTTGTACACGGCTTCTTCCATGCTGACGCTGCAAATTCGGCTGCGGGGAAACAAAGGACTAATGCTGACACCCTCGATGTGTATGGTTGCGCGCCCCAACTAGATCCAATTAGCTTTCTGTATATATTATTTCCAGCTGCCACTTTTCACTTTATGTGCTATGCGTTTTAAACGTTAGCACGCGGTCTAGGTACACGCTAAATTTTAATACACGAATTAATATGCATCTTTGATTTTTTTTTTCGTGTATATGTAAACGATATTATTACCATCGATAAATTTGAACTTAACTTCGTACCTTAATTAAATTACTGCCATAATCGTATCACGCAGATAGGTACTTTCTGCAACCATGATCATGTATTTTTCGAATGCTCTGCTGTAGCGCCGTTACGTTCGGAGCTTTATATCTTGCTACGTTCTTCGAGTATTACACCTCCGTATAATTCATCTCTTCTACATCTCGATAATCTACATTTATTCCCCCATATAGGGACGTTTCCTGAGAAGGCAGCATGTTTGATTAAGAGATGTAGATAGTCCCCACAGTATCACGTTTAAGCTGTAAAGGCACTCCCATAAAAAAATATATATATATATATATAATTGAGATCAAAATATTAAAATTTCGTAATACGTGTAAATTTTAAATTATTCATGGTAAAAAAAAATATTTACGAAATGAAAACAGTTTATATGTAACTAACAACCTAAAATTAAGCGAATAAAAATTATATTCAATACGATAGTTTTCGACAGGTTATTGTATCAAACATATAACGTCTGAACAGAACAAATATTACGGAAAAGCTAAATTCATTAAATAAATTGTTAAATTAAGTCGCGGTTTACCAACAAACCGATGTAATATTCTACAATCTTATTTATCTGATCGTGAATTTTTGCATATTATATGAAGAGGCTATATCAAATGTTCCATACAAGCAGGGGTTAGGACCTATCTTGTACTTATACCATCGATAAAGAATACAACAACTTCAATGTTTGCACACAGCCACCTTAATAGTCAGTCATTCCCAAATTGTATCAAATAATGATCTGCAGCTTGCTCTGGATCATATAGCAGAACGGATGAAGGATTGGAAAATTCTGTTAAATGAATAGAAATCTGTTCGTGTCACTTTTGCTTGTTATGGTATCCACATTGATAACCAGCATGTTTCAGTTGCAAATTCTGCGAAATACTTCGGTATGAATATGGACTTACGCAATACAAATATAGGGATGTGCTAATGCATCGAATCGAAAAGTGCTTCAAGCAGCTCAAAATAAATTTCTTCGGCTGAAATGCTCTTTGGTTTCAACGAAATGACGCACTCCATGCAGATGTACAGGTGAAATAGGCAAATAAAGTAATATACATGCTCGACAGTATGAGAAACGGCTTTTTTACTGTCGAATTCCGGAGGCATCGGCACTTTTGTCTGCTACTTTGGATCTCAGAAGGCTGAAACGTATCAAACATCATCAATTATAATTAGCAGAGTTTAGTCATTGGGCTATTTCTCTGCGCACGTTACGCTATTTATAAATACTGCTAATTCAGTTTAGCTTTAAGATTGCAGATATAAAAAACGGCTATCTTTTTCAGGAGCTGTAAAAAACAACCGATTAAGTAATAATTAATTTATACCTTGTTAGTTTTTGCGTGATCCATAATATGCACACATTAATCCATCGAGAAACGTACATTTACATTACTGCAATAACCTTATTTAACGAATCGGGGACATTATTATATTAAATTTATTTGTCTCAGTCTTGAATCAAATTAGTAAATGATGGTACTTTATTAAGAATAATCGTTACGGAAGTTCAAAATAGAGAGCTTGATGGATATACTGCTCATCTCGGAAACGCATTTTAAAAATAAAACAGTTATATTTCGAAGTAGCACTTCTTGTGTACTTTTCTCCGGCTGGATAATGAATCTCGCGGCGAAAGTGCGATTCTTATTAAGAAAAATTAAGCATCACGAGAAGCAAAATTGTTCGAAAAATGAAATACACAGACTTGGACGGTAAAATTATTTCCTAAATGAGCGACTAGATGAAAAAATATTCGTTAACACGAGAAGATATATTCATATGACTGGAATTGAAACAAAATCGTAAATCGGGCTTTCGCTTAGGCCACCTCTGGGATAAATAATCGGGAAAAAATTATTTCCAACCAGAATCGGAGCTACTTCACGTAGGCGAGCCTAGTTTATGGTCTGAGGATCGTAAACGAAAAAAAAAAAACTTTTATCTGCTGGATTTTTCTGTATCAAAATGAATCTCACATATTTAGATGTACAATCAGACCAGTTCCCAGTTATATCAACGGTGAACATTTCACCAATAACACGAACACTTGAGTCGTGCTTTAACAATACCCACCGGCGTTTGTTTAATTAATATCTAAAGACTAATAAAAATTTAAGTATACGAAAACTGATTACGTCATTGATAGTTCAATAACGGAAACCATACGAAATAAGATGTATATTCCGAAAAATATACTGGTATATTTGTGCGCGTGAAATGGAGGAAATTAAGAGAATCACGGAACAGGATTAGATCGAATAAATAAAAAAATAACATACAACTGTCTAAAGTACTACGTGAAAAGAAACGAAATATTTGCAAACATTTCTGTCGAGTATTCCACCAATATAGCTAAAAGTGCCGTAGGAAAATTAAATAAAATATGGAAAGACCACTCCGTATAAGGATAATAACTAAGAAGAGACTAATTTTAAACGCTAACGGATCTGAATCATGGACGCTAAACAAAACTTTATGTGGTAAGTTAGAAACGTTCGAAATGATCTTTTATAGAAGAATGCTCAGAATACGGTGGACTGCACATCGATCTAACACATCAATTTTGGCAAATCTGGAAATAGAGGAAAAACAGAAGATAAAAAGGAGAGCTCTCAGTTTTTTCGGCCATGTTATACGCCGAGATTGATTGGAAAAGACGGTCATACGGGGATTAAGAAATAGAGGACGGTACTCGATGACTACATTCTACATACAGGCGAGGAGATCATCGGCACATCAACCGACGGAAACGGCCCAGAATCGGAATGAATGGAGAAAAAAAATAGTTAAAAAATGCTTATGATGATCACGACGTCAGAAAACAGACAACGACAACGAAGAAGAATTCCACCAATACAAAATTTGACGATAATTGTGCTCGTACTAAGTTCGATAGAGCAGCGCTCTTTACCAAATATTTTCAAGTTGTAATCACATGGACTTCTTAAGCTAGCAACTTCAATTCCCGGAAAATCGCTGCCAATGAGTCAACAACGGTTTGTGAAATACAGCAAATCTTCGAAAATATGAAACTGAGATAGAGGCCTGGATTTAAACTAATAATAGCGGTGCTTTTAAATTAAAAGTATATAAATATATGGTCTCTCGTTTTCAATATTCTTCTTTGGGTTGAATGTTTTCACTATAATACCAAAACCTGCAAACAGTTTTAACTGGTCTCATCATACGAACGTATTTATTTGCTTTCGGTATTTTCAAAGATGCTACAAAAACTAATTTCTTGATCGGTTATTTTCAATATTATTTTTAAATACAATTATTCTCGATCTTAAATTTAGCATTCGTAAGCATCAAAACGCTATAGAACAGATTCACGGGCAAATTAAGTTTATTAAAAATTGAGTCATGTTTTCTTTACGATGCGGTCATTAGGTCATACTTTAACTTCTGCTTCCTCACCAGTTTTATTTACTCTTTAAACGATATATATATATATATATATATATATATATATATATATATATATATATATATATATATATATATATACAAGAGAGAGAGAGAGAGAGACGCTTTCGAGCAAAAATAGAATTCGGGTAACGACCGGATACCGCACGGGAGCTTTCTTAGACCAATATTATTCTTAATTTATACGTTCGACTACTCGATGTTGGGCAATACAGTTGGGTAATAATACAGAACATTTCAGCTACAATAACGTTTTCTCCGGCTGCTGCTATAGAGAACTTTAATTTCTGCAAACCTATGCATACTTCATCTTTTAATAATAAATGTAGTTTTTCAGTTGCTATACGAAATATTACAATACTTCCTCTTTTTTCATCTAATTCTCTCGCTGGATTGTTTTTTCGCTATTCTTTCTACTTAGTATGAACGCGTTCTTCCGTTTTCACTTTTAATTCCCAGGTGCTGAGGGATGAAACGTCCCATTATATTCTTAATATTTGGAAACATATCTTTTACCTCGTTCGTATTTTTATTTTCTGTTCTATATCTTAACATGTGTTGTTGAGAAATTTATTTTTATCGGTTTTTACATTTTCTCCCGATTTATATACTTATAGTATATTATAATGAATGGGTTAAAAGTTAGTTTACACTTTCGAGTATAAAGTGCATGTGCCTGTACTTTAAAAACGAAAAGGAATTTTTCTCGTACGTACCGATTTTAGTCCGTTGTGCGTATACGTATATATATATATATATATATATATATATACACAGTGTGTGAGGTGCAATAGAGTGATAGAAAACTTCTACTTTGAAAATGAAGCGAAAATATTCTTTCGACCGATATGAAGTCACTTTTGGCCTATCAATGTACATATATACACGCGATTTGTCAGTTTACTTCTGGACGTAGGACTTCCTCAGCTCCATTCATTTGTTCCGATCTTGCACCAATCTAATCCAATTCTTTCCATCGGCAATTCTTCTTGTGTCCTCATCCCAAACTAGTTAACGATCTTCCTTTCATACGTATTCTATCCGTAGGCCACACTTATAAAATACGTTTTGCCCACCTGTTGTCGTTTCTTCGTACTACATAAACCGGTTATTTCATTTTGATCCGACCATTTGTTTCACACTGCTTCATCTCGTATGTTTGAGTTTCTTATCCGATCTGAAGATCTTATATGCATCATTGTTCTTTCCGGCGCTACCTACATTTTTCTTATTCCTTCTAAATGTATTTTTGTAAATGGCCACATTTGGGATCCGTACATTTGGGTTGACAGGACGCATTTACCTTTCAAGCTAATCGGCATTTCTCGGTTTTTAAATATGTCGCTTAATTTTCCGAACACTGTTATCTTATTCGTTGCAATTCTCTCACCTACATTATGTATATTTTCGATAGGTGCTTCGTTCATCGCTATATGTACGTTTTCATCGACGTTTGAGTGTTGTCTTTAGGTTTATTTCGAGTCTTATTTTATTGAAGTATCTATATATTCGAGTCTAGAATAACATGTTGTAGTTCTGCGGCGCTAATTAGCACGTCCGCTAATCTGAGGTATTACAGATATTCTCCATCTATTCGGATGTCCATCGTCTACCAAAAGTGCCGTAATAAACAATTTTTGGAAGACGCTTTGTCATACGTCTCTTCTTAGTTGTACGTATCTTCCGGTATATTTATCGTGCGCGCGTGTTTATAATGTTGCATGCGCGTAAATGTAGCCAGAAATTAGTATCCCACTTTAAGAAATGTGGCACGACGTTCGTGTTTTCTTAAACTTTGCACGCCGGACTAACTTATTAAAAAGATCAATTATAAATTTAACGTAACATATCGCGTTATTCTTGTAAATTGATTTTTCGTTATTAAAAACAACATAGAGCTGCTATAATACGTCACGCACCTATTGACGTACGTACACACACACGTATATAAGTGTTGATACATATATACATATGTATATATGTTAAAGAGAAAAAAGACTATCAAAACATCGGTGTTGCATGCGAATAGGATGATCCGAGTAAATCTGCTAGTTTGTTAATGCAGTATGCTCGAATTCGCGATTTGTTTTTTACAAAAATTGAAAGTGGGAAAGTTTCGACTTGTAACACGCTGAAAAAATTACGCCGGAAGGGGGGAAGGTTGAAAGTGCCAACCGTTAATTGGACGATTGACGAGCTGTTAGTTCGGCTGCAAAGAAGGGTTGTAGTTTTTTCGACTAACCACCAGGGGTGGTTAAAAACAGAACAAAATCGTAACGATCGTCGAAGGGTAGTGACTGTATAAACGATTTAAATGGAGGGTATATTCTCGGAAATAACTTTCAAATTGAAAATCTTGGTCAAGTTTTCGATTTATTTCATGATTATTATTTTTCGGATATTATAACAGTTCAAACGAATTTTAGCGGTAAAATCCAATAAAACGGATTCAACTATAAAACATTAATGTCATTAGCCGAGAAATATTCGTTTATAAGCAATTCAAAGTTTACTAATTCGACGAGACAATTCTCCCCTGTATGGGCACAGTCGAATCTATGAAGGTTGATGTAGCCCTAAACGAAATAATACGTATTATAAGAGACTACCCCAGACCTACAAAAGTAGACAATCTATATCTAGTAAGTGGTATCGCACAGAAATAAGAAGGAAAATTGCTGCAGATATAGAGAAAACGGAGCAGGTTCAGCACTCTCGACACCCTATGTACGAACAAGCTTGCGCAAATTCACAGTTGAAATCCACTTCGACCAGTAGTATACCATTAAACACTACAGCAGGGCAAGAGCGAGTTCGAAGTTTGCAAAGCCTGGTGAATACAAAAGATTTAGCGGTAAAAGAAAAACCAGCGCAAGGTTTCAATGAAAGCAGAACCTTGGATCGAATTCGATCGGGGTGCGCCCGGACAAAGCAGAATTTAGTAAAGTGGTCCCCGGCCGATTATGAACCATACGAATGCGGTGAGATACAGACCATGGTACATTTACTTGAATTGGCGTTAGATGTAAAATGAAGAAAATCATTGGCGCAGATGAGGGTGCCCTAAAACTGGTGGGTTACTGGTCTGAGGGGATTTAATATTAATATAAATTAATTTAATATAGTTTTGATTAATCTAACTTGCGTTATAATTGGCTCGGACGCGAATAATATATATATATATATAATAGTTCTATTTTGGCAACCTTTCTGGATCGAAATTATTATTAAAAAAACAAATGCTAAAACGTTGGCTGTACACGATAAAATGTTTAATACGGCGCAGATATATTTAATAAATCGGAAAAGAAATAAACAAATTAAAAAATAAAACAATGTCGAAATCTCATTTTTAGAACTTCACGCCAAACTAGTAGAGCGCTCAACAGTGCGGGTTTTTCCTTTTTAGAAGAAGAAGAAGAAGAAGAAAAACGTATATTTTCACATTATTAAGCATTACAAAAGAAAAACATTAATTATGACACTGCGTACCGTTTAAAATAAACTTACCGCAGTAACTATAAATATAACATGAAAAACTTTAACAACGAATGTTTAACATATATATACAAAATGCAGGAAAAATAATACATATAAAAAACTAGACAAAGCGGACCGTCAAAAATAACGTTAATTCAAAACGTATTTAATATGTATTTAAAAAAGAATGTTATAGATAATTATTTAACAAGCTATAGTAAATTATACTTGATTACTAAAAATAGTTAAAATCACTAAATTTATTTTTAATTATGCGAAGCTTTTCGGCAATTACGCCATTGTCAAGCTATATACAGTTAAAATTAATTAATATAAAATCATAACATATTAATTTAAAACTAAGTTTACAATTTTACACAAAATGAATTATGAATACTTTAGACTATCTGACCCTGACTGTGGTATACTTCGCATAATTAAAAATAAATTTAGTGATTTTAACTATTTTTAGTAATCAAGTATAAATAAAAATCACTACATTCCACAATCAATAACTTTATAGTAAATTATGCTCGAGTCTGCGAGGCTTATACTTAGTATATTTTGTTCTTAACTGCTTGGAATCGTAATTAACAATCACCGTAATTAGGTCATTATCATGCGTAACACATTGTTCGAAAATGGTAGTAGACATTTTCAATACATGATCTTTTAACAAAGGTAGTTTCAATTGCTCCTGCATTTTCATTATATTACTATATATATATGGGAGTATATACATCAAATGTATCTATTCTGAACCAACTGAAGCCTCTTGTAGCTAGAGTTGCTAATCGAACTCCACGCTGGACAGGCATACGTTAATATTGGTCTAATGAGCTATTTATATATTATTAATTTATTATTGACATTTAGGAAAGATTTGCGCTTGAATAAGGGATAAATGGTACAAATTGCTCGATGTGTTTTAATTGACGCGTAATCTAAATGCTTGTTAAAAATCGACCTTTTATCTAAAATAACTCCTAAATACTTTATCCATTCTACACTTACACCGTTAATCGTTAAGGTAGTAGGTAGAAGTGGCCTCCTACGAGTAAACAGTATTGCCTGAGTTTTGGCAGGGTTAATGGCTATCCGCCACTTAGCAAAATAATGAATTAGCCTATCTACTCCTAACTGTAATTTATTCTTTACTGCCCTTGGAATGTAAGAATTAGAAAATAGTTCTACCGGTACTACCGTATCATTTCTGCTCGATTATGCATAAGTTCGTGCATATCTTTAAGTCTAACCAAACAATAATAGACGTACGAATCTGGATAAAAAAGCAACAATCGCTCCATACATTTCGTATATATTATCTGATGATCTTAATGCTTTATATAAATTTAATTTATGATCTGTTGCACTTATTAATATATATATATATATATATATATATATATATATATTAATACACCAGTTAACCGAAAAATATTGATTTGTAACTTTCTCGCTGGTTAATGTTCCACTTAAAACCTTTGCACATACATCGCTAATTTTATTCAATCTCCAAAAATATAATATATATATATATATATATATATATATATATATATATATATAATAATTTAATAATTATCGTCGTATTGTTCGATGCCGAACATCGTGACTAGTTATTGTATGATTGTATTTACGTAGAAAATTAACTAGCATTCAAGGCACTATTTATATGCAACACAGATGCGCATGTATATGATATATTGATAATTTGAATGTCAGAAACGTTTCTCGTTCATGGGTGAAATTATGCTTATTTTAACTGCGGTCGTGATAATATATTTTCGTTATACGTATGTTTTCGTAGTCAGGTGCCATATTTAAAAACGTATTCCGTTTATGTTTATAAATTAGAATTAATAATAAAATAATTATTCATACATAGTCGTCTGAATATATATACACACACGCACATATACATACATACATATATATATATATATATAGTTCTCGTTTGACATGTGTATACAATAAGTGTTAAATAAATAACGAAAAGTAGTTTTAAAATCACTAAATTTTTATAATATAAAAATTATATCTTTTTTTATATATAAAAATTTAGTGACTTTAACTACTTTTTTTCATTGTTTATTTATTAGTTTTTTTTTTTTTTAAATCGCTATATTCCACACTGTTCAAGTTACAAGAACTGTTTGTATTTTTTAACACGGAATTATTTGGCTCTCATTTTACGTAACATATTTCTAAAATTTCAATCGAATATTCTTAATTATTCGTTTTTAACACGGTTTTTAATTTTTTTCACAATGATAAACTCCGGTTTTTGTATGTGTTTTGTTTTATTTTTATAACTGTGCCGTATAGGTAGTGAGAGTTGTACGGCCACGAATAAGAAACTTTCCTTCACTAGCATAACAAACACAGTTCCTATTGTATTATAGCAACATTCGATTTCCTATCCTGGCCGTTTTTCGCTCAAAAGAGAGAATTCAGCTGCCATGTCTAATATATTTTAAACCAAACTTTGAAATATTTTTTTTAGTATGGTCGAAAAAATTAAGCCCAAAGATATTTCTTTTATACATATATGTATATATATAAACATACATATATATATATATATATATATATATATATATATATATATATACATACATATATATATACGTATTATGTATGTTAAATCTTTCGACAAAGTTAAACGCTCGATATAAATATCCGCCGATAACAGAAGGACGATTTTTGTTAAACCCGCTTGAAGCGAGTTATTTGCAAACAAAAAATTCTGACACAATTTTAAAACTGGCGGCCATCTTCTGATTCTTGTATTCTTCTTTCATCGTTTCCAAACTTCCCTTTCTTACAAAATTTAATATTCCACACGATGCTCCGTTTTGTTCGGATTTTCAAGATGCTGAGTTAAACTTCTAAAATATAAAAATAACAGACTTCCTTTTTCTGCTATATATTTTTTGATCTCGACTAAAAAAAATTGAAAACTAACTTGGTTTTTCCAATATTGAACGCCCAATTATCCTTTTAATTTACTTGGTTTTCAACATTACACGTGCACACACTCATATACAAGTATGAGCGCTCACGTATATTTATATACACATGTATGTATACATACATATACATATATATATATATATATATATATATATATATATATATGTAATAGTATATCCACGGGTGATTCATCGTTCAATGGGTATACATACGCTATTCTATAAAATTATGTATGATTTTATTTTTATATACAGTCTTAATCTACTAACATAAATAAGCATCAAATTTAACAAAAATCGTAGCTTATCCTAGCAAAATCTAATTCTATTAGTCAAGTCTATGGGTTGAAAGTCAATGGCCCATCGACCATAACTTTTGATATTTATTGTATACGTGGATTACATAACTATATAACTACATCTGCTGGATATATCGAGTAATTGGATTGCTTCTACGTTGACATGTTGCTGCTTATAAGCAGTTGCGTATCTTCCAATCTCCTCGTTTACGAATAGAATTTGTAGAACGCACATCGTCATTTCTAAGCGGTACGCATCGACTATTGCTCTTCTGAGTATTACATTTTGTCTGGCCCGGATGTTTGTTTAACGCTAGTGTTTTTACCAATTTAGTTTAAGGTTTCTATTAAGGGAATCGTATATCTTAATTACTTCTATCGTGTCGCAACGACCCATTTGAATACGACGTTTGTTTTCTATTCTGAATCTTCTACATTTTAGCTGAAATATGTAAAATTTTCTACTGTTTCATATCCAGCGAAATCATGATCATAAAAATTCTAATACTTTTCCTCCGTCTAAAATTGTGATTTTTGTTTTATTCCTGTTTACTTCGAGTCTATATTCGTTGCTAATAAAAAGAGTTACATCGTCGGTATCTCGTAAATGGGATATCTTTTAAGTTCTCCGTTCCATCCATCCAATACCGCTCTCATAATATACTGTCCGTATATATGAATAAAATGGGAATTGAACTTTTTTTTTTTGAAATTCACGAAATTGATTTTTTTTTTATTTATTCGAACGATACTATTATTATATACATAAATGTTTTTTTTCAATAAGACTATATATTCTGAACGTCAATCTTAATCAGTATTACCCACACATAGCTACATAGCTTACTCCAAATGATATAATCTGCAAAATATATAACTACGGACATATTATACTCTCTAGATGTTTCTATTATTTGTCTAATGATCAAAACTTTCGCAGCCTTTCATAAATCGAATTTGTTCTTCGGAGATTATCATTTTTATTATTCCTTCTAGACGTTTATGGAACATATGAAGCGTTAACTTACTCGGATGTGGCAAAAGTGATATCAATTCGATAGTTTCGACATTTTGTTCTTTTTAATTTCTTACATAACGGTATATATACCGATCTGTACCGACCACTCTCTGGATCATACTGCGGAGTTCTATTATATATAGGATTCCATAATGAACGGATTACATCAACACCAATATCGCCGAGGATTTTTAAGACTTCTGCTGGTATCTCATCAGGTCCTAGCGCTTTACTGTTGTCTAAAAGTAATTCTTTACTTTTTAATATATCTGTATGAGTTTTATATAGTTAGGTTTTATTGCATTAATTTCCTCCGTATCATTTCGTACAGATTTTGGCAACGTTTCTTCCGCATTTCAGCTATTTTTTGGAAGTTTGTTTTTATGTATTGTCTTTCTTTTGCCAAATTTTTATCTTTGAAATCTCGCATTAACATTCCGATTTTTTTTCAAGTGATTTTTCGTCTCATTATAGTTTGCATGTTTCTGTAATTCATTGCATACCGAACTATTACAATTATTTTCATCTCGCTTGCAACTTCTCTTTATTTGATTGCTGATCACCTTTCTGTTTTCGTAATTGCTTTTCGTTCTTATCGGATCTACAGTTTTTTCAACTACAAACTTTATAAGATTTTCTAATCCGTAACACTGTTCATCGATGAAATGAGGTTTTTCATATTATTATTATTATTATTTGTTGACCATACCTTTAAAGAAGTTTTTAATGTTATTACTAATAATCATTAATTTTCTTTGATGTTTTACTCTAACAGGCTTTTTAGTCCTTCCATAGAGTTCTATAAAAATAACTGTCTATGATTACTGTCGCATTCCGATCTCGGGCTATTCACACCGGACGACTTTCGCCTATTAAATTGTATAGTCAATCTAGTTTTGAAATATTTAACCATAGTCTTGTTGGACGATACTGGAATACAGTATTTGTAATTGAAAGCTAGTTGGCATCTGCAAACACGATCAGACGTTTATTCTCTCATTACCTTAACCAAATCCGAATTTTCTAATTGGTTCCTCATTACTCGATCTACCTATATTAGCGTTTTTACGATTAACACAGTTTATGCTTTGGCGTGGTATCCAGTTATAATTGCGTATATAAAACGTTTGTACGACGTTGATCGAATCAACATAATATGTTAATGCGTATACTCGGACTGTATTGACTGCAATTGGTTTCGTCGCTATTTTAACCATTACAATTTTTCTGTACCGTGCTACATGACTAAAAGGTCTAGTTTCTTTATCGACATTTGTCGTTATCGCTTGAATACAGTATATTTACACTGTTATCATACGATAAACACGTTTTACGTCTAGCGAATTTCTGACAGTCCGAAAATTTAAATATTATAATGTCCGATTATTATACACCTGGAAGCATTCCTCGAAAATTCTACGTTCCGAATATGTGTATGTTATTTATCTGCGATACATTAGTTTAGTCGCAGCATTATTTAACTTATATTTAACTTATACGTCTATGCAAAGCGATATTGACATAAAGATTAAACGGACTTAATATTATGAATATTTAAACCTAGCGAGTTATTTATTACTATTTGATCATTCAGAAGCGAGCCGCAAAAACTGCTAATTCTACGAACATCTTCGGTAAAGGGCACATTCAAATAGAAAATATTCAACCGAATCGATTATACCGCAAAATAAACAAATACCCGATGATTTTATATTATTTAAAATACCAAAACTGCCGTGCCCGGACAGCGCTTGACTGGAATAGAAATTTATCTCTATGACGTTAAATCTATTTTCTACGCTATTAAAGAACCTAAAAGTTGTTCTACCAAGCAAACTATCGCTCCATCTTTTCCGCCATAAATCGAATATAATTACGTTAATTTCCTTTAATGAAAGACTTCTCGCTGCTGTTAAATTTAACTCGATACTAAATTGAGATATAAACGATTCTAATACGTTAGTTTGTTTATCGTTATATATTTTAAATATTTTAAACTCAGAAATTAAAGCCGATTTAACTAAGTCAGCAGGCGGGATCCAAGTGTTCCAAAATATGCATTTATCGTTTATCATTTTCCCGGTCGCATCGTTGTAACTCTATTCGCATGGCTAGTCGCATATTTCAGACTCTGACGTCCGACTTTCGAACGCCGGTTGCTAACCGGGTCACGTGATATAATAATGTCTTTTATATTTATGATTTTCAACGAATAGATAATTCATTAGTTTCCCATTAGAGGGTTTATAGCTTTCGTTCTGATTAATCAGTCGTCCATAACGTAAGGAACAGTCGCTTTTTTCAGCCTATCCGAACATGGAATATAGACTCTGACTGAAGACATAATATTAATGTTTTATGTATTTTTTCAGTTACGTGTATATATTTTCTCAGTTGTCTTTTGTATCTGTCACCGAGGATGTAGTCGAATTAAAAAAATATGCAGTTTTATTTTTAGTAGTGTTTAAAAAATACCTTCGTGACCCCCTTGAAAAATTTTCTAGTCCCGCTTGTAACACTAAAACACTACAATTGTTACAGCAGATGTCGTTGATAGGTACTAACAATCGTCGAGCAAACATTACGCTGGCTGATACTTGGAACTTGGTTTTAATTGTTGGGAGCTGTTTTTTTTTTTTGTTTTTTTAATTTATATTATAGTACGGAGAAGGAAAAAGTTATTTCCCTTTTTTATCAACCTCTTTCGCCGGTCTTTCCTTCTTACTTATCTTCATCGAAAGTGTATCTATATAGAAGTAATTCTATATAGAGACGGCGTTTTGTCGACTATGTTTTAATGACGCTCATTATAACAAGTCCGCGAGCAAGCCTCATTGAACACACCATTGTCATTCGCAATAAAATTTATTCCGTTTTTACATCGTTCCGTTCCGGACGATAATAAAAGTAGATAAGGAATTCCGAGAGTTAGAAAAAGAAAAGTACGCGGTAGATGTATTTATTTTTTGAAAAATTGTACGCGTGTTTTATTACGGCAGAAAACAAGCCAAGTACTTAGAGAATGGTTTAATTAAAGAAACAACGTCGTGCGAGTATGCGATAATAATAACGATGGCGATATTACGAGTCCGGCTAATTATTCTGTCTATCCACACGTTAAATACAAAAATCTAAAAAATAATAATAATAATAATAAATTTATCCAATCCGGAGTGAAAACATCGATCGAGCAATTAATTCGAAAGTGTAGAAAACTCTATAAGAAATAGAAATGCAATCTAGTGGTTTGAACGAAGCAATTCTCGTCTGCAGCTGTGCTAAATTTCCAACTCCGGGATTAGAATTAACGCTTGCCAAACCTGTCCTCTTCATTGCGGAAGTTAATGACGGAACGTAGACGAGCCGGACAGAGATTCTGTATATTCGTGATAGTAGGGCATTTCGTTATCATTGACATTTAGTTCTGTTAAGATTGATGCGTTGGTTCTTTTTGCTACTCACGGAATTCGTAATATTCTGTCGTAGAATGTCATTTCGAATGCCTCTATTACAGTCCAAGACTCAGCGCCGTATTTTGCGATAGGAAATACCAACGTTGGTAGTAGTGTCTTTTTCGTTTCTTTGGTAACGCGATGATCTTTCCAAATCCTGGTAAGTTTTGATAATGTATTTTTTGACATAGCATTTCTTCATTTAATTTCTCCTTTACACCGACCGTTATTTGTTATCAACGCTTCAAGATAATAATGATGTTATAAAGTTTGAAGTTAAAAAAAAAATTAGTGGAATAATGTTAATTAAATTTATATTTAATGTTATTATTATTATTGATGATAAGATTAATTGTTTTTGTTTATTTTTATTTCTATTTTAATGATTATTATTTCTTTATTCATAAGTTTTCTTTAATTAAAATAAAAATTATTGAATATATTTGTTATTATTTATATAATACATAAATATATATAGTTCATATATATATATAAATACAAAATACATATTTTATATTTAGATGTATATGTATGTGTGTGTGTCTGTATGCATGTACATATATATATATATATATATATATATATATATATATATATATATATAAATGCGAGACTGTTTATGTGAATAAGTATACACAAACAAATTGTTCATTTATAAAGATTACGTAGAGTAAAGACTAAATTCTTGACGACCGATCATTTATTTTGAATCGCAACATGTCAACGAACGAGACGTACTTACAATTAATTAATCGATTTCTCTGATTGGTGAGTATAATTGATTGAACCTAATTTCGTGTTTTCTTTGTAGTTAACGTTTTTTTGGAAAACACACACACACACAAACATATATATATATATATATACGAATATATCACGTTGTATTAAAAATGATTAGCTCTTTTGTTAGACCGGACATTTTTGAATTCTAGTTCGCAGGTTTTGGGCCTTTGGAGATAAATAAATTTCTCTCTTTCGAATGTACCCTTTTCGTTTTCACTGATCAACTAGCGGCCTTACACGATATTCGGGGGGGGGCGGTAGGTTGACGAATTCCGCTTTTGTAAATTAACGAACGTAAATTTCGGGGCTGCAAAATGATAAATTTGAAAAACGGTTCGAAGGTGTCGGACCTTTTAGTTCGTTTCTTTAACATTTGTTCGCGGGCTATTATTCCAAATCGTTAATGCGTAACTTTCGGTTAAATACAAGTTACGAAACCGTTCTAATTGAAATTACACTCCTAATCTAAATCACGATTCCTCATCTTCTGTGTCGTTGGCTGTGTTCAGACGTCGTGACTAATCGTAAACTCATTTCAATAAGTTATTTCCGTTGATTTTTCCATCAGCGGTTGTGTTGATAAGCCTGTTCTATTACGGATGTAATCTATAAACCGGTTCGGAAGTCGTCCACTATTTCTTTTATCAATCCATGTCGACGTATTATGGTCGAAGAATCTCAGGGGTCGTTTTTTTTTTATAACTTGCGCTAATCTATTTTACCGATCTATTCCAGCTCCTCTAATATTGAGAGTGATGCTTGATCCATTGATAATATCAAAATAGATTGTTTTGCGATAAAATTTTACTCGATTTAGGTTATACAAGGCTTCCTGAGGCGTGTGTATATAAACTGGCGCTGGAGTGTTTTTTTTTTTTAAATTTACTTTCTGAAATAATGGAAATATTTTTTATTTTTCTTGTTTACACGCTTTATAAAGCCGGTCACATATGCACACATTGGTATTTATATAATGCACTTGATGCACGCGTGTATATAAGAATATAATTAAACTTCCATACAAATATCGAATCTTCCGAAAACTGATACGGAATCGTTCAACTTCGAATCTTGAACATTTTCTATCAAGCTGCTACTCATTTACCGACATACGAGATGAATAGCTGAGTCGACTGTGTAAGCTTTTTTACTATTAAAAATTCTCTTCCTCGGTATGATTTACGGGCAGAACAACGAGATATTTGTGTCGTAGAACCTTTTGTAATAATCTATTATTATGTACTTTTAAGTAAAGTCGTCAAAAAAAATATACTAAACCGGTTACAATCTTATTCTATAACTCACGATATTCTCAAAAATGTTCGGTTTTAGGGCTGGTCATTCAACAGTGCATCATCAAGTTGCTAGAATAACTGATTTCATCACCGATAATTTTAACCTTATTAAGCACACTGGTTTATTGTTAATTGATATTGAGAAAGCATTTGATACAGCTTGGCACAATGGGATTTTGTACAAATTAATCAAAATTCGGTTTATCATCTCGTTAAATTAATTAGGTCCTATTTAAGCGATAGAACGTTTTACATTCATCACCTACATTTACAATCAATACCTAAAACTCTTTTTGCAGGTGTTCCGCAACGGAGTATTTTAGGTCCTTACCTATTTTTAACATTATTAAACGATTTTCCTAATATGCCCTTCGTCCACGTGGGATTTTATGCTGATGATCGGGCGTTATTTTGCACGTTGTTCAGAACTGATACAATCTACAATAGGCTACAAAAAGCGGCAAATGCTATTTAAAAGTACTATAAAAGCTGGAGGCTAAAATTAAATACCGAGAAATCGCACGCTATACTGTTTACTAGAAGATTTCCTCATTCTCTGCCTGATATTACTATTAATGGTAAATGCATCAGTTGGCAGAAGCAGGTTAACTATCTAGGAGTTACTCTAGATTCTCGTCTTTCATTTAACGCACACATAAATAAATCTATCGGTGACGCGAAAAAAGCCATTCGAATACTTGCACCAATTTTCAATTACCGTTCTCATCTTTCTTCAGCAAACAAGAAATTAATTTACACTACCATTATAAGACCTAGGTTAGTTTATGCTTGTCCGGTCTGGTGTTCAGTGTCCGTTATTACAAAAAGCTCCAGGTAATGCAAAACCGGTGTTGCAGAATATCATTAAGTGCTCCTCGATGGACTAAAATACAGTACATGCATTCTACGCTAAATATTCCTCGTATTTATGATCATATTTATAAATTATCAAAGAAATTTTATGATTAGTGTATCATGACAATAACATAATTCGGGTAATCGGAGAATATAGTATGCTTGATCTCAGCATGCATTACACTAAATATAAGCATCGCCGTATTAAGCACCGATTTCTAATGTATACGATCCGATCTGTGTTAGGATTTTGTACAGTTTGTTGTTTTTTATATGCTGAATTTGAAATAGAAAACTACACTGGACACGCATAAGTTATTACCGGACGTTAAGTTTTATAAAGAATCATTTTATTATGAGAGTTAAGAAAGGATTTTCGGTGAAATTGTTTTATTTGCTTTAATATTAATAGAAGTTTATTACTAATTCCATTGGACCCGAATGAACTACAGGATAATGTCGTCAGCGAATAAGGCGGAATGAGCTGAAGATAATTTAGGAATGTCGTATAAAAATAAGGTAAACTGTAATGGACTGAGAACGCTTACTTTTAGTTTACCAGCTGTGCATATTTTCATATTGGCGTGTTCACCAGAAATGCATAGAGTGAATATGTTTATTGTTAAAATAACTTTTAATAAGAGTAAAATTAGATAGTCTGGAAATTTTGTTTCAATCATTTTATAAATAATACCATTGTGCCGCGTTGTGTCGAAGGCTTCAGCGACATCTAGTAGTAACATACTTGTATCCTTATTGCGGTTGAAGTTATCTGAAGTATATTCACATATTCTTGCAATTTAATGAGTTGTGGAGTGATTGGACTTGAAATTAAACTGTTCTCGTGGAATAAGCAACTTTATGTTTATTTACTTTACAAAGGCTGTTGTTTTGGGTAAATAAATTTTTAACCGATTGATTGAATCTGTAATTTTTATAATTTAATAACTTAGTTCGCACTAGAGAAGTTAGATAATTTAATATTTTCTCGAGGGCTTGTTTATGCCCATTCATAGGACTATTATTGTATAATCTGCGTATTTTATTCTTCTATTTAAGAAGTAGTGTGAGTTAGGAGTAATAGGGGTCTATTAATTATTACATTTCGGTACTGCCTTTTCAACAGCAACATTAAGGATATTAGTTAACTTAGTAACCTGTGATTCAATGGGATCAGTGTTGGTTTTGATCATATTCCCAATTAAGTTAATGCTGTTATTAATATACATTCGGAATACAATTTCCAGTTGGTTAATTCTAACAAATATGTTCTCCGGTTATGTATCTATTGCCAATGAGAATATTATAAAACGGATTATGATCGAAGGATAAACAATTTCGAGAAATAGGCGTGGTAATATTATTAATATTTTTAGTTAGCAAAGATCTAAAATACTATTATTACAATTTGAACAATTTGGAAAATATGTAAGCTCACGTGGTACGAGAATCTGTATATTCGCCTGAGTGCTTAGGTTAAGCAACATAATTCATGCAGGGTTATTGTTGAAACAATTCCAAGCTATATGCCTTGAATTAAAGTATTTATGTTTGTTCCTTATTAATGAGAAAGCGTCATGTGTAAACCCTCATCAAGGATTGAAGATCATCTAGGAATTTATGATTAAATCTAGGTGGTCTGTATATATCGCAAAAATACTAATAAAATTATTATTATTATTATTGTTAGTAATATATAAATTTACGCCTACTGCCTGTACACAACATAGCTGTGGTACCGGCAATAAGTCAAATTTTAAACGTTTGTTAATAAGCAAATCAACTCCACCACCTCTACGAGTCATATCATTTCTATAAACAAAATAACCGGGAAACTTTAACTTATACGTGTGGTCAAGCTTAGTTTCAGATAATGCTATAATATCAAACTTATTACGAGTTGCATAGACATGTAGCTCATTATTAATAATAAATTCCAGGCAGCTATACGAGTATCACGATTTATAGACATTTATAATAAATCAACAACGGTTACAAAAATTACTTGTAACTTAGTAAAAGTATCCTTATTTCTAATCGAATTAAGTTTAGCGATTAACGTTTTAATTACGTTAAAAATATGTCTTAAATTTAGATCACGAAAGAATGATAGAGCATCGTGTATTGAGAGCATATCGTCATCATCTCTTTGGGTGGTAACAGGAGCTCTTACTTTGCTAGCGTACGTTTCATTAACGATATTATTTCAGCCTGACTGTCCTGCATCATTTTTGGTATTTTGAATATTCCGCGAAAACGATCCAAGAGGTGATTTGCTATTTCTTAAACTAGAGTGAACGTGATTGCTACGCGCACTAACAATTTTTTGAATGATATGACACTCATGCGAGTTTGCAGGGTGTTGACCCAGACAGTTTGCGCATTTGTACGTCTGAACACTGCACATAGAACTCGAATGATTTTCGCCACAACGTATACAACGGTCGGGTAGTTGGCAATTATGCGACACATGGCCAAACCTTTGGCAACGATAGCACTGTAGGTAAGGAACTTTTCTGCTGTACTTTTCCCACCTGATAATGCAAGAAAACAGAGCCTTGACTTCCAGTATATTGCGCGGAAGAGTATTAGATGGAAACACCACTAAGTACACAGGTAACGGTTGTGTACCATTATTCAATAATTTTTTATTAAATTGAATCACCGAAGTGACGTCAACAACTTTTCTTAGTTCACCAGCAATCTCGTCACCAGTAAAAGAGGGAGGAAGTCCTTTAAGCACCATCTTAAGCGGTTTACGCTCACGAGGTATGTACGTAAAGAATGGAATCTGCTTTTGCTTGAGATAATTAATAACGTTATCATAGTCGTTATTTGTGGTGGCTAAAATGGAAGATTTGTTTCTATTATAATTACGAATCTTAAATTCGGATGTAATTATTGACTTAATATTAAAAAACAAGGGCTTAAAATCAATCTTGCCGTCCGTAGCAACGATAGTAATAGGAGGAAATTTAGAAATAAACCTCGCAATGTAGGACGAACTAAATTATCATTATTACTTGAGCTATTCGTATGTAAAACGTCACGCACGATATTCGTATCGGCAGCAGCAACAGCAGCATTTAACATCGGCCGATTCCGGTTTTAATCGCTTGGTCTTACTTCTACTATTGTGATCGGCGGAAGCATGCCAATTACTTACATTATCATCTCCATTATCGCTCGAAGAGGTATCTGAAATTCCCGTAGTCGCGTAAATATTACGACGAACGGATGATTTACTCGACGTAGAAGGAAAATTATCGTTTAACACATCGTTATCAGTCATCCTCAACTTGGTAGGCGTACGCGACGTCATTTCGTAAAAGTGCTAACGAGCTAGCACGAGCGGTAAGCCGCAGCCGCCGCACACGAGAAAAATGAATTACGTAACGAAAACCAGGAATGCGTAAACACCAACCGAAACAGTCTGTATAAAACACTTATACGTCCCATAATGACGTACTGTTATCCAGCTTGAAGTTTTATTTCAAATACAAACTTTAACAAGTTACAAGTATTTCAAAATAGGTGTCTCAGATGTATGCTAAATGTCCCTAGATATCACAAAATCGTTGACATGCATGCTATCTTAAACATGCCTTATATTAAGGACCATATCTTAAATTTAACGCGTAAGTTCTGCGATGACTAGTCCACGATAATAGTTTAATTTCTACCGTCGGTAATTACGATTAACTCCAATTTATGTACACTAAATATAAACATAGGAGGCTCAAACATAACCTGTTGTAACGTTATATGGCGATTATTTTAGGAATTAATATTCCTTCTTTATCTATTTAACGTCTAACGTGTTTTTACTTTTGTTTTATTATTACTATCTTAACTTTTTGTTTTTTGCTGTACAGTTTTTTTTTTAATTATTTTTTGCTGTCATTATAAGTATAAGTATAATTACCTATTTTATTTATTACGGGTTTTTGTATTATTTCTGATGTACGGCGAGCCATCCTGGGCGTTACGTAATTATTATTTAAAATTTTTGGTTTGTGACTATTCACCGTAAATTATGTTGAAATATACGTTGTTTTTGTTGTGTAAACCCTCTTATAATCTTAGGAGGTTTATAAATGACATACAAGTGAATCATATCCATTATGTTGGAATATTCTGTATCGGTAGTTGTTCTGCTCGCATACAAAACTACACTTAAGGCTTTAAACAAGTTTAACAGAGACTTACTAAAATGTTATGTTTTATGTTTTTAGCAACACCTCCGCTGCCGCGAAGCTTATCGTATCTGTAACATTTATAGTTTGGAAAATTTATGTGAAATGACTATACCGTTCGAAGAAATAAGGTGGTGAAGATTTTTTTGTATCTTCTTTTATTTGTAGACGCTCGATTGCTAAGATCATTTGCGTCTGTTGTTGAGTTTATATTGCGTTAATTATTCCGGTGGTTTTAATAAACTTTAACAAGTATTCGATTATTATCCTGTAATAAGTTGTCTATTGTATAATACGTTATTTTGTAGGTTAACCTTTATTGAGAGGTTTATCCAAGGTAGAAGTTTTGGAGGGTTATTTATTTTAATATTTGGTAATATATATTGAAGATTTGGTACTATGTTTCTTGCACGCTCTGATATAGGTTTAGGTGCTCGGGCGTTTGTTTTGAAATAAATGTTGGAACTCACTTGTTTGTAGATTGGTATAATCTGGGTTAGAGGGGGTTGAAAGCACTTTACTGTATTATTTTAGAAAGAGTATTTTACTTCTGTATTTAATTGGCAGTATGTTAGATTCGACATGAAATGATGGGATGGGGAGTGTATGAAAAGCTATTAATGCTATTCTAAGGGATGAATTTCGAACGGTATCCAGGTGCTGCGATATCGTATACTACAGTAGCATAATCTAATCTGCTTAATATAAAAGATTTGTATAAAAGAGTAAGTGTTTTTCTGTCAGCTCCCCGTGAGATGTGCTTAAACATTTTCAACATATTTAATTTTTGTATACAACTTATTTTCAGCTGTTTTATGTTTTTTCCAGTTCAGCTTCCTGTCTAAAATTAGTCCCAGTACCTTTACGGTGTCTGTGTTTCCTATCTGAGTGGAGCCTATTTTTAAACAAGGAGTGAGCAATTTATGATTTTGTGGAAAGAAATATGTTTGGTTTTTGACATAGAGAAGGTAAAACCCTGAGTTGTAGCCCATTTCTTTATGTCATTTATGGAATTTCGATTGCTCTGTGTATTTTATTTCAGGGAGAATAGTAAATTATAAGGTCATCGGCATGAATGCAGTTATTTACTGGAGGTGATGTTTCATAATTGACATAGCTATTATAAATAGTGTGGGACTGATTACGAAACCTTTGTGGAGTGCCATTTTCTTGTATATTCATGTATGAAATGTGTTCGTTTAATTTTATACGAAATTTTCTGTTATTTAAAAAGTTTTTAATAAAGACGGGCAAATTTCGAGTAAATCCCCATCATAACAGTATGCGATATTTACCCAGCTTATCGAATGCTTTCTCTAAGTCAAAGCTTACTAGCGTTGTAATTTTTTATTTAGAATTAAATTTTCCTTTATTTCGGATGTTACCTTAATTAATAAATCCAACTGCAATGAATCTTATAAGTTTAAATTTTCTAGCGGCCACAGTAGTCCGCTGTTTATTATTCTTTCTGATAATTTGCACAGGGTATTTATGAGGAGTCTATATCTAGTAAGGTGTAGAGCATTTTTATTTGGTTTTAGAATATAGATCAGATGAACTTCTTTCCACATTTCCGGGAAGGATTGATTTTCCTAGTGGGTATTGAAAAATTGTAAAATTGCATTTTTCGATTTAGCATTCAGGTGTTTAATCATGTTTATGTGAATGCCATCAGGGCCGGTGGCAATTGGGAGCGTTTCTTTAAGGACGTAATTAAATTCTTCGTTACTTATAGCAACATTATAGTTTGATGAGTGCTTGAGTTAAAATCGGGAACGTTGTTTGACTCTTCTGAGGATTTGATTATTTTCGGTCCTTCGTTAAATAGTTGTCAGACGATATTTCGAAGAAAAAAGTCAGCTAAGATATTTGCAATTTCCTGTTTATCATCTATGATTCGTGAATCCGTTTCGATAGCTGCTATAGTCTGATCTGAACGTTTGTATGTAATTTTCCGGATTTGTTTCCATATTATATCAAATGGTGTAGAAGCGTTTATAGTTTTTAATGAAGTTTTTCCAATATTTAGCTTTTGCTTCACATAGATTCTTGCAGCTGATGTGTGGCTTTTTTGAATTTTATCAAATTATCGAAGGTTGGTTGACGTTTATACTTTGAGATCGGCAATCTTCTGACCACCATACTGCGTACTGCTTATTTTTTGCATGCGTTTTAAAGATGGGGGATAGCATTATTAGCAGTTTCTAATATTTGTCGTAATTTATAGTCATAGCATTCATCGACGTTTACCGTGATCATACTCATACATTGACTATGGAAGTATATAGATGCCAGTCGGATTTTGCGATATTCCACGATTGAGAGATGTAGTTAGTTGGTGCCCTTTTTTTAGAATATCTATTTCTATATGTTGCGGAAAATGATCGCTGCCAAATAATTTTGAGATAGAGTACCATTTTGAAAAATGAATAATGTTTGGACTGCACATAGATAGATCTATTTTGATGAGAAGCCGCCATTATTTTTAAGGTGACTATGGCTACCTGTGTTAAGTAGACATAAATTCATTTGATTTATAACATCTTCAATTGCCTTCCCTCTAGGGTCGGTGTTTTTTTATTGCCATATTGTGTTATGCGCATTAAAGTCGCTTGTAACTATAAAAAGTCGCTTGTAACTATAAAAGACTGAAATAGTTGGTGGAATAAGTTGAATAAAGCTTGATCATCATTTTTATACATACAGATTGAACATAAGGTAATTTTGAGACTGGAAATATAGAACGAAACCGCTGTGATTTACAAGCTTGTATTAAGGGATTCTGTTCAAAGTGAAATTTATCTGATATTTCTAAAAGGATATCCTTGTTTTCTATTCAAAGATGGAGGACACTGTGACCGAAAACGTCCTTTATTTCGAGTATATACCCGAAGATAAAATAGAAATTGTTATACCGGTAAATTCTTAAATTCAGAGATATAAAATTATCGGCATTTCATCACATCGTCCTAATCATAATTCCTTAATTTTGTTCAGATTGGTAGACGACTAATTTTAAATGTCAGAATTCTCCGAATATTTTTTTCATCTTACTATATCCTTTTACTTGCGCATCGTGTCCTATTTGTTTTTAATATACTTCATTCTTGGCCTTGATCTTTTCGTTTCTACTACGGTGCATCCGATTATTTGAAAATATGACCTATTCTATTTGTATCTTCTTTCAATTTTCCTAATAAGCTTCTCTATTTTCCGTCTAAATAATTCTTCGTTACGTCTTTGTCTACGCTATTCTTTCGATTCACCTCCAACATCGGATTTCGAACGCCTACATCTGGTACCGCGTATGTTATATTTATTTATGTTTGTAATCTTAAAACTAAATCTAAATAAGCAATACTCGTGTTATGCAGAAACGTGGGCAAGGTATGTTCATTATTATTCGATCAAAGCAACGAAGCTTGTAACGCTCGAGCCTTCTTAAGTCGGTATGAGTAATCATCCGAGCTTCCGAATCATAATCGAACGTTTCGATCGATAACTGTCCTAGATTCCCAGAATTTACAATGAGCGTATTAGAACTCTCAATACGACAATTGGTTTGGCAACTCTATGAGCGTGGAACTAAGGTGGAATTTTACTGTGGCGTCCGTGGAAATGAGATAGCGGATGCGATTACTCGATTGGATCTAACTCCGGCCATTGAGACATTGAGAAGTATATTGAATTACAAAGGGGACGGTTAACCGAAGCTTGAAATGCTTTACCATTCTTTTCAATCGTACTTCGAATTGCAAACTTGTTTTATTTAAAATATAAAGAATCACCACTATTTAAAAGACAACTCCAAAAGAGCCCCGGTTTAAACATGGGAGTCTCTTCCATAAAGATTTTGTCGCTGAGTTTGTTAGATCAAAGTAGTCATAACTGTACACCTAATAATCTTGCCAAGTTAGGGATCAGCATAAGTGGAATTTGGTGATGTATAGAGTATTGAAGATAACATCGAACATCAAATTTGGTCCTGCTCCAAATACAAAAATAACGATATTCTGTCCTATTAACAAGGCGAATACGTTACCATCACTAAATTGAAGAGCTTATTGTGGATTCCACCTCCTCGAATGTTCGTAAATTATTTCATTAAGGCTAATGATACGAGAGTCCGAACAGTTCACTTTTTTTAAAAATTATCCATAAGCAACGGTGATCGCGTGGGAATATAAGAAAAAAAGATCTAACAACTCCACCGAATATGCTAGATTCTTATGTGAAAGGAAAACACCGGATGACATATTTTCTTCAGGGCGTTAATATCTAGCCTACAGTTATGTATAGACTATACCTATTCAAGTTATTGGAAGCACCATCTTCTTCTTTTTAGTCTTCTGTTGGATTATTTTCTACATCGACTGTTTTACTCGCATTTTCTCGAAGAAGCTTTTGTACCGCTGAACGCAGTAATCCTTTACAAACGGAATCTTCAGGTCTTTATGCAGCGTGTAGGTTGATACGTATATCGTTGACCGTTGTCTTTGTTATTTTAAGCAGGTTACTGCGACACGTTGTTCCGTATCTATTCCATTGGAGCTGGTGAGATATATATTTCTCTTAAACTGGGGAATGAGCGAAAGCATAGCCTAAAAAAAAAAACGATAAAATTCGTTAGTTGTAAAGACGAGTATTTTCTTTTCGAACGTTGTCGTTTGAATCGCGCATAATGACGTTGTAATTCGATCGGTAAAAGTAAATCTCATCGTCCTAGTCTAACTATAATAAAAGTCGAGCGAATAATAATAATAATAATAATAATAATAGAAGTTAAATCTACTTTATAAATCGAATCGAAAAATTCTAAAAAGTAAACTGAGAGTATCAGACCAACGGTGTTGCGCTAAGAGATAGATTAGAATTCGAAAGATAACTTTTAAATCCCCGAACACGGGGGAACTTTTATCAAAAAGAGGCTTAACTATCGACGAACTGCTGCTGCGGCGCCTTTAATGTGAACTATTTACCAGTGTGTGTATAAGAAGTATTATTCGTTTATAAGTCGCGTAATAAGAATTCTTTTTATTGGGAACGCTTACTACCGGCTACGTGTGTATTACGTAGATAAATAGACTAACGGGAAAGGTCACGCCGTTTAAGGGGAAAATAAAAAAGCTTAATAATACTATACGCCATTCAATTTTGCTAAATCTTTTATTCTTCCACTTCTTATTGTTACTTTTTTACTTTTTTAAAAAAAAAAATCACACACCTTCGTCTCCTCACTATTCGGATTTTCCCGCTGAAAATTGAGAAGGTTTTCCAATAATAACATTCGCTTGTTCCTTCTCTATTCCGTTTAGGTTAAGAAAGAGACCGCTAATCTTAATGAAAAACTTCGGACTAACCGATGCCGGATAACAACAACACGCTTTAAAATTTTTAAATTGAGATGGATTTCGTTTTTAACCCCAAGACCTCCCCTGCTTTATCTAAAAGTCGTCGCCCGCCTTTTTTATTATTTTTTATCCTCATTTTTATTTATTTTTAATATTCTTCTCAGACGTATTTTCCATAAAAGCTAACTATATTTATATGTATATATCACAATCTGCCTATTTATTATGTAAATATAATTTTTGAGTCGGAGCTATTTAAACTATTATATATATATATATATATATATATATATATATATATATATATATATATATATATAATATAATACGGAATATGAGCTATTCTTCTCATTATTCGTTTCTTCGCAAATGCTTTTTAACCTTTACTCGGTTACCTCATAAAAATTTTAACATGGTTGTCGTCTCACCTACCGAACGCAAAGTGAAATAAATAAAATGAAAAATAATAATAATAAAAAGAATTTGCGCTTATATTTTTTTTTGCAGACGGGTAGGTGATTGGAGAAAATCGTTCGGATATTATTCATTTTTTAATCTAATATATTTTTGAAAAATATCAATCAAAATGAGTACTTAATAAGCAGTTCGTTTAGATAATATCGAATTGAGAATCGTAAATTAATTAATTATCCACTAACATATTCAGATTTGCATTATAATCCTGAGACTGATTTAATTTCGTGATAAGTGTTTTCCAGTTGCGCCTCTATGAATATTTGTTCATATCCTTCGGTAGCACGACCACAAACGTATTCCTCGGTTGGCTTCGTCCTTTTTGGATTGTTCCTTTCATTACTCGTAACAATCCGCCATGTCAAAAAACACGACCAGTCCAGGTTAACCGCCTTTTCTTTATCCGGCAGAGCAATGTTTTCTTTTCCTCAACTCTACTTAGTATTGCTTCGTTTGTGGTTTTATTAAATAAGTTCCATTATCTTCCAGCACACCACATGTCAACAGCTTCCAACTTTCGAATATTCTGCGGACTAAAAGTCAATCGGCACAATACAAAGTATAGCTTTTTATAATGTGTTTACGAAGGTTCACTGACATCGTTTTCTGTCGCAATATATTTTGTTTCCCCTACCATGCTAACTTGGCTTTGTGCGTTATAATAAAGGGGTTCCATCTATTTTAAGATTAGTGAGGGATATCGATTAAGAATCCTGCTCATCTCGAAAACTCGGTGAAGACCAGCCGGTCGACGCATAATTGGCAAGCCGATATGGAGTATTTTAAAATACCCGGACTTTTCCTTGTGTTCAGGAAGCTGGAACTCATTTGCCGTCCAATTAGATGGATAGTTTAAAATGTCAAAAGGTTCCTTATCCGAATAAGTTCTTATCCTTTCTGGTTTAGCAAGCAAAACCACTCATACAAGAATATGATATATATATATATATATCACGTTATGCCCATTTCAACCCACTGTTGGGTATAGGCATATCCCAGACGTTTCCAACGATTCCGGTTTTGTGCAATCCGATTGATCCCTACGTCAACTAAATTTTATATTCTGACATGTGTCGCGTTTCTACTTACGGTTATTATCAAATCTGACTTTGGATTAATTGTAATTTCGTACACAAATGCAGAATATAAAGATTTACAACGAAATCGTCGAATATATTCATTTGTTACAATTTACTGAATTCAGTTTTGTATAGAAACGACCGTATCTTTCAGATAACCATAATTTCATACATAAATACATAGCCGCACGAAATAATATAATGACAATAATAATACTAAATTTACGTGCCGTAAATAGCGGCTTAGGCCACAGGCGCGGAAAATTATATTTATTTATAACATCGAGGACATTGGCTAAGTTGTTTATATGTTGTTGTATGATGGCGAAGGTATGAGATGACATTTGTTAGGACCTGAGCATCGTCGCGTAGCACGCTTGAAATAGATGTCGGTAGATTTAACGCTAATCTGAGATGATTTTTTTTTTTTTTGGGGGGGGTCCCAATTCGTGAAATACGATGGGTAGGTTTATTTATAAATGTTATATAATACAAATACATGTGAAATAATGAACTGACTAGAGTCCATCCAATTAAGTTGTACTCTAGTTAATCCATTTTACAATTAAAATTTATATAAAGTTTATATTACTAGTGTAAATGTAGATAAGTTTTCCAGTACGTTATTTCGGATATTGTAAAATTATTAAATGTTGAGAACTTCTTATTTACTAATTCGGTGATGTTAGGTAAATTCAGTGCTGCTATGGTTGCATCCTGTCAGGATATGCTTTATGTTGTCAGTTGTATTGCATATTACACATCTGTTGGGAGTATGCTATTTCTATACGTACATAAGTAATCTTTAAATAATCCATTTACAACGTTGTTTAGTCGGCTATCTATAGTTGGAAAGAATTGTTTTGCTAGTTATATTCGTCCTAATCTTTTATATATATATATATATATATATATATATATATATATATATATATATATATATATATTTATATAGTAATCATCCAGTACTGTTTTAAACTGTTTGGACGTTAACATGTTTTTATCGTGTAGATAGTATGGATGGTGATATGTAGTGTTGATAAATTCATGATTGGTATTTATCTTATTATTTACCAATGTTTCTCTATTTCATATATTAGTGGCTTAATACCAACAATATGTTTTCGATATACTGTTCTATATGACTCGTTTAAATTGATGGCGATAATTCCCTGAAAAGACTTTAATCGTGTTTCGAAACCGTGTAATATTAATCATATCGATATAAATTATACGGCCGTACAGTATATTCGGTAAAATTACACTTTTATAAAGTATTAATCCATTCTTGTAATTTATTCTATGCGGATGTTGGTCTTGCACTATCGACATACCGGAACAATAATATTATGTATAAATATATATATATATATATAATATCAGAGCATGATCTCGTCGTTGTAGCTAGCCAATCATGTTCTTCCATTCCCACTTGTTGCCCGCTATGTTCTTTCTCTCTTCGTAAGTCATTTGTATTCTTTTACTCGATCTATCCGTTTTATCATTGTTTCCCCCCTTTTTCTTCTTTCGAATTTTCCTTGGATTATGACCGTCACGAACGTGTTAATGTCGCAGTATGTGTCCTAGAAGCCTTTATCGTCTTTGTTCATTGTTTCCATTAATTTCCTTTTTTCATGCTTTTCTTCTGAGGTCGTTATCGTGCGGCGAATCCTGTATTTCAAAATCTATGCGTTATTTTAGGTTTTTCATTAACTATATATTACATGCGTACGATTTTGAATTTTTCTCTGCCGTATTTATATTTTCATATTTTCATTCAATAAATCTCTCATTTTTTTTGCGCAGAAATTTTTTAAAATTCCCGATATGCGAAGAAAATTATATCAGCATCATCAAATAATTTTTCGATCGACATTTCGTCGAAAATCGTTCTCGAGTGAATATTATCTCGTTCCGGTAGAATATGTTTTCGCATCAATTATACGTAATACGTGATATTATGCTTATATACAGAGACAAATCTTGTCTAGATAAAATGCGACTCCTTATACGGGGGGGATACGTCAGTTAGCTTCCTATAGAATAAATGAATACGTAAGGCTATTAAATTGAATTATAATACAAAACAGCGATGTCGGTTTAGAAGTCCGGATTAAAAGGGCGAAGGTTTAGCGATAACGAGTTAATGATAAGAACACCCGAGGGCGATAATTACCGTACGATAAATAACACTTACTACTACTATTAATAACCCTCTTCGCGTAGGGAGCAGGAAAATTCGAGTTTTGTTTAATGGGGTAGCAAGTTCGCGATAATTTTGGCGGTTGCGAGACTTCCTTTATCAACCAGTAGTAACTGAAATACAAAATTCGTACAACACGTGTACCAACACACACACACACACACTACTGAACATAAACACACGCGGCTACCGTGGTGTAGTTTTATACGAAATATTTTATAGTAAAACCGACGATCTAAACTTTATCTCTTCCTTTTACTTAGTTTCGTTCGTTAGTTATCGATAAAAGTTCTCCCAGATTTCTCGAACACGATTTCAATTATTTCGTTAAAAGTGCCACTAGATGTTTCGTTATCGTTAGAAACATTTAACGCGGGCTATTGTTGTATCGTATATAAATAGTTTTCTTTTTTTTGGAATTGTCGACAATCGCTCTGTACGTTCTAATGGCCACCGATTTATAGAATATTAAATCTCGCCGAAAGATCGTTGATTTAATTAGTCGGCCAATTTACAGAATATTTCGGTGATAATTTGCTTTTTTCGTTCTATATTATCAAAATTAAGTCTCTGCGTAATATTATACAGGGTGATCCAGAGAAGAACTGACCAAAATTTTTTAATAGGAAAACGACAGGTTAGTAATCACTTGTGTAACACAATATCGCTGGAAAGACCGTCATTTGCTACGATACTTTTCCAGTCATTACAAACGAAGACTTTTTCGAGCATAGGTCGCTGAATTTTTCTTCGGAAGTCCGAGTTTTCACGACTTCCAGATATCGTGAACGTGTTTTATAAACGTGGCTCTTAAGGTATCCCCCCCGCAAAAAAATTGAATTCTTTTCGAAACTCTTCTAAATCCGCGATTGATTCATAACGTTCGACGCAAAACGAGCGCTCCTTCTCGTTATAGGATATTGTGAAAATTGAAACTAGATAAAAACAAATTTCTCGCGTGTATACTAAACGTGAAGCACGCAATTTTCGTTATAGCAGTCTGACCGACCGCGCTATTAAAAAAAAAACAAACCCGGCCGTCTTCCTCTGGGTCATAGTATATTAGTTTTGCTAATTTACGACGGAACATTTTGAATTATATAATTTATATTTCGGCGCGTGTTTAAGTCGTGTATTAATTTCGGAATTTTACAATTTCTTCGTATCTAACGCAAAAGAAATTTCATCGTACGATCTGAAAATTTATTATGTACTTCAATTTCGCCTATTAACAAATTTTACGCGCGTTAACCGATACGTCGAGAATCTAAGATTTTCAAATTAAAATTTTACGTTTTGTATTGACGTCTTTGTACGCGGGGATAATTTATTTATAAGGCTATTGCGATCATATCAATGAAATTATCGACATGTGCTAGTGACAATCTTCTGCTTATCGTTTAGCGTCACAATATTATATGTATGCAGTAATTAAATAAAATAATCAATAATTAATAGAATAAATTATAATAAAACAATAATAAATTATGAATCGAATTTTACATTTTTCAGCCAACTTATAGCTTCGTTCTCTAAGCTGTGCAATTCCTTCATTTTGAGTCACGGGCGAGAGTATATTAAACATTCTACAATGTGCTGAGCGGTTTGATGCGTTTTTCCGCATTCACAGTCGGAAGAAGCTGTCATGGCCGACTTCTCCATCCAATATCCACAACTGCTATGTCCAGTTCTAAATCTGTTTAAAATTTCGCCAGTTTTATTTGTAGATTCATTCCAGGTGGCTCTTTTGTTGAATTTTCCACCAAATTTTCCTTATCAATTTTGTTTTTAACTGCGTTCCGGTGATTCTGCCATCTTTTATTAAGACTGGGTTCGATTTTTTCCACGTTATTCTTGTTCCAGGGTACTTTTATGGATTTTAAACGTTGTTTCGGTGCGTTAGCTATTTCTGTATATATTGGTAAATCCGTTGGAAAAGTTGGCGTAATCCCGTAGTAAGGCTTGTTCACGTCGGATCTCTGCTGCTGCTATGTTTCCAAATACGGGTAACCAAGGCAATAGGGTATTCCCGAGTGTTCCGGTAATTGTCGGGAGTGTTACATTTAATTGTGTGTCGATCTTTCACGCATGTAAGTTGTTTATCCAGATGGGAGAACAATATTCTACGGCGGAGTATACTAAGGCCAGCGCCGATGTCCGTAAAACCTTAGCTGTTGATCCCCATCCTGTACCAGTTAGCTTTTGTATCAAATTGTTTCGAGCTTCTAATTTCTGTGCTAAATTACTCAGATGTTTACTGTGAGTGAACGTTTTGTGTTTTTTAGTTGTATTCCGTCAAAGTTTACTGTTATTTCAGCATTAGATAGTTGTGTATTTAGATGAAACAGGACAATCTCTGGATTGGGTCTCAATTTTCAGGCCTTAAAGTATTTGCTCAATTTCTCCAGGTCCTGTTTCAAACATGTTTCCACATATTCCTATGGCAATATCATCCGCATACTGAAATCTTTTACTGTTTGTCGCCGGGATACATATTAAAGAGGACGGGAAGAACCCGATTTATAGACACCATAATAAAATAAGAAAGTTATGTGAAGATAAAAGATGCTGCTCCGGCCAGGAAATTATTTGCTTAGCTGTGGACCATGTTGCCCATCAACTTAGCGGTTGAAAAGAAATGATGACGATGATGATGATGATGATATATATATATATAAATTAAATATGTACAAAAAATCAAAAATTCTATAAAATCAATATATATATATATATATATATATATATATATATATATATATATATATATATATATATATATATATATATAATACATATGACTGTAATTGTCGTACGTATTTTACCTATATAAACTAATAAGTAAAAAAAACTAATTAAGAATTTTTATATTATAATTCAGTATTAAATCTTTAATTTTTATTTATGAAACGTTTAGGAGTGTATTATGAACGTTGTGCATTGTATAAGGACATATGCGTGCCTGAATATATGGAGAATAATCGTTTTATATAGAGAGAAAAGGCTAGGGTTGGCTGATTGTGGACGTAGATTCTAGTTTCAATCGTGGTTCGGATGTCTACATGCGTTTTTATAACGATTGAACGCCACTCTCTTCATAGTCTGCAGCTCTTTTTAATATTTTTATCTGATCTAAAAGTATCGGTAACTGGTCTACCTTATTTCCATCACTTTGCCTTATATAACCAGTTTTTCTAATTTATTGGCCCGCATTATATAACTGAGCAGCATAAAATTCTTCTTCGATTGTATGAATTAACAGCTCGCATTCACCAATTTTTAATTCTTTTTAAACGCACTTATTGGTTTTACGTGCTCCTGGTTTCGGATTCTACAGACTTAGTTTTGTATGTTCCGATAAATTATGGTCCTTCGATATCCTTGTTAATTTACCTATTACTTCACTGGCCAAAAATATTATTCAATTTATTTCCCAATTAGAGCTTCCTTTATTTGTTATACATGCTCCACGATAAATCACTTCGTTTGTTATCTGTATCTTTTTAATCAGTTTTCCTGCTGGAGGCGTAGAATCAAGGAGTGAGAATTTCGTCCTATTCATCGTTAACCCCCTTTCATTGCTTGTGTTATCAATTTGTTCAATAACTGATACATTATCTTGTTCTGAGGTTGCAATAAGAATTTAGCCGTCATCAAATATCTAGTTAGAAGGAAAAAGTAAATGCAATCGCTAACTACTTACGGGACACATTTCAACCCAATACAGAAACTATAACTAAAAATTTAGGGGATGATAACAAAGGCTCCAAACTGAGCCAATGCGCGGAATAAAAGTGATTTCTCCTGCGAAATTTGTGAAACATAAAACTTTTGAATATCAAAAAATCTCCTGGTTTCGACTTGATCACACCAAAGATGTTAAAGGAGCTACCTAGGAAGGCAATAATGCTAATTACTCACATATTCGATGCAATAATACGAGCATCGTATTTCCAAAAACAATGGAAATTTTCCCAAATTCTGATGGTCTTAAAACCAGGCAAAGATGGTAATAACTTAGGCTCCTACAGACCAATCTCCCTATTATTGACACTAACTAAGCTACTTGAAAAATTAATTTATGTACGGATTGATAAAATAATTGATGAACAATCTATCGTCCCACAACAACAGTTTGGATTTCGATCTAGGCACTCTACTGTACAGTAGCAGCATAGACTAGTAAATGTTATTTAACATGGAATAGAAAGTGTGAAATATAACGAAGCGGTTTTTATCGACATAACTAAAGCCTTTGATGAAATCTGACCTCTTATACAAAGTAAAATGCTTTCTGTCTGAGAGACTGTACAAGTTAATGTGATCATACCTAAGCAACAGAGGTCAAACATGAGGGTAATCTATCAGATGTACATCTGATTCCACCTGCAGTCCCCACAGGGCAGTGTCCTGGGACCCCTGCCAAACAGTATTTACACAGAAAAGTTCCCGATGATTGAATCTGCTCAGGTAGCAACGTTTGCAGTTGATTTTGCACAACAGTAAAAACTTAATATTAATTCAGATAAATCATCAACATCAAACGGGTGCTAATCGACATTAAAGCGACTCCAAGGACAAATGAAGTGAAATATCTAGGAGTTTACGCAGATAAACGGTTGACAGGACGTCGCATATACAAAAGAAAATAAATGAACTCAACATCCGGATGAAACAACTTTAATGGCTATTAGGTTCCACTCTAAACTGTCGCTGCAGAATCGTTTAATAATATATAAAATAGTACTACGTCCGTTATGATCCTACGAAGCGCAACTCTGGTGTTGCGTAAAGACGTCAAACAAACTGATTATCCAGCGTTTCCAGAACAATGTGCTGCGGCTAATATGCCATGGAAAGTGTCTAACGAAATCACACATCGAGATTTGAAAACCGATTCAGTGGATGAAATTGTCCGGAGGCTCGCACAAAAACATCTGACACAGTTACAAAACCAAACAAATCAGCTGGTAGTCGAACTACAGAACCGTCATCAAGACTCCAGCAAACTAAAATGAGAAACTTAA
Source organism: Coronaproctus castanopsis (assembly GCA_032883995.1). Classification (NCBI taxonomy): domain Eukaryota; kingdom Metazoa; phylum Arthropoda; class Insecta; order Hemiptera; family Monophlebidae; genus Coronaproctus; species Coronaproctus castanopsis. The sequence goes on from CM065053.1 coordinate 5,906,651, forward strand.
TCTTGTAATTATTTTTGAGGTGATTTATCACAGGATACTCCTCCTACACGTGATTATATATATATACTTTATGACATCTTTTATTAGAATAGCCTCACTAAATTAGCGAATATATGAAAAAATCACATTTTTCCTGGAAACCCTTTTTGTGTATTAGCACGTAGATTGGTTTTGGTCCAATCATCTGGTTATTTCAACTGTTTCCAATACCTTTTGTCATATGTCGTGCAGGACGTCAACTACTGCTTCTCCAGATTTTTAAACCATTTCAAATCGTGGAGATCTGTTTTCTTTCAGCTTATTGATCTCGTATACTACTTCAGTTCTTACAATATGAGGTTCTATAACTTAGTGTATGGCTCATTGTTCATTTCCACTTTATTCTTGACAATTTCTGATTTTGTGGTTAGTTCAACTCCCCTAGCAATATTACTTTAAATATAATCGCCAGTTTTTCCATTTCCCTAGATAAATGTCTTGATTCATTGCTCCTAGAATGTTGTTCAATTTCTTTATATACGTCTATTAAATTGTTATTTTTATCTCGTCTTCCTAATTTATTTATTTCTGAGGTTAGTTCTCTATACTTTTTGTATGTCAATCGTGCTAGTCATCCGTCTCTGTTTCAATTTCTTCCGTTTATCTATGTAGTTCTTGGTTTCTTTTGTATTATTACTTTAGTTGTTTGAGATTTTATTAAATCCTGGACCGCTTGTTTCATAATATTCCATAATTCATAAGCTGAATTATGCTCTGTCTTATCCTCCATAAGATGTTGGGATTTTGTTATTTATCTCCTAAATTCGATGTTATATTTTACTATTCTTATTATTTTTGGTTCTGTTTTCTTCTATTTTGGCGTTTCAAGCATAGTTCACTGACCAGTGCATTGTGATCACTACTACAGTCCATCCTGTTTCTTTTATCAACGTTTTCCATCGTTTTTTAATAAGAACATAATCTATCTGGTTCCGCTAGAACCCATTAGGAGAAGTCCATGTATATGTAGCTTTTAGTTGGAGTTAGTTATTACTCGAGTTTATTATTAAATTTCCATTCGATTAAACAAAGTGTCCACCCGAGCAATATGACGATGATGATATATATATATGTAAATTATGTATATATATACATAAATTAAATATATATATATTATGCATGCACAAAAAATTAGTCAACTCCATAAAATACCATTATATACCAAACTGATATTGAATTACACATGTGCCTAATAATTATACATTAATCTGCGAATTTCGTATTTTTCTTTTGCGCACATTTATTTGAACTATCTAGAAGAATTAATTGGGCTTAATTCAATTTGGAAGAAATGTGTTGAGATTCTGTTTACACTAACTTGCACATATTGCGGTGAGCACTTTATCGAAACGTTTCATTTAAATTGGAAGTATGCGTATAGTTTTAATATCGAGCCAAACGTTATCTTTGTTTGTCCTATTAAATAGCGGGTTAAGGTAAAATACATTAATTTGTAAGAACAAATTTCTCGAGTTGTAGTTAATTAGCAAAACACAATACCTGGTTATTATCAGACGACATTCATGATTTATTCAATATTCGCGAACTATTGTCTTTTTTCGCGGTTAATTAATTTTGTATTGCTCGTCTCTAATTTAACGTATAGCATTATTTTCAATACGAATAGCGAAGTTAATAAATGCATCGGAATTACGATATTTCTATTGCGAGCGGAAGACTAGTTTATTAAACAATAGGAAGTAATGTACATAATTTTTTATGGAACATCTTACACGTGTCGCGTTGATGACTGTATTGAACATCTGCGAAATTTCTAAAGCATAGAGATGAGCTGTTCTCTAACATTTTACTTAAATGACATACATTACCCGTGACTATTGAATTAATTATTTCCGACCCATTGTCTTCCGTTACAATCAGTTTAAAATTTATCAAGCGTAGTGGCATTGAGATTTAAATTAACTAGATAAAGATTTAAAATATGGCGCAAACTGGACGAAAAACATAAAACAAACATTTTATGTATTATTTTTTTTTCACTCTAACTAATTTGACGACATGTCGCGGAATATTAGTTATTTTTGGTAAGAATCGAATTTCTAGGGTGTATCTGACACGTTTTTGTGGAATATTGGACAGCTAAATCGTGATCGAGTTCGGTCGTTAGTGGAATATTTATGTGCAGCTTGTCTCCTAAGCATCTACGGAATTCAATCCAATTAGCGTATTAGATGCCAATTTATCTAACGCTCGTTTGATGCATTTCACCAGCGTGTACTACGTAGTCACAAATCGCGACACTTTATAGCTGGTGAACTGCCAATCTATACAGTTTTTGCTTTACAAGAGTTGTTTAAGATGGTCCGAGCACAATACAACACACACATATATATATATATTTTTTCTTTATCTGACAGCCGATTGGTTGATTCGCCCGAAAACAATATTCTTTCATAAAATTTGGTCGCTATTTTTACCTAGTCTAAGCGAAGCTAAATTACACGTAAATTTCGTTCATTTTATTTGTTTAGAATCTGATTTTAAAAAATTCATAATTTATTTATAAAAATTGAAAAAGAAATAAAAGAAAATTCAGAAAAAAAAGCCGTAATATTATTAATAGATATATACGTATAAACGGGAAGTTGATTTTTCTTTTCTGGACGAGTTTAAGTGCATATTGAGAGGCACCGTGTAACCTAGTTTATTGGAGTGGAAATAGATCGAGTGCCGTCAAGACCGAATGTATAGAAAAGAGAACAGAATAGGGAAGAAGGCTGTTAGGAAATCCGGAAAATAAAGGATCAATCGAGCACCGGACAGAACTAGTAAACTAATAGTCGAGTGGATTTTCTTTCTTTTGTTATTATTTAAAGGGTAAAATTCGAAAAAGTACTAAGTATACATTTCGTTTTTAATTTTTTTTTTAGAAGATAAAGTCAATAATATCGACTAATCTTTATCGGTACAAAAAAACAAATGAAATTTTAAATTTCGATACTGAAGAACTTTTAACGAAACGCCTTTGCCTTTAGCAGTATTACCGACCACTCATTGAAACACTTTACTAAAAAAAAGTCGTCTTCATATATGGATAAATAAAGATTTGTTACCCAATGTAGGATATACTATTTTCTATATCTAACAAACTATATGCCCAATTAAATGTTGATATATCGGAGAGCAGTGATTTTATGAATTATAAATAAAACAAAATTAGATAAAATTTTCTATCTGTGCAAAACTTTTTGCGTTACATATAAATTAACTAAATTCGAGTTAATTCATATGGAACGTTTATTGTGTACACTTGATAATGACGTAACTGTCAAAAAGCTTTGCTAAAAAAAAAAAAATTATAGCGACTAAATTCTGTTATTATTTTGTTTTATATGCCCAATGTTGTTAGTTAAAATAGCAAATAATTTCTTCATATTTTTGACAAATCACTATATATTCCCATTTTATATTTTCAGATATAATGTAATTATCTTTTTACGTATTAAGACAATTGTTTTTTTTTAACTTTTAAAATGTTATAATTGGGACACTTTTGGTCATCTAGAGCACCAAAAAATTTTTTGTCATTCTAGATATTACGTGTATGCATAAAATATTTTATCAATTTGATAATAGCCATATTATTGAGCCACTGTGTCAGGTTCAGCTCCTGTACTATGCAAGCATTTGTTTGTTTCGCAGTCCATAATGCGGAGGAGTTTTCTCCAACACCACATTTTGAAACTTTTAAGTCGGATTAGACTAGTTTTATTTAATGTACATATTTCTGCTCCATATAGTACTATCGAAAACATAAGTGTCTTTATTAATTTTACTTTAACATTCTTACTAATAGAGTCGTCCTTCCATATCTTGCTTATTTTTACCATAATACAGCAGCCCATTTCAGTACGACGTTTTATTATATATATGTGTGTGTGTGCGTGTGCCTGTGTGTGTGTACTTGATAGGAACGCTGATTTCAATTCACAACAATTTTTGAAATAAATTATTCCAAAACGTTATTTTACACGCGATAAAATTCCCGATTCAATGAAAACTCATTTTGACGAAATCTACTTCGTACACATTATATATAGCAAGGTCCTGATGCATGTAATTATTATTTTAAATGTTACCTTACTTTGTAGGATGGGCTCTCACGGTGTTTTTCAATATATATATATAATACCACATTCTCTACTAACCAGGTGAGGCAATTATATTTGTCGAAGTGTGTGTAATGTAAGGGTAACTGATGTGTTCAATAAATAGCATACCAGAAGAAGAAGAAGAAAATATTTACTGATTTATATAAATCGAACAATGGTACAAAGATTAAAAATCACGCGGTATCGTAATTATAATATCCTTACCGCCGATAACCAAAATTCTTTATGCAACATTTCTTATAAATAGAAATTATTATATTTTCAAGCCTAACGGATAGATTTTCTACCGGACGAATGATATCATAATGCCGACTAACTGCAATTCTCAGCTGCTAATACAAGACCGAAGTTATAAAGGTAATTTGAAATGATTCTTATCCGCTTAAAAGGAAAAAATTGTTTTATATATAACATATATCAAAGACCGAACACGCGTCATCGGCATATGAAATTTGTTATTAAAATAGTTACAAAATTTCTCAATTTTCCAGCGAGCAGCCGGAGAGAGAGCATTTCAAACAGTATGATCTAGAAATATACCTGCGAAAATGTAGCTTTCCCAGAGTGAAATGAAGTGCTCAGTTGGATGCCTGCAATTTTACCAGTATATAATAACTGATAATTAAATTAATTATTTTTGGATTGAATTCATTTTCATTTAAAATATTAATTAATGACTTAACAGCAATGTACGAAATTTTTTATTTTTGACACTAGTTTTGAGCACTGCACCCTAGGATGAGAATCCAGCACGTGATCAGAGATAGTTTTTAGATGAAACAAAGTTTTGCCGACAATTTATAGAGTGGCAGTCTGTGCGAAACTTCTTCGAACAATCTGCCAATTGATGGACATGGTCGACTTATGACTAATGAATAATTAGTTTTTGTTCTTTTTTTAATAGCCGACTAATTTGGTCTAAATTTGTCCTTTCCAGATTTTTTTTTTTTTTTTTTTTTGAAAAATTTGTTTATTAATTTAAGCAATTGATTAGTTTCGGTTCATTCTTTCTATACGATGTTTACATGATTTCATAAATTCTGTGAAAAAGTTATTTTGCCCGTGTGATTATGATATTTCATTTTATCTGTGCATCATATCACGAGAAGTGTGTAAGTGTGTGATGTGCCCTCGAATTAAAAAAAATACCTCTTTTACTTCGTTAGAATCGATTGAAATTCTTAATTGTATTTCGATTAGAATGAATTATTGACATCGGGTGAACAACAGCGTGTTATATCAAAATATATTTAATTTATTGGTGGATGTTTAAAATCTGTACGATTACACGATTTACTACACAATTTCATACAACTATAGAAGGGGAAGAAGATGAATCAGTATTTTATAAATGTTAGTTTTTTATTTATTTATTTTTATTAATATTAATATTGTTATCGTTATTATTCAGTTATAAGTCTTATTTTTCGGGAAAAAATCTATATTGCATCGCAAAATATATTTTAATTAAACACAATGTTACATAAAGTTAAAAATATTAGTATCGACATAAATAAATTGCTGGAATTTATATAAAAATTATATTATTCCATCGCTTACCCGTCTACGTTTTGCGTCGTAGCGATTGATAAATCACTGATAGTTGGTCCACATTTTTACGGCTGGTATCGAAAAATGTTTAAAGTACCGTGTTCTTAATTGTTTCCCGTACATAAGGATAATTTAACACGGTGCGCACGGTTTTAACATGCATACACTTGGTTTTGTTCGGTACGGTTGTGATTTTGTAATCGCCGACATTTATTTATATTACTTCGACTGGTGCTAGACCAAACCGGAAAAGCATATTACATTTTAGGTGCGATTATTTGTTTGTATATTAATAGCTTATTTATAGATGATAGCGTTGATCTATTGTTAAATATTGCAAATAGCACGCTCAATTTTTTGTGTATTCTAAAAACACATTCATTTATACGCTTTATGAAAGTCAGTTCATTGTCGCTGAGTTATCTAACGTTAGGTTTCCAGCGAAGGTGCTAATTTTTGATTTTAATATAATAGTTTGAAGCGAGTTTATGTCTCGCGAATATTACGGTTTCAATTTTACTATATAATGATAATCATGACAACAAACCCAGACAAAGTAATTTAAATAAAATCATAGGTTGAATAAGTGGAAACATCTTGGAGTACACCTAGATGAAAGATTTACTTTGCTTCAGCATATTAAGACCAAAATAACGGAACTTAATTTAAAAACAAAACAACTTTATTGGTTGCTTGGATCGCGCTCTCTATTTACAGGTTGCAAACCAATTGTTGGTATATCACACGGTGCTAAACCAATGTGGTTGTATGCAGTCGAACTACGAGGATGTGCGTCCAAAAGTAATATTAATAAAATACAACGCTATCAAAACATGAGATCGCTGATAGGAGCACCATGATATGTACCAAAACGCTACATCAAGATCTACAAGTAAAGTACATTGCAGAAGAAATAAAACTAGCTGCCTCCAATTACTTGTCGAAATTTTGAGAACATAGAAAACCTTTTGCACTTAACCTTCTACACAACAGCCAATAGGCCGCAAGAGGTTGATAAGGGGAAACGTTGTTGATCTAGCGCGAAGGTTCGATAAATAAAATAGAGATCGTGCTGATTTGCAGATCTTGAAAATCCTGATTCTGTCATCGTTAATATGTAGTAAATGACTATACTGGTTAGTTCTAGATGTGAAGGAGATAGAAAAAAATTTACTGTCGATAATTTTGACTTTTCATTTATAACAGAATTTAGATATATCGATTGTATCAGTCAGTCTGTTCCTATAATAGTACCTATGCTGTATGACGATGTTAGTAAGGCGGTGTCATCTACATATAAGTGATATTGTCTACAGCTGATATATATTTATATATGAAATAAACATAAATGGTCCAAGAATGCTTTCGTGTGGTGCTCCCGCTGTGGCATAATTAGTTTTAGATTTATGATTTTGATTACCTGCTATCAATAGATCTTTTAACTTTACTTTAAGTACATTCGGTTTTATTTCGTTTCTGTTATTCGCTATATAATCTCCCATTATTCAGGTATATATATTCGTTTGGCATATCCTGCTTACATTGTACTCTGGAATTAAAGCAAACCCCTAAATAAAAACCGGAATAATTATTCAGTTTTTTTAAAAACAATATTACAAATCGGTCGGTTACCTTAATTAATCGGTTACACCCATCGCTAATAGATACATTATATAATATCATTCACATGGTTTGTCTGCGAATAAAGTTAAAATTCTTTTTTTTATCGCATTATATCTTTAATCGATGATGGGGATTATCCGTTTGGAATCTAATCTGTCTGATAGTGTTCGCAGTAAGGCTTCTGTGTTGAGACCTGTCCATTCCTTCATGTTTTCAACCAGGTTTTCCTTCTCTTACGGTTTCACATTTACTCCATATATATATTCAGATGGTGCCTTCTGGAATATCTTTTCAGAGTACAGGTTAAAACCTATGGCGATAGCACCCACCTGCCAGACTCCTTTCCTGATGTTCGTTTCTTTGTTTCTACTCTTTCCGTTTTACTAGGCCTATTTGATTCAAATACAAGTTTTGATTTATTCTCCTGTCTTTTCCATCTATCCTCGTGGCGCGTAGTCATTCTGACAGTTTATCATGTTTTACACTATCAAAAGCATTCTCAAAATATGTGAAGTTCAAAATTCCTTTTTTTGATGATCGAGAAAGCAAACTAATGCTTCCCTTGTTCTTAATCCGTTCCGGAATCCAAACTGTTCTTTACTGACATCTGCATCGCATACATGTATATATTTATATATGTATATATATATATATATATATAATACACACTCATATATATGTATTACACACATATATACATGTAATATATAAATTATATATATATATATATATATATATATATATATATATATATATATATATATATATTACACAGACACATATATATATATATATATATATAATATATGAATTATCATGTATATGTAAAATGGTTGCACTGCTTCTATTTTATTTAACATTACGAAATAGTAAACTGTAAAAAGCAAAAGAAGAAAAACCATTAGTAAATAAATCTATTTTGTTTGTTATTTCATAATTTTATAATTTTTTATTTCAATTACGAACTAACCAATTTCAAAATCGATTTTATATTTTGGGTAACTTTATGAATTGTTAAGATAATGTTGTCTTTAAAAATAATTTTAACTGTATTATATTGTATTATTATTAAATAAGGAATTTACTTTTTAGTTAAAATCTAGTTGAAGTTAGTTTATTTAACAAACGTTATATATATATATATATATATATATATATATATATATGTATGCATATATACGTAATATACTTAAATAGATATATGGATCGACGTAGTAGAATTTCATTATTTTAAGTTTACGCTTATTGTACGATCATTTAATCCACGTTAACAGGATAAAGTGAGTAACTGAGACGTGAAAACATACTTAGACCGTGTGGTTCGAGAATCATCCGATAGACCGTATTGATAACATACGGAGATTCTCACGATGATTACATCTCGATTAGGCTTATGAGATCCAGGATTCTGCATATATAAGCATAATGATTATTACACTTGCGTATATACATGTGTGTATAAATTATCTCACATATTGTTTATATATATAAATATATATATGCATATATGTATATCATCGAGGGTATATTTTATACATTCCTTTCCAAACATACTTTTTATCGTAGGTCACGAACACAAACGAAAATTGGCGTCTATCCACAGCTGTCAGGACAATGGCCTGTAGATATGTTAGTCAGGTGTTTAGTAAGACAAGATGTCTGGAATTAAGGACGGCTAATGGTGAAAAGCTTGTTGCATATAATTATATTAGTGACAATGTAGTATGTAATCTTCCTATAAAATTTTTTTTCTGACGAGTATACGTATCATCTCCGGCAGTAAACCGTTTTTTGCGGCTACTGTTTTAACTCAAAATCTATAGTCTTGTTACATCCAACAGCGCATCAAGAAATTGATGTTATCACGAATTAATTTGTCAACTTTAGTAGAGAATTCTGCAGGATGAACACCTAATAATTTCTCACAGAAAACTTGTAATGTGAGAGCAGCAAGGTTTGGTGGGTTAGAAAATTTGAAATCGGAAATGGAAAGAATGAATTTGGGACATAATGTAGTGAAGAAATACCTAGCAATATCGTGAATTGAAATCTTAATTTTCTGATGTTCTTTTCAGTTAATACATTTGCGGGTCTGATACAGGGGCAATGCAGGTTGTTCCAAATGACGGCACTTTTAAAAATGTTTTGTCCCATTTGACAATTCCCGTCTCTCATACGGGAAATCGAATATTGCCGTGGTGACGGAGGGTTTTCGCTTGTTTTTGCTCACTTTTCAAAACTTTACAGTTAAATTAAAAATTTAATAAACTCGATTTTTATTAACTTTCAATCTTGTACTTTCGTTAGAAAAACAAAAATTAAAAAATTAAATAAATGTAGAATGAATATAGTAGTATTTCAAAGGTACCAAATTTTACACTCCCCCAAAAAAATGTTAATTGCATTTTGTGATGTTTAGTTGACCTTAAATACCTAAATAAATTAGATAAATTTGGAATGAATATAGTAGTATTTCAAAAGTACCAAATTTTACACCTCAAAAAAAATTTTTAATTGCACTTTGTGATGTTTAGTCGACCTTAAATGTCAAATGATACAGAAAATTAATAAACAAAAAAATATAGTTTACAAACAATAATTGTTTATTTTTAATTAGCCGATAATAAAAATTATTAAACAAATTACCAACCATAATTGAAATAATAAAATATGAAAGGAAATAAAGTAGACGTGCAAATATAATAAATATTGCTAAAATATAACCTAAATTTATTAACGAAGAACATATTGGTGTAAGTAGAAAAAAAAGATTAATTCCAAAAATCACATCTTGTATGAAATTTTGTAAAACATTCGGGCAAGCACAATGGAATTTCACATTGTGCGCATTCGTATTTCTTTTCGACGGTCCATCAATCCTTTTTTTCTAAGCATACTTTGCACAAGCGAGCTATATATTTTTTTTGCCTGGTTCCAATCATTTTTCTAGGAAAATGACGCCAAAGTAATCTGCCACTTGAATTTTTTGTACTATTGTTGGTAATGTAATGCTAATGTGCTTTTTCACGCAACTCAGTATCCAAATTCCTTGTAAATATTATTCAGCTGCATCCTGTCGTAACTTTCTCCTGTAAAGTAAACGAATTTACAGCTTTTTCCCACCGGTTTAATATTTTACATCGAAACGGGTAATAACTTTGCGATTGATCCGAATGATCTATTACAGTTTTATTTCGATTATAATTAAGTACATTCACTGGCTTGAACTGCTGATTTCTTCCAGTTTTTGACTTTACTGTCACTTCTTTTATATCTACATTGGAAGTCTTGTTGTTACATCCTGGCATTTTACATCTTGTCCGAAGAGTGTTATTATCGAATTTAGGGTAATGTTCATATCCATCATATCTTAAACTGACAATTGGACGTGTTTCGCAAGAATGCGAAGATCCGCTTGATTCCTCAAAGTCATTTGATGGACGGCCCCGTTTTTTTGGAATTTCTTGATGTATAAGATTTTCTGCAACACGTTGCCTAAAAGTAATTAAATCTGGGATATTTTTATTTGAAATCCGTAATGCTGTAGCTATTTCTTTGTATTCAATCCACGAATTTACTAAAGCGAGGTCTATAGCGTGAGTAATCATGCGTACAGTCCATTTCCTGGATCTGACATATGAGCGGTACAGACTGATAAAAAAATTCAACTTATCCACACCGCCCATATGTTTATTGTATAATGATACACATTCAGGTCGCGGAACACGTATATATTGTTTTTCTTTTTTATCCCATCGTTCACAATACTCAATATCACCAGTTCCCATAAAATTTGAAGCCAGCGTAACTATTTTATTATCATACCAGGTAGTAAATATCACACGTCCATCACCACTTACAATAGTATTAGATGAACCACGACCATTGTTTTTATGTTCCTTTTCAGTTAAAACTGGTGGATTGAAAAATCTGTTTTTTCTTGCAGTTCCTATCGCATATATTTGTTTATTATGCAGATATTCCAATAAGCTATATGAATTAAAATAATTATCAAAGTATAATATATGATTTGGTTTTGTAATGAGATCTGCTAAATGCATTACAGTAGCAGCTGTGACCCCTAATGATGTATATAAACTATTTATTTCCGTCGTAGACCCTTGATATATTAGAAAATCATAAATTTTACCACTAGTTCCAGATAATATGTAAAGTTTTATGCCCCATTTATTTGGCTTGTTTTTTATGTACTGTTTTATGTTTATTTGCCCTTTGAAAGGAACTATTTGCTCATCAATGCACAAGTTCTTTTCAAGTGGTAAATCATTACATACTTCTTTTAATTTTGTATACAACGGGCGTACTTTCCACAATCTATCAGTAGTATTTCCCTTATTCTTGGTATCAATCAAATGAACAGTTTGACGTAATTTCATAAATCGATTAAACGGCATATTATTTTTAATCAATGAAATTCCCATATGTGGATCCCAATACATACGAATACGTGGGAAATTTAAATTACCCATTAAAATGTGAAATCCAATAAATTTTTTAATTTCTGTCTTATTTGTAGGAAAAAATCGTGCAACATTATTTTGTACTGCATATAAATTTGTCATGTCACTCATCAAAGAAACAATATCATCCGTAAAATACTTGCTGAAGATAACTATAGGCTCCGGTAAGCTAAATACCTGTTCAGTTCGCGGTGGTGTCCAATTTATTTGTGGAGCAATATATGTAATATTTTGTTTCCAACTTACATCCTTTTTTGATGTAAAATTATTAGATGCAACGAAATCACTTTGTTTTAAATTAGTGGTATTTGGAATGTCTTCAATTTCCTCTTCCAAAATACTTTCATCTATATCTAAATCATGTACACTTCCTATATCTGCAACACAACAAAAAAATATAAGAGTATGTTTATTTATTATATATAAATTCTTAATTTTATAATTCAATTTTAATGTTTGTATTTATCTAAATCTAGATCATTAATATTTGCTAAATTTATTATACAAAAAATAATTATGTGTGTATATCACATAATTTTATAGGTAAGCAAATTTTGATATTTACCTTCATGTATTCGCTGTTCATCATCTGATTCATCTGATTCGGACCCTATTATTGAGTTCTCATCGTTCATCAAAATATCAAATATTTCTTGTTCTCCAAGAGCCATGTTACTACAATTATACAAATAATTTATTTCTAAATATGTAAAATATCAAAACAGATAAAATATATTCACATAAACAACATAAAATATGTTTACCAACAAATAATAAAGAATATAAGGCTTTTTTATTTTTATGTATATACTTTAAATAAATGTAATCTCTTTCATTTATAGAAAAATTTCTGAAAACAAAATTTACTTTTAATGTACAAATACATCCATGAGTTACGTATGGGTCTCACATGGCACATCACTTTTTAGAAAAATCATACACCACTAATATGTAATAAAATAATTAAAAAAATAGTTATAATTAATTACTAGGTGTTCAACTTACCGTTTTGTACAATTTTCTGTTGAAGTTTTCTTTAAAAATCAATAAAATGTAAAATAAAAAACAAACAAATTTAACATAACACAAAACACAAAAATCACTTTTCTCTATGATGATTTTTTTGGCTTTTACACTATACTTTGATAATATTTATAATCTATGGGTATTTAGACATATTTAAAATCTTGACCCAAAATGACTTCATGATATAAATGATTCAAATATAGTATATATTGTAATGTAAAGTACATGGGTCTTACATGACCCATTATGACTGAAAGGGGTACTAACAATGTGTCAGAATCAACCACTTATATTTTTAAAAACTTTTATTAGAAAAGATAAAATTTATTCCAGGGATAAATTTAAAAATTGCTTACCTCATCTGGTGTATACATATATGGATCTATCGGTGTAAGTTCTACAAAAAAACAGGTCCTTCTGTATGATCGTCTGAATCAAATTCTACTTCTAAATCGGCATCATTGCACACTATTTCTAATATGGATTTATCGTTGAGTATTTTTTAGAATTTTAAGTCGAAAGAAATTTAAAAATAAAGTACTTTGTTAAAAAAACCTGCGAGTTCCTAACAGATCTTTTTCTAATTATATTAGAAATTATATAAATGAATCTCAACTTTTATAACTCACAGGTGATAACCGTGTAAACATCTTATTTTCGTTTGTCTCTGACATTCGTAAATCCTTCAACTTAATCGATTTCTATTTCACTATTCCTTAAAAAGAAACGCGCGGTCTCTTTGAATTATCAAAAAAAAAAGATCCAACTTAAATTTACCTTATCCAACCACTAAAATAGCCTTGAGTTAACCATTGATCTAACGCTATGGTTTTTAAACCATAAATTCAACACTATGGATTTTAACCGTCAATCCAATTTTATGGATTCTGACCATTAATCCAATGTTATAGATTTTAACTGTTAATCCAATGTTATGGATTTTAACTGATAATCCAATGCTGTGGACATTAACCATTAATTCAATATTATGGATTTTAGTCATTAATACAACACTCTGAATTTTAACCATTAACATGGATTTTAACCATTAATCCAACGATATGGATTTTAACCATTAATCCAATGCTATCATTTGTAATCATTAATCAAACGCTCTGCATTTCAACGGTTAATTTAACATTATGCATTTTAACCATTAATTCAACGCTATGGATTTGCGCGAGCGGTCTGGTCACTTAGTGCATTTAGCATTCTAATAACTTAATTAGATCTAAATACTTAATATTCTTCTTGTATGGCGAAATGTCGTATGACACCTATCCAGAGATTGCAGAAATCTGTTCTAAAGCAACTAAGTCTTAGTGAAACTTAAGCCAAATATACTGAATTGCTTCCTTCGTTCCTTTATATATATATATATATATATATGTTACGATTAATTTATCTGTTTAAAATTTAATATTTAAATCTTATATTTAGAATACTACTATTTTATAATCACATTGTGGTAATACTGATAATTGTCACGCGTTGTAGTTAATTTATCGTTAACCTTTATAGATAAGAGAGAGGTCGTTGTATAATGTGTCGCTGGTTGTTCGTTTTATGTCGTGCTCGTTTCTTTTTCCTCCTCGTTTTAATTTGTTCTAAATGTCGTTTTCGTAATTAAATATAATTAAACGTTTTAAATGTCGTTTTCGTAATTTAATGTAATTAAAACGTTTATTAAAATGTCGTTGTGGTAATTTAATGTAATTAAAACGTTTATTAAATGTCGTTTTCGTAATTTAATGTAATTAAATGTCTATCAAAATATTTGTTCGTAAATTAATATATTTTGATTGTAAAACCTAATAAACGCATGAACATAGTTTTGGTCCTCCGGTCCGGATTGTTAATTTTGTTATTGTTAAATATGGATAAACTTAAGCGTACTAAACGCATCGTTAAAATAAATTTACTTAAAATTAAGGATAAAATTAGTAATATTTTAGATAATCCTGTTAACACAGAAAATTTATTAAAAGCTGATGAGCTTATGTCTAATTTTCGTAAATATAATATGAATTGTGAAGAATTATCAATGCAAATTTGTCAATTACTCGATGAAGATAATAAAGAACACCGTCAATTGCAAGAACAACTACTGGATGACGATGCAGAGATGCAAGAAGTTTATGCCAGTTACTGCGCAAAAATTAAAACATTGCAAAATTCGATTTCGTCCGAGAAATTGTGCAGTTCATTACTAGAAACAACGTCGGTAAATATGAAACCTAAATTAAAGGATATTGATGTTCCCAAGTACAACGGTAAGGAAGAAAATTTTTATGATTTTAAAAATTTGTTCGAAAATTTAATACACAATAATAATGATTTATCAAATGTTCAAAAATTATATTACTTAAAACAATCTTTAATCGGTGATGCACATAATATAGTAAAAGATTTTGAATTAAATGAAACAGCTTATTTAGAAGCTTGGTCGAGATTTTTAGAAAGGTATGAAAATCGTCGGTCGATTATACGCACTCATTTTCGTAATTTGATTAATTTACAATCAATAAAAAATGAATTTGGCGTTCAAAAACTTGTTGACCAAACTAATTCTATTCTGTCGGGTTTAAAAATATGCGGTGAAAATATCGAAAATACCTTTTCACGGTTTATTACATACTTAGTTAGTACGAAATTAGATTATAACACACAAAAAGATTGGGAAAATTCGATTTTAACTAATAAAATATTTCCGAAATATGAAGAATTAAGCAAATTTTTGCAATCTCGTTCATTCGTTATCGAAGAAAGGCATAAACACAATTCGTTTTCGGTAAATTTAAAAGATTATAAAAAACAACAACTTGAAAAGAAATCGTTTATTACAATAAATGTAAAATGCTCGTTATGTTTAAAAAATCACTATTTAAATCAATGCACACAGTTTAAAGATAAATCACCCCATGAAAGATTCGAATATGTAAAAAGTAATCGTCTTTGTTTAATATGTTTCGCTTCTAATCATATCGCGAAACAATGTACATCAAATTATCGTTGTAAATGTGGAAAAAATCATCATTCGTTGTTGCATTTTCCACCTAAATTAGAAACCGCATCCAAACATTTAACAAATTCCGTAATAAGTAATAATAATTCGTCGGTAATTGATCAGAAAACCGTAAATTCAAGCGAATTATCGTCGTTATCTTGCTTACGAAGTATTAAAAATAAGTTTATACTTTTACCGTCGGCTCTCGTTAAATTTGAATGTAATGGTACGGTCGGAAACGCTCGTATTTTATTAGATAGTTGTTCGCAAGCAACTTTAGTATCGGACACATTTGTTAAAAAATATGGTTTACCTATTTCGCCGTTTAAACCTAATTTTTCGGTTCGTGGAATCGGTAGTTCGGTAAATATTAACGCGTCGGTAAATATTACATTAAAATCGCGTGTTCAGACTTTTTCGTTAGAAATAGAAGCGGATATCGTTCCATCTTCAGCAATAGCATATACCGCGTTCGTTGAAAATGAGATGAAATTAAGTAAAGATGTTATTAAAGGATTACAATTGGCGGATCCAGCTCTTGCACAAAAAAATATCGCTATTGGAAATGTTGACATTTTACTGGGTGCCGAATATTATGAAAAATGTCTTTGTAATGAAAGTAGAAGTATCGAAGGTCTAACTCTTAGACTAACCAAATTTGGATGGATCGTTTCTGGTTCTTTGTCGTACGTCAAAAAAAATGACATTAATTTTTCTGGTTGTTGTACCATACAAGACATTTACAATAATCTAAATAAATTTTGGGAAATGGAATGCGTCAATGAGAATTCACAGAAGAACATTCCGATAAAAGATAAATGTGTTGAGCATTTTGAAAATAATTATTCAATAGCCCCAGACGGAAAATTCGTTGTAAAATTGCCGTTTAACACAGATCGAACTTTGGTCGCTAATAATCGTAGTAAAGCGTTATCGAGTTTGTTTAGAATCGAACGAACACTTGGAATAGACGTGAAATCTCTTTATAATAATTTTTTACGGGAATATTTATCAATCGGACACATGTCACGAGTCAACCCAGTCAGTTCGCCTGTTTACTATATTCCTCATCGTGAAGTTATTCGGAAGGATAGTTTAACTACTCCGGTTCGTGTAGTTTTTAATGCATCATCAAAAAGTAAGGATCAGAAGTCATTAAATGATGTATTGATGGTCGGTCCAGTGCTACAGCGTGATTTATTTGATATATTGATTTCGTGGCGTTCGTATAATTACTGTTTTTGTGCAGATATAGAAAAAATGTATCGAATGATATGGGTTGCAGAAGATGACAGGGATATGCAGAGGATATTATGGAGAGAAAATATTTCCGATGCTGTCCAGGAGTATCGATTAAACACGCTCACATATGGTACCGTTCCTGCTTCGTTCCTAGCCACGAAATGTCTAAATGTCATTGCTGAGGAAATAAAAGATAAACATCCTGTAGCTTCGAAAATAATAACGGACAATTTTTATATGGATGATTTATTATGTGGTGGTAAAACAGTAGACGAGATGATACGTTTACAAAATGTGATCCATAGTAAGCTAGAAAACCATGGATTTCATTTAAGAAAATATGCGTCGAATTCGATAGATTTTTTGAAGAAGTTAAATTCAAATTTGTTGTTAAATAATGATGCTCGTGATTTTGAACAAAAAATTCAGGTTTTAGGTATATCGTGGTTGCCTGATCAAGATAATTTTAAAATCAAATTAAATGTAAATTCTTGTCCAATTGGTTCAAAGCTTACAAAGAGGATAATGCTGTCCTGTATATCGCGCACATTCGATCCTCTAGGATTAATATCTCCGATAACAGTTAATGGCAAATTGCTTTTACAAGAATTGTGGAAAGAAGGTGTATCCTGGGATGATTCAGTTTCAGAAAAATTATCAGAGCTTTTTACAGATTATATCGTCGATTTAAGTAAATTGGAATCGTTCGTCGTTCCTCGACTTCTTTCAATGACACCATCGTCCGAGATCATAGGATTTTGCGATGCTAGTAGTAAAGCAATTTGTTGCGTCATTTACCTTCGTACAGTTGGGCACCTCGATAATGTAACGTGTCAACTTGTTTGTTCGAAAACTCGTGTTGCTCCATTACGACCACTTACTATACCCAAGATGGAGTTGTTGGCTGCAGCGTTGTTAGCGTCAGTGGTTGATAAAGTTCGGAAAATTTTGAACATTGATATTTCAAAAGTTTATTTATTTTCAGATTCAACTGTTGTCCTTTGTTGGCTGTCGGCACCTTCGACAAATTGGAAGACGTTTGTTGCTAATCGTGTTACCAAAATCTCGAGATTAATACCCTTTCGTTGCTGGCATTACGTGCCTACAGCTGAAAATATTGCTGACATTGGTACTCGAGGATTGAAATGTAATGACTTTCTGTCATACAAGGCATGGGTACATGGTCCCAAATTCTTGATGATGTCAAATGCATTTTCGTTACATCGAATTCCGAATCTTGATGTTCATAGTGCTTTGGAAAGGCGTAGGATAAAGATTACGTGCAACACTGCTGTGACATATAATTTTATTGATAAATTTTCGTCGTACTCTCGGTTGGTTCGAGTCGTTGCATATATGTTACGATTCGGCAATCGTTCAAAAATTTCAATAAAATTTGAAATCGTTTCGGATTTGAGTACAAATAAATTCTTGGAAGCATTACAGCGGTTTATTTCGCGAAGAGGAAAGCCATCAAAGATTTATTCGGACAATGGTACCAATTTTGTTGGAGCTCGCAATTTTTTTAAATTGAATGAAGATGAAGTCAAAAAGTTCGCCTCTTCAGAAGAGTTTTGCTGGGAATTTATTCCACCGTCAGCTCCGCATTTTGGTGGTATTTGGGAGGCAGCGGTGAAGTCTGCTAAAAAATACATGATTCATGTTACAAAAGGAAATGCTCTAACGTTCGAAGAGTATAATACATTGTTCGCTCGGATCGAGGCTGTCATGAATTCGCGTCCACTTTGTTATGGTCAAGTGAACCAACATGATGAGGAAGTTATAACACCAGCTCATTTCTTGATTGGTGACTCGTTGTTGTTTGCGCCTTCGTTTGATTTGTTGGATGTATCCTTACCAAAGCGGTTGCAGATGTTGCAAACACGACTCTCATCGTTTTGGAATTTGTGGAGTAAGGATTATTTAAACCAATTACAACAAAAAGTAAAATGGAAGGCTACTGTCAAAAATTTACATGTTGGCCAAGTTGTTTTAGTAAAAATGCCAAATTGTAAGGTATATCAATGGCCACTGGCAATAGTTGTCGCTGTACGACCAGGCAAAGATGGCATTGTTCGTGTTGTAGACATAAAATTAAAAGGATCCATTTATAAGAGACCAATTTCATCATTAATAATTTTACCCACCTCTGAACAATAGTTCAGCCGGGGGAGTATGTTACGATTAATTTATCTGTTTAAAATTTAATATTTAAATCTTATATTTAGAATACTACTATTTTATAATCACATTGTGGTAATACTGATAATTGTCACGCGTTGTAGTTAATTTATCGTTAACCTTTATAGATAAGAGAGAGGTCGTTGTATAATGTGTCGCTGGTTGTTCGTTTTATGTCGTGCTCGTTTCTTTTTCCTCCTCGTTTTAATTTGTTCTAAATGTCGTTTTCGTAATTAAATATAATTAAACGTTTTAAATGTCGTTTTCGTAATTTAATGTAATTAAAACGTTTATTAAAATGTCGTTGTCGTAATTTAATGTAATTAAAACGTTTATTAAATGTCGTTTTCGTAATTTAATGTAATTAAATGTCTATCAAAATATTTGTTCGTAAATTAATATATTTTGATTGTAAAACCTAATAATCCATGAATAATATATATATATATATATATATATATATATATATATATATATATATACAACAATAAATTTGATTTGATATAAAATCACTAGCTATCGCTCTGACTAATGTTACTCTGTTTTCGCTTTACTTTGTTACATTCGTTGTTTACTCACGCTTAATGTAGATTTATTTTCAACTTGATTGGTGAGATTGGACAATGTTCGCATTCGCTCGCGGTCAATAATGTAAACACACTTGCAGCGGAACTTTCGCGACATTTCTTGTTTCTCTCGTATCAGCTATACTACACGGACTTTTTCAGCACGTTACTCCCCCGCACCGCTAGCAAACCAATTTAATAAATATTCACGTTCCGCTTGTTAAGTCGAAATGGGATCTCCATCTGACCAACCGACCGCCGCTGTTGGTTTCTTCATTATAATTCCGGTTCTAAATTGTTTCAAGTAACTTTTTAAAATATCGTATTTCATAACTTTACGAACTGTTCGAAACTTACCATATATTAATTATACGTCGGAACGGACATGACGTATGGACATTATTTACACAAACTTTTACGAAAGCGTTCGACAAAAGTTTATCGTTACTGTAATTATTTAAGCTCGACCATCGGGGCTTTCCGAAAGATTTATCATTTTCATAGTCGATAGGTAATTTGCAAAAACGATCATTCTTCAAACGATGTACTTATTTTCAACGGAATTAACGCGTCAAACGTAGAGCCAATCTTGACGTATTGTTCATTTTAACGACATCAGCGCGCTCTAATTGTTTTCAAGTTGGCAAATTCACGATTTTCATTTCGTCAAAATATTTATATTTTGTTTTTGTTTTTTTACAATATTAGAAAAAATAATGGAAATAATAAAATAAAGAGATAAAATGATTTATAAAAAATTTCGATGAAGAATTAGTTTTAAGAAGTATATTATAAGTTTAATCAATTTTCATATTAGCATAGTTTTGATTTCTTTGACTAATTATTGTAATCGGTTATGTATATAGATTATTAGGTATATTACACATTAATCTTTTTTTTTTGAAGGTCTATGGAAATTAGATACAATAAATTACAGAAAAACTATTTACTACTTATTTTAGTTTATAATAATTTTTCGAAATCGGTTATTTTTAGAAAGTATATTACTCGCTGTATTACATCTTCATTGTCTTGTAGTGCTTCACTTATATCTAGTCCACTTATTGACACTAGTACAGAAGGCTCCGCTGCAAATACGAAGTGCCTTTAATTACATCCAATTTATGTATCACTTTTGGCGATGCTGTACCATATACAATTGAACCGTAGTCTAATAAAAATCTAAAGTATGTACCATATAGACTTAATAACGTTCTTCTGTCGGAACCCCACGATTTGTGGTGTAAAGTTTTGAATAAATTAAGAGCCTCTGTCTATCTAGCTTTTACGTTTTTTATTTAATCGATTGCATTGTTTACCATGATTATTTTATAGTATCAAATCTGTTATTTCACTTTACTACTTTTTGTAACGTATCTAGATTAAGTATCTTCTTATATTTTACTTTATTTATTGTCGTGTTTCATATTTTTTAAACTTTTCTATTTCGTAGTTTTATTTATGTCCACTCGAAAATGGCTTAATATCAGAAAAGTTCTGTGAGTTTTAATATAAAATTAAATCTATTTTTCTCTTGCTTATTAATTAGAGGAAGGATATATATATATATATATATATATATATATATATATATATATATATATATATATATATATATATATGTTGATGTATTGGAGAGTAATGATTTTATGAATTAACAAAACAAAATGAAAACAAAGTTAATCACTATAAAAGTTACTTTATTAATGTATACATTTTCGAGATTAACGTCATTTTCAAGCATATTTTATTTGTAACTTTTTGTGTATGTTTTGAAAATGACGTTAATGTCGAAAAGCTTTGCATTAATTAACTTTTATAATGATTAACTTTATTTTTATTTTGTTTTGTCATATATATATATATATATTCATATAGAAATTTTGCTACTTAGGAAGTCTAATAACCGCTGGAAGTAGCGAAATGGAAATTAGAAAAATAATTGAACAGACCAAAAACGCGTTTAATAAAAATAAGACCTTACTCACTTTCAAAAATATTTCATTGCCCATAAGAAAACTATTTATTAATATTTATGTTTGAAGTATGGCATTATATTGCTGTGAAACTATCTGGAAGAAATAGGAGTCAAAATTGCAGTCTTAACTGCAGGTTTTCGAATTACGGTGCTACAGAAAATTGCTGAAAAATATTGAATGGAGAAAATTAAAAGCAAAGACTACTTCGAAGAGTAGAAGGAGAGGCGAGATTGATGTTAGTAGTAAAGAATGGTAAAATACGACTGCTCACTTATTAAAACATTCTGTTTGTATAAAAGAAACTTAATTGAAGACAAAATGAACGGTAAACGCTAGAAAGACAAGAACAAAATTGATTGAAAACATACTAAAGACAAGAAAATATGTTGAAATTTGCTTACAACACAAAGTTACTAGATGGCAGCCATTTTGCCCACCACCCTAACGGTTGAAGAAATATATACATATGGTCGAGGTGGCATAGAGGGTGGAGAGCCCGACTGCCGACCCAACGGTAAAAGGTTGGAGATCACAGCTCGCCGCATAAAGGTTTGTTTTGTAACTTTTAACAGTAATATCCCACTTCATATAAAACATCATATGCGTTTGTACTTATTTTGGACGCTATCTGTTTTTACTACTTGAAAATTAGGTATATATATACGTATATATATATATATATATATATATATATATATATATATATATATATATGTAAATATATAAATAATATATATATTTATATTTATATATGTCGCGGTGACGTAGTTGCTAGAGTGTTCGTCTGTCAACTCGACGTCTGGAGGTTCAAAACCAACACGCGACATAGAAAATTTTGCATAATTATTTTTATTTCAACGAAAACGGTATTGATAAATTGTTAATTTCTGAAGCTTGTTTTACAGACAAAATCTACATCAAGATTCCAACTACAGCACCTATTGGATTTTACATCCGGACAAAAAAGGTCATGCTGGAACGGCTCTAATTATAAAACAATGTATTCCACATGATCTTATGGTAAGCTATCAAAAAACAATTTGCAATCTACCAGAGTAACAATAAGGCAGAGTAATAATATCTTAAATGTGGCAGCGGTTTACTGTCCCCCGAACTACTCCATAAGCCAGCAACAATTCACATACTTTTTGAAAGAAATGGGAAGCCGATTCATCATAGGAGGAGATTTCAACGCGAAAAATACATTATGGAGCTCTCGTTTAATAACACCTAGAGGCAGAAACCTTAAAGTGGCTATAGACTCCACTAAATGTGACATATTGTCGAGAGTCTTACCTACATATTGGCGACAGACAGAAACAAAATTCCCGATTTGTTAGATTTCTTTATAACAAAGGGAATCTCAAATTACTATATGAAAGTTATGGATGATTCTTCATCACTATCTTCTGACCACTCAATCGTTATATTAAAAGTCAGTGAATAGATACAGATGAGAGAAAGAAGACCTGCTCTATTCAACAAGTATACAAACTGGGAAACGTTTAGGAATACGTTAGAAGAATTCCAAAATCTTCGCATTTCACTTAAAACGGATATCTATAATAGTGTCAACTTATTTACTAATCAAATAATAAATTCAGCGTATAAAAGCACTCCTTTGATCAAAAGTACAATAAGGTTTACCCGGATTATGTGCGCCAGCAGGTAACAACAAAGAGACAACTATGAAGACAGTGGATGAGAACGAGAAATCCGCGCGATAAAACAGCGTTAAATCATCAAACGAGGAAACTGAAAGCATTGTTTCAAAACTTCAAAAACGAAACATTTACAGAATATGTAACCAATCTATCTTCCTTAAAGGTTGGAAATTATTCGCTGTGGAAATCTGTTAAATACCTAAAAAAAAAACAAAAAAAAGAAGTGATCCTTTAAGAATGAACGATGGTAATTGGACTATAGATGATTACACTAAAGCTGAACTATTTTCCATACATTTGGCCGAAACTTTTCACCCAAATAACAACCGATCAAAAGTTGAAAATGTAGTTCGTGAGTACCTAAACCAATCTTCAACACCAACAGTAATCAAGTTTTTCTCTCCTGCGGAAGTTAAATCCACAATCAAGAAATTGAGCAACAAGAAGGCTCCTGGTTATGATTTAATTACCAGTCGAGTTCTAAAAGAATTACCGAGAAAATCAATAGTAAAATTAACATATATATTCAATGCAATCATGAGATTACAATACGTTCCAGTACTATGGAAATTTGCAAATATAATTATGGTTCAGAAACCTGGAAAACCTCCTGAACAACTGACTTCCTATTGACCAATTTCTTTACTTCTAATACTCTCTAAATCACAGAGTGGTTAAGAAAATTGAAGAGAGTTTCGATAAGAAAGAAATATGCTCTGCAGTATTTTTGGATATCCAGCAGGCGTTCGATCGCGTCTAGCATCCAGGGCTACTCTAGAAATGTAAGAAGACTTTCCCCGCTCAATATTATAACATTATCAAATCCTATTTGGATGAACGATATTTTCGAGTTGTGATAAATGATAAACAATCATCTATACGCAAAATACAGGCAGGTGTGCCGCAGGGGAGTGTACTGAGGCCTCTCCTGTACTCATTATTCACCAATGATATACCGATAAATGAAAACGTATTTGTAGCTACATTTGCAGATGATACGGTAGTCATGGCATCTCATCGATGTCCAAAAAATTGCACTGAATATGTTCAACATGCTATTGACAACATAGTTGAATGGTCGCATAGATGGAAAATTGTAATCAATGAGCAAAAATGCAATCACATCATCTTTACCAAACGACGTATTGCGCGCGATAAATATAACGTTACGATAAATTCTAAGTCACTAATGCAAAGCGAGTCTACTAAATATCTTGGTGTTTACTTGGATCAAACGTTAATCTGGCTGAAACATATAAAAGCTAAGAACATTGAGCTATAACTCAAGAGATGCAACAATTGTATTGGCTGGTAGGCCCTCGCTCGCAATTGAATATCAATAATAAATTAATATTGTATAAAGCAATATTGAAGCCTATATGGTTATATGCAACAGGACTGTGGGGATGTGCTTCGGCAACTAACGTAGAAAGAATTCAGCGCAGGCAGAATAAAATACTACGGTTGATAGTTGGTGCTCCATGGTACGTCACCAACAGGACATTACATACCGACCTACATGTGCGATATGTCGCTGAAGAGATCAAATCGGCTGTTCATAGATATTTATCAAGACTTCAACACCATCCAAATCCATTGGCAGCTAACCTACTTAATGAAGAAATAACTAAAAGATTAAAACGGAAAAGAATCATAGATCTGATTTGAGTACACTCTAATATTACTCGAAGGGGTTGTATTTGCTAATGGGCAAAACCTCCATCTCCTGATATATACCTACATAAAATCCTGTAGATGATTTCGTTTTAATCAGTTCTGGATTAGAGGAAAAAAAAATTTAATTCTTAATTATCACAGAGAAGGCAGTATAACATTACATGTGCGCGCATCTGCGTCGCGTATAAATAGTGTCCTGAATGCTAGCTCCTTTTTACGCAAAAATAAACGTACAATAGCTAGTCACGATGTTATGTGATGAAAAATCCGACGATGATAATGATGATATATATATATATATATATATATGTGTGTGTATATATATATATATATATATAATGACAAATTTAAATCGAGTTGAACAGAACATTTTTCTGGGATTTGGAGGAGTATCATTTTTATTTAAACTTTACCTTTCGGTATAAACTTTAACATTGCCACACCCTCTTACGGGCTCATTTTTTTTTTTAGAATTATGTTTGTCGTTTTCCATTCAGCGCAGTAGATGTAATAATTATGTAGAAGCCGCCAAAACGGACCAATGATTTCTAGTTGGTTCGACATGTATAAACGTTACTTAAAGTTAAAGAATTACGTCCCTTTTATATACCTTTGTTTACATATGTCATTCGGATGATAAATGAAAATTTTACATTCAACGATGTATATCTATCTATCTATATATACAAATATGTGTGCGCGTGTGTGTGTGTGTGTGGTACAACTTACACCGTACAAAAATTGATCGCTATCTGCCGAAAAAATGACGTTCGTAAAATTCGTTCAACGTAAATATTTACGTGCAGAAACGTGTGCTCGTTTTTACGATGTAATTTAAATTGAATAGGAATAACTTATGCAAAATCCCGGATAAAATCGTGGCGGTCGATATAAAAAGAAAAGGGATAAAACCCCGGGTTATCTACAAGATGCATCGAACGTCGAAAGGAGTCTAGAGTTGATGAAACTGCGAACTATGTAAAATAAAAAAGGAAAAAAAAAGAATTTAACTAGTCCCGACTGTCCGAGGACTAAATATCTAATGTTTACTTTAGCTGTATAATAAAACTGTCAAAGGCTAAAACGCCACCCACTTCTAGCATTCCTTCGTACAGTATGTATGTATGTTGAGTGTGTGTAAAGAATGTTATCCGTATTAAAAGGCGTATTATTTCGAAATTTTATTTACGGCGTTGATGTTTGCTTCTTCGTTAAAAGGTTTTCCTGTTGGCTGTCAATGTTACTAGTCGGACGTTTACAGATAAGACTTCAATCAAATTTTGAATACTAAACGCACTCCAAAAAAAGATATATTTATGTATGTATAGAATCGAGAATTTAGAGTAGAGGGGTACATTAGAAATTAAAAATAAATCGATTAATATATAATAAAATTAAAATAGAAAAATGATGATAATTATAAATACGTTAACTGAATATATATAATTCATTTGATGCGGACGTTATGTTTATTGATTACTGGAAAATATGTATACCTATAGATAAACAATACAGATAAGGTCTAACTAGTAGTCAGCCTATATACTACTTTTACTCTTCGTAATTACTAGGCTAGGTTTCAACTGTTTCACGTACTCGCTAAGTTTTGCGCGCTGTTATGTAACACGTTTGCATCATAAAATATTTTTAAATCAAAATAATTAAACGTAACGAACCTAGTCGATAATAGAATTCAAAATAATACACTCGCCTAATACTGTTTTATATGAGATAATATGAACGATTTATAAGAAATATATATATATATATATATATATATATATATATATATATATATATATATATTAGTCGAGTCATATTATTTATAAAGTATAAATCTGATAGAATTTAATAATAAATTTAAAGAAACGAAATAACAATTATTGATAATAGTCACGTTAAATTATTAAATGAGTAATAATAATGAAAAAAGAATTCAGTCGGAATATTAATAAAAGTTACCATTAACTGTGATAAAATACAAAAATAAACGAAACAAATACAGAGTACAAATTATGGAGACCACTCGTCGAGGCTTGGAGCACATATATAGATCATCACATGGTACGCATCCGTTTCGACAAGAATTCAAAGTTACGCGAAACCTATCGGGAGAATCTGTTCGCCGTATATTGCTGGAAGGCTTAAAACTTCATCCTCATAAAGTGGTAAGAACTCAGGGATTAAAAAGTTCCGATCATGTTGAACGCAAACTTTTTGCTGGAAAAAATGAAGACGAAGAGATCGATTTAAACAATCTTTTGATGGGCGATGAAACTAATTTCAAGATTCGCAACAAACAAACTACTGGTCCGAATCTAATCCGAATTCCACAGAACAGAAGTCATCACATAGCGAACGAGTAACCATCTAGGCTGATTTGACGAAGTTGGCAATAATGGGTCTTATTTTTTCAACATTGGAATTCTAATATATATATATATATATATATATATATATATATATATATATATATATATATATACATATTTCCAGTAACTAAATGTAACACGTTATCACGTCAAGAGTACATGCTTTGTTTAATAGCGATTATTAA
The DNA here is from genome assembly GCA_032883995.1 of Coronaproctus castanopsis. NCBI lineage: Eukaryota > Metazoa > Arthropoda > Insecta > Hemiptera > Monophlebidae > Coronaproctus > Coronaproctus castanopsis. Next base: position 5,934,377 of record CM065053.1, read on the forward strand.
ATTTAGGATTAAAACAAATTTAGAACAAGAACGTATATTTGCTTATATGTAAATATCAAATATTTAATCTGTACCTAGTAGTGTTGCCTATCATATCGGAATTATATATTTAATGAAATTATTAACAAAAAGGAATACTAAAAGTAATGAGAATTAAAGCACATTAAATTGCACTGAAGAAATTAAAAAAAAAATGTTAGGAAAACCTACATTGCATTATACATATATATATATATATCTTCTTCTCGTTTCGTTATCCGATCCGGATGTCGTGACCTAATTTGATGCAAGTTACGAGACGTCGCCATTTATATCGATTCTGCGCTAGATTCATGATTTGCTGTGTGTCTACTTTACATAACCTGTTGATTTGATCAATGTAACGGCTCATCGGTTTACGTTGACTCCTTTTTCCATTAACCTTTCCTTGCAGAATTGTTTTCTCCAGCCCACTTGCTCGTATTACATGACCAAAGAAGCCTAGCATGCGTCTTTCAATGGAGTACTAATTGTTCAGTGGGTTCGATTTTCAGTTCTTTTAAAACGGAATAATGTGTTCTGTGAGCTGTCCATGGGATCCTCAAGATTTTTCGGTATCCCTTCATTTCGAAAGCTTCAAGCTTCTTCCTTATCGATTTATTAATCTTCCAGGTTTCTGAGCCGTATGTCGCTATGGAAGAAATCAACGTTTTAAGGAGTAACAGTTTTGTTGTTATAGAGATCTTATGGTTTTTCCATTTACAGTTTAGTTTCCAGAACCCGACATTTGCAACTGCTAACCGTCTCCTTATTTCTTTTTCGGATCCACCATTTTTTTATATGCATGCACCCAAATAAATTAATTTATCTTTAATTTCAATATCTCGCAGAAAAGTCGGTGGTTGTTGGATTCTCTTTTCTTTATAGATGAATATATATATATATATATATATATATATATATATATATATATATATATATATATATATATATACGTTTAAATAAATATAAAAAAATAGACGTCGAACAAATAAAACAGGTAAAACAACAAAAATATTTGGCTAGTATTGTTACAGAAGATGGAAGCAGTATACATAGGAAAGAATTGTAATAGCAAAATTAGCGTTTAATTAAAAACTAATTTTAATAACATAAAAAAATATTCAAATGGAAGAAAAGATTTATTAAAATATAGTATACTGATGTATGGGTCAGAAACGTGGAATTTGAACAAAAAAATTCCTAAGCAACTGGATGCGTTCAAAATCTGGTGCTGTTGAAGAATGGAAAGGGTATCTTGGACGGAAATGATAAGAAATGAAAAAATATTAGAAAGAGTCAATGAAAAAGGAACTCTAATAAGAACACTAAAAAAAAACAAGGAGGACTTAAATGGATTGGACATGTATACTGAAACGATGCAGTACAAATAATAGAGGAAACCACGGAAGGGAAAAAGACCAACAGGAAGGACGAGGCAAAAATACATCAAACAAATACAAGAAGATATAAAAGTAGATAACTATGGAAGTATGAAGAATATTGCTCTATCTAGAAACTTTTAATCATTGTTTTCCACCACTTTATAAATAGATTGAGGAATTAAGAAGAAGATATATAGATGAGTAATGTAAATTGTTACAAATAAAATTGTACATATCAACGACAAAGTCTCTAACGAAGTTAAAAGGGGATTACGCTTCAAACTTTATACGTATTTTTCAGATATTAATGATCATCATTCGTAGTTATAGTTTACTATCGCTCTGAATAACAGGCAACTCTATATAAGTGTCAACCTTATCAGCTTTAACTTTTGCAAAAGAACCGGTTTAATATAGAAATCTAAATAAAAACCTTTTTAAATTTAGGCGGAATTAACATTTAATTCGAAATTTCGTATTTTTTGGTTTTTTAATTTTTTTTCCGTTCTTTTCTGTGAAAACTTGGAAACAAATTTTCGTTTACGTCCAAGTTTCAAAAATTATATTTAATTTTAATAACGTACATTTCGACAAAGTCGTTATTTAACTACCGTCTAATAATATTACGAAATTATTATTATTATTCATAATAATAATAATAATAATAACAAAAGCGTAATATACAGAGAGATAGCATAAAGATTGTTTAATAAATAATTTGTATTCTCGCACAAAGCCTGTATATACCGGTACATGTTGTTGTGTGCGTGAATAATTTAAAGAAAAACGAACTAAAAGCGAGTGCGCGTTAATAATTCGAACAAAAACGTAACGTAAATAAAATGCATTAATAATGACGCTTCGACACACAGATTATATTCAATTCCGTCGAGACCGTGAAGCATTGTATTTTTGCCGACGTTAAATATTAGCTAGAAGTTTTTCTTAATTAAGGACGAATAAAAAGAATTTCCCGGGGAATATGAATTTTATAAAATTTATGGAAAATTTAAAAACGTTTTTTTTTTTTTTTTGTATACCTGGGTCAAGAATATAACGTCTAAAATACGGACGAACCAATAAATAAAGCAAATCAAAATTGAATATATTGGAGTGTAGTGATTTTATGAATTATAAACAAAACAAAGTCATAGTTTAATCACCATAAAAGTTTTTTATTGCAAACTTTTCGACAGTTAAAAAAAACCTTTTATAGTGTTTAAATTGTGTTATGATTTTGTTTATAATTCATAAAATCACTACTCTCCGATATAGTCAAAATTTAATGTAACCTGAACTATATCAATTTTGATGAAGAATTATTATTATTATTATTTTTTAATGGGGATGCCCTTACAGCTTACCCAACGTGATACTGTAATAATAGCTAACCCATATTTCTATAAACTCGGACAAGTTCTCTACAAATATCGCTAGGAACAGATGTAGAGTCTCAATATGAAGAAGGGACAATACGTTATAAGGAGGATCATTACGAGACGCGCGCAGTAATTTAAGATACAGTTTAGAGAGCGTAATATTGTTAAAGAAGAAGAACACGTGTTCAAGATTGCAAACTGTACGACCAGCATGTAGAGGGTAATAAGGATTTTCTCTAAGCTGCAAAGGAACAGTCGGTCTGGCAACAAGCAACGCCCAAACTGCAATCTGCTGATAAGTACAATTCCTCTCCGCTTAATGTTTTTAAAAAAGTAGAACCATGGAAATCTAGGAAGAGACGGTTGCAATTGGTAGTACCTAGTAATAGGCGACTGCTGTATACACTCCATATACGTCTCTGTTCCCAGAGTTTCTTATGTTCCGACTGTATAAAATGTATGATATCAAGAAAGAGAATACTACACCATTAATCTGACACCTTCCCTCTGTTTTCTATAGCCTTCAAAATACTTTGTGAGTTGGTGATAATGAGATAATTACCTGGAAGATTCGCATGAATTAAGAATGACAAGGAAAGAAATACTGCCACACATTCAGCTGTAAAAATCTAAAAGTAAAATTACCTCTGACTAGTGAAGAATGTATATTAAATTATAAGTTGCCGTTATATAATCATATAAGTAATGTTTATTGTGAATGCTTGATAATGACGTAACTGTCGAGAAGATTTGCAATAAAAAACTTTTATATTGATTAAACTGTGTTATGATTTCGTTAAAAAATAGGTCAAATACGAGGTAGACTTGATACCAACGAACGTGTATTCCTTTTACATCACTCTAACATTAAGCGTAAAGCTGCGAATTCGTGATAATCGTTCATTTTGCGTTTCGTCTGTTATAGCTATATCGGGTCCTGTTTCTATTAATGGTCTTCGTTTTGTATCCTGGACATATCCGTTACCTAGAACTTGTTTGTTCGGATCGACTACTAAGTGAGAATTATAAGTTTCTTTCTAGTCTACTATTTATAATAATCTGATGATACCGCAAAGCCAAACAAAAGCAAATCATAACTTACAAAGAGCGGTGGATAAAATTATGTCACGTAGCAAGAAATGGCGAATTAAAATAAATGAAAATAAATCAACACATATAGTATTCTCAAATCGTCACCACTAAATCTAGAAATAGATAATAAGATTGTATCCTTAAGAAAATACGTTAAATACCTTGGCTCGTACTTAGATCAAAAGTTAACATGGTGCTAGTATATATTGATACAAAAAGGGCTGAACTCGGAATTAAAACTAAAAAACTGTATTGGTTAATAGGAATATAATCCAAACTTACCTTAAAAAACAAGCTACTACTATATAACTAAATACTCGCTCTAGTATGGATGCGAATTACGGGGCTGCAGTAAAAAGAAAGCGATATAATAAATCTTAGGTCAATCGTCAGTGCTCCGTGTTATGTAAGGAACAAAACTATACATGATAACCTTGGCATGGAGTACATAGCTGACTAATTAAAAAGATGGCAATCAAACAACAACAGCGGTTACATGGTAACGCTAACTGGTCCGCAATTAGCTAATTGGAGAACTCGCTACAGATGCAAATTCGCAGGCTGAGAAGAATTAAGCCATTAGATCTGGCAGAGTAATGAAAATTATGTAAATTATTAAACACATGATACTAATACAAGGACTAGTAATTGAACTACGTACTCTTCATGTTATGATCTTTTGTTATACCATCTACTGATATCCTATTAGCTAGGAATAGATTAAAAAAATATATATATATAATAATCTTTCGAGTAGTTTTCTGATAATAATTTGTCTTTTTCCACATTTCTTGATTCTCGTATAAACATTACACCTCTTCAGATCGGTAATTCGAGCTAAATGTGAAATTTATTTTCACCTCCGAAAAATGACGCCTCTAACGTAATTAAAAATAGATTAATGTTGGCTAATACTGGAAGCCATGTATAGTATATGTGAGCATCTCTGATGCGAACCGAAGGTCTTCATTTTATACTTTTGAACGTGACTGCTACTGCATCGGACAGATGAATATTATTCGTCGGACGAGTGTCGATATAGTTACATCGGCGCATTCGTTTCATTTTTTGCATAATATGCTCATTATGCTATAACGTCACCGGAGAATATTTCGAATATTTTATGTTCGCTAGTTTTAATCTTTCAAATTTCACCGTAGGTTCATGTCTTGCAGGTATTTTGATATACGCAAGTACTTACTTATTCGTCAATTGATACAGAATTATGTAGATTTTTCCCTTGCACGGTCATGGCTATGGGTATATCGTCTGCGTATGGGAATTTTTTTACTAGATGTTTCAGGCACATCGTTGACGTAGATATTTTTAAAACAGTAGTTCCTATATCGATAATACACGATTCATTTGACGTCACTTGCTGCTATTTTCTCCAAACAAGAAGCGAAAATTATCCGACAGTATTCTGCTAACCAGTCGCAAGATTCGGGATATGGCGTAACAGGAGCTAGCTTTATTAATAATACAATATAGTACATGTTAGTCGACAATACGAGCAGATTTCCATTATTTTCTGAAGTAATACTATGTTAGATTTTATTTTACTTCGTTTAATAACCATACACTTTGTTAGATACGCTGACGTTTGCAATTTAATAGGGTTGCATTCAACTCCTGTAATAGCGGGACATTAGTATAAAGATTACGCTACAGTACGCGATTTATTTAACACCAATACTTGACCCAGATAAATCGAAGATGACCTAGTTTTAGCCAGTGTGACGGACGAATGAAAATACCGACTTATTCTTACAAGCAAAGTTCGGTAATCCAAAAGTTTCAAAGGGAGGTCATATATTTCCGATGTGTTTATAATGTTTTTCGTTATAATAAAATAATTTGTTATATTCTGATTTTAATAGGAAATCAAAAATTTATATAACGGAATAGTCGTATTGAACAGCGAGACTGAAGAAAAAGCCATACGGTTGAAGATTCCTGGCTCGCAGCAAATATGGAAGAATTAGTAAGTAAAATTAATATACGCTACACTTTATCGGCGAGTAACTGCGTTGCATTTAATGCCTCGAATAAGATAGCTCATTTTTTGCGTAAAAGTAAATAAGCTGATCACAATGTTCAACAGTAAACCATAAAAGGATGATGATGATTACGACAATCACGTATCATCATCATCATTATCATCATCATCATAATCATTAGTTCGACAGCCCTAGGACTGATTTTATTCCATAGTAACTTCCATCCCAACCGATTCTCTGCAGATGTTTTTTTTATTTTCCAATATTGATTTATGCCTGTATCATGCAACAATGTTGCCACGAAAGAGTTCCGCTGTCTACCACGACCACTTTTTCCTGAAACCTGCTCTTCTATTACATCGCGTAACAGATCACCGTGTCTGAGTACATATCCAATCTGGGTTAATTGTCTCTTCTTTTTCGAATGTAGAAGGTCCGTTTGTCGTCAATTCTTTGGAGAGTTTCTTCATTCGTAACTTTTTCAGTCCAACTTATTCTGTGTGACTTGCTCCGACAACGCATTTCAAAAGCCTGTAATTTTTGAACATTCCTTTTATGTAGTGTCCACGTTTTAGCACAGCAATGCGCTACAGGCCACACGGAAATTTTAACAATATATTTACGCAGTTTTAATGGTATTGACTTTTTTCATAATATGTTTCGCTCTTCTTGTTAGGCTAGCGTAGCTAATCCGATTCTTGAGTTTATTTTTGTATCGCAGGTATTCCTCTCTATGTATATACACATATAAAATAATATATATACACATATATACATTAATATACATATATACATTAATATATATATACATTAATGTATATATATACAAATATATATTTACATTATATATATATATATATATATATATATATATATATATATATATATATATATATATATATATATATATGTGCACAATAAACAAGTAATTAAACTCATTAAATTTTATAAATTAAAAAACGACAAAGCTTTTCGGCTTTTAAGAAACATTTTGATCATTTTGTTTATGTAAATTGCTATATCTATATCCTCTTCTAGTGAGAGTATGTCAAATGTATTAAGAGTTACTTTTCTACTTTTTTCATCGTGTGAAACGACAGGCTGTCGTTTTGTTTTCTTGTTTTGATACGCACTTTCTGCCAGTCATTTATTGGTTTTTCATCACTTTCTTCATCCGTTTTACATAGGTTGTCAGGTGTGTTTCCCTTTTGTTTATAATTTCAGTGGCTTATAGAAGCATATAAGTATTGTATATTATCAGGCGGTTGAAAGACAATAAATAGGTTTTGCGATGTATGATTTGACGGACCAACCTGTTGTGTAGCAGTATAAGCGCCATATTAGTAGAACGATGTCTGCAAAGATATTTGGATGAGTGTTTGTGTGAGTGTAATGGTTGTGTATATACGATAGAAGTAGATACAGCCATTGTTTGTTATAACAACGACAAACGGCGTTCTACCACTTTAATAGAGTATTAGTCTGTATTTGTGCGTATCGTTATCGTGGATTAATAAAAATATATCCAAACTGGTATAATCTCATCACCGATAAGCTGCAACAAACTCGAATAATATAATTACGTGTTACGATAAAAATTATAAAAATATGATTATACCGATACGTAATATAAATAATAACATGAATAATACGATCAAATGAAACGCGCCAGCGATCGAGACGACACCCGCCAGAAGATTTATAATTTAAAACTAAAATTATTCATCAAATTTGTTTTCCAATTTAATATCCGCATCTCTTGTTTCGTTATTTCCGTTTCTTCGCCGGTAGTTTTATTTTCTTACAACGTTTTTCTAATTTTGTTAGTATTATTGATTTTTTATTCGAATTCTTCATCGTGTTTTTCAAGTAACGATTTGATGTACATCATTCTGATTGGTGTTGAGTGAGGTTATGTACAGATGATTATTATAAACAGGCTAATTGGTTGAATGTGTTTAGTTTGTTGACACAGTTCGGGTTTTAAACGGATCGGTTAGTGTAATATTGTGTATCTAGATCGTTTTTTCTTTTTCTTTATTTTTATTTTATTTCAGTTTATTATAATTTTTATTTTTGTTAATTTTAAACCGAAAAACTGTGTTATCTTTACGTATAATTTAGTTAGTTTAACTACATTTTTTTATTATTTATAAATCAAAATCTCTGCATTCCACACCAGTTCACGATATGAATGAATGAAACAATCTTATTTAATATAATTATTTACATTTTAATACAGTTATTGAAACGGATATTAATGTTATTATTATTATTAAATGTAAAATGCCTTCTTTTTTTTTTTTTTTTTTAATGCCCTTCGGAGCGAAATTGTATTCATAGCGGTCTTTCTAAAAAATTTCTTGAAATCATCGTCCCAACGTGCATATACAGTCTTGATTTTATCCTCTTTCGATATGCCGAGAACTATTCCATTAGTTTCTTCGTCCATCGATCATCTTTGCTTGTCGTTAGACATGTTCAACCGAATTCGATTTTAATTCGCGGATCGAAGCTACGTTGTTTCTATAAATTTTTTTCTTTAATTGTGTTTTTCGCATTAGAACTTCTGATAATAAATAACATACCCGTACACTGGAAACCGATATTAAATACTTAATCTTGTATTAAAATCTTGTATTTTCTAAGCATATTCATTACTTGAACAACAGGATACATAGGTTCCTATTTAAACTTTACCCTCTCATTAATAATATATAAAATGATTATGATACTTTCATATACGTGTCCCGTATGATCATATAAAAGTATTTCTAACCTTTTCAAGCTAACAGCGACTTCGGAATCAGAGTTGCAGAATAATATTTCAATCATCGATATATATGCTAGGCGGCTCTGAATTTACCCTACATATCTGAAGTAATAAACTAGCATACAATAACATTTTTCTACTCTTGCTCCGGCAGCAAATATCCAATAATCAATAAAATAGCGAACTACAACAAAACTTCTTTGCAATTAATATACGACAAATATAAGCGTAAAAGAATCAAACATCTATTGCTCTAATGTATCACCGACATCTCTCATGTTTATAACGTTTATCACATTTATTTAAATATATTTCAAAAATATATATAGTCGTGTGGATACATTGGTTGTGATTTTTCCTATAATCTATTTTGTTCTACTACTGTATGTGCTTATTACACTCGTGGTATATGCAGTCTATCTCTTATTTCGGGCTGCGCGGATTTTTCTTTTAGTATTGCACTTTTTATGTTATAATTTCATTTTTCGTAATACAGTTTTTATTTATTTATTTATTTATTTTAATTTTGTCTAGTTTCACGATGTTCAGGATTGACCTTTCTAAGTTATTTTTGAAGGTTGACACGATGCTTTCTTGTTTTTGTGTTAGCGATCGTGTTTTGGAGCCGTAAGTCAATAATTGTTGAAAACTACGCTTTTAAAATTGAGCGGAAAGTTATTTTTTTGCACGATGGGGCTGTCAAGATGTTTGGCGAGATATATATATACCACATTCCCGACTAAGCAGGTGTGGCAAGTATACTTGCCGAAGTGTATGTAATGTGAGGATAACTGGTGCGTTTAATAAATAACATTAAAGAATAATATTTATTGATTTATATAAATTAACAATAGTACAAGGGATAAAAATCACGCGTATGAGAAATATCCTCACCGAGCTGATAGCATAAATTCTTTACGTAATCTTATAAATAGAAATTAGTATATTTACTAGAGCCTGACGAATATAATTCGCGGGAAAAATCTAAATCCAAAAAAAAACAAATAATTGTTTGTATCGCACTAAGCGTACCAAAAAAATCAGTATATTATTCGATAGAAAACGATAATAATAATAATAATAATAATAATAATAATAATAATAATAGAGATAGATAATATAATACACGTATACACTCCTATATAAATATATATATACACACATATATAAAAAAAATCTTAGCAGATTGAATTTTATCTAATATCATTAATTTAGAACATTTTATAAGACGTCTGTGCTTATACTTCGTGTACATAAACTGTAATTGTATGGGATCGTTGAGATATACACATTTTCACGCGCGGCAATTCCGACATATCTTTGGGGCACTTTATCTAAAACACCTATTTCGTATTAATTATAATTTGTTGAAAGCTCACCGGCGGGACAATCCTATCAGAGAACGAATAAACGCTTTATAAATGTCGAGCTCATTATTAACGTTAAGGTACGATTTACGATTAAATAAACTGCGCTTAGTGCTTTATTTGTTTTTAGAGCTGCGTAATTTACACGCGATATATCGTAACGAAAATGAAATAATTTTAGTAAGTAAACGAGGATGTGGAAGACGCAAAAAATTCATTTATAGGGGTTTGCTAATATAAAACTAAAAATAACTACGATAAAAAATCTGTAATACTTTTTAACAATGAACTAATCGGATTTAGTTTTAAGCAATATAGCGAAACACTGTTGATGTTACAATTCAATGCTATACGTGTTCGGACAATAAATCCACTACATTAAACGGTAGCTGTACGAAAATATCGTTAAATGACTTTAATTAATTTTTCATCGTGGCGTGTGTGACTGCCGAGGCTATTACGAAACTGATAATTAACTCTTAGATATAGTAAATGAAGTTGAAGGAGGAAGGAAATTATATAATCGAGGGAATAGTTGAAGGGATATTGTAAACCGGATGGAGTATGCGGACGTGTGTCGATAGGGATAGAGTATATGCAGTAAAATATGGTAAATAAGAGAGAGTTTCGGAGCAGACAAAATAGTGGCAAAAATCGGGGGGCGTCACGTTAGAGCAGATGGTCGTGGGAAAGAATTATATGTGTTGAAGGCGGATGAGTGCCGTGTGGTTGAAACGAAACGAGTTAATAGGTTCGTAACAGAAGTTAACATTGAGTTCAATAGCGAGAAGGAAGTTACGATGGTATAAATTCCACATTCGTTGCTAGTTGCGGTTACTGAAGTATTTGAGTGCCGTGTTTAGGACCGGCGATGGGGACGCCTTATAGGGTATTGAAAAACACGGTAAGGAACGAGTTACCATATCCATTGCTTCGTCCCCTACCACTTCCTTATAATCTAGAATCCATAAGAAGACTGCCCCAGTTTAACTCGTCAGAAAGGCGAATATACTATAAAGATAAAAATGTAATCTAGTTTTTAACAATGTTAAACGAACGAAATGAACGTTATATACGTTTCGGTTGCCTACGATTGTGAAACTTCTATTGTCGCGTTGTATATGGGGAGTCAACCCGGAAAACGAGCGAGTCAAGGCTTATACATATAGGCGCATATAGGTAGGCCTATTCTCACAGTGTAGCTGGGTTCATCTCTCTCTTTCCCACGTTCTGCACTCATATATTTGTATATTCAGTTTACATATATACATACAAATATGTAAAATTACGACAGACATGCGTGTATGTATATCGTCGTCATCATCATTAATGGATATGTCAGTCACTCAACTCGTACGCCCCCTATCGACCGAGTCCTCCACATTTTCCTATCCACTGTCCGCCTCTTTAGTTCTGCGTAAGTATTAATATTTGCTTGTTTCTTGATTGTATCAACCAGTGTGTACTAACTTGGTCTTAATTTTCGTCTGCGCATGGGTATTTTTCCTTCCATAACGTCTATTAGTAACCTATTATGTCTTAACGCATGACCTATCCATTTTAGCCTTGTTTTCCTGATCGTTTTCGAGAGTGATCTTTTTTCTTGCACTCTACTGTAAACTTCCGCATTGAATACTCTATCGATCCATGATATTTGTAATAAGCGTCCCAGCATCGTGTTTCGAAAGCTTCAAATTTCTGTTTATCTTTTTATTTAGCGTGTCCATGTTTCTGCTGCGTAAAGTGCCAGTGCCCATATATATATATATATATATATATATATATATATATATATTAATATATTTAAGTCATCGCCACGAAAGTTAAGTTCTTTTGTTTGTGAAATTTCTACGAAATCGTGAGTTTATTAAACGTCTTTTTTGGAAAACGTCTTTGAGTTTCATTTCTCCCCTGCGCCCCGAGGCATAGATAATTTTTAAAAGTGCGTAACTAACGATTAGCTGTTTTCCATAGGTGTGCATGTGTGCGTGTGTTTACCGTAAAAATAAGGAAATTATTTTTCGAAATACGTTCCTTTCATTCTGTATGGCTCGATTTCCTCTCCACTCCACCCCAAAAAAAAGCAACATAAACAGTGATAATAATAACAATAATAATAAAACAAAATTGCAAACAAAAGACAAATAAGTCCTAGGCGCGCGGGGTGATTCCCTTCATTCGACGCTAGTGTGGTAAGTGCCCGCCTGCGCTCTTAAAGAAAACAAATGAGAGACGCTTGATCTAGTGCAGAAGAAAAGCGAATTCACGCTCGAATAAGTTGAAAATTTTCGGAGAGCCTAGTTTATATTTTATATTATACACGAACAAACATTTCCCGCCTATTTACTATAAAATAATACTCCTATATTTAAGTCATCTTCAAGAAGGTATATATATATATATATATATATATATATATATAAAATAACGTGCGAATATTTGCGGAGACTGAAATACAAAGGTGGCCTAATTAACTAGGAGGCTTCCTTTTTTGTTTTACATATATATATACAAAAAATTTTCCTCCGGTGAATACAACCAATTTGCATACAGTACAAAAACAAAAACAACATCTTCATTCTTGTCCCCAGCAATTTCGCTTATATTCATCTTCTCCTCTCATTAATGTTATTAAGTAGTAGTAGTAATCGTCGTCTCGTGCAGCTAACTCTTTGTACGCTTCAAAAACTTATAAGTCTAACACCTTTTACTTATACTTCACGTTTCGAGTTTCAACGCTATTTATATAATTCGCATCTATCTCTTTTTATTTGTCGGTGTACTTGTCACCGTCTCACAATAATCGATAACAGTAAACGATATGTCGTGAAATGAAATGAATTGAATTTCATAATTTTTTCCGGTAAATATAATTCAATTCCGACTAGACGTAAATATTCGATTTATACCTATTTAGAAAAAATCGAAAGGACTGATAAAATGTCCGCTGAAGAGTAGCCACAGAGAGCCGAATTAAAGAGTACGCAATGTTGCCGCGAGAACAGAGCGATTGACCGGACATGTATTAAGGCACGACTCGTGAAAACAATAATAAAAGGAGAAATGTACGAAATGAACCAGACATGTCGCAAATTATAGAAAACATGGAGTGCGGGGCTATTACAGGGAAACTAAGAGACTGGTAGAAAGGAGGAAAGAATGACACGATGCTACAAATCAATCTTCGGATTGATGACAAATCGTAATGACGATGAGCTATTTGGGGATTATTTATCCGTTTAAACTAGATGCGGATTCCGGAAGAATCTAGATTTACTAGAGTGAAGATATTACGAATTTCTTGACATATAAAAAAAAAAGACTAGAAGTAAAAAAGCAATATGATTGTAATTTATTGCGACCATCTATCAGATGTAGTAACGGAAGAAATGTGAATGGATCGTAAATATGAAAGAATATTAAAAATATTATACGAAACGCGAGAACTGATAATGTAAAAAAACGAAGTAGAAGTAGGGATAGAAGTTGTTTGCCGTTTAATATATTCGCGGAAAAAATAATAAAGAGAACGGTAACTAAGGAATTAAAGTGGGTAGATGAAAGGCGTTGACGTTCAACGTAGCAATTGTCGGTCGTAATGGGAAAGAACTCGAGGAACCGATAAAACAGTTAGAAAATTCGACAAAAGTGAATAATATGTTGATCAGTGAAGAATAACGGTAGTGATGAAATGGGCTGAAAAAAACCCAGCACGCTTAATGGACAATGTTTAAAAATCGGTAAACAGTTATACTTCGAAAGCGTAATAATTTTAGATGGAACCGGTGACGAAGAAACGGATTAGTTTAACGACACTGGCTTTCAGAAATCATTACTAGAAACGCATTTCGAATGAACTTTGTTAAGTCACATGTATACGAAGCATTCTGTCATATGGATTCGGAATTTCGGACGATTAATCGTCAAACGTATATAAGCACTCGTCTCAGAAAATTAGTTGAACAGGAAAAACGACGAATGAAAAAGTTTTCAAAAAAACATACACGAATGGAAAATTCAAAAGTTAAATAGAAGAAGCATTAACCGTATAGTTATATCGACGTAATCCGAATTTCGTACAGCTTATTTTAGTTATACTAAAGTATATTGTACAAATTATAACGGACACGAGAGCAAAAAAAAAATTAACGTAAACGCGAAAAATAGAGCAGAAGAAAGGAAAATTTAATTTTAAAGTTTCGTTAATTCCTTGCGATCGTGAATCGTAAATGTTATCTCCACAAATCTATGGACGGACGAAAGCAAGATGAAGATAATCTTCACTATTGCCCCATCTTGATTTTATATAATGCGCACGATGTTACTGCGGGTATTGAAAATTATCTTTTAAATTATTTATATATATATATTCATTTTTTTTGCTTTTTGGAGTCGTAATAATTTGTTGAAGATTCGATATTATAGAAATATGGTGAAAACTATGGTTTGAACTATGGCTTTTGCTTGTTCATAAGTACGAAATTTATATTATTATTATTATTATTACTACTATTATTATTATTATTATTATTATTATTATTATTATTATTATTACTATTATTAATTATTATTATTAATTATTATTTTTATTGTATTTCACGAGCATTAATTGCGATCAAAATTTATTTATCGAATAAGAATATATTTATGTATATCTCTAACATAATATGAATCTTCTTGTATCGTAGTTTTAATTTGAATTCACGAAAATTCATCGAACTTGCCTCTGTCTTTATATAATTAACCATATTCTTAGTTCGTAGGCGAGTTTATTCAATAATGCGTTACTACTAGTTTTATCGTATTTAAATGTTCATTGTATTCAAAAATTAGGAAACGGGGTTTTAAAGTGTGTATGTATACGAATGTTGGACCGGATCGCCAGGCTAAAATGTAAATTGGCCAGACATTTGTCAAGACATAAGGATGAAAGATGGACTAAGCGGATATTACAGCGGGGCCAATTAGTAGCCGGCGTCCGCGATGGAAGCCTATGGCTAGATGAAGAGATAATGTTGTCCAATGGGCAGGAATCAACCGAGCCGCGCGAGATAGGAATCGTAGGAAAAGTTTAGGCAATGCCTACACCCAGCAGCGGGGATTGATTATCGTGAAATCTATACGAATGTGTGCGTTATGTACTTGTGACGCGAGTGAACGAAATATTATTATTTCGCTATTCGATTAAGCGTTTTATTTTGTACATTAAAAAAAAAATTATTTTAATTTAGACGGATTATTATTATATTCTTGTCTCTAAGGAGTTATCCGAGTATCCGGAATAAACAACTTCGTATACTAACGGTGGATACGTAGTTTTTAAATTTTGCTCTGATATTGTCGAAGGTACTATTAGAACAGTTATTAGTCCAGTTGCGCTGTACGGCAGTGAGTGCTGCCTGGGTAACAAAGCGTGAAGAAGAAGCGTTTCATCTGATGGAAATGCGCATATTAGATTAAGTTAATGGACTTCAGTTTGTCCGCTGGAATTAGAAACGGACGAATCTATACTGTAATCGGAGTTCAGCAAACTCCGTGAAATCTGTTTGTATGGCAAAAAAAAATACCGTTGAAGAAGAATCCAAGGTACTATACTGTAGGTTAAAATATTTCCAGTTGAAGTTTTGGTTTCAGCAAGATATTGTTCAGATTTACAACTTTCGACAGAAGCCATGCGGAATTTTTTCATGTTTTCATTCGGAAATACTTGTTAAAATTTTCGTACGAAACCAACAATAAAACAACTTTATATCGGATCTTTACACTTTTTCCGTCAAAAGTGCCTTGTGCAGTAAACGACTAGGAAGAATTTTAAATTGTTCAAATTTTTATAATGTTCGTATTCTGTTTTTATTTTTTATTTTTTTTTTTAGATATTTACATATTTACATATTTTTATGTTATATTTTGCGTTAATTTATCACTAATTCTCCGTCATTTTTTTTTTCTTTCACCGGCGAAATCGCCCCTTTTATTTTTGAGCGTCTCGGTACAATTTCCTTCTGTCCGGGAACGAATTTTGTACGTTTTTCTTTTCCGTAAATAAAAAGCGGACCCCGCTAATGTCCGTCGTGTTGGTACGGGTAATCCGACCTAACCGAGTTTCGAAAAAATTCTGAAAACAAAACCACGATCGCCAAAAAAAACCCTGGGAAAATCCGGTATTTAAAAAATGTTGTAACGAACCCGAAGGATTCAGCAACCGTCTGCTCGCAGAATGTTAGCCGTACGAAGATGTTAAGAATTTAAGCACGGACAATCGTTACCGGCGCGGAACGTTTCGTTACAAATGATACGAACGAGCTTGTAAGCATAAAAGCGTCGGTCGACAGATGTCAACTTTAATTTTCACCCGAACGAGACCGACGTTACAACTCCATCTTCTCGGATCTGAAATAATCGTAACAACGGCAATATATAATGATAATGATAATAATAATCATAATATAAATAAAAAATAAATAAAAAGAATGGCGAGCATTGTTAAGCTTTAATTCCCAGTACGAAAAGGATTTTTCTTCCGTACGGACAACCGGCACAATCGTAGTTATGACAGCGTGTCCTATTATGTTATTTTATTCTATTTCAGTGACTACACATACATACACAGGTACACAAATATACACATACTAAATGCATGTATATATAAATATATATATATATGTATATATATATATTATAGATAATGTACGAATTTTATTAAAAATTTTTTTTGCTTGCAGAGGTGTGTAAAATATTGTAATACAAGCGGTCTTTTATCATGGGAAATTTAATTTCTACTAATTCAGACTGTGACAATGATGATAATAATAAGTACCGCAATAATAATAATAATAATATTAATAACAGTAATCGTAACAATTAGTGGAGGAAGAAGAAGAAAGTAAGTAAAATAAAGAAAGAAGAATAAAAATATGAAAAAAATAAAAAATATAGAAAATACAATGAGGATAGTAAAATTGATAATAATAACAAAAATACATACTAACCGGTAGCGGTAGCCAGTCGATTAGGTCTGCTCCTACCGTGAAACAGACGAATTAATAGCAATAACAATAGCCAAGGAAAAAAAACTTCAACGGGAAGACCTGCTAAAGGTATCTTTTATCTGTAGTCAATGGAAAACTGTCCGAACGGAAACACTATGGCAGCGGGTGGGTGGGAATCGAAAATGAAATGGAGATGTAATTCGCTGCCACTTAAGCTATGCTGAAAATGGTAAGGATAAAGTTGAGATACCAGCAAATCAAGGAGGAGTAATAATGATGCGCTCTACAAAGATTCCTCAAGTCATTCATTTTTTTTTTTTATAATACTGCGAGCTGTCCACCAAGGACATTTAGCAGTACGTTTAAGAGAATTGAACACGAGGGGACAAGTATCCAGCGATACCTACCCGATTACCACGACCTTAAACTAGATCCTGCGGTTGCTGACGTTTTAGTCTTCTTATGTCACCGGTGGTATCAAGCAACCTCTAGCAAAAGTATTCGGGTATCAAGTCTTTTTGCGTGTCTTTTAGCGTGAACTTTTATGACCTCGGCCACATAATCTATACGTAAATCTCGATGCAACGTTAGATTTGTTACATACCAGGATGCCTTGAATATCATCCGAAGAATTTTATTTTGTGACGTTTGTATTATTTTCCGGTTTGATGGTCTAGAACAAGCCCAAAGTTGCACCCCATAGGTCCAGACAGGCCTTAGAACCACTGTATATTTTAAACGTTTATTATCTGTCGTCAGCACATTGTTTCTTCCTATCAGCCAGTATATTTTTTTAACTCGGATATCTAATTCTTTTTGGCAACGCACGCGCAAAAAGAGACACAATGTAAAATCGGGAAAAATAAAAAAGCATGGGGTAACAACAAAATACAATAAAAGCCCATGGACACGTTGAAACAAAAATAATTATCCACGTAATTGTATAGACTCGATAGATATAATAACGATAACAGACGAAGTAAATCGTAGTAGTCATAATCGAAGAAAATTTAGTGGCAAAAATGGCAAATTTTGACAGTCAAGAATATCCTGACAGTCGAACGTTATAATAAACTATTGACAATGTACGATTAGGATTTATACTACGTCACTATAATAACTAGTGGATCGATATTATCGACTTTGGTATTTGTATCGAATCAATTAAATACATCCCAAAAATGTCAATTCGTTGTATTGTATTTCTAAGTTAGTTTTATATATATATATATATATATATATCACGATCACGATGCGCTTATATCAATCCACTGCTGGATGTAAGCGTTCCCCTTTTGTTTCCACCTGTAGCGATCTTGGGCCTCGTTTATCCATTTCACACCGGCTGATCTATGTATATCGTCCTGCCACCTTGTATCCGGCCGACCGCGACTTCTGCGTCCTTTTCTTGGAAGCCATTCTGTTATTCGTTTCGTCCACCTATCATCGTTTCTTCTTGCTACATGACCTGCCCAATTCCATTTCAACTGCGCTACACGTCCGACTACATCTGACAATTTAGTCTGCTGTCTTATCCACGTGTTGGTTTTCTGGTCTGATATCTTGATGCCCAATATTAATCTTTCATGGGCTCTCTGTGTCACTGCAAGTTTCTTAACAACATACTTCGTTAGGCTCCATGTTTCCGCTCCGTATGTAAGCACTGGAAGGATGCACTGTTCGTATACTTTCTTCTTCAAGCTGTTAGGTATATCTTTATTTTTGAGGACATTACTCAACTTCCCAAAAGCTATCCACGATAGATGCGTTCGCCTTTTAATTTCTTTACGCATTGTTTCTTTCTGTGTGGTAATAATTTGACCTAGGTATATATATTCATTGACCTGTTCCAGTATATGGTCATCTAGTTTTATTTGTAACTTTTGAGGTGTATTTGTCATAATCTTCGTTTTATTAATACTGATGGTTAATCCTGCTTTTTTAGAACAGTTATGTAGGTCAGTTATCATTTCCTGTAAGGTACCAACATTATTACTAATCAACACAATGTCATCGGCAAAACGCAAGTGACTAATTTTCTTCCCATCAATATTCACACCTTTAGACTCCCAAGACAAATTTTTGAACATACGTTCTAAGGCTGCTATAAATAACTTCGGAGATATTGTGTCTCCTTGTCTGACGCCTCTCTTTAACGGTATTTTATTTGTTTTTTCCACCAGCTGTACTCGCATCATTGGCGAATTATAAATATTTTTAATTATCTTGATGTATTCATCATCTATACCATTTTCTTCAAGCGCCTTCAACACTGTCCATGTTTCCACGGTATCAAACGCTTTATGATAATCGATGAACGCCATGTGCAATTCCATGTTGTATTCTTTGCATTTAGATATTAAAATTCTCATAGTGTGAATGTGATCATGCGTGCTGAAACCGGATCTAAAGCCCGCTTGCTCGCACGGTTGGCAGTAATCTATTTGTTTCGTCATTCGATTTGTAATAATACTTATATAAAGTTTGTACATATGTGATAATAAGCTAATTGGCCTGTAATTTTCTAGACTAGCTGTATCACCATTTTTGTGTATTAGGATAACATCTGCTTCGTTCCACAGTCGCGGGATAGAGTTCTCTTTTAAACATTTGTTGAACAGATTTTTCAGCAAATCCAAAATCTCCTCATTTCCTTCTTTAATCATTTCTGGGACTATACCATCCGGCCCGCTAGCTTTGTTATTTTTCATTTTCTTTAAAGCGTATTTGATTTCACTTATTGTTATATCCGGCAGGTTTCCCTTATCCTCATTTATTGTTAATTTATCTTTCATTGTAGGATTAACTTTTGTGTCATAGAGATCTGTATAGAATCTTCCGACCTCTTTGGATAGTTCAGTTTTGTCTGTAAGGATATTTCCGTCGCGATTTTTCAAATTCGTCAGCAGCTTACTTCCCATCGACAATGATTTCTTGAATACTTTAGGCCCTCTGTTATGCTCAATTATTTCACAAATTTTCTTTGTGTTGTTTTGACGTATATCACTTCTCAATTGTTTTCTAATTAATTTATTCAATTCTGCCCACTCAATTTGATTTTTATCTTTATCCACTTTTAGTTTCCTCCTTCGTGCCATTAAATCTTTTGTTACATCACTTATTTTACTGTTTACCTTTTTTGTACGTGGTGCAACTTTAACCGCAGCTTCTTTTATAATTTTAGTAATCTGTTCAGATTGTTTATTTATTTCAAGTGTTTTAATTTCTTCAGATTTCTGTATTTGTAATTTTAATTCTTCTTGATATTTGCTTCTATATTTTATTAATTTATCAGGATCAACTAGTTGTGATTTATTCCTTTTTACTCTTTTTGACACGGATACATCCTGAATTTTTAATATACCTCTAACTAATCGGTGGTCACTGCCGTTATTAACACTGTTCAGTACTGTAACGTCTTGTAATATGTTTGAGCTATCAGAGATGATATAATCAATCTCATTCTTGTATTCAAAAGTTGGGCTTCTCCAGGTCCATTTTCTTTTCTCTTTCTTTTTGAAGAACGTATTCATGCAGTAAAGCTTATTTCTTTCGAGAAAGTTTGCCATCATTTCTCCCCTTTTGTTTCTTTTACCTACTCCATGAATGCCTACTGATGTTTCTCGTATGTCTTGTCGGGTCCCAATTTTGGCATTAAAATCGCCTATTATCAATGTGTTTTTGCATTTATCTCTATTTATTGTTTCTTCTAATTCACCATAGAAACATTCCAGTTCCTCCTCTGTATATGATTCCGTCGGGGCATATATTTGCACTATCTTTAAGGTGCTATTCTTATCAAACAAAAGTATTATGTATGCAATTCTGTCTGTAACGCCTACATACTTAACTACATTATTATGCCATTGCTTATTTATTAAAAATCCTACTCCGTTTTGATGATATTCGGAATCTCCTTTACAGAATAATATAGCCTGTGACTTTAGCTTTATAACACTTTCGCCTTTTCTGCGCACTTCGCTTAAGCCGATTATGTCCCATTTTATTTTATTCAATTCTTCTTCTAACTCCAAAAGTTTCACTTCGGAAGCTAAAGTCCGCACATTATATGTGCAAATACGCATAAGGCAATTCTTAGTTCTTGCATTATTCCTTAATTTGTTGGTATTTATGTCAAATCCGAGTGGTATTAATGGTTCTATCCGGTGTTTGCTTCCTTTATTTGTATTTCTACTAGGCGGTAAGGAAGCAGGAGTCAATTCTGATTGCCCATTTTGGCCTTGGCTACTACGGCCCTTCTTTTTCCTTACAGTCATATTGGGGTAATGTTGGCCTAATCTCCCGTGCTGGCCAAGCAACTTGGGAGATATATTTTATCCCTTTCTGCCAGGTTAGTATTTCTATTACTTTAAATGGTCCTATTATATATTATTGTTATTATTTCCATATTTTTATTAGTTGTAATTTATATATCGCATTCAAAGCTATTTTTTCCTAAGTTGTATAGTAGTAACAATACTGTAGAAGCAGGGGTGATTAGGCTGTTAATCCTGCTTCTTGTTTTTCTGTCAGGGTTTACTCCCTTAGCCTTTGGGTCAATACCCTAACCGCAAGGCAGCGGGTTGTTACTGAGGAGGTAACAATGTAAGATTTTTACGGCGACCTTAACCCGCCGAGGGAGAGACAGTCCTAGGATTTCTGCAGACTTTTAAAGGACAGGTCCTCAAGCTGTCCATCTGCATCCTCATGTCTCCTTACCCTGTCACTACTGGAATCGTCTGCTAGAGACTTTCCGCCAGTAGCCGCTCTTGGTTCGCGACTGCTTATTGGTTATTCGCAGCTGGCCAGTATATATACTGGTCGTTTCACTATCCACCACCTGTGGACGCGCCCCGTTCCGGTTAGAGCTCCGGATCCCAGAAGGTACATAGTACCCCTGGGGGGGATATATATATATATATGTATATATATATTGTACAGTATATAAAACTACACAATCGATCATTGTTCCAAATAAATGATTCACATATTGCGTTGTAGCTTATTATATTGTACTGACAATTATTGTTATATATGTTATTGGTATACAAACTAATGAGGAAGAATTTTTCAAATTATAGAAGAAAAAGTAGAAATATAAAATATAAATGTGGAAATATGCTAATTGAAGATAGAGACATAGCAGGTAGATGGAAAGAATACTTGGAAGAAGTTTTTTTTTGATGGTATTGACTACTATTCTGTGGTGAGTGTTGTCTTCGAAAATCAAATTGGTGGTCTGGGATAAGACCTTTTTCCTCAATTACCTCGATTAATCGTTTTAATAATATCTTTTCTAGTATTCTTGAAATGTCCGGTAAAAGACTAATGGACCGATATGAGATAGGTTCATTAAGTTGTTTTCCAGCCTTTGGTTTAAGTATAACTTCTGATGTTTTCCACTGAAGTATGAAAACCTTACTACTGCATTAAATAACTGTATAAATATAAGGATCTCCTTTTTAAGTAACCGTTTAATACATATCCTGTGATTAAGTCATATTCGAGAGTTTCGTATGGACTCAGATTATGTCTAATTATTCGCTCTTTTCTTCGTTTAGTGCTATATCTATAGCCTATCAAGACCTAATATATAAATATATATAAATATATATAAATATATTACTTTTCTTATTTTTTTTCCCCCCGATTTTGGCCAACTATGGAAAAACAATGGTCGTGAGATTTTCTTTTTCCTTCTCTAATATTCTTTCATCTCCCAGCTGTGCTGCGCTTTTCTTTCTTCTGTCCACACGTTACTATTGGTGTTCTTCTTCACGTTTTCGGCAAAACCTTTAAATGCGTTGATTTTTTCATTTCTATTATTCACTTTTTATGTTCATTTCTGATATATCATCTTTTTTGGTTTCTATAAACCACGTTATACTCTTTGGATTGCTTTCAAAGTATTCACATATGACTTTAGTTTGTCTATTCCATTCTTTTTAGGTGACCGTAAAATCTTATTCTTCTTTTACTCATTGTGTATCTTTTCAATTTTCTCATATATTTCTTCGTTGCTTTTTAATACCCGTCGTCCATCTTTAATGTTCGGTCCCAGAATTTTTCTCATACGTTCCTTCTTCTCTATGAGCTCGATTCCTTTTCTTGTGTTCATATTCAGAAATTCTGCCGCATACAGACATTGCGATTTAATTACAGTATTATAATGCCGTATAATGACTTATTTTTATATATTTATCTGGTTACATTGAATGCTTGTTCCATCTTGTGTACTCTGGTCAGATTCGCTTCTTTATCTAAACCATTTGGTTGGATTATTTCACCTAGATATATTCTTATCTTTATTATGTACTTTTTTTTTTTTTTTTTTTTTTTTAACTCGAAAATAATGTACCGTCGGAAAGCTTTATTAATTACTAACATTAAGTACGTATAGTATAGTTTTTAAAACTTCGTAACTCGGATTGATCGTGTTATAATGACGATAATTATCCCGCTACGATAGTAAGGACTAAGCGTAAAATTAACGATATAGTTATTAGCGCTAATAATAGTAATTACACAGTAATAATAAATGTTCTTAATTAAAAATCGGTACTCTATAAACATTTCGCGAATGAGGCCGCTGGAATTAATAAAGTATCTGTTGGCTTCAAATCAATCGATTAATGTTTCAAAGTTTATTCCGAAATATTAATAAAGACGTACTTATATAAAAAGCTAATTATCGATATTTAAAAATTTGGTCGCACTCCGTTAATTATACCACTCTTTTGATCTATCGCGGTTAATCATCTGGTGGCGAATCCTCGTTTTTAGTAAAAAATGTAGATTTATTTCATTTCAATATTTGGTCACTTCGTCCCATTTTTGTTTCTCGTCTCCTCTATTAGGGCATTGTTCTAGGTTAATCGCACGTTTCCTGCAGTTTATAATACACATAACATATTTACGCACACGTAACATACATAAATTATATATAAATATATATATATGTAAGTAGTAAGTGGGCATATTGAGCACACTTCTGTCAACTTTCCGTTATATTTAAACTCTGTCAACTTTCCGTTATATTTAAACTCTGTCAACTTTCCGTTATATTTAAACTCTGTCAACTTTCCGTTATATTTAAACTCTGTCAACTTTCCGTTATATTTAAACTCTGTCAACTTTCCCTTTATAAAATCCAAAAAGCAAAACTAAAGGTTAAAATTTCTAAGGGTAATTAAACAAATTAAAAAAATACTTTTTAAAAGTTAGATTAAAAAATTGTCAACACTTATTTATGTTCGATTTGTTAAATAATCATTTTGGTCAAATCCTATAGCACCCCCAAAAATATCAAATTCATTATTGGAATTTCTCTCTAAATTAGCAGCTTCTTTAAAAATATCAAACATATTTTCATCTTTTTTCAGGTAAAATTCGTTTGTAGCTAAAAAAATTGGTTAAAAAAAAAAAGAATATTTTTGTATTATAAAAAAGATAATGGATAATACTGATATAGAAATTTATATAATGATTCCTGCTAGTGAATCTGTTAATGAAAATATAAAGGTATTTATTATAAAATCGGAATTTGAACTTTTTACATTATTAGTGGTAAAATATCAAGGTAAATATTTAATTTTTCCTTTACCAGAATGTGAAACAAATATTTTATTAAAATATCCACATACACTTATTTTTCAAGGAAAAATGAATAAAGATTTGATTGAAAATTTTATTGTAAATCATTATTGGAATTAAGTTTTAATATTTTTTATAAAGAAAAATTTTTCTTTATAAAATTTCAGTCAAAAATTTGAAATCTCACTCCTTAATTGTATTATTAATTATATTATTATGTAGTATTTTTTCTGATACTACGATAACATAACCAATAACATTCGGTGTACTAATAGATTGGGAAAAGTCGACATTAATTAATATATTTGATTTTCCACTATAAATATATTCAGGGTGTTTTGTCGTGTCTATTACATAAACGCATTTATTTCCAACGAATTCTCCAGGCTCGTAAATCACATCGCTATATCCGTAATAATAATTCTGAAAATCTTTGTACATTTCGAATAGAATTGCGTAAATTTCTTCATTAATATCTATATTTTGTAATTCCTCAGGATAATTTGTATCATTAATTTTCACACGAATATTTTTGACTTTCATAGAGTCAAAATAAGACGGATCTTTTATTTGTTGTTCACAACGATCGTCCTGAAAACCTACAATAATAAATTTAGGATTCTCAATATTTCTGTAAATATTTGTAATATCATAATTTAAAGTCGATCCTGTTACACCACGTTTTTGAATACATTCCCATTTATTAAATTTGTAGGTTATATTTTGCAAATTTGTCAACTCACTAATAAGTTGAATTTCTTGCGTTGGGCGATAGTTAATTATGGGAACTCTAATCACAAATTCTTTTATCGTTATTTTCCCCTCAACAGGTAAACTTGCCTCATCGTGTGTGCCATCTGCTTTTTTTGTTTTTCATCTGAATAAAGCATCTTCATCGCTATTTCTGGTAAAAGTTATTGTAAATCCACCTTTGTAAAAAATTGGTGTACTATTATTGTTACTGAAAAAATCCAGTCCTAATTGTGATAAATCACCGATAACGCGAAATTTATTAAACGAACCTTCGTGTTGAGAAATAAATCCACTATTTTTAAACGAATTTTTATCAGATTGTCTGTACGAAACGATTCCTTTTACAGTCGATATAATTCCAGGATTTTCAATGTTATCTATTATTTGGTTATGTTTTTTCACAACTATTCCAGAAAATAAAAATGGAATAAAATTATCGATTAATTTTACATTAGATTTTGTCGGAAAAGTAGTGCCATCTTTTTTCGTAAATTCACCAGTAATATAATACTGATACTTTGACGTTGAAAATGAGTCACCGTAATCGATATTAAAATCAATTTTTTTGTTGGGCGAATTAAAGTTTAAAATGCTCGTAGGGTTATAATTTTTGTATTCGTGCCGAATAATTTCGTTATAATATTTTGAATAAATTTCATTTTCCATTTTTTATTACAGCAAAAAAAAAAAATTTTTAAATTACGAATATTTCTTTTCCTTCATTATAGATGGAAGACCCGACTTTTTCTAATGTCTTTTTTATTAGTCTAACTATCTAATATTTCTTTACAATGATTAGCAATAAAAATCTTTGAAACATTTTGATATAAAATCACATAATCCCAATCGACGAAATCTTTATAAAAGTCAATAAACTTTTCCGACAAATTCTGATATTTACTGATTATATCCCAATCAACACGATCGTTAAATTCTTTGATATTATTTTCCGTTAATTTCTGAAATTTAGAAATCTTAGGCCAATTTACTTTATTTTGAAAAATACGCAAATGATCGATAGTTAAATTCTCGTGTTCAGACACATAATTCCAATCAACATTCGGCGAAAAAAGATTAGTTTCCATTTTAGGAACTTCAACGCAATTTATTGCTGAAACTAAATATAACAAAAATAACTTCATCATGTTTACTTATTAATAAAACTCGTTTTTTTAACCCCACACACAGAACATTTACTTTCCAAAATAACTTTTCCGTTCGATGTTTTCCTTTTTTTCTCGTTAAGAGATTGTGTTTTCTTTTTACATTTTAAACAATATATTAACGTCATATTTATTACATATAAAATACAATTTTTATTGTTTCTTATTTAGGGCATCTTTAATACTTTGCTCCATTTGTTTTTTATTTACAGCATCTTTTTCATCTATTCCTGTTGAAACTCCAACTAATCTTCGATTATTGAAATTAACGTAATTTTTCACAATATTTAATTGTTGTTTCAAATATTCATTTGTTAAATTTCCAACATAAGTTTTCATTTCGATAATAAAAGGCATTAATATTGCGCTCACTTTTTCGTTAATTTCTTGTTTATTTCTGCTTGAAATTGTCGATTCTTGTTTTTCGATCTGATTGCCGAATTTATCAAATTTATTCATTTTTTATAATACGTAATATTTTATTATATTTAATTCCTTGAGACAATTTTTGTAAAACATCTAGACATAAATAACCACAAATTGGTGGATCGTCAAATTGTTGAATTTGTTCGTAATTATAATACAAATTATCGCTTCCTAAATATTTCACTAATTGGATCGGTGGATTCGCATTTCCGTACGAATCGAAATAATATTTAATATCTTTTTGTTTAAAATACGCTGTCCAATGAGAACCAATTTGATAGGAATTTTCTAAGTTAATAATTCCACATTCATTTTCCCAAGGTTTCCCTAATAATTCATCTTTCATAAAAACGCCTCTAAAATTTTTAATTTTCAATTTTTTAGCGTACTTTTCTAACTCTACGTTTGTTAGCGCTTTTTTTTAACGTTACTTAAGCCTGAGCCTTGATTTATACCGTGAATCACTTCCTGAATTTTTTCTAGCGCTTTATTGTGTCGAACCATTTCTTCGCGTTTCGCTTTTTTGTCTTTATAATCAACGAATGTGTTTGCAACAGCAGCTGCACCACCACCGACTCCACCAATTAAAGCTCCAATAGCTGCAAGTAAAGGTAAAATTCCACCTTTGTGATTTTCCTGTAATTGTTTGTATGTTAAAGTAAGTCTGACGCCAGTGTTATTTTTACGATGTTTATCAATGGCGTTTTTTTGCCTATCATTTAATCCAATTTTGTCTTTTCCTGATTTTATTTGATCAGAAGATAATTGAATTGTTATGTTCGATTTTCGCTTATAAGCTCTCTGAATTTTTTTTTTTTGTCCATCAGTAAGATTTATATTGCATATATTCATTTTATAATATAGAAAATAATTTTTTAATTTAGATTTTTAAACCTAGACCAAGATGCCTTTTTGCTTTCATTGCATTTGTCGTTAAATATCCCCAAAATCGTTCATTTAAATTTGCATCATTTGACTTAAATCTTTCCCACGCTTTGTGTTCTAAAATTTCATCAGCTTTGTGTCTATTCGCTGTATCTTTATATTTATGGTAAAATAAATCATGTTCTTTCGCTGCTTCGTCTAATGGATTTATACCTATATTTCCATCTTGAATTCTTTCTTGTAATTTTGTCCCTGGACCTAAATAATTATATCCTGGTGCGTGAATTTCAAACGGCAAATTATTCAAAATACCATTGAATAAACCTGATCCGATCTTTTCACCACGTAATATTTTTGAAGGTAAAGATGACACAAATTTAATCAAATATTCAATTCCCTTATTTTCATCGATATGTGCTTCTAATTGTTCCTTTAAAAAATTAATAACTCCAATTTTTTCGTTATGAAAATTATTATTACCGGCTTTTTCCTGAGCATAAATATAATACAATCTTTGTAAAATTATCGACATATTTATACTCGACAGAATTATCGGAATATTTTATTAAACCTTTTCCTTCGTGTACCTCTTCATTCTCTATTTTTGCCCAGGGTGGTACAATATTTCTGCTTTCAGGTTTTTTTACTTTATTTTTCCAAATTGGCTTAATTAGTGTGTTGTATTTTTCACCTTTGCTCGATTTTGGTTTATTGCTATTTTTATCATTATTATGGTATATGCAATCTGTCGTCAACAAAATTTCCTCATAATTTGCATAATCATCCGATGTGAAAGAATTAGGATTAGGTTTTTTCGATGGCTCTAACGTTAATAATTTCCATAATCCTTCAGTTCCTTCGTACGTTTTTCCTGCTACAATAATGTCGTTGTTATCTAAAGTAACTATTTCCTTTCCTATCATATAATTTTTGTTTTTTTTGTCATAATGTATACCAAAAGTAGAATCTTTAGCATCAGGTAAAAATTCCGTTGTTATTTTTCCTAGAACAATATTTTTTTCATCTTGAATCATACGATTTTCAACGGGAGATTGATCAATGTAAGAAGGCACAATTACAGGTAAAATTTTGTTTTCGTTTAATTTATTAACAGCATTTATAATCGGTTTAAATTCCTCTTCTCTTACCTTTTCAATATTTTCCTTGCCTCTACGGGCTTGTAGAAATTTGTGTTTTAATTGTTTTTCAAGTTTACTTAATTTAATTGCTTTTTCAACAGTTATTTTTTCCATTTATATATAACAAATATAACAATTTTATTAGTTAAACACCCCCTTAAACCTTCGTTGAACATGATTTTACGTTCATTTTACGTTTCTTTAACGTTGGTGAACGTTCATCAAATTGTTCTATCATTTTAAATTGATTTTTATATCTCCCAAAATCTCGTTTTTTAGTTAAACACCCCTTAAACCTTCGTTGAACATGATTTTACGTTCATTTTACGTTTCTTTAACGTTGGTGAACGTTCATCAAATTGTTCTATCATTTTAAATTGATTTTTATATCTCCCAAAATCTCGTTTTTTAGTTAAATCTATCGTAATAAAACCAAAATCTTTTTCCCAACATTGGTTACAAATTTTACAAAATTTATCGTAAGACATATCCCCCATTACATTGTCTTTATATATTTTTCTCAAATAATGGTCATTTTGTTTAAAAATACACAGAAAATTAGCGTTACTACGAATTGTTTGCAAATTAACCAAAGTATAGCATTGTGTAATATAAATACAAGATATATTTTTATGTCTTCCATTTGTAAAGTATTCTTTAATTATTCTCTGATTTTTTTCCATAATACAATCGTCAAAAATAACGAGAGAATTTGGTAAACATTTATCTACAGAAATTAAATCATCGTAATTATCGCAAAAATATGCAATTTGTTCGCCAACATTTTTTTCAACATTTTCGTATCTTTCCTGTAATTTTTGATATGCCGGTTGTTCTAATGTTTTACTGAATATATAGAGATTTTCAAATTCTAACCAATTTCGGTATATAAAATTTAGTAATAACGTTGTTTTTCCACAGCCACTAGAACCTATAAAAATGCCTCTAATAACTGGTTGAATAGTTCTGTTATTTTTATTGTTATTTAATTTTTTGTCAAATACGATAACATCCATTTTTATAAATATATTTATATTTATAAAATATAAAATGCAACTTTTTAAATTAAAAGGTGATAAATCAACTTTAACACTTCGTCTTGAAAATCCTTTACATTTAGATAAAGAGAAAAATTACAAATTAGGATTAGTCGCTTTTTACGGTGATAATTATATTCCTAATATTCCGCATAATTTATACGTAGAATTAAACATATTAACAGAAACATACGGAGTTAATTTTCCGAAGGAGTTTTATTCGTTATCAGATATAGAGGAAATAATACAGTTAAAATTAACGCAACTAAAATCTAAATATGATAATGAAAAAATAAACGTTAATTTTTTGACTGAAAATTTTGGATTAAAAAGTGATAAAATTAGTAACAAAATTCGAATATTTTCTCCTGTAAAAATTAATTTAGGTACGTTAGGCGAATTTTTAGGATTTGGAAATCACGTTAATTTAGAACCTAACACATTATATGGTGCGTCTAGTTTTCCAAAATTAAGACCGTTAGATGCAATAGAAATTCACTGTAATATTGTCGAACCAGCAATTTTAAATCATTCATCTAATCCTCATTCTCACGAAGAAGCCGATATTATTTATACATTTTTTCCTGAAATAATTTATGGGGGGAAAATATCGGAAAAAGTTTCACAGATTATTTTTGTTCCTATTAAAAATCATATCGAAAAAATTGACACAATTATTGTTCATATTACCGATGAAAACGGAAATATACTAAATATGGCGTCATCAAATAATATTATATATCTCGGATTAATTTCATCCGAACCTATATATAAAAATGAATCTTAAAGAAGCGAAAGAATTGCATAAAAATGTTAGAAAAAAATTTGCAAAAAGACACATTGTAACATATGGAATTGACGATTTATGGGCAGCAGATTTAGTAATTATGTCGAATTATGAAACAGAAAATAAAGGATATAAATATATACTAAATGTTATCGATACTTTTTCGAAATTTGTTTGGTCAGAAGCTCTAAAGAAAAAAGACGGAATTTCTGTGACAAAAGCTTTTGAAAATATCGTAGAAAAAGCGAGAAAAGTAAAACATGATACTCCAAAATTTTTACACACCGATAAAGGTCTAGAATTCAGGAATAAAATATTTTCTTCAATGTTACAAAAATATAGCAT
Source organism: Coronaproctus castanopsis (assembly GCA_032883995.1). Classification (NCBI taxonomy): domain Eukaryota; kingdom Metazoa; phylum Arthropoda; class Insecta; order Hemiptera; family Monophlebidae; genus Coronaproctus; species Coronaproctus castanopsis. Next base: position 5,965,508 of record CM065053.1, read on the forward strand.
AAAATTATATCACACTGAAAATGCTGAAAAATCTTCGATAATAGAAAGATTTAACGGAACTTTAGCCAGAAAAATGAAAGTTCTCTTTGAATGTCAACAAAATTTTAAGTGGATAAATATATTACAAAATTTGGTAAATGAATATAATTATCACGATTTTCACAGAACAATTCAAATGAGGCCGTGTGAAGTTAACAAAAGTAATGAACACGAAATTTACACAGTTTTACCTATTAAAAAAGAAATACCGAAATTTCAGGTTGGAGATCGTGTAAGAATTAGTGTAAATAAAAAAACCTTTCAAAATAAATATAAAAATAATTGGTCCAAAGAAATATTCGTAATTAAAAAAATTCTGTTTACATCGCCTATAACTTATAAAATTCAGGATTTAAATAAAGAGGAAATTATCGGTAGTTTTTACAGACAAGAACTTCAAAAAACAATTTTCTAAAAATTATTTTTTTTTTTTTTTTTTTTGTAATAAACGAAAATGGATCACGAGCCTTCGGCACCAGAATCTTTATTTTTTCAGGCTTTATATCCGAAAATATCGGCGCCTGAATTTAACTCCAGCAATTATAAAATTAACCACATAATGATGCATTATGATTATTTACAAAAAGAAATGAAAAATAGATTTCAACAAAAAAAGAAATACTTAAAAATAGCGAAAATTATGTATGGAACAGAATATGTACTTATTTTGTCGGATATCGGAACTTTGACAACTTCTGTTTTTGTCCCCGTTTTGATCCCCTTAAGTACACCAATTTGCGTTGGATTTACAACTTTGTCAATATTAGTAAGAGGAACACACAAATTTTGTACAGAAAAAATTAATAAACACGCTGCAATCGAATTATTAGCACGCACTAAAATAAATTCAATAGAGGAAAAATACGCTAAAGCGATTAAAGATGGCGAAATTACTGACAGTGAATTTGATGATATTGTACAAGAAGTAAAAAATTACGAAAAATTAAAAACCGATATTTTAAACGAATATAATAAAAAAGTAGAAATCAATAATAATTTAAAATTATCGTTAATAGAACAAGGAAAAACAGAGGCGAGAAATGAATTGAAAGAAGCACTGTTAAAACACTGTTAATTAAAGGCGACACCAGTTCATAATATTATTATTTTGAAAGAAAAGAAGTATATTTAAAAATTTATCTTTTTCTAATATAAACATGAATACTGAAAATAAAATAAGAAAAAACTACAATTCAGAAAAAAAGTATTGCAAGAGATGCGATAAAAATATTTTACAGCATTATTGGTCAAGACATAAAAAATCGAATTTACATGCAGGAATTAAAAAAATAGAAAATAAGTATTGCGAGAAATGTGATAAAGAATTTTCGTATAAAAATTGGGCGCGACATTTAAAGGCAAAAAAACACACAGGAGTCGAGAGAAAAATGAGGGCAAAAAAAACATTGTGAAAAATTCGATGCTCACACATTAGCGGCAAAATATGTATTATTTGATTTTATTCGTAATAAATCTTAAGGCTTTTATTGATCTTTAACTTAAAGATAAATAAATTTATATATTGAAGATGATTATAGAAAAAAATTTATCTTTTTCTAATATAAACATGAATACTGAAAATAAAATAAGAAAAAACTACAATTTAGAAAAGAAGTATTGCGAGAAATGCGATAAAGAAATTAATTATAAAAATTGGGCGCGACATCAAAAAACAGATCTGCACACAGGAATTAAACAGCAAAAACTTGGAAATATATTTCCGATTAAAAGTACTTATTTTGAAAAGGAAAAGAAATATCAATTTTGCGAAAAATGTAACAAAAATATTTTGCAGAATAATTGGACGAGACATCAGAAATCAAAATTACACACAGAAATTAAACAGCAAAAGCTTATTGATATATTTCCGTTCAAAGATATGCGTGTTTTTAAACAGAAAAAATAACAAAAAAATGAATCCTTTTCTATTATTCAAGGAAAATCTAAATATAGCGAGAAATTTTTAACATGGAATATAGATTATACAGTAAAACTAAACTATTTAAGAAAAACTGGAAAAATAAATAATGCTATAAAAATGATGATTAATTTCAGAAAAATGATAGAAAAATTAATTCATATTGTTAAACAAAAAACCGATTTCAAAGAAGGAGACAAAATGAATATAATCGCGTTAAATGAGAAATTTAAAACAACAGCAATATCTACAGGATTTCAAAAAGATGTAAATGCGACAACTCTGTTAAATCAAATAGAAAAAATTTTAACATCTGATGAAGAAGTTGACATAAATAAAACAACGTTTAATTTTCAAGTAATTAATATACCTAGAGGAAAAGGTTACACTAAACAAATAATTAATCTCGCTAAAGATATACGAACAAAAAGATGTATAACACAAATACAAAATGTCGATAATTTATGTTGTCCTAGAGCAATAATTACAGCTTTGACATATCATACGAACACCATTTTTGACAGAAAATTAGATAAATCAGAAATAAATCAAATTAGAATGGGGAGAAAAATACAGGCAGATTTAGCGCAAAAGTTATGTCAAGAAATAGGATTTTGTAATGACGGAGGGTTTACATTTGAAAATATAAAAGATGCCGAAAATTTATTAAATATCCAAATTAAAGTTATTTGTAGTGAAAATTTTAACACTATAATATATTCGGGTGAAGAAAATGAACCAAAAATTTATCTATATAAAAATAGAAATCACTTTGACGTAATAAATAGTATGACAGCATTTTACGCAAAGTCTTATTATTGTAAAAAATGTGACAAACCGTATCAAAATAAAAATTCGCACAAATGTAAAAGTGAGGTAAAAATATGCGAATTATGTATGATGAAAGAACACTGTGAAAAAAATAAAATTTATTGCGAAAATTGTAACAGATATTGTTACAATCAAGAATGTTACGAAAATCATGAGAAAGTCTGCAAAGAAATATATAAATGTTTGAAATGTAAAAATATATGTAAAAGAAATGATGAACACAAATGTGGCTATAAAGTATGTAAAAATTGTGGTGAAAACGTTGAAATAATTAAACACAAATGTTGTATGCAAAAAATAAAACAAAAAGGTGGAATTTGCGATATTCCTTGTTTATGTAATGGAAATGCGGACAAAAAAGTCCAAAAATGTAACTATTCCGAAAAGTATATTTATTACGATTATGAAGCAAATCAAGAGACAGGAACTCACGAAGCTAATTTAATTATCGCTCAATATTTTAACGGTGAAACTTTCAGTTTTAAAACAAACGATGAATTTTGCGGATGGTTGATTTCTAAAGAACACAGAGGTTATACAGCAATTGCTCATAACGCAAAAGCGTACGACTTGCAATTTATCTTAAAATATTGTGTTGAAAATTCTCTGAAACCTTACACAATTTACAGTGGTGGAAAAATAATGTTTTTAGAAGTTGCAAGAATTAAATTTATAGATAGCATCAATTTTATTGCATCGCCGCTTTCTGATTTTCCAAAGATATTTGACTTAAAAGAATTGAAAAAAGGTTATTTCCCCCATTTATTTAACACAAAAGAAAATCAAAATTATAAAGGGCCAATTCCTGATAAAAAATTCTACGGTATAAATACGATGAAAATTAACCCTAGAAAGGTTTTTCTTAAATGGTATTCTGAAAAAATTAACGAAAATTATGTATTCGATTTTCAAAAAGAACTTGTAGAATATTGTAAATCCGATGTAGATATTTTACGTAGAAGTTGTATAGAATTCAGAAAACAATTTCTAGAAATTGCAAATATCGATCCTTTTCAGTACATTACAATTGCAAGCACTTGTATGAGTATTTACAGGTCAAAATATTTACAAGAGAATACAATCGGTATTATAAAACAATCTAAAAAAGAAATGTATAGTAAAGATTCAATTGCGTGGTTAAATACATTTAGAAATGTACAACACGCTTTAAACGGCGGTGAAATGTATATTTATGGTACAAAAGTAGATGGATTTGATAGTGTAACGAAAACAATTTATCAGTACCACGGTTGTTTTTGGCACGGTTGCCCAATATGTTACAAAGAAAGTACGATAAATAATGTAACACGAAAAACTATGGGTGATTTATATGACGAAACTAGAGAGAGAAGCAAACTACTAAAAGATAAAGGATATAATTTGGTAGAAATATTTGAATGTCAATGGAAAAAATCAAAAAATTACAAAGAAGCTTTAAGAGAAAATATTACAATTATTGAACCGTTAAACCCTCGTGATGCTTTTTATGGCGGAAAAACAAACGCGATTAAATTAAAAGTATCTGGTAAAAAATTACGATATATCGATGTTTGCAGCCTTTATCCAACTGTGATGTATTACGATTATTATCCTGTTGGGCATCCGATAAAAATTTATAAACCCAAAAAATTTGATCCGAATTGGTATGGATTAATTAAATGTAAAATATTACCCCCAAAAAATTTATACCACCCTGTATTACCCATTAAAGACGAAAAATTAATGTTTACTTTGTGTAAAAAATGTTTTGTCGAAAAATGTGCAGAATGTAATCATACTGATGAAGAACGCTGTTTAATAGATACTTGGACAACAGACGAAATAAACAAAGCTTTAGAAAAAGGTTATTGCATTTTAAATATTTACGAAGTTTGGGATTTTAAGGAAAAAAGTAATAATTTATTTAAAGGTTATGTCAAGGATTTTATGAAAATAAAATTAGAAACAAGTCCTTGGGAAAATGACTTTAAAACTGTTGAAGAATACGTAAAAACTGTAAAGGAAATAATGGATATAGGTATAAAAAATATTAAACCAAATCCTGGAAGACGAGCTGTTGCTAAATTATGTCTCAATTCTTTGTGGGGGAAATTCGGTCAAAGACAAAATTTAACACAAACGGAATACGTAACTGAACCAAAACAATGGTACAAAATAATATTAGATGATAGAACAGAAATTAGCAATATTATTTTCATTAATGAAAATATGATTCAAGTGTCTTATAAATTTAAAGACGAATTTATCGAAAACAGTACTTCAACAAATATTTTTATTGCAGCTTTTACAACATCTAACGCTAGATTAAGATTATACGAAATGTTAGATAAATTGGGAAAAAATGTTGTATATTATGATACAGATTCTGTTGTATATATTGATGATGAAAAAAACACAGTTAAAACTGGATGCATGCTTGGTGAATGGACTGATGAACTAGATAAGGATGATTATGGCGCTGAATGGATAAGTACAGGACCAAAAAGTTATGCATTAATTACAAAACAAGGAAAAATTACAATGAAAATTAAAGGATTTCCATTAAATTATGAAAATTCAGAAATATTAAATACAAAAGTAATGACAAATATTGTCGATAAAAAAGTAAATAAAGTAAAGTTAAAATATAATATAATTACAAGAGATTCTAAACACAAAACGCTCGTAAATAAAATTATGGAAAAAGAATTTAAAATGGATTATGATAAAAATCGAATTTTACCTGAAAAAGATGGAATTATAGACACACTTCCGTGGGGGTATGTTAATATAGTAGAAAATAAAATTATGGAAAAAAGAATTTAAAATGGATTATGATGAAAAACGAATTTTACCTGAAAAAAGATGAAAATATGTTTGATATTTTTAAAGAAGCTGCTAATTTAGAGAGAAATTCCAATAATGAATTTGATATTTTTGGGGGTGCTATAGGATTTGACCAAAATGATTATTTAACAAATCGAACATAAATAAGTGTTGACAATTTTTTAATCTAACTTTTAAAAAGTATTTTTTTAATTTGTTTAATTACCCTTAGAAATTTTAACCTTTAGTTTTGCTTTTTGGATTTTATAAAGGGAAAGTTGACAGAGTTTAAATATAACGGAAAGTTGACAGAGTTTAAATATAACGGAAAGTTGACAGAGTTTAAATATAACGGAAAGTTGACAGAGTTTAAATATAACGGAAAGTTGACAGAGTTTAAATATAACGGAAAGTTGACAGAAGTGTGCTCAATATGCCCACTTACTACTTATGTATATCGTATTGTTTGTTGCCGAGCGTCATAACTAGTCCTTGTACGTTTATTTTTACATACAAAATGGACTAACATTCAAGGCGCTAACCATATGCAACGAAAATGCGCGCGATGATAAAGTTACACGCAGTGGTGTGCCACTTCCTTATCAGTGATAATTGAAAATTACATAATGTTTTTTTTAATTTTAATTTTCACTACAACTAGCCAACCTGGAGACCATCAAGCAGTTGATATTTGATAGATGACATATGAAGGGAAGGAACTCGGTAGTTCCACATTTTATTTCCCCTAGACAGTTAAAAGGTCACTTGGTTTAACACGATCGAATCTCCGCAACTCTTCTGAATTACCGAGTAAGTTAATGGCTAAAGGATTTTAATAATTTAAACCTTATTAAATAGCGTTGTACACTTTTCTCGACCTCCTCGAGAACCGTACTTACATGTAAGTCACAGTACATCGATTTGAGACATTACCAGGATGCTGATGTTATTTGTCTTACAGCTCGATTATGAAATCTTTCTATTACATCTATGTTGCTAGATTTCGCACATCCCCAGAGCTGAAAACAATCCTTCTAAATGTACGCGCATAGATACAGATGATATAGATATACACGGCATTACGGTCACCGTTCTAATTTTTATGAACTCAACTGTTACCTAGTAATAAAAATAGAATTAAATTTTATTCGACACACTATAATTTAATAATATTTATCCGGTACCAAAAGTTAATCATCTATTATTATACTATCCTAGCGGTATTTTTTTTAAAAGGGAAAATCAGGTATTAAGACTACGTGTTGTCGTGTGAGACTCACACACGTGTACGCGATTTATGTATATATACATATATGTGATTTTTTTTAAACGAATAGTTCAGGTCGAGTGAAAAAATTTGATTAAATATCTACACGTCCGTTTCGAAGGACGGCCAGCGTACTGACGTTTTTCCGACATTTCCAGGGAAATTACGGACGTCCGAATCCCGTCTGAATGAAAAGTGTCCGAGTACAATAAATAATAAACAGATAGACGACGACCTTTTACGATGATGACGATGATTATGACTATCATTATCATTATTATTGTAATTATTATTATTATTGTCATACGGCCGTTTATCCTATACCGTATACAATTGTCCGGATTCGCGTCGTATTCAGTCGACTATATATACGTGTGCATCTTACTAGCCTTTATTCCGGTCACGAGCCTATTTTTCATCACTCTATACTACACCATCACTCGTCAAATGTTATACGATTTCCTCGACACTTTTTTACCAATTTTACCCTAGAATATTCATCATTATTATTATTATTCCGCTGGAAACTCCGGAAAATTGACAGAATTAAGCGAAATACGAAATTGCTTCAGACGTAACAGGAAAATGGCGTTAATAAATTTCGAACCTCGTTGAATTGTCTATCGAACGCGCTATTACTTACGAAATTACCGTTTTAATAGACGCGCATTGGTATATTCACGCGTAAATAATCATGATCCGGTGTTATAAAAGTGTGCTAATGTACAATGTAATCAGATCTTAAATTTACGATAAGCTACCGTGTTATTGAAACGCCCTAATAATTACTAAATAAATATATTTTATCCGATCTCGGTCCACTACTGCACGTAGATTCTCATCAATCTCTTCTAATCGTCGTTCTCGTGCTATCTGAATCCAATTCTTACACACTACCCGAGTTATATCGTCACACTAACGATTCAACGGTGTACCGTGATATTATTATTATTATGAAGTTAAACGTAATTTTTTTTCGTTTCTCATTACTAGCATAGGTCTCCTCTTGTACTTACGACGTGCCATTCTAAGTTTCCGATATGCCGTGGAACATTCCATTAGTCATCATCTTCGCATCTAACATCTACGCATCTCTGCGAGTATTATTATTGTTATTTGAAAAGTGTGGAATGGAACGATTTTTTAAAAAATAAACAACAAAAAAGGAGTTAAAATCACTGAAATTTTTTTCAACATGAAAATCACAAAGCTATATATATATATATATATGGTCGTTAAGCCATTATTGAGTGAACGCGAAAAATAAAATATAAAAATGTGTACAATTTATAAAAATATAAACGTGTAAAAAAATATTAATTCCGGCTACATTTGACAAAAATTACCAAAGTGAAAAAACCATAATAACCTTTTCAGTCACGATGTGCGCTAACATTAAATTTTAAATCGAACAAAATGTTTCGTTTTCTGATTGATGTGAAATGTCCCAATTTTAAAAATATTTATATAAATACATCTAAAATTATCTAAAGTATTTTATAATAAACATAAAATTTGTTTGGTTTGTCTCGAAGCTTTATAATATACGACTTGAAGGAATAATAAAGTTCGCAGCCGGATAATATTATTAATTTTTCATTTCGCTAGGAAATTTTAATTCGAACGAAATGTTTCTTTTTCTGATTGATGAGAAATGTCTCAATTTGAAAAATATTTATATAAATACATCTAAAATTATCTAGAGTATTTTATAATAAACAATTGAATCAAATTTGTTTGGTTTGTCTCGAAGCTTTATAATATACGACTTGAAGGAATAATAAAGTTCGCAGCCGGATAATATTATTAATTTTTCATTTCGCTAGGAAATTTTAATTCGAACGAAATGTTTCTTTTTCTGATTGATGAGAAATGTCTCAATTTGAAAAATATTTATATAAATACATCTAAAATTATCTAGAGTATTTTATAATAAACAACTGAATCAAATTTATTTGGTTTGTCTCGGAGCTTTATAATATACGACTTGAAGGAATAATAAAGTTCGAAGCCGGATAATATTATTGTTTCAATTCGCTAGGAAATTTTAACTCGAACGAAATGTTTCTTTTTCTGATTGATGCGAAATGTCCCAATTTTAAAAATATTTATATAAATACATCGAAAATTATCTACAGTATTTTATAATAAACAACTGAATTGTCTTGAAATTTTATAATATACGACTTAAAGGGATAATAGAGTTCGCAGCCGTGTAATATTATTAATTTTTCACTTCGCCAGTTTTTGCACTAAATTACTATCTTTTTACGTTATATATTTTTTATAATAGTCGTATATATTTTTATATTTGTAATTTTTTACGTTCACTCTCAAGAACGTCGTAACAGTCGAAAACTTTTGAGATTTTCATTGGATAAAAAAAAATTTGGCGATTTTAACTGCTTTTTTTTTATTGTTGATTATTATTACTGTTGTTTCGATTTTAAGTTAACGATAAAGATAAGTGTTCTGCCTGTAGATTTACCTGTACATTTACGTGCCATGTACTGCACCTAGGCCAGAGGCAGGGGAAATGAGAGAGCGTAGGGTTAGTGAGAATGAATTGAAAGTTGGAGGAATAAACGGGAAGGACGAATTGTTAAATTAGATGATATAAATTAGAGCATTTAAGAACATTAAACAAGTTTTTGGAAGCATCGTGCGTGTAGGGAAGAATGTTTAGGAGGCTGAGCGGTTTGTCGAGAATAGAACGTTAAGAATTCAATTGCACACATTAAAGGAGAACGTCTTGAACGGTAATCATTACAGGTTGAACATAAAGGAGGGAGATTTTTTAGGATATAATCGTATGAGATATTAGTGTTACCTAGGCGTAGACGAGCAAGTACATCATCTCTTCGGTGTTTTTTTTTTTTTAGTGTGAGTCTGAAGGAATGTTGAATCTATCTCGATCTACATTTTTGTATTGTATATTATGCTCGTTGTAACCGATGGTTATATATATATATAAAAAAATACTTAGAATGTACTCGTAACTTTTTGAACTTGGCCACACAAAGACTACCGAATTAGTTTGTGTGAAATGATGACATGCCATCTAGAGATCGGTTTGAGAGCGGTGGTGCTCCAAAGCGACATTTATGAAGAATGTTTTAGCGCGGTTACTTTCGTCTACAGATTAACCCATAGGTTTATATATACGTATGTATTAAAAAACAAAAAAAAGTGAGAAAGTGAGTGGTAGAGACAAACAGACAGAAAGAGGTAACGAATTTAGCGTCGAATTTTCTCGTCGAGCATCATTTTGAAGCTTTAGACGTAAATGCGAAAATTTTTGAAACGACTTTTACGCTTCGTTTTCCGATCGTGAAAGATCCTTTGCGAATTGTACGAAGCGTTTTGTTCGTTCGTACATCAAACGAAAACGGACGTTACAATTGAAAGATGAAAATTAACAAAAAAGGAAGCGATAAATTGAATTCGATACGTCGAATGTAAAAGAAATAAAGTAAGGTCGATTGCGAAGCGTAAAATATGAACGGAAATAACGATAATGATGGTGACAAGAATATTAATAATAATAATAATAATAATAACAATAACGATAATAATGAAAAATAACCAAGTAAAACGAATAGTTTCATATATATATATATATATATATATATATATATATATATATATATATATATATATATATATATAAAGTTAATGGAGAATGATTTTATTGAATTTTAACACTAGCCCTCGTACTCTATGTGTTTTTAGTTCTTTTTATTTCAATGGAAAGAATAATATCTAAAACACCGATCACATCGAGCTTTTAGAAAAATCACAAAAAATAAAAATAAAAAATGACACAGAGTGCGAAAATATATTTCGTTCATTTGTTTCCCTACCGAAATGCTCCGGTTAGAACGATTTATTTATATATTACGAGAACTCCAACTATATGCAAAATTCTACAGTTATCGCTATCGCATATACTCGGACTCGATATTGGGTTTTTTATAAGCAACTCATATATATATATATATATATATATATATATATATATATATATATATATATATATATATATTAAATGATTAGAAAATTCCTAATGTGCTTCCTACGATTTTTAGCAGTTATTGAAACAAAGAGCGCAGCAAATGAAAGTTGAGCAATAGTCGGAAGATCATTAGTGACTATTATATAAAGATAAAGCGTTTTTTTTATACACGTTTTTTGAAAAACCTATGTTACTAATCGTTATCAAACTTTTTTTTCACGCGTATGAATGACCTATGCCCATTAGTATCGGATGCAGCCGTTAGGCGCGGAAATAAATGGTCGAAATGGAAATTTTCCGTTTTTCTATTGTATCTCGATAGCGGATGGTATTTTTTTCAACTTATAGTTAAGGTATTTAGTGAGTCCGGAGGTAGTTGAAAACGTGGCTGAATTTTGTTATTTTTAAGTACCTTTTAAAAATCCGGTAATTACTCGATCATCTTGAAACATGGGATGTAATTCGAAAAATATGTTTTAATATACAATCGAACCTAAATCGAAATTCAAATTTTTCGAATCGAGGGGTGTTTGAAAAACAAAATTTCGACTTTCTCGAAAAATTTTCTTATATAAATTAAACTTCGCGCTCCATCTCAAACAAACCGATGGCATGACGTCTCAAACAAGATAGTGTAGATAAATATGGCAGAACGCACCAACGGGTGTGCTTCCCATGCACGAGTTTCCTTTCCAACATTTGTTTATAGCCTGCTAGGCTAGGTACAAATTGGCAAGTAAAAAGAAATAAACAAAATCGCCTATCTGAAGTGTTCTCGAGTACTTTCCCATCCGGTAAATACCTTCCGAGTAATAGAAGTCCCAAGTAAAGGCATTTGACAACTTTTTGATCCTGCATTGGCGGGGCTGTATGAAATTTTGAACAACTGCGTCTGTATACATAATCTATCGTTAAAATAAAAAAACCGCCGAAAACATTTGCAACCTCGACTGAAGGTTTCAATAGCATTACGACTTACGGATAATTAGATATCGCGCTATTATCTGACAACGATAATGGTTACATAATTTAAAAAAAAAAATGTTCGCCAGTTTCTTGGGGGCGACATTTTTGAATTTTTGATTTTTGTGAATTTTCTCGAAAGCCGATATAAACGAAGATTCCGAATTTAAAAATCGTATTTAAATAGGATGGATAGATTATGCGCTATGAAAGTATCAAAATTGCCGACACGCAATCTTCTGCAAAGATTTTTAAACGATTCCGGCTTCCGATATAGGCGTTAATATGTCAAATTTATCGCATAAAGCCAAAGAAATCGCGAAAAAAATTTCGAACGACACCTAAAAATATAAAAACGGTATTTTTGATTTTTTTGCAAAATTTCGAGTATTTTCTCGATAAATTGCGAACGATTTGAAATTAGAAAAAACGTTTCATACGAAAGTTACTACACGGTATTAAACGTCGAATGTACAGTCGTCCAAATACCTCAACATAGTAAGAGTCGGGCAACTGCAAAAATTATTTGTCAGCTAAAGAATGTAAATAATTATATTGTTCGATCGCATTCTAATCTCGGGCAAAGCTGAACCGAGGCATAGAGTAGAACCTAAAATATCGATCTATAAGGTATTCCATTTACTAGCATAGCGCGGTGAGGATGTAGATATTTACGACCGAACATATAAAATATCGTTTTGTTAGTCTGCGGACATTTTTTTAAAAAACGATATTAACGCCGATATATTTAAAAAAGTGTATTCTTTCATAATTTATCTAATATTTATCCCGCGTTCTATTTGTCATTTTTATGGTTCCCGTTTAAAATGTATTTTTGTTCGCGACATTCTTCAAAACCGGACTGTACCTAATTATAACTCTGAGAAAAGAATTTAAAGTAAGAAAAAAAACTGCTCGAATAAAATGTTATATATTTTATTAAAGGCTTGCGACGACACGTTTGTAATTTTTTAAATGTATTTGAAGCTCCAGCGGTAGTTGATTAAATAATTCGGCTTCTTTATAAGCAGCTTGTGTTCTAGTATACTGTTTGTTATAAACAGGGAAGGCGGTTAAAACATCCGATGCTAATAATCGTATTTTACCCATATAGGGGGGGGGTGCAATTCGAAATAATGAACGATTTTTAAATACAAAATCAAGAACTTACACTTTATATAAAGCTGGCTAATTGCGAGTGGACTCTCCTGAACGTTATTCGTACGGATTGACTTAAACATTAATTTTTGTAATGTTTTCAATGGCTTTAGATTTACCTACTCCTTTCCAGTGTATTAAGCTGTATGAGAGAACAACAATGCGAAATAAAGTCTCGATAAGTTAAGTATTGCTTTAAATAGTAAAAGAGGTAATTTAATTTGCGCAGTTTGCCAATCGTATATTTAATATGACTATTCCGTGTTAGTTTATTATCGAATAGAATACCTAAATACTTAATTTGGAAAACCTGTTCAATATTAACGTTGTTAATTTCTACCTTAATTCTGTTTTCGAAAAAGCAACGTTGGAAACTGTACATCGTACATTTAGTTTTGTCGATATTTAGATGTAACCTACGTTCGCGCAGCCATGTAGAAACCTAACGATAATAATAATAATAATGGTAAATTTATAATAATAATAATAACGACGAGGTTGAAATTAATTTTACGAATTTCGCTCCGAATTGAATTTAATAAAATTCTCCGAAACCGAAAGAAAATTTACGCGACGAACGAAAATTACGGGGAGTAGCTTTGAAAGTAAGAAAAAACTTAGTAATGGAAATTATACATAAAAAGTAAAAAAAAAAATGGATAGTAGTAAAAAAAAACGATTATTTCCCCTATTTTGGGGAAAACTTCGACAGCAGCGCCATCTCTCGGTAGCGGTTGAAAAATCCCCCCCCAAAAAAAAACAAAAAATAACATTAACGAAAAACAAACATTTTATCGAAGGAACCGTCGACCAGTTTTCTTGAATTAGTCGATTTATCGAAAATGCGGTTTATTTCGTCGATATTAATTAACGTTGGTTATTCTCCTTCGAAACGTACACGTCATCGACATCTGCCTCTGTTCCGGTTGAGAATGACGTTATTAACGAACTTCCCCGATTACGGGGAAGAGGTATTTTTTTTTGCCGTCGTTCGGTTGAAACAAAGCCCCTTAAATTCTCGCGAATTTCCTTCTTAACCTCCTGTTCAGAATCCCCGAAAAATCACCACCTTCATAACGAATTACGAAGCTCGTTATTAATTCGGGTTTTTTGTTGTACGCGTAAAATTATATAAATTTCGGTATGCGAAATAATTAACCGTTATCGATTTTTTAAGCGAAATTGTAAATTCGTTCGTATTTAACAACGTGAAGAATCTACTACGCGATACATAGTCTAAATTGAAAATCAATTTTTTTTTATGCTATATCGGTCCACTGCTGGACGTAGGTTCTCCCAAATCTTTTTCATTGGACTTTCTGGATCCAGTTCTTTCCCGCCTACTTAAATTATATCGTCGTACCAACGATTTCGCGGTCTGTCGATGTTTCTTCTTTTATGAATTGGCCACCATTTCAGCATTCGTTTCATCTATCTATTATCCTGCCTTCTGGCTATGTGCACTAGTTCCACTTCAACTTGACCATCTGCTCCACCACATTAAAAAGCATACTACAATAACAATAATAACAGTACGGAATAATTCGATATCGCTGGTGACCCTGAAAACTTCTAATACAAGTATTAGACGTCTGGCTAACTGCCCGACTTTAATCGTCGGTTAATTAAGTAAAAATAAATTATCGTCGAAACAGCCCTGATAAGGGCTACGGGACTAAGCGTATCATTAACGGTAGTTAAATTAAAAAGCAAAGCAGAGTGGGAAAATGTGATTGACGCTTCAGGAGACGTATACGGAAAAACAGGTCTTTTTTGTACGTGGAATTATTCAATAACATCTTATCGGATTTAAGTACTAACCGGTCATTTAAAAAAATAAACGAAAATATTAAACACTTTTCCATTGTGGAAGTAGCTAATGAAATTGACAAAAATTCGAATGCGAAAAAAGCACCTGGATATAATAACATCGAATAATGAAGCAACTACCAAGAAATGGGAATAGTCTTCTTACACATATATTCAATGCCATATTACGCATAAGAAGTGTTCCTAGACAATGGAAAAGAGTACAGGTAATAATAGCTGTTGAAGCCAGGTAAATCTCCAAGTTTACCTTCATCGACTTATATCTCTACTTCCCACAATGTCCAAATTAATTGAAGAACTCGTATTAAAGCGTCTTAGAACTATCATTGAAACAAAAATTCCAGATATCGGGATAAGAAGGAATTTAGTGAATTCCGTATGTTCGTGACATCGTCAGCAGATTTATTTTGTCCCATGTGCATATGATCTTCTGGTCGTAGAACTTTGTTGAGTATGAACTAATCGTTCGTTCGAAGTAATGTTGATTTACGTACTCTACTGTACATTTATATCCGCGTTGATATTTTTTTTATTATAATTTTACACACCTCACAACCCTTATAGTTGACACGATCATTACCTCAGCAAAATGCGATGTTTCCTTGAGCAACTCTTAGTATCACACCCTTATTCTCAATATTACACATTCGTATTGTCTAAAGCAATAGTTTTGGTATTCTTGGCAGCGTATATATTGGGGGATAGTTTCTTGGATTCTAGTATTACGTAAGCTTTTTAGCTGATTATATTCTTCGTTATTATCCGTTTGCACTAGATCGATATGAAATAGAAGCAGAGACTCTTTGTAACTCTGTGTTTTATATTAACCATATTTCTGACGCAGTGACCTGCTTCGGCCTGTTATATTACTGATGTTCATTGGACGGTGTATCTAAAAAGAACTTCACACGCTCTTTCATTTTTCAGCTGATGTGTGTACCGATAAACATTTTTGTCGCTAATATATTTGCTTTTACGAGTCCATTAGCCATTATTTTTGCTTCGTTATTATTCAAAGTATTTATTTAAAATTATTCTTTAGTAATTATAGTTGTAATTTCTGCCAACATGCCATTATAATCGATGACATCTTCGATATAAATTGGTGGAAGTTTAGAGAATATATTACTCTGGGACTCGACGTTTTATTTTTTTAGTATTTAAATCTGGATTATTAACAACAGGCCAAAACCTGTTCATATTACTAGTAATAATTTCTGGCGACTTAGCTGGAGTGAGAATTTATTTTAATTTTTATTTTGTAGGGACATCTTGCCACGAGTACTTATATTACGTACGAATTTTGTCGGGTAAACAGATACGCCTGTAGTCATTATTGTATCATTTTGTGATGAATTACACGTGTTATCATTTACATTGACGCTATTGTTAGTAGTGTTAGTGTAACATAGTTGTGTATTAGCTGACTTCGATGTATAGAGCTGCTAACATTGTCGACCGAGTAACATTTGTCAAGGATTCGTGTAGTTATGGAGGGTGTATTGATCATATTCTGGTGCGGGGTTTGGATTTTAAGAATGCAATTGTAAATACCAGTTGTTGCACGATGTAGATTTTACTGACCACCGTGTAATTTTTTTCCCTTCATATCTAGAACTGACCAGTATAGTCATTTATTAGATATTAATGACGACAGAATCATGCTTTTCAAGATCTGCCCATCATCACGATCTCGATTTTATTTATTGAACCTTCACACTAGATGAAGAACGTTTCTCCTTTTCAACCTCTTGCGACCTACTGGTTGTTGTAGAAGGTTCAATGCAATAGCGTTTCCATGTCCCTCCAATCACGACAAGTGATTATTGGCAGCTAGTTATATTTCTTCTAACAGTACAAAATCAAACGTTAACCAAAAAGAACTTTAGCAATTTCGATAAGGAGATCTTTCAAAATTATCTAACTTCACTCAAGTTGGTTCCATTATATATTTCTAGAGGTTCAGCAGATGAGAAATTTGAATGGTTTGTGATACATATTCCTGAATTTGTTTACAAAACGATAAAACGAGAAGATGGCTGTCGTAAGCGAACTACGTGGATAATAGATATTCTGATTAAGCAAACCAGTCGTAAAAATTTTATAATAAGCTAATTAAATTAAATCCTCAGGATACACCCTTGTTTAAAAGAAGTAAAGAGAACAAAAAAAGCTACTAAGAGGCATAATATAATTTTTATAACAACCTGCTTCCTACGTACGAATTTATTTATTTATTTATTTAAATTTTAAAATATGCCAGTACAACAACTTTCGTCAATTACTGCGCAGCACGGTATAAAAAAAAACACAATAAATATACCACGAGAAAAAACTTATTGGGGCGTTATAAAACGTGTAATGTAACTGCGAAGGAGCATAGTAATTAGGAAGTACTCTTTAATGGTGAAAAATAACTGTAGATGGAAACGAGAAGTTAATTTCTGATATTTTTAATGATTACTTTAAAGGTAGCTACGTAGCAGATGGTTCCACTGCGACGTTTCGCATACGAGCAAGTGTTTTTCATTTTCTTCAATTTTTCCCACGACGATATTACGAAGGCGATATTATCATTGCTCAATAAGTCATCCTTTGGTTTCGATAGGGTGCCAGTGACGTTAATTATGGTAAATCTGGAATTTTTATTTAATCTTTAACATTGTCTTTAAATGAGTCGTTACAAATTGGAAAATTAAGTGTTAAAGTCTATAACACCGGTGTTTAAAAGAAAATTACGGGCACATCTCTTTATACTTCTGTATACCTTAAATATTCGCAAAATATGTAAAGACGATTATACTAAAATATTTCCCGAAAATAATTTTCTTCAGTGAAAATCAGTTCAGAGTGTTGATAATGCGTTTTTAAAACGTAGTATAATTGAAAACCCGGAACAGATAGTTGCGATTTACTTCGAGTACGTAAAGCGTTCAACAAATTTTACTTCATAAATTATACGTCGCTGGTTCGCGGGGCGAAATGTTCATTTATGGTTTAGTGAATACATTACAAACCGAAAATATGTAACTAAAATTAATAATACGTTCAGTAAGACTGCTGGGCACCATCTTGCGGAGTACCATAAGCGAATCGAATAAAAATAAGAATGCGTATAAAGGGATTAAGAACATAGCAGGCAACAGGAAGAAATGGAAGAACATGGTTAAGAGCATAAAATATGAAGGGATATATATATATATATATATGTATGTATATATTTCTTGACATATTAATAAAAACAAAACAAAAATTATGGTAATAAATAAGGATAATAATTCTTAGGAAAAAAGCACTATACTGGATATAGAAATAGTAAGTGCATATACATACCTTGGATCATTAATAAATGGCCGGGGCGGAAGTGGAGAGGAGATTAAACGCAGAGTTGATATCAAAATCTGCGATAGTGAGACTAAATAAAATTTGGAGACATCATTCCATTACTCGTTCGACAAAAATAAGGCTTGTCAACACTTTAGTATTTGCCATACTTGCATATGGAGCCGAAACCTGGGCATTGCATAAGCAAGACAAAGAATTGATGCCTTCGAGATGTGAAT
Source organism: Coronaproctus castanopsis (assembly GCA_032883995.1). Lineage (NCBI taxonomy): Eukaryota > Metazoa > Arthropoda > Insecta > Hemiptera > Monophlebidae > Coronaproctus > Coronaproctus castanopsis. The sequence continues at coordinate 5,983,897 of CM065053.1, forward strand.
ATGGCGCAGAATGCTGAAAATACCATGGACGGCAAAGAAGATAAATGCCTAAATTCTAGAAGAGCTAAAGGTGGAACAGCGCCTTCACACTTTATGCCAACAGAAAATCCGAAGATATTATGGACATATCTTGCGAAGAAATGAGAACAGCTTAGTAAAAGTGGTAGTAATTGGGCAGACAGAAGGAAAAAAAAGATGTCCGACTGGGTGGATAGATACTGTCACGAATTAAGATTAACAATTCAAGATATAAAGCCGAAGTAGAGTCAGATGGAAAAAAATTATATCAAATACTTTAAAATAGAGGTCACGATACTCAATCATTGAGTTACCGATTATGACGGTGATGATGTATATTTATATAGTTTATTATAAATTCGCCCATTTATCACTCAAAGTTACGATCATTTTACTTTTACGCGTAAATTTTAACTTTTCTAATTTACGTTAATTAATTTAGTCTCTCACAAAAACACACACTAATTTACTTTAAGCTATTTTATTCCCGAATGCAATACAGGCAAAAGACGTCCTCTTTTTAGGTTCCAATTACATAAACATTTACTTTTCCACCGTAGACTCTTGGTCCTAAATACACATATTTCCTTACGGTTTCAATTTTTGCATCATTTAATACAATAACAGCAAGTAAAAGAAATAGAGGACGACCTCCGACCCTGTTTACAGGTTACACCCGAAACATAACAGGCTTATCAACACAACAGCCGATTAAAGCAGTTCAAAATCGCGAGTTGTCGAAATGTGCTCATAATTAGCCACGACGTCTCAACACAGACAACAACACAGAAGGATGTATATATATCAAATTCTTCTCAGTGGACATTAAAGAACAAACATTACCTATTATACGCGTAATGTAAAATTGAAAATAATATCTATCGTTACCGGTAAAATACGAATAAAACGAATTTTTACGAAATAATTTTTTCGTAAACCAAACGGAGAAACTGGAAAGCTTTCACTAATACACGCGTACTGTAAATACAATAAATCGTACTACTACAAATGCCGTATCCCGTTATACTGACTAACTAGGTAGTCTTCTTTTCACATCTGACAGTTCCCACCAATGTACTACTCGCGTAATTTTTATATTTATTCTCTTTTACAATTCTTTCAACTAACTACGATATATTTACTCTCCGAAGATCCTCTTCTGCAGCAGGAGGAAATTAAAAGCTCGTGCCAACAACTAACGGCTATTGTTACATTTCACCTCGACCGTCGAGCCTCGATGAAATATTACGACACCGGACGTTAGCAGTTCCCCGTCGCCGTATCGCCAAAATTATTGTTTCATTTCCAACCGGATAAATCCTGTTCGGTAACGTCGAAAACGAACACACCTTTATCGTTCGTCTTCACTGTCTACTTGTACTCGACTAACGTGCGTTACTCTTTTCGTTGTGGTTTTTTTTTGGTCCGAATACGTCAGTTTCAATTCGTTCCGAACGAATATTTTTAATTTCCTCTAGTTCAACCCTTTTTTCCGAAAACTTCGAGTAGTTTATTGCGACTCAAAAATTCAAAATCCTAATCAGAGTCGCGTCGGATAGAATTTAAATATCTAAACAGAAACTAATCGTGATAGTAGTCCTATCACACGCGTTAGACATCCCTCTGAACTTTCATTCGTATTCCAGATTAGAATAATTGCTTGTTCTCGGTACTATGAGATTATCATCGTCATCAATTGTTCCGGTATAATCTCGTGAACTGTTTCAGATTTTATCGTATTTTCAATCGTTTCCTACGACCGCTTTGTTCATTTTAGTTTCTGCTTTCGACCGGCCTCTGCTCAAAAACATCCTAAAAAAAGCTTTTCTTCCATTTGACGTCTTTCCTATTACAAACGTCAAATTGTGTCAAATTGTTCGAATTGCGCAGACATCAGTAAACGTTTCCAGCGACCCAGTAGAGGGCCGTTTTCTTAGCGCTTTACCACTTGTGGTTCGTACGCTATCGTAACAAGAACTTCAAGCATGGCAATCTTTAGACAGCGAACGTGTAATATTTCATACTTTTCTTCATTGTTGCGTGTGGAAATTCATATTATTCTCGCTAGCGACTATTTTAACAGCCAATCCTAACTGGAGAAAGAACGCCAAAATGACATTCTGGGATTTAAGATTGTTTTCTGTCAGAGTTGTTCCTCTTAGTCTTTATATAAAAATCTTGACCGAAAGAAATCTAAACCTTCTTTTAGGCGCTTCTTACAAGAGGCACAAAACGGAGCAGTCTACTTCGCTCCGCATGTTGATTAATTATTATTACTATTAAATTATTTATTTATCATTTAAAATAACATTTGCCTACAAAATACCCATACCGACCTGTCCGTACTTGCATCGGTAGTGCAGTGCAATATTGTCGAAAGTAATTTAATCATTGCGTAAAATTCTTCTTCGTGCCAGGAAAAGGATCTTCATGCATTACACGGTGTTTGCCCAGTACTCTGCAAACGCGATGCTTAGTAGGTCATTGAAACTGCAAATATGCGGACAACTACCACTGATGAAAACACGTTAGATCGATTGCTCCTCGCAAGATATACAGGAAGAGTTGTCAGAGATTCTCCGCTTTTTTCCATTTGGTCTCCTGTTCGAGAGACCAACCATTATTCTTAATCTGTTTAGTGAACGCCATGACGTTCCGTATTTTAGGCTCCTGGAAGAAGGCGTTCCTTAAGTTTAACATACGGTTCGCTATTTTTCTTCGTCCGTTCTTCATTTTATGTTATCAGTCTCTTGGAGTCATTTAAATTTCGCATAAACTACCGAAATGTATAATTTTGCCTACAAAATCGATAATGTGTGATTAAAATGGTTATTTTGAGTGGGAATTCGCAGATACGCGATGAATTCGTTGAAATTAACCAGATTATCTCCTGTTCCTCGAATCTGCGTGCTTAATCTGTTCCGTCTAATGCATGAATAACACGACAAATTCCTCTGTAGGTTTTGAAAACATGGCTCGGTTATCGAAATTTGTCATTTTCTAAAAAGTTCTCAGACTTCAAAAATTGCTTCGGTTTTAAAGCTTTTACCGGATTTGAGTTTTCTGCGCTGTTGCACATATCGAAATTTAGCGTACGACGATCGTTGTCGGACGTTAATAAAGGAAGAATTTTTCGGCGGTTGTTCTTTATGGATTAAATTCGTTCTATTCGCTAATCCGTGTTTTTCGTATATCGCTGAGATATCGTTCTGGAATCTACAACTAAGACGTTCCTCGAACTTGCAGTATATTTAGTTGCCGTCGTATTAATACCGCTATTTAAAAAAAAAAGTCATCTCGATAATACAAATGGTATACAGCCTATAGTTATTTTTTGTTTTTTATTTTTATAAATGAGGGATAGCTTTACAGCTTACTTAACCTGATACTGTACCGTACATTTCTATAGACGTGAACAACTTCTCCAGAAATACCGCCATGTCTGGGAATACATATAAATCATCGAAATGAAGAAGATACATTGCATTATATGGAGATGTCCGTTGTTGAGCGCAATAATTTAAAATGTAGTTCAGACTGCAATGATATTAATGAAGAACAGTCGAAGAACACACCATCTGGATTTGCAAATTACGCGTCAAGCATGGAGAATACAGTAGAGTTTCTCCAAGCTGCATAAGGAACAGGCGTAATACCCGAATCGTAATCGACTGATAAATATAAAATTATTTTGCGCTTGATGTTTTTAAAAAAAGAGTAGAACCGCGGAAATTTAGGAAGAGACGGTTGTAATTTATTGTACCGAGTGAGAGTTGACTGCTGTATATTTTCCGAATATTTCTGTTCCTCGAGTTTCCTATGTTTCAATTGTACGAAACGTTATCGTGTGCAGAAACTAAACAAAATACCACACCATTAGGAAACCTCGTTTTAGCTAATGAATCTGCGATTTTATTGTCGAGAACTTCTCGATTCCCCGATTTCCGTAAGAAAGACACAAATATAAGTGAGCTTTCCAGATGATTAAGTTGTAACATAATAAATAAAAGCAATCTATCCGACACCATTCATTTATTTCTCATAGAATTCAAAATGCTGTGTGAATCAGTGATAGTGAGATAACTGACGCATCAATTAAGAATGATAAGGCTTGCAACACCGCTACAATGTAGCCCGGATCAGTGGTGGAGGATAAAGAAAGTAGTTCTAGGGACAGAAATACTTGTTTTTTTATTATTATTTTAAACGTAAAGACCAGTACCTAATTTTCAACGAAAGGAGCATCTAAAAAAAATGGTCAGATGGGCTAATTTCAGGCTGTTCCTTCCGGTCAAGATGTATCGTTCGATTCGTTCGAAGCGATGTGGTAGAAGAAATGATTTTTTTCCATTAGAATATTACGATACTTGATGGAAATGATGTTCGTATAAGACAGAGTAGAGGCGGACGTAAAAATAAATCAAGATCGACTGAAACCCTCGACATTATGAAAGGAGTAAGATAGGGTTTTATACTCACCCCCATCTCGTTTAACATGTATATAGAAAATATTTTCCAGCTAAGACTACGGAATAACTAATTTCTCTAATAAAAGTGAATGGAAAAATAATCTCAGTAACTTCCAGATACGCAGACGATTCAGCGATTGTAGCGGGACATCTTCAGGAGTTACAATGTATGTTAGATCAACTTTCTGCTGTAAATGAAGAGTGTGTGCTAATTAATACACCGAATATTAATGAATTCGCGGCGGTTAAAATGGACGATTAAAACGGTACAAGTCATCTAACTGTAAACAATAATTTAATCGGGAGAAAGTTATCAGATATAAATATAGCGTATCAATAATGAACTATAAATTAGGTAATGATGAAGAAATGAGAAGATGTGGCGAAGAAAATCTTTCGAAAATTAAAAAGAAAAAAAGTTACGCTCGCTAATGATTAGGCTGCTTCGTTATTCGAGCACTTTTGTACGAAGTGGAAACGTCGACCTTGAATGTCAGCACTGTCAGACGTTTAGAAAGTACAGGAATGTGTAAAGACTATTAAAAATTTCAAAAGTTTCAAATAATAATGTATCGAAAAAGTACAAAGAAAAAAACGGCATATTCAGGTCGTTACCATATTTTGCGCTTAATACTGCAAGGAAGTAAATGACCAGTTGGCAGAAGAAGAAATTCACGAATAAAAAACATCGAGGAATGGATTAATCGGTGGGCTCTTTAAGGCTGCGAAGAAGAGAAATTATCGAGAATAGCCTACGCACTGCATAGTGTACGGTATATATTAAAAAAATTGGATTGAAAAAATTACGCCTAATAAGATGTTATGCATGAGCCACAGTAACGTATGTCGGTTTGAAAACACAGATGATGTTCGTACTCTAGTTGTGCATCGAAAACGATCGAATCGTTTCAAATGTGGACATAACCGCGACTTTAAATAATGAACAGGTCCGGGAATTAACGAACGAAGAAGCTGCGGATGTCTCGAGAGCTATTAATGATAATTTGAAAAAATGAAAGACTAAGCAGACCGACCGAGAATATCTTGGAAAAGTAATATAAAAAACTGCGGTTTGACATTAACTATATGACGGGACTAACGGATGCAGAACTTAAGAAAAAACTGTACTATTGCCTTCGTGTTATATCTTATCAAACGGATAATTAATATATATATATATATATATATATATATATATATATATATATATATATATATATACGGCTATGTGGGAAACGGCTCTAATAGATTTGGATGAAATATTGTACATATACGTCATTTATTAATTGAAAATAACCTGTATAGAAATCACAAATTTCGAAATTTTGGGCCTCGATCCCGTGTAGACCCCCGATAAAATTTTTGAAGATTTTTTCCGTCGCATTTTTGTTTACATAAAAATAAATTTCACATCGATCGCCTTAATCGTTCGAATGTTACTACGGAGCTTAGAAATTCACATATTACCGCTAGGTGTTGGCAAATGTAATTAAAATTCCATCTCGACTACCGTTTTGATTTAAGCCATTCTTCCGGGGGAAATATTTTTGTAATCTACGAAAGAATTATTTTAAGGGGAAAAAAATCCAAAATGTAGCAACAGCGTATATTTTAAATATGACGTCATTTTGATGGCTTTGATTTTATATTGTGATCAACGATAAAGATTAGTTTTTGGTTGGAAAGTATTTGAAAATCGGTATATTACTTAGCGATTATTGTTTTTTATGTTTCGATTTCATTTGCGTAGCCTGTTAGATAGATAAGTTTACATACATACTGTATTTTTCAACGCCTGTCGTATATACAACAAAAGGGATTTTTTTTTTGTAAAAATTGTCAGATTTTGATGAAATTGTTTTTATTTTATTCGTCTCGAACGCAAAATATTTAACCCTTTGAGTAGAACTTTACATACAACATCGGAAAACAATATATGCAATTTAATTCATACGTTTTGTACGCCACATCTCAAATAAAAATGGGCAGATTTTGATGAATTTATTTTTGTTTTGTTCATATTGAACTCCTAAATACTAACAGAAATTACAAAAAAATTAAAATTTGAAATACGTAATATATACGTATATATACTAATATAGTTGCATTAGGTGTTTGGGCTGCGTAAGTTTTACGTGTACTATACTAATATAGTTGCGTTGGAGGTGTGGTCGAAATAAAGGACGGATATAATGTACATACGTAGTATATAGATATACTATATTAATATAGTTATACGTTGGAGGCGTTTACGTTATATATACGTATACTATACTAATATATAAACCTGTTAAAAGAAAGAGACAGCGATATTGTATTTAAACAAATAATTGCACAGGCGAAACCGTGGGTAAATAATATATATATATTTAAAAATAAAAAATGTAGCAAAAAATATGTATCTTAAAATTAATAAAAATTTCCATTTTAAATATTTGGTACGTCCCAATTGCATATTTCATAATAAATAAGTAAGAGTAGGAAAAAAAACCTTCTCACAATACAGACCCCCCTTACGAGATTCCCGCTTGCGGAGACCATAAAGCGGAACTCCCTCATAGGTAGCAGACTTAGGTAGAACCCCTAATTTACCAAAACAAAATTCTGAGTTGTTTTAGTTATGTATGTAACGGTTTTTAATAGTATGTGATTCAAATATAAATGGTTTCCGAAAAAATACGATTTTACAACAGAAAAAAGTACCGATCAAATCTTCTTAACTACTGCTAAACGAACTTGTTGGTAAAGTAAATTATATATATATATATATATATATATATATATATATATATATATATATATATATATATATATATTACAATTACAATAGCCTGTATTTCCCATTTTAAATTAAAATTTACAAATATTATTTTCTTAACGCTAAACTAGTATTAATATGTATAACTTTCTTAATGCTAAACTAATACTAATATGTATAACCTTCCTTAATACTAAACTAATATTACTGTGTATAACTTTCCTTAATGCTATATTTGACAATATCATCCCTACATCTTAATTTTGGTATTCGCCTCAATCTTTTCCTGTTGATTAGTAACCATTCAGTATATTTCTTGGCCCATCTGCTTGTGTCCATTCGGACTACACGTCCAGCCCAATTCCACTTCATTTCCAGTATTTTGCGGAGAGCATCTTCTGTTTTTGACTTATCCCGTAATACTTTATTACTGATTTCGTCCATCCGTGTTATCCCGATAATTTTTTAGTTCCATAGCTCTTTGAGCTATTAATATTTTTCTACTTTGTCTAATTGTCAGTAACCATGTTTGCAAATCTGTGCTTTTCTTGTACGATTAATATTTCGTTTAAATATTTCTTGTAATGCCCAGAATTTTTCCACCCTATCGCTATTCTGTGATTTACTTCTTTTTCTATTGGATCTTTAAAGGATATTATTTGGCCTAAATATGTAACATCTTCCACCCAGTGTATCGTTTTTCCGGTTCATTTCAATTTTTATTCTTTCTCCGTTTGTTACTAAATTTGTTTTTCATAATTTATTTTCAGACCCTTTACTTTTGATTCTTCGTGTAATTCCATTAACATTGTTTTTAACTGTTTCGGGGAAGCTGAAATTATAGTTACGTCATCTGCAAATCTAAGGTTTGGTATATAATTTCCTTTTTTCTCCAATTCAGGTTTTCGAATATTTCTTCCAGCACGGCATTAAATATAAAACTGGTGCTAATGGGTCACCTTGTCGCACTCCTCTTTTCAGGGGAAACTTTTCTCCTTCTTTATCTAACATAATTTTTCCGTATCCATTATCGTATATGTTCTTTATGATTCTTATATATTTTGGGTTCCCATAGTTTGGTACAAACTGTCATGATAAACCGAGTCAAAGGCTTTTTGGAAATCAACAAATGCAAAATCCATTTTTATATTATATTCATCAGTCTTTTCCATTAGCTGATGTACTGTATGTAGGTTATAAATTATAAAAAATCCAGATCTGAAACCTGCTTGATCTGATTGTTGTTGTTCATCTAGTTGCACTCGTATCCTTGTATAAATTAATTTCATAAATATTTGTATAACGTCTGCTGAAGACTTATTGGTTTGTAATTTCTTATATCCTCATTTTTACCTTTTTTATGTAATAATATTACTTCCGTGAGCAATCATTGACCTGGTATTATCTTTTTTTTGAATATAATATTAAACATATATATATATATATATATATATATATATATATATATATATATATATATATATATATATATAAATTAAATTGGTTGCCAATGTTTATTGAGCGGACAAGGCGGTGAAAAGGAAGAGATTAATTTTTAAGCTTTCAATAATTTGAGTAAATTCGTTATATTTTTTTTTTTCAGTGTAAACCGAATGACATTATTTTCTGTAGACTGTCCTATTACGAACAATCGCTTCGTAAACCGCCTAAGTATAAATTCGTAGAAAGCTTTTCGAAACGACGACTGATGAACTGTAAATAAAATTTAACGCTTCGTGATAAAAATATTTTCGACACCTCTGTCTACGAGAATTTGCAAATATTCTATCGATATGTATATATATATATATATATATATATATGGATAGACGTATATTTTTATACCTCGTTCAAGTGCTGCGAGCAAATTCTGATACGTGATCGACCGCATAGCTACTACAAGCAACCCTTACGTCGTGATTATATTTCCAAATACATAAACTAAGTATGTGTCGCGCATTGGTAATGGGCAAAAATTTTCAATCGAGAATAAAGATTTTATTTCATATTCATATCCGCAACAATTTTCCGGTAGTCTGCAGAACGGATTGTTGCCGTGAAATTCTATTTAATCTATCCATCGTTACTCTAGTCTGGTCGGCCAATTTAACTTTGACAACATTCCACTTCGTTATGGCTTTATTTATCGTTAGGGCAACGATAACGATAACGATAACGACGATGATGACGATTGTTTTTTTTACGTTAACATTCCGTCATTTTTATCGTCTCTATTTATCTTTAAATTTTTGTTATCTTCGTTATTATTATTATTATTTATTCGCCGAGTCTGGATGTATCGATGGGAAAGGAAAATATAACGATCTAAAAGCGTTTTGTTAAAGTGGAATATTTCGCACGCGGAATAATAACTCCAAACCGTTATAAATTCTTCGTATCATATACTTAACTGGTACTTTCGTTGTTAGAATAAATGATGCCTTTTCCCAAGCACATAAAGTTTTATCTTCAGTGCCACAAGACAGTTTGTTTGGTCCGATATTATATAACACTATCCCGAATCAAACAATATTGGCAACATTTGCTGATGATACAGATTTAGCTACTAACTCACAGTTCCAGAATATCCTAATGCGGCTGTTCAAAGTCGTGTGGATTGAATCGTAAACTGGGCACATCAATGGTGTATTTTAAAACCTTTACTAACAAACAAGTAACATGTTATCCGTGGCAATGAAATTCTAGCAAACAAACTGAGTAATGCATATTGATCGACGGCTAACATGACGGTTTAATGCGGCTCAAAGAAGGAAAACTCGATTTCGCGAATCATATTGTTTTTTCTATGAACGAAATAACTTTAAAAAGATAAATTTATTTAACTACCATAGCTACAATCTGGAAATACGGAATCGAATTATATTGAACTGCGTGAAAAAGCATTGTATTGAGAATACAGCGACTACAATCGAAAATACTTCGTAACATCTGCATCAAAATCCGAATCCATATACCGTATGTCAATGAAGTTTACATAAATCAGTATAAATAGTTTTTTTGATAAATTTCAATTTTATATTAATCTACGTATCCGCAGAATGCATTTATTTACAATCCCTAACAATCCCACAAGACGATTAAAAAAAAGGAGCTGTTGTGCAGAGATACTGTTCAAATAATTTGAAAAAGAAATAGTTCAAATCACAAGAATAAACGATTTTAATTAAATAAGTCATATCGGACTTACGGTGCGTGTTTTAAGAGATGGTCGCAGTTTTGTTTAAAATTATGATACTACCGATAATAAAAATAAATTTAAAACAAAAAGAAAATTTCTCTGCTTCGGGGCGCAGTGAAGAAGTGAAACTTAAAGTCGTTTTATCAAAAAGACACTTATTTAATATACTCACAATTTCGTACAAATTTCCGCAAAGAAAAGGAATGCACACTACTGTCCGCTATGTTTAACGTGACGATGACTGAAATGTTTTCATTCTCAAATCTACGTCACACATCCATCCTTTGAACGATATAACGGATAGCCGTGCACTATTTCATAATTGCTGAGCGTGTTTGTACACGTATGTATGTAAACTGAGTATACACGTATATGAGTACAGCATGCGGGAATGAGTGGTGGAGCTTGACTATACTGTAAGAATAGGTCTGCCTGCGTGCCTATGTTTATAAGCCTTTAGCTCGCTCGCTCATTTTACCGGTTAACTGTCCATATACAATGCGCCAATAGAAGTTTCGCTTCAAAATACGAGTAAAATTGCGTAAAATAAAATCGATTCGCGTTACATGATGTCAAATAATTTCGTTACTAAAATATATTTTCATCGTGTCCGATAGTATTTCTTAGAACCGTAATTATAATGAGCGAAATTTTATTCTTACTAGGAGTTTGCGTTCTACACTCTCGCGACCTCGGTTCGAATCCTATCGTGAACGAGAATTTTTCATGTTAAGAGAAAAGGTCACTAGCCAATTTGGCTATTCGTCAGTATATGAGTACCAGCTTGGTAGGAAATCGAAGAAGACGAGGAAGGTGATGGCGAGCCATCTCATATTGAAAGGTGCGTCGTTCCATTAATCTTATCAGCGAAGACAGGATCCAACACCGACTTTCGAGATGATAAGATTTTACTTTAACGTCTAATAATAGCCTACTGATTTACCGAATTACAACGATTACTTCGACATAAACATTTTTACCGTGTTGCTGGCCGAATGTTTATATACAAGTGTTATCGTCAGTGCGGGAGATACATAACTTGCAGGTTCTATCAAATATTTTACTAATTAGCCGAAAACTGAAGAAGAATAATTACTCGATCGCTTGCTGTGAGTAATATCCTCTCTTTATTTTTAAAAATAAAAAGATACAATCAAATCGTACGAAATGTTATGCCAGCATTCGGGGCACCAAAAGAGCGTTGATGTCACTGCCTTCTTTTGTAATGATTAAGATTTACATAATGATGAAAATTTTTACCTACAAATTGGGAGACCGAATTCTACAATAGAGCCCTCTAGCAACTACATCACCGGAACATTTATGGAGGTCCCATATTTCCTTGCCGTTAATGCGAATTTGATTCTAGTGAACGTTGGCGATACGGTTATATCGATTCACTGTTTTATGTAAGCGTTCCCTCCATCCAATCAATTTACACCGGCTAAAATTTTTATATAATCCCGCCATTTTACGTTCAGCTGACTTCTGTATCTTCAATTTGCAACCATTCCGTTATTCCTTCCGTTCGTCTGTCATCATTTCTTCTTGTCTGCCAAGTTCCATTTCAGGTGCGCTGCTGCGTGCGTTGGTTTTCCTATCTGACATCTTCATTCCAAACATTACTCTTTCGCGAGCTCTTCGAGTTACCGCGAATCCATATAATCGTCAAATTACTAGTGAAATCTAGAGGAATTTTGCGTGACTTTTGCGTCGATTTGAGAGGCACTAGTACGTGAAAATAGCCCGAAGGGGAAATTAACGAAAAAGTTCGAATAATTTGTAAGTGCTTACTCTCTCGAGATAAGTAACCGTTACGAATAAATGACGATGCGCCCTATCCAATAAGCGGAAATGATTCCTCGATCTTGACATATGAGCGGATAATTACGCCTCGTTTAATATTAATATTATTTTAATATTATTAACAATAATTTTATTCACTTATCGTCTCCATTAATCTACGTTGGTGTAAATATATTAATAAATTTGTCACAATTTTTTCACGTTTAAAACAACGCGGCTGGTCACATAGCTGGCGAATCGAAAGCCGCCATTATTACCCTTGCGTTCGAGACGAGTTAAATATATTTCTTTAAAAACGAAACTTCCAAGTGAAAGTACTTTTTAAAAGTTTACTGAAGAAAGTTTTAAGTTTGAAAGCGACTCAAATTTTTTAATGACTTCAATTCGTTATTCTTTTCACTTCCTTAATTCCGAAAAAGTAACACAATTTTAACACTTTTACTCTTCATTTTCATTTCACACTGATAATGTATATATACATATACATACATATATATATATATATATATATATGACTGCGTATGGGTGTTTATACTTTTGTGTATGTGTGTGCGTATATAATGAAGCTCAAATGCAATATCTGGTAAGAAAAATGGAAGTGGTTAGTCTCAGGAAATTTTTATTTTTGCTACTTAGAAGTTTCCAAGATTTTTCTCCTGCTGTATAATTTGAGTAATTTCAACTTAATTTTTGTAATGCGTCTACATCGTTCAAATTTTTCTCTAGTTTATATTACTTCAATGGATATATATGGCAAAACCTAGGAATTAACATCGACGAGGAATATTTAAATCATTTAAGGTTTGCCGATGACATAGTTTTGATAGCAAAAAGTACTGATGAGTTACAGAGACGGATAGAAGAACTAAATGAAGGTGGCAAAACGATGGGCTTAAACGTTAATCAACAGAAAACTAAAATAATGCTAAACGAATTCACACCAAATAAAGACATCAAACTTGAATGCAAACATCTGAAAACAGTCCAAGAATGCATATATCTGGGCTAACTGGTTAGTATCACGAGATCATTGCATCGAGAAATAAATAGAAGGATCAGACTGGGATGGACAGCGTTTGGACTAAATTCGGTTATTTTCAAATCACAAACGCCACTGCACTTAAAAAACAAAGCGTTTGATCAATACATTCTCCAATTAATGACATACGGTTGTGAATGATGGACGCTAACCTGGAATTACAAATATAGGATACAAGTAGCCCAGAGATCAATGGAGAGATGCATGCTATCAATCACTAAAAAAGACCTTCTTCTTCTTCTTCATCCGCCATCTCCGTTGCGAAGGTCGGCGATCAACTTGGCTACAGTCTCTTTTGACACAGCAGCCCGAAGTAATTGAATGGACGAGCAGCCAAACCAGCGTCGTAAATCTCCCATCCATGAATTTTGAGGACGTCCCACTGATCTCTTGCCAGCGATTTTGCCTTCAATAATAATTCGTAATATTTCATATTTGGGTCCTCTCACCGGAAAACGATAAAATGGGTTCACGATAGAACAAAACTAACAGATATAATAGAAAGAATAAATAAAATGAAATGGCAGTGGGCCGGTCATATAATGAGAAGAACAGATGGAAGATGGACAGCAAGAATCTCACAGTAGTAACCACGAGGGGAAAAAAGGCCCGTATGAGATGGGATTATGAATTCAGACAAAAATTAGGAGTTACCTGGATCAGAGCTACATAAGACCGGAAGAAATGTCACAAAATGCGGTTAATTCATGAAGAGGTTACACCATGAAATACTGGTTGATCAGCTGAATATGATGATGATATACGTACATATAATGTGTGCATATAATGAGGACATACTTATGAATATACAAATATACATTGTAACAACCAAGCTTGTTACATAGTTAGTAGTAGTGAGTGACTAAAGTTGGTAAATTGAAATTTGAGTTAAAACGTATATTTGGAAGATTAAATTTAATAATATGTACGTAAAAGGTGATGAAAGAAAAAGAAATATTGTATATATATATAGGTATGTGTTTATACATCCGGTCGGCATTGCGAACGTGACTTTCCCAAAGGAAATATAATGAAAAGAAAATAGAATAGTTAGACTGATATAAATATAGATATATATGTATTGGGGAAAGCACGCTGGCGCCGATAAGATTAGAATTGTAAAAGATCTGTCAGAGTTAGCCTAAAAAATGGATTCAGTCGGTATTTTGGTTGAAGACCAAAAGAAACAGCTCCGAATTTTCTGATTGGCTAGCCCAAAACAGAAATCGGAGGGTTCCACCGAAAACCGTCAATTTAGGAATTTCTATATCTGTAGAATTCCTAGAAAGCAAGTATGTGGAGTGTATGAGTATATGTATATGTTATCTGATGCTGGCTGCCGCACTAATAAGTATATTATATATAAGACTATATATGTATATATGTATAAGTATATAACCTTTAAGCATAAGGGACAATGGAACTTGTCCTTAGTTCAACTATGTTCGTCAAAAATAGACAAAAACCCATTATGGAGGAGAAAAAGATTTAAGAAAAGATCAAAACAATAATTGCAAAGAAACCGGCATTTCGTCGACAGTAAAGTACATAATAAGTATAATAATGCTGAGATACCTGTGTCGCCTCCAGAGTCCTGGGGTGTAATAAACAGACGAGTTTTGTCGGAGTTTTTAGTTCACGAATTCGCCAGTGGAGTGAGTTGAGTGAGTTCAATCTTGTCAGTCGAAAGACAGTTCAGTTGAATTTTAGTCGAGGTGGAGTAAAGTCAAGTCGGATAGTTTTCGAAGAAGTTAGGATGGATCGTCGGGACTTCGACTGTGAAGTTGGTCCATCTAGGCTAGGGACGGTTCCGTGTATTATACTATATTAATAATCGTTCGAAAAGTTTCAATATATATATATATAAAAAATCTTGTATACTAAAAATAAACGTAGCCGGATATCGCACGCGTTCGATTCGTAATTTTATTTCTTCCAAAAAGTAATAAATTTTCAATAAAATAAAACCGCATTTTTATTCTTGTCATTTAATTTATTTTATTATAATAATCGGTCATGGGCCTCTCCCATGTGGCATCCCTGGCATACCTCGAAACCAGAAGTCGGTAACGTTATATTTTAATATTTATATCCCTATATTTAAGAATATAACGTAAAATAAATATATGTTAGCGATCTGCATGTGTATATGTATTTATAGGTATATATCGTACAGGTCGCCACATAAATTGGCATCCCTGGTGGGGAACAATTAATTATAATTGTTTCTACTCGGGATCGAGCACTCGATCTTTGGATTAGAAATAAAAAGATATATTTAAAAAATTTTTTTTTATTATTCAATTTAATATTTTAGTATAAAGGTGTATATATATAATTTGTTTCATCATAATATCGAGTATCAAATTGTAAATTGTAACGTAAGATATAAATACATATAAAATAAAGATGGACGAAGAATTTAGAGGTTTTCTCGGAGAGAGTGGAGAAGGTAACGAAAGAAATGCGACAATGATGGTGGACATCATGAAAATGATGATGCAACAGTTCGCAGAGGAAAGAAGAAGAGAAAGGGAAATAGAAAGGGAAGAGAGGAAAAGAGAATTTGAAATAGAAAGAGAAGAAATGAGAAGGGAATTTGACAGATTTATAAGTGAAATGAGAGAGGGCTCTCAGGTCAAGGCGAGACAATTAGAAGAAAAGATAGATTCAGTGGAGAGAAAACTAGAAGATAAGTTTTGTGAGCAAGAAGAGACATGTAAAAAGGAACATGAGGAACTACGAGTAATAGCATTAAACAAGGGAACGGAAAATAAAAAGATAGAGAAAATATGGGAAGAGAAAGTGGGGAGATTAATGGAACAAGTCGAAAAGTATGAAGAAAAGTTGGAAGCTACAAGCAGTGATCTTACGAAAGAAATATCTAGCTGTGTCAAGGAAACACAAAGGGTGCAGAGCAACGTAAATCAGATAAACAAAGAGGTGGAGAAAAAATTAGAAAGTAATGGGAACAAGAATCAGGCGGGGATAGATGAGTTGAAAGAACACGTTGATGAACAAATAAGTAACTTTGCACGAGAAAGATGCAGCGTATCTAGAGAATCGTGCAGTAAATTTGGTGAAATATATACAGTTCCGAAATTAGATCGGACGATAAATAAATTCGACGGTACGAGCCAGAGCATACATATTATAGAATTTTTAAACGAGCTAGACATGTACTTCACCCGTATGGATATATCAGAAAAGGAAAAAATAGACATCATGATCCACCAATTAAGCGGGAAGCCAAAAGAGTGGGCTAGTGTGATAGTCAGTGTTTGTAGAACGTGGGAATTAGCGAAACGGAAGATCAAAGAAAATATTGGAGTCGTGAACGACAGGAAGATCTAAGGAGAGAATTCACTGGGCTAAGGGGTCAAATGAAACGATGTGAAGAAATTGAAGATTTCATATTGAAATGGAGTCGTAAACTAAAAAACCTAGACCAACCGATGCGAGAAGAAGATTTTGTAGATCAAGTGTTATACAACCTACCGATACATATGAGGAGAATGTTGATTAATGTGAGAATTATAGATAGAGAACAATTACTAAGAGAGATAAATAAAATAATCGAAATCGAGAATAGTTGTACAAGTACAACAAAGGAGACAATGGAAAGAAGTTCATCAACTAAGAACACAGAGAGACGAATATTTCAGGTAACGAAGACAGACATGGAGGACCAATCAGGACCCATATACAAAGGGTATCAAATACTAGGGGATTCCAACATGGTACGATTCAGTGAACGTATTTTGAACAAGTCGGCGAAACTTATAAGTGGAAAATGGACGATCGGCTATTGTAGGGGAGGGCAAACGATCAATGGATTAACAGAGACAATTGAAAAGGATCGAGTGCCATTGAGCAAAAAAGTTATGATAATGATTGGTACAAATGATATAGTCAGAGGACGACCAGTGTACCAATGCACGAATGATTTGGACCAATTGCTCCGTGTACTACAAAACAAGGGATGTGAGGAAATTATAATGATTACAATTCCTCCAATAAGTGATAAAGAGAGACCAGACAAATACAATGACGCAGTCAAGGAATATAATGCGTATATAAAACAATTAAATGGAAATATAAAAGTGGTAGACACAGAAGATGCCTTGTTTTACCGTGGTTTACGAGCAGATTATAAAGTCATGGAGAGATCCGATAGGACAAGCCTACATTTGAGCCCACTAGGGTATGCAAAGATACGAGATTGTATAGAGACGCAAATTTTTCAGTAGAACTGGGAGATGCAAGTCCCACATCCTCAGAACAAAGTAAGAGGGACAAGATAATAAGATACTTAGATGCCGAGCTGCTGATGGAGGAAAACGAACATACAGCAGAGGATATATAGGTGCAGGAGAATTATATAAAATAAGAAGAGTGGTATGGATAATGGTAATCAACAAAATTCAATCAGTTATTGGTTTGGTGCAAATACGAGGAATTAAGATAAGTAAATATAAATATTAAAAGTAATTATAAAAAATTGTAAAGACGTTTATAAAATATGTGTACGGGTAAATAGTAGATATAGGAATTCGCGTTGTTATGTATATATATATAAAGTAAATTAAAAGTGAAACGTAAAAGAGGATGTATGTATTGGTATGCGTATAAATGACGGTACATGTAAAAAAAAAAAAAAAAAAAAAAAATTTTAAATACACCTATAAGTATAAGTCGTAAACATGTAAATATCGAGTATATTAAGTTGGGGTAGGATTAATTACGTTATCGATGATATAATTTATGCATATAAATTCATGAGCTATTAAAACTTTACGAAACGTTTGAATGTGTAAAAAAATTAAGGTAGATGATATAAATTAACATGTATATCAAGCCAAAAAATTAAAATTATTTATAGTAATATAAGTCAATGATCCCAAACGCCATCGACATCACCAGCATGACAACTAGCGACAGACCCATATAACAGCCAGTAGGGGGTGGGTGATTTGGTTTGTGTGCAGGATGTGGGAATGCTAGGTCGCCGGAAGAAGTAACAACCAAAATGTCGAAATAATAGTAATAATAATAATGAAAAAAAAAAAAAAAAAAAAAATCCCAGATGAAAATAAAAAGGAGATGGCAATATTTATATAACGAGGATACGATATATACCAAAAGGTTGTCATTTTGTCCAAGGGACGGGTCGATAACCTCCCTATGGTTACCAAAGTTCGAAAGGAATAGAAAAACCGGTTATTGTGATCGTTCCGCATCCGAATAGCTTAATTCGATAATGTTGCCGGACTACTATGTATATACTAGCAAGCGGTACACCTTCTCGCATTCCATGCACGCGGCCAGTCATCCCTCAACTACGAGAAAAGTTATATAAACCAAGAACGCGAATGAATACAAATCGAACGCGGAATTATTGATAAGTATTATGTAAATAGTTATTTAAGAAAAGTTGGATGTCCGGGTCAGTGACCCTCTCATCCAAATTTTATTTAGTGCGGCGGGGCATATGTAACAACCAAGCTTGTTACATAGTTAGTAGTAGTGAGTGACTAAAGTTGGTAAATTGAAATTTGAGTTAAAACGTATATTTGGAAGATTAAATTTAATAATATGTACGTAAAAGGTGATGAAAGAAAAAGAAATATTGTATATATATATAGGTATGTGTTTATACATCCGGTCGGCATTGCGAACGTGACTTTCCCAAAGGAAATATAATGAAAAGAAAATAGAATAGTTAGACTGATATAAATATAGATATATATGTATTGGGGAAAGCACGCTGGCGCCGATAAGATTAGAATTGTAAAAGATCTGTCAGAGTTAGCCTAAAAAATGGATTCAGTCGGTATTTTGGTTGAAGACCAAAAGAAACAGCTCCGAATTTTCTGATTGGCTAGCCCAAAACAGAAATCGGAGGGTTCCACCGAAAACCGTCAATTTAGGAATTTCTATATCTGTAGAATTCCTAGAAAGCAAGTATGTGGAGTGTATGAGTATATGTATATGTTATCTGATGCTGGCTGCCGCACTAATAAGTATATTATATATAAGACTATATATGTATATATGTATAAGTATATAACCTTTAAGCATAAGGGACAATGGAACTTGTCCTTAGTTCAACTATGTTCGTCAAAAATAGACAAAAACCCATTATGGAGGAGAAAAAGATTTAAGAAAAGATCAAAACAATAATTGCAAAGAAACCGGCATTTCGTCGACAGTAAAGTACATAATAAGTATAATAATGCTGAGATACCTGTGTCGCCTCCAGAGTCCTGGGGTGTAATAAACAGACGAGTTTTGTCGGAGTTTTTAGTTCACGAATTCGCCAGTGGAGTGAGTTGAGTGAGTTCAATCTTGTCAGTCGAAAGACAGTTCAGTTGAATTTTAGTCGAGGTGGAGTAAAGTCAAGTCGGATAGTTTTCGAAGAAGTTAGGATGGATCGTCGGGACTTCGACTGTGAAGTTGGTCCATCTAGGCTAGGGACGGTTCCGTGTATTATACTATATTAATAATCGTTCGAAAAGTTTCAATATATATATATATAAAAAATCTTGTATACTAAAAATAAACGTAGCCGGATATCGCACGCGTTCGATTCGTAATTTTATTTCTTCCGAAAAGTAATAAATTTTCAATAAAATAAAACCGCATTTTTATTCTTGTCATTTAATTTATTTTATTATAATAATCGGTCATGGGCCTCTCCCATGTGGCATCCCTGGCATACCTCGAAACCAGAAGTCGGTAACGTTATATTTTAATATTTATATCCCTATATTTAAGAATATAACGTAAAATAAATATATGTTAGCGATCTGCATGTGTATATGTATTTATAGGTATATATCGTACAGGTCGCCACAACATATATATAAAATGTATGTATATTAAATGTATATGTATATAATATATATATATATATATATATATATATATATATATATATATATATATATATATATCATTGTCGTATTGTTTGTTACCGAATACCGAATATGCATATGACAGTGCTCAACGCCTATGCTTCGTATTTATCTACCGTATACATTATCACTAAATTCTTAACAATTTCTCAGTAACTGAAGCAGCAAGAATAGTTTAACAGCTTGCCAATCTAACATGAGCAGGCTTGCAAAGTATTTTCTCATTCATGGTGGAATTTAAACTCAGGTGGAGTGAGCCCAGAAATATATATATTTTTTTTTTATTTTTATTTTTTTTAATAAAGATACGATCTTAACTCATTGAAGTTAAATAAGTATCAAATTTAGTATATAGGCGGAGAAAAATAAATGTTTGAGAGTTTTATCAATGAAAAACGTAAATGACTCCTGTAATCATACTTATATGAAATGTATTACAAAATTAAAGGAAAGCTTCATATTATTAACTACGTTGAACATTATCAGAATATTGCTTTCTTAATTAAGATATTGCTTTATTTCGCAATACAAAAAATAATTATGATAACCCATAAAATTTCTCGAGCTATCTCTCATTTTATAATTTAATCATGTATGTATATATATATACACATGTGTATATGTATATATAATATATATATATGTTGTGAGTGTAAATATGCATATACGCATATATATATATATATATATATATTTCAAATTAGGCCATCTAAGGACCACGTGAAATAATTTATGCACGATTCGTTGTCTTTCTCTCCAGCCAATACTTCTTCGTCCGCTGCCGATGTTCTGTTCTTTCATCCGTCCATAAGTTTTTTTCTTCTGCTTTTCTTTGAAACTTTCGAAATTTTCAATTTTCTTTCTAAATAATTCTCTACTCTGGATTTCTTCTTCTTCTATCTTCATTTCGTCTAAGTCCTTCTTAACTTCTACAAATTAGCTGATTCTTGTGTTCTGATTTTTATCAAAGAAATCGAATATTTGTTTGGATAATCTTTCGGACACCATCCTTTTAAGATGATCGTAAAATCCGACCATTCTTTTACGCATATTATCTGTTATTTTTGCGACTACTTCATATACTTCCTTATTAGTTCGTAATTTCCTCGTATCATTTTCATATCTTGGTCCGAGTATTTCCGTGATTATCATTTTTTTTTCTTTTCAATCGTATTAACACTGTTTACTAAATTCATTGTAAAACATTCTGTCGCGTAAAGACATTCTCTGCTTAATCACTGTATTATAATGTATTATTTTTGCGTTTATAGACACCGATTTCTTGTTGTATAAATTTTTCGTTAACTGAAATGCTGTTTCCAATTTTCTCGCTCTTCCTATAATGGTTTCCTTGTCCAACATATTTGGTTGTATCATTTCTCCCAGATACTTAAATTTTATGACTCTTTGAATTTTCCCGGATTTCGTTCTTATATATTTCGGAGCATATTAGTTATATATTTTGTTTTTCCAAAAGAGATTTGTAATCCTGCTTTTCCCGTTTGTTCCTTTAAAATTTCAATTTGTTTTACCGCACCTTCCATGTTATCTGACAAAATCGCTAAATCGACTGCAAAGGCTAGATAATCGATCTCTATGCCGTTCTTGCTTCTACCTAATCTAATTCTTCGACTACCTTCTTCCTTTGTTATAATTCTCAATTCTCTAATTATCTTTCCTAATACGCAGTTGAATAATGTTGGAGATAATCCATCTCCTTGATTTACTTCTGTTCTCATTTGGAACAGTTTTGATACTTCTTCTAAAAATTTAACTTTAGACACTATGTTTGTCATTGTTTATTTAATTATAGCGATAAGTTTACTAATATCTACACCCAATTCATCTAATATGTTAAATAATGTTTCTCTGTCTATAGAGTCATAAGCTTTCTTGAGGTCAACAAAATAAACTATGATGTTTTTGGATCTTAATTTCATATATTTTAGTATTAATTTCAAATTTAGTATCTGTTCTGGACAAGATCTTCCTTTTCTAAAACCACCCTGATATTCTCTAAGCTGTTTATTTACTTCATATTCCAATTTAGCTTGCAACGCTTTTAAAAGAATTTTGTACGTTACCGATAGAAGCGATATTCCTGGGTAATTATTAAGATCGGTTCTATTTCCTTTTTTATGAAGCGGTTGAATTAACACCATTTTCCAATCAACTGGTATATTTTCTGATATCCATATTTCTTGAACTATTTTTTGTAATTGATTGTATTGCATTTTTCCACTTCCACATTTTATATATATATAATATATATATATATATTGGTGTGTATTATATATATAAATATGCGTATGTAAATATACAAGTTAATTAATATTTATGTGTGTGTGTGTAAATAAGCACACCTAGGAATAAATATTGGTGTATATGTACGTAAATATGTGTATATATAAATATATGTGTTATATGTATATATTAAGATATACATATATCTTGTATAACTAACAGAAAGTTCAAAACGATTGAATATTGCTGATTTCTGCATGTTGTTAATAAAATGCTTTTAATATATGCATATCCGAGCGTTCACTTGTTAAAATACTAATGTTCTAACTCACACTCATATACATATACACACACTCAAGCACATACACATATATACATATAAAGTAAGGTAAAATTCCGTCAACTCAAAAGTTGATGTGGTGAATGCCATTCAAACGGTGTTCATCAACTTGACGATTGATACAGCATCGACTGTACGACGTATCCCGTACATGTCAAACGGTGTGAATTGACATAGCGATCTTAATCTACTCGAAGATTGATAGTTCATCGGCTATACTATGTATCCTGTACGGGTCGATACGACGTGAGTTGCCGTCGAGTTTTCCATCTTATATTTATATATGCGTAAATTTTATATGTGTGGTGGTCATATGTATGCGAGCGTCTGAGTTATCGGTGTGGGTATGTCGGGAAACGAAACTTCCGAGTTTCTCCAGAGGAACATATCTAACTGATTGTCGAGATCTTTTACAGATCGAGATCACCGACTGACTGTGTCTAACCGTACTGCGAATATTTTGTTTTTAGTTGTACGTTTCATCGTTTACGCATTAACCTTATTACGACGGACGACACACTGAAACGAGTCCGTCGTGATCCGAGACTAAATGAATCGATTCATTCGCCGACGATTCGCTTCCCGTTTACCTTCTTCGACATTCTTTCCAATTCTATTCCGATTTCTCGATTCGGAATTTTCAGCGTAACCCATTCTTCTATTTCGTGATCGACGTCGTTGTTACTATTAGTACTATTTTTACTGTATACGTCGATCGGTACCAGCAATCCGAGATCGGCCATCAATAATAGGTACAATTCGATCAAACGATCGTTCTCGTCTTCCTGTTCTTTTAAATCGGTCGTTTTTCGACCGGTGCGGCAAATTTTCGCCGCATCTTTTCTCGTTAATAACGGCGAATTTTTAACCGTTACGTTACCGTTTCGCGACAATAATCGTTCCGCGATAATTTTCTTTACGTTTTCCATTTGACATATACGTTCGATGGCTTTCGTATATTCGTTTTCCGGCCAATAATCGCCGACGGTATTATTTCGTCGCAGATATTCGATTATCGACGGAAAACTGAACAATTCGGTACGATTTCGAACCGAGTAACCGCCGTAAAAATCGGTCAATCGTTCCATTATGTTTTTATCGTTGTCCAGTCGTAATAACGACGCGACTTCGCTAACGGTTATACCGTAATAGGCGGCGAATTTATGATCGCCTAAAAACGGATAATCGACCACGGCCTGTGCGAGAGCACCGCCCATCGGTGTTAGACGTCGAAACGTACCGGTCATGAAGACGAACTCCACGTGTTCGGCATCCGCGCTATTGTTTTTCAACCACAGCCAATTGACGTAATCTAATATCTCGTCTACACGATAATAGTGTACCGGTTCCCGATTAACTAGTAAGCCTTTGTATAGAATGTCGTAATCGTCGATTAAAACGATTACCTTACGATCGAAATGTTTGTGCAGTAATTCGCACAGCCAAGTAAACGCGTTACGAATATCTTCGTCTTCTAATTCGTGAACGGCCGTTCGACTACAATGATCGCGAAATTGATAAATCAGATCGTTTAACGGAAATAACTTGGAATAGTGACGCAGATAGGAATGTTCGGCGAACGTTCTAGCTGCTACGGTACGTAAAGTGCGCGACATCGATTCTACGTCGGTCAAATTTTTCAACGGCGAACAATCGATATGAACGATCGGATATCGTCCGAAATGATCGCGTACGAACTCGCGATCTCGGCATATTTTAAGAGGCTTACCGTGATTATTTTTATCATTACTATTATTATTATTTATATCGCCGCAGAATAGTCGATAATTTTCGGTATTATTCGGTGAAGTAATCGGCAGTCCGAACCGGTCGACGGTAATGCCGGCGAATCGTTTGATCATATCCAGTACGGTAGATTTACCAAACTTGGGCGGTGCTCTAACGGCTGCGGCGTAAAAATTATTAGCGCTATTACCGTTTTGAAACAGTTCCGCGATCAACAACGTTTCGTCTACAAAATAACGAGATCTCGTAACGGTCGCGAAATTCGCCGAATTATTGCCGTTATCGTTAAATTTTGCCTAAAAAATCGAACATTAATTTTTGTATTTCATTCGTTTATTTACATATAGTATATCGAATTACGGCGAACCTTCGCCTAATAAGTGTAATTAGGATAATGTTAAAAACTAGTTTCATATATGCGCAACCACCGTATAAGGTAATAGTCTAAATTGACGAACGCCTAATATGAATAAAATGTATTCGGATAAAGAAAAATTGTATCACCGATTGATAGAATTAATACAAATTTCGGGGTCACGGTGAAATGAATAAAGATTTGTTGTGATACAATTAAAAAAAGAAAATCCGCAATCGATAAATACCCATCGTGATTATCCATGTTCTATACCTTACTCGTTGACGTGCATTAGCGTCATGTCTGGCGGCATCCCATCTCATAGATAAAACTCAAAATCCTATTTTTATAATGCTGTTATGTGCTCTTACTTCTGTTCTACTGTTTCCTGGGGTGTAATCATTTTTTACCAGAATTGAAACATTATCAATAAACTTTCTCCGTTCACTTTGATTTACAGCATATTTCTGGTAGGACTTATTGCCTCGAGTTAATACCTGTCTGCTCGGTAGCATTTAATAGACCGTCCTTAAATCTTAATTTTCGTCGTTACACGGTATCTTTCACCAGTGTTCAATAAAAAAAACATACATACATACATACATATATATATATATATATATATATATATATATAATCATCATTTATTCTCAGCCGTTAAGTTGGTGGGCAATTTATGCCACTATTTACCTATTCATATTGTGTTTTATAGTGTAAGTAGCGTAAAAAGCAATTATAATATGGCGCTAGCTCAATTAAACACACTACACACACCCGGGAGAACTGATTGTAATCACTTCAATGCAATCCCGCGTGTTTTTGTAGTATATACCAGCGCGCATATGGTGTTGTGCGTGGTGGTTTGCAATTTCCTTCCACGTGGGAATGTCAGGGTTATTTATATTTTTATTTTCCGATGACGATATTTTTGCGTCATCGATCGTATTCGAACCCGGTATCTTCCATATAGAAATCCGTGCTTTTAGCAACGCGACTATTCCGACCACTAATATATATATTATATATATATATAATATATATATATATATATATATATATATATATATATATATATATATATATATATAGATATATATATATAAAGTGTGGTTCCCATAGATATTGAAATGTAGAAAATATTTAACTACACACGACGAGAGCACTTCATGACTACGTGAAAACTGTCGGTAAAATCTCCCTGAGGATGATCGAGGAGTGAACAAATTTGGATAACGCTTAAAAATTCCTTAGTTGGATGTCGGTTAAAGCGACACCGCAATGAATGTACTATAGGCGTCGTCATCTACTCCTATAGTTTTAGGCAATGTTTCATTCCGCGTTCTTTACGAAATCATTTATTTCGTTTACAGTGTTCGGGTTATGTTCCTTATATTCATTATACGTGCAACACTGCTTCGTATAGAACGAAAATAACAAGAAAGAACCGCAAAAGATCTGGTCAAGAAGATGGCAAAATAAAACTCAAGGCTGAGGTAGTAATAGTGCGTCAAGCGAGACTGCTTCTTCTTACAGAAAGAAGCATAAGAAATTGTTTCACGGGATCCCAATATTTCATTGTTTCGCAATTATCTAAATTGCGCTACAAATATTAAGCACGACGAGCTGATGACGATTTAAACAGTAAAACAAACGACTCTGATAAAATCAAAGTACTATAATTAGAGTCGTTTGTTTTACTATTTAGATTATATATATAGATTATAAAAGACTTTGGTAAAATATTTAACGACTTGTCATAAGAAGTGGGAACATGTAGGTTGGTTAATTAGGATTGAAGCTCAAGTAAGTGAAATTCAAGTAATCTGTTATTTAAATGAATCAAACGTTCAACGCCAT
Source organism: Coronaproctus castanopsis (assembly GCA_032883995.1). Lineage (NCBI taxonomy): Eukaryota > Metazoa > Arthropoda > Insecta > Hemiptera > Monophlebidae > Coronaproctus > Coronaproctus castanopsis. The sequence goes on from CM065053.1 coordinate 6,010,645, forward strand.
TCCTAATCGTTTTAAAATAGTTATTACATCACACCGTAGATTCGGAAGGCGATAAAATAGTGCGCATTGTAACATGTAGTGAATGAAAAACACAAAGTAACAATAAAATTATACCAGTATTCTTCATTAAATTAGAACACATAAAAGAAACAATAAAGATACTTGCAAATTAGTATATTTGCTACACATTCGTATCTAGGTAAATGAAAATATATATATATATATTTCAATGTACAAGGTACCAGCGATGAGCACAGGAAATTATTGAGTATTTTAAAGGCCTTGCAACTTGCGCCAGTCGGTGTACCCCCTTGTCCGTTATGTTTATGTCGCCGAAGAAACCTACACAGCTTTCCAGCCAGGAAACTGGTGGCGTAATTGGGAGATTGCGAATTACCTATTGCTTCAGAATCTGAAACTTTACGGTATCGTCTTCGTTTTATAGTGAAAGACTCGCGTTTAAGTGCAATTCTATAGATGTAGCACAAGATGACGAGGTTGATTTTTGACGGAACAAATCATTTCATCTCTCTGACGGTACATCAATAATTTGATGATAACGACCGAAGACAATTTCATTAGCTGAGTTTGCTCGACGGCAAGTACATTCGGGCATACCTACTCGGTCCTCAACATGTGATTAATCATACACGCCCTAGCCCCATAAACACACCGCCGATGTTAATGGATACGACAGCAATTTGCATCCACTAAATCACCGGCAACGCCACCCATTCTTAATTAACATACGTTTCCACGCTAAACCAATCAAACCACCGCATACCCCCTTCGTACAAGATGTAGGTACTAAAAAATTGAAATAGAAAGCGTACATACGAATACAACTGTAGGAGGATTAAGATATATGATGCAGGAAATAAAAATAATCATAACGGACATGGTGAAACAGCGAAGTGAAACGGTTTTCGACGGTAACACAAAAAATTAAAGATATAGGTCTTCTCAGCGCGAATGTAAAAACTATTGTACACTCCCACATGCTGACGTACGGATAGGAGCGGATGACCAAATTTAGACTTTTTCATCGAAGTCAAAGTATACAATATGGGAGATGTCTCGATCATTCTTCTGTTATTCAAGCGATAAGTGCGAATATTAATTAAAGAAAAATAGTGCAATAAGACCACCGATTTATGTCGCAAGCTACTTTATCTCCGTAACTTTGAGGCGCATAATGCCGGCGGATGTAGGACTCTTTAAATATTATACACTTACTTCGTTGACGACAAACAGCGAATAATAGAATAACGTGAAAGCGGTTTTAATCATTTTTGACGCAATTTTAAATACTAACCGAAAAAAAGAAAATCAAGCGAAGTAGTAACGATGTTTAAACTGAGGGTTTATACGAAAAAGAAGTTTCGGTCACAGATTTTAATTACCAGGGTCGTATTAAAGGCGATTTAAAATTTAATTAACTCTTCAATCTCGTTATCTCGAGTGTGTAAACGATAATGAAAGATCAACGAATGAATATATATTATCGTAATTCGTAAAATCAATAAATAATTTACATATATAATAATAATAATAATAATAATAAAGCATGTATTATTATTAAGCGTATGTCTTCGAGCTATCTGTTAAAATTCTATGTCCAAGTTTTTTTATCCAATCGTTGGATGTACTGGTAAGGTCTCTGACTTCCTTCCATCCGCCAACTAATGCCCGCGTTGGACACTTATTCATGATATGGTACATTGTTGTTGGGGAAGCTGCTTCGCAGTCGCAACTGCTACTATCTTTAAGTCCCCACTTCTTTAACATGTAGTTATTTCTACCATGCTGGGCCCTCAAACGGTTCATTTTAACCCATTGTTTCGAATCCTGGGGTTCATTCTTTTGGATCGGGGATCAATTTATGAGTTGGAACCACTTATCTTCTGCTGAGTTACATTTTTCAATTAGCTCTTTAGATGTTTCATAGGCTGGTGTTCTCGATTTAAGTCGTTGTGCGCTTATATCTTGATTTATAGGCATATCAGCTATTGTTAGATACTTTGACCATTCATTTTTTGTTGCTTCTTCTCTTTTTATATGTGGTGGAATAATATTACATCATACTGGAAGCTATTCTGTTAGATTTTAGTGTTCCTGAGATTATCCTCATAGTTGTATTTAGTTCTCCATTCACCTTCTTTACATGTGCGCTGTTTATCCAGACAGAGGCTGCATACTCCGCCACTGAAAATGCCAAGGACAAAGCTGATGTTCTAAGTACCGTTGTGCTTGCTCCCTATGTAGTTCCCGCCAACTTACGTCGGATGTTATTTCTTGTTCTTATCATTGCTGCAGTGCCCTCCAGGTGTCTGCGGAATGTAAGTTGACGATCCAAGACTATTTCGAGATATCTTCGACTTTCCTCATATTTTAAAACCTCGCCATTGAGCATGATGTTTAACTTCATCCTTGCAAGTCAAGTATTGAGATGAAAACATGAAGTTACAGTCTTGTTTGGATTTAGTTTAAGTCTCCAACTTGTGAAATATTCCGCCATGATACTTAAATCTTGTTCCAGATTTTGTTCTACTTCATTTATGCTCCTATCTTGTATAGCAAGAGCCATGTCATCTGCGCAAATAAATCTCCCGGCTTTCGTGGTGGGTAGATCTGAAGTATACAAATTAAAAAGTAGTGGGGCCAGAACTGATCCTTGCGGAAGCCTATTTTTCAGATATCTTTTCTTATTTTCTTCCCCTTTCAAAGTTACAGTAAATATTCTATTGCTTATCATTTCATTTAAAAGGGCATACATCTTGTGACAAGGAATGGTTTCTAAGAATTTGGCTAACAACCCCTTCCTCCAGACGGTGTCATATGCTGATGAAAGGTCAATGAAAACCACTCTGGTTTTCCTATGTATCCTTTCTCTATGTGTGTAACCAATGCATTTATTTGATCCGAGCAGCTTCTTGAGGATCTAAACCCCGCTTGTTCAATGGGTATTTTCTTATTAATAGCTTTCATACATTCAGTTGTAAAGGATTCTTTCTAAGAGTTTATAAATTACACTAAGCAATGATATCGGCCTGTAATTCTCAGCTAGCGTATGGTCTCATGAACCATTCTCTCCGCGAAACACACTGGTAAAAATATAATCAAAAAATTAATCGTATAATGAAAAAACTTATATGTAAATTCCGGGAAAGATAACAGAGTGTATACATACTTTTCTTATCAAAATGAAAAGTATCTTAGTTTATTTGTTGACATTTAGGGTTTATAGCTGGCTTACTGAAAAAGGACATATTTTATACTTATACCTTTTGTACACGTGTGTCGTATAGATTAATCACCTATAGAATTGACTATCGGAGCATCGAAATATTTACAAACGTAAAAAAAATTTACGGTTATAACTTTAATCATTTCCTGTACATAATAAGGGAATTTTAACAATACGTGTATTTGATCGAACTAAATCGAGAGGTTTATTCGATATTATTGGCGATGGTTTTGCAGTTTTTGCACCGGGTTCATATTATACTTTTGCTAGTATATGACCAGATTTGACAAAGTAATTTCGGTAAAATTACTTTTTCGTATATTAAAAATTTATTTCGCCTAGATAGTGCGGACTAAATACAGGAAATCGGCATTTTCGCATTGTTCGATTTATATGATCATTAAAGTTCAAATCGTCTATCCGTGATGAGAGCTAGTTACGTGATGAACGTTTTTAATTTTAACGAAATAATTTAACGAAGGCCAAAATTATTGACTCAGTTTTCTCATCATTAATTTTTTACTTTCCATTTATAGAAAAATCTTGATATTTTATCTATTGCTTTACCTGTTGCTTATTGTACCTATTCTATAGGACGATATTAAAAATGTATCATCAGCACAGAGATCGGTATTGTATCGTTAATATATACAATAAAAATGATGTGCCCCAAAATTAATGTACCGTATGTCAGAATTGTAGTTTTTCAGTTTCACGTAGAATTTTCTTTTCATTTAGTATGATTTAATAGTAAATACAAGATACGGAGAAAAATTATATTGAATTAAAATTTATATAATTCCATCATGAAATGTGTCAAACGGTTTTTCTATATACATCAAGACTTAGTAATTTTGTCACATTCTTTAGTCAGCTGCATCGCTATACATTATATATATATTCACATTCGTGCCATACACAATTTTGTGCGTAGACGATTAATGGCAACTGCCTATATTATTTCTGCGATCATGTCCAAGCCTGTCCACTGCCGTATGTTTTGCATCCATGATATTCGTCTTCCATATCGTTATCGTTTTCTTTTAATTTTTCCTAATAATATAAACGGCCGAAATATTAAACTTCTAACGTCTTACGTTGCTCTTTTCAAATATCGTTTTTGTTGTTTTTCTCGATTTTCTTTTTTAAGTATTGATTATCAGTGACAGACGGTTCGCACCAATGATGCACCGAAGTAAGGGGATTATTTGTTCACGATTTACTGCCATTAATAATCTGGAACGCTGGTGGTATCCCGTTGCCTTCCAATGTGGCAATGAATATGTCAGCGTTATCTTTATTTTTAAATTTACGGCTGTTCTAATCCCTTTGATTTCCACCAGCGGTTGATACTGATTAGGAGGAAAATTTACAGAAATATTATTAATAGAAATAAAAGTAAACCGCATTAGTCGGTTTTTATAGACTATCGTCTGAAAATATAAAATTGAATACAGAAGAAAAACAGTTATAGATAGATAGGGCAGCTTTTAAATAAAGATGTGGTACACGTATATATAAATAATAGAAAGTTTGACGAACCGAATGTAAAGAACCACGGTTAAATAATGTAAAAACAAATGGCAAGTTGCAAAAAAAAAGTTTATAACGAATGCAAATGCCACGTGAACTAAAGGAAACCAAATGAAATGAAGAAACATAATGATTTTTTAGAATTCGAAGAAAGAAGGATGTAAAACTAATTTGGACACGTGTAAAAATGAAAGAATGGAGAACGAAAGATGAAAAAGTGATTGTATAACGAGGCGGAATACACTTTTAGGCTTTCACGGTTGATATCATTATGTTCACGATTTTTTTCAGTGTAAAATCGTGTCAATTTTTTGTCTTACGTAACGTTTTGAAAACACTTTTACTTTACAGAATTATGCTTAGAAGAGCGCAATCTAGACTTAAGGCTATCCACATTCTGCGATATAGAATTACCACCCCGCTCTCGGTGCGCCCATCCGTTTATCGATGTTTCTTCATCAATTTTCTTCTGCGAGAGACTAGAGTTGTTTACTAAACTAACAATTGTTTTTAACTCGTTTCTTTCCTCTCGGGGCAATAATCAGTAGTGGCCGAGTTGAATTTAGCTGGTCATCGTCCTCCTTGTTGAAATTTGGATGCTTATAAATTTCAATCGCTTCTCGAACAATTCTTGAGCTTTATTTATCCATTTTTGACAATATTTCGAAATCGTCAAATTTTATTCCCAAGACATTGGTGCGGGCACAATCATAACCGCTCTCAGTTTGAAAATAAAAATTGTAAGTATTTTCGAAACGACAGTGAAAAAATCGACACGGCTTATTCCGCCGTTTTAGTAACACGTTGACAGTACGATACGTGTTCGCTGGCTCGTCTTACGTATTACTATTCGCCGCACGTTTAATTCGCTTTCGTTATTACGAGCCGATAGATGTCGTTAGAAGAAAATCGAAAATAACGCGAGTATTGGTAAAATTATGGAAATGTCTATCATATTCGTGATAATCGCGAAACTGATATTATAAAAATTTCCGAGTAAATTAATTCGAAAATTAGAAGTCGTTAAAATTTAAAATAATAATAATATAACTGAAATATCTAGTCGGAAGTTTTACTTTAATATATCAATCTAGTCTGTAATAAGATATGAAATTGAACGCATTTATAATTGTAATAATTTCGAAGAAGCAAATAATTTTTGTATAATACGATTGTATTGGTAGCTCGAAATTTTAGTTTTGTTATTTAGATACACTCGTAAGTCTACAATTTTAGATAGTCGAGAAATGTATACAATTAAAAAGATTCCTCATTTTAAAGTGGCGATCACGACCAAGGATAAATATAATAAATTATAGGTAATTTTTTTAGCCAAACCTAATAAATCCTAGCTAAGACAGCAACAAATAAAATTTAATAGATAGCCTGAAAATAATCTCTCACATTATTTAATAAAATTGAAATTATTATTATTCTGTAAATTAATGTGTACAGCAACTAAAGAGACACAGAGATAAATAAGTATTAAACTAAGTCATATAGTCCAGTATTTTGCTGAAACAGGGTGAGAGTAGCGTGGAAATGTTGTCCTCGAGGAGTAGCTGTAAGGAAGATGAAAGTATACGATCTCTGCAATGAGTGAAAAAATTTTTATTATATTTTTTACACATAAACTGAAAACAAATTTCTTTCATAACTTAAAGCTAAGTACCTATATATAAAAACCTTCGCAACTCCAAATATGTATAATTACAAAACTTATAATATATTTTGGAAATTATTTAGAAAAAAAAAATAATAATGCAGGAAAATATGAAAACCCCTACAGAAAAAACAGTCCTAATGAGGAAACAAAAAATTAATAAATCAATAAATTAATAAAACAAAAAACAATGTATTTAGAAATAATTTAACTTTAAAATATTTATACTTATCGATAGGTTAATAATTACAAGAATCTGTGTTTTAATCTACGATGCTTATACTTAGTATAACGTATGCGCAGGTGTTCCATATTTTAATTACCTATTATTCGATTTAATTTATTTCGATGAATTTTATAGTTATTAATAAAGGGACATAATGTAAGTTTAAATGATCGTGTAGACTAAAAATTCTAGTATATCGCGTAGCATTCGACGAAATTCTGCAGCGATGATTTTGAACTACTCTTGTAATTTCCTCTATATGTACTATACTATCAGACACTGGTGACCATATAGTGGAAGAATAGGTTAATCTAGGACGTATAACAATCGTACAAGTTAATTTTTTATTTACATAACTGACACCGGATTTCCTGTTAAATAATGGAAAAAGTGTTTGCATAGCTTTATACGATTTTTCTATAGCGATTGCAACATGGTTATAGTCTGCTATCTAAGATAACTCCTAGATACCGAACTTGTTTGACCCGAGGAATTCTTTTAGAATTTATTGTTATTTCAGTTATAGTGGTCGTTTTCTAGTAAATAGAATTGCTTCTGATTTTTCTTCGTTTAATTTTAAGTTCCATCTGTTGTAATATTTAGATATTTTAATTTATATATTGTATCTGCCCTATAAGAAGATATCAAACGCAGTACTCACGAAAGGCAGTTCTGGAAGGTCATTCATTAATATTCTGAGGAACCCCTGCATTTAGTGTTTTAATTGACGATTTTTCGAAATAATTGGTAACGTAATACTATGGCTTAAGTATTTAATCAATTTAATAAGTAATAACGGAAATTTAAATCATTTTATACAATACACGATCTCTCTAGACTGCATTGAGGGCACTTTTTAAATATATATCGGGCAGGTAGCGTGACGTTGCAGACCGTACATAACGTAATTTCCGATCTATTAGGAATATATGCATGCGTTAGCTTAAGTAAGACTCGATCGGACTCTGCTGATAACTAGGTAAATTTTCCGATGTCGTTTGTGTGGGTCTTCCAAGGTGCTATTTTTGACCTGATGGATCATTGTTTATTCGGCGATGGTGTGGGGTGTAATTTTTCTTGCCGTAACTGAAATAATGACCACCTCATATATCTCTCGAGATCCGCAAATGGGACTGGTAAATTACTTACGAGTAATGCAGTTGCCTTCTGCTACCCTATCTGTTAATTTATATCCAGCAAAATATGTAGCGTAATCCAGAGGAATATAACGGATCGTTCGGTATTTTTACTAATTAATTCTGCAATTAGTCCAGCTATTTATCGTTGTTATATACATTATGAATAGCGTTCGAAGCTGAAAGAAAAAGTTTGAGCAGATTATTATTGGTGAGCTAGACTCGAGTACAGTATTTCTATCGAGATGTTGATTAATTAAGAAATATATTGAGGTTTAGTACTTCGCAATTACATACTTAATAATAAATAAGTAAAAGTAGAAAAAAACCTATTCATAATTAGACCTCTTAGGAGTTTCCCACTTGCTGAGCCGATAAAGCGGAGCTCCTTCATGGGTAGCAGTCTAATGTAGAACCCCTAGTTATTTATTATAATAAAATACGTTTCTAATTAAGTAGGTACTAGTCGGCTGGTATAAAATAATAAATAGCGTTTAATTACGTAAAGAAAAAAACACTTTGTATATTATATATATATATATATATATATATATATATATATATATATATATATATATATATATATATATAAATTTAAACGTATTCGAATTTCGTTTTAATTTCGAAAAAAAGAAAAAAATTAAACACACAACGGTCGTTATTCGTTAACAAAACAAATTCTAAGCGGACCTTTTTAAAAGTATAAACTCTAAAAGGGGCAATAGGTAGTGAAAAATAGCGTGTCATTTCTCTTTCCATCTATCTCCATTCATGTATAGGGATATATGTATATATGTTACATGTGAATGGGTGTACATATATATATATAAAAATAAATTTAAAAAAAGAACAGTTTTTTACATTTTTTTTTCTTGCAGTAGCTGATAAATCAGTTAAGAGGGCAATTAGTTTACCGGAATAGAGCTGTAAGATAGACAGTAAAAAAAGAGGAAAAGTTTATAGAAAATTTCGAACTAAGAAGAGTAGCGGCCGATGTTGGTAAAGTTGAACACGAACTGTACAAAAACTGCGGCAACGATTAAAAAGATAATATTTAGAAAAACGTAAAAAATTCCGAACAAAAAACCAGATTTATAAAATATATAAAAAAATAACTCTAAGCAAAACGTGTTACGGACTCGGATATATTAATTAATTAAGCTATTACCATCGAGACCGAGTTCGCGTAGGACAGATGATAAGGTTGTAACAGGAAGGGTGGTCACGCACCTGGGTTGCTTGATCGCCCAGTTTCTCGTGTACGTACGAGATTAATTAGAGAAAGTTCGTATCGAAAACTTCATTGACCATCAGAATTACTATTAGTTAGTCGCTTATCTAGGTATTAGTGTGCTGGTAGTAGGAATAGTAGATATATATACATATATATATATACATATATATATATATATATATATATATATATATATATAAATATAATATATATATATATATATATAAATATAATATATATATATATATATATATATAAATATAATATATATATATTAGCTCGACGACGGAAGTGGGGTAATATATTAGCGTCGGTGTTGGGTAATATATTATTATCTAGTAATAGCGTATAATGGAACGATTATATATATATAATATATATATATATATAGAGAGAGAGAGAGAGAGAGAAGTTAGTATATAGGAGGATGCTGAACGAGGTTTTTTCCCCGTGTGACGACTAGAAAAAACTTTCCCTAAACTCCAATTTACTTTCTTCGTTATCCCCAACTATTGCCAACTTGGTTGGAGTATTTTTCATTTCTGGAACTATTTTTCCGTGTCAACCTAAACTCTGCAGTCGATGCCGTCAGAGTACAGATTTTTTCTCGCGTTAACTTTCTTCTTCTTCTTCTTATGGTTCGACTAGTTTGTCCTCGGATACGGGCAACGACAAAGGTACTAGAGAACTAGCGATTTAAAAGGCGCTGGAAAAAATGAATAAACCTCTTTCGCCGAGGCCGAAGCATTTAACATCATTTTCCTCCATCTGGCCGCTAGCCGGAAGTAATTTTTTTTTCTATTATGTTTTTATTTTAACCGGACACCTTTATTCTCGAAGATATGCGGACGCCGGTAGAGTTTAGTCGTTTAAATACGACCGTATATTTAGGGATGTTTCTTCTCAGACGAACTATATCGGTATATACGTATTGGTAACAGCGGGCGAAATTATTTACTTAGTCTATTTCGATCTACGTCGATCATATTAATTATCATCAAGGTTGGATGTTGCGACGTGTTTTAACGTTGGTATTTGCCAGCGTTTGGAACTTGTACCTAAGTTACTAATCTCGTTCTAAGAGAAATTACTACTCCTATTTATTCACCCTTCGGAATATCGTCGTTAATGATCCGTGTTCCATCATTATACGAATAATCTTTATCTAAACGATCGATTAACCTTTTCATGCGCGCGTTATCAATTATTCGTTCTACTAAGAAACAGCCATTTTGTCCTGTTGATAGTCCTTTGAAATTCTTGAATATTCCAGCGATCGCATATTCATTATAGATGTGTCTTCCTTTTGACCTTTTACCTTTCCTCTGTTACATCTTTTATCAATTAATCACGTCCTATCGCATCTGCTAAACAGTTTTATTTTCCGAACTACTATACGATTTATGAAATTTATTTTTTCCTGTATTTCTTCTAGGATTTCCTAGTTTGTTTTCATTATCGGTTCTTCTATGCCTACTTTACATAGACACGCCGCGAATATCCTTAACTCCTTTCCGTATAGCGACCCGGTTTCTTACTGATCATCATTATTTCATCTGTTTTTTTTTTTTTTTTAATGTTTATTTCAATCCCGAACTCTTTTCCCGTCCTATTAAGCTGCTGCAACATTGTATTTAGTATCCATGCCGACTCAGCCACTGTTGCTTGGTCGTCTGCAAATTTAATTATTTTCAATCTGACTCCTCCGATATGTATACCGAACTTTTCATTGCTCAGCGCTTTGTTTACCCTTCTTGACTTTAGCATTCTGTTATGGGTAGAGATTATAAATCGTCAAGATTTGCACTTTTGACCACCGATCGTGACTTAAGAAGGCTTAAACGTTTCAAACCTACTGGCTTGGTTGTTACTAAGTAACTTACGTAACAGAGCTTTAAACCTCTGCACACGTTGAACAATCATGATTGCTGCTTATTTAAACTAAATTTTAAGATTGCAGAAAGGAAGTAACCGCCTTTTCTTGGAGCTACATTAAAAAAAAAAAAAAAATGCGACGTATATATGCAGAAAATATTGTGAAATAAGCGGGAAATTAATAGAACAGGCCCGAAGATAAATGTAGAAATAATAAGTACAATAAGATACGCGGATGATAAAGTGATAATGGCGGAAACAGAGATGTTGAACTGAGGTTTAAAATACAACGCCCGAAAATTAACGTTAAGAAAACAAAACCGATGAACTTCGCTAGAAGTAACGACAAAACAATAAAGAAACACAGAAACTGAACAAAATAAAAGGTACCTAGGAGTAATGATGGCAAAAACATATCGATCAGAGGAGGCAAAAGTTGTAACTAATAACCACTAATATAGACGGCCAACTTCAACGTGTAACAAGCTAAAAGAGGTTACAAAGGAAGCTAGAGATCGGAAACTATGGATGTGCGCATTTTCTTGACTGAACAGAAGCCAGTATGACGATGATGTAGAATACGTAATTATAATTCTAAGGACCGTATTGAAAATTTCCTAATAGGAACTACTTTAAACGAATATTTTCGGGGAAAATCCGACAAATCCGCGTTCGACGAAAAGGTCAAAATAATAGTTCTCTTATGTGGTAAACGACTGTTATCTGTCGACATAAATTGGCCAGTAATGTGAACGAAACTGAAAGGAGCTTGCGTATATCTTTAATATATAAATATAAATATATATATATATAAAAAACAAATACTTAGTTTATATATATTTTATTGCTTGGCTATATTTCAAGAGAGCGCACGTATTTTTTTTTATTACCTATTTGGGATATAAAAAGTTACGTACCGGAGTGGGTCCATTTTCGGAGATAACGGAACAGAAATACGCGCCCAAGGTAGATCCCCGATGTTTCAAAGTAAACCCTCTATCGCCGAGGACCGGACTAAGCGTATACGAAAACAATCTTTTGGTTCCGGTCAAAACTATAGCAACGTTTGGCCGCTGAAATTGACGTTATTTGCATACGAAATTTCACCGATAAAAGATATAATTCGGAGAGCTGGTGAAAAAAGTTACCGATGTTCGCTATAATAAAACACGAGAAAAAAAAGAGTGAGCAACAATGTCGAGTTTCAGGTTGGTTCGATGTGTTCCCTATTTCCACACACAAATACATTGCTCGAAAAACACGCTTGTTAAATTCCTACATTAAAATTCTACTCTGAAAACTACTTCGTATTAAGTATTCTCGTTTCGGTTTATATACATATATATATATATATATATATATATATATATATTTTTATATATTTATATAGGAAAAAAGTTGTAAATCTGACTATTTAAAAGAATAATAATAATAATTAAAATAAAATAACACCGAATTCAGGTCGTAACCACTAGTAGGTTTTCTGAAAAAGATGTAGAAATAGATGGCTCATGTAACACCAAACACTGTGCAAGAGCCGTAATAAATGTATAAAAAATCAGAAAAATACCATATACGTTCGACTGTCCTTGATATCTCCATTGCAGCAAATTAACGATGAACGTCGATATATTTTATTCATTCGATTTGATTTATTCTTAATTTTACCTGGATCGAGAGCTCCTAGTCGTTATTTTATATATAATAATATGTTGATGTGTGGGAGAATACGGATTTTGCATATATATATAACATAAAAGTTGATTTAATTTTTTAACCGCTTCGTGGTAATAATTACTGGAGAAAATCGATTTCAGCCCATTCGGGGTGTTACCCATTTTCTTCTTTATCCACAGTCCCCCTTTCCGGAAGTTTTTGGGTTGTATCTGAAGAATGTGTTCAAACCACATCCACCTGATACAGGATCAGAGCCTTTCTATAATCAAATACAACGACAGCTGGCTGCTCCCTTTCAAATCACAAAGAAAAAGGTCAAATGTTTGTCGAAAAAGGCTACAGTATCACTAACTAGCATCTTTAACGGTGTTATTCGACTGGGTTACTATTATCCTTCGCAATGGAAAATGGCTTAGGTTATAATGATACATAAACCAGGTAAACCACCAACGAAATATCATCATATCGACCGATTAGCCTTCTACCCGTATCATCAAAAGTCTTTGGTTTGGTTTCGTCCAGGCCATTCTACGGTAGAGCAAATTCAAAGAGTGCAGAAATACACTAATAATTGTTTCGACAGGAAGAAGTATTGTTCCGCAGCATTCCTAGATGTTAGTCAGGCTGGCATGAGAGATTACTTTTAAAAATAAAACGTTCTTTGCAACATTCCTGTTACATGCTATTGGCCTCATATTTAACCGGTAGATTCTTCCAGATTAAACTCGACGGCGATGCATCTGAAGTTTATTCTGCTGAAGCTGGCATTCCACGGGGTTCTGTTTTGGGTCCAATTATTCTATTACACTTGTACACATATGACCGTATCATCAATGTGTACTCCCACTCCGTTTATATGCTGCAGGAACTTGGTCATATACAAAAACAAACATTCAGAAAATAAGAAAGACCCAAACGGCACATGAGAGAATCATGTTAAACATCAGATTATCGGATTGTTAAAGAAACGCAACGAAGTTAGGTAACGCAGTGGAACGAATTGCTAAAATAAAATGGAATTGAGGTGTCCAAGATGACAGCAGATGGTCAAAGCGAGGCATACAATGGTGCCAGATAAACAAAAGTAGACTAAGGACACGATGGTGCGACGATATATCAAAAATACCCGTGAAGCAATGGTTGCGAAAGGCGCCGAACAGAAATGAACGGAAAAAATAGGGAAAGTCTTCATCTAGGAGCGGATAAATAAAGGCATATCGCGATATCGTGAATAGTAATATTTGTTATTATTTTCTTAAAAAATTACCCCTATTACATCAATTAAATAGGACACTTTTCAAATTCGGAAATAATGTTGGAAAATTGCGTTTCAAAATTAAAATATTGCGCGCAATTCGAAAAGAGATACTAACATTTTACTCCAGGAATTGTTGCCAATTTGAAATTGTGTCACGCGATCGACCGTGTTGAACCTATTTTCCCACTTCGGCGGTTATTTCAGTTTTATTTTATTTTTTTATTATTATACCGTTATCGAGCGAACGGTTAAAATCGTGGAAAAATTGAAAGTATTAACCGGAAAAAACTTTTTAATGAACGAAGTAAAGCGAAGAACTTCGACTACCATAGTACGGTCGTTAGTTGAAAGTTGCGGTTTAATCAGACGGAAATGATAACCGTTTTAAAAATTTCGACCGGATTTTTCGTACAATCGACGTCTGTAAATTCCATTTGGAATCTGCACTTCTTCCACTTGTTGAATATATATATTTATTCGAATCGTAAACTATATAACTAATAAATAAATAAAATAAATAAATAAAGCTTTATTTCATTTGAATACACCAAAAATATATATACAAAATTATCAAAATTAAATAATAATGAAAGCCCAACTTGAGCAAAGGCATATCTTCTTTTTTTTTTTTTTTTTAACTTTCCGATATATATCCAGAACCCATTTGCTTCTAAATAGTACTGTCTTTTTCTTTCCGCATTCAACTGGTCCCCACATATTTGACGTTATTATCTTTCCACCGTCTTTTTGGTCTTTTGTCCAATGGAATCCATTGCATAAATTTTCTGGCCCAGCTATCAAATATAGCCTCGCGTAAGCTCAATCCAGTCATCCAGTCAGCATTTTTAACTGGTGGGGGATCTATCCTCTTGACTTTTCGATTAAGTTGATTATAAACATTTCCTCTTGTTCGAGAATAGTAAAGCAAAAAAATTCCTTCGGAAAATGCACTAATAATTATCATCGTGATAACGGTATCGTCACTACCACTTGTTTTTTAATATACTCGCGATTTTTTATTCCGTGTTGTTTGTAAGCGATAGTAAAACAAACGGTCAGAGCGTTTTAGTTCATCCGATTTTGACGGCTCTTCAATTAACTTACGAGTAATTCATTTTCCATCTAAATTCGCGGGAACAAAATATAATAATTATAGGAAAAGTAAAAATTAAAATTAACTTGAGCGACTAGATTACGATCTTAAACAACGATCAACTTTCGTACATTGCACTACAACGGACAATTGTGAAAAAAACCTTGAAATATTTTATTCGATCCACCGTAAATGAATTATACTAATTATTTTTGCATACATATATTATTTTTGCATACATATATATATATCACGATGCGCTTATATCAATCCACTGCTGGATGTGAGCGTTCCCCTTTTATTTCCATCTGTAGCGATTACGGGCCTCTTTTATCCATTTCACATCGGCTGATTTCTGTATATCGTCCTGCTACCTTGTATCCGGCCGACCGCGACTATTGCGTCCATCTGTTGGAAGCCATTTTATTATTCGCTTCGTCCACCTGTCATCGTTTCTTCTTGCTACATGACCTGACCAATTCCATTTTAACTGCGCTACAAGTCCGACTACATCCGACAATTTAGTCTGCTGTCTTATCCACGTGTTGGTTTTCTGGTCTGATTTATATGAAATTGATTTTAAGAAGGCATACGATTCAGTTGGTAGAACGTCCCTCCTGAACATCCTGGAAGAATTTGGAGTCGATGAAAAATTACAATCTCTAATTAAACAAACATTAACGGATACAAGATCCAAAATCAAACTTCGAAATGAAGTTTCCGAATAAAGTAGGAACCAGACTATGACAACGAGACGGTCTGTCACCAGTATTATTTAACTGCGTTCTGGAAAATACGGGAGTGGAGGAAGTGTTCAGAACAGGAAGAAATCAAGAAAGTGACCATTGAAAGGAAGAAAAATAACCTAAAGATTGATTACCTCGCGTTTGCACACGACCTAGCATTGTTATCCAGAAAATATAGAAGAAGCCGGACGCCAAGTTAAAATATTAAACATTATGGCAGCAAAGGTCGGACTGAAAATATCTTTTGAGAAAACAAAATTTATGACCAATGATAAAAATGCTCCCAACGTTATTAATGTTAAGAATTGAATAATCAAAAGAGTGGAAGAATTTAAATACCTCGAGGAAATAATTCAAGTGAAAGCGGGAGATAAAAAAGCGATGCTGGAACGAAAACATAGATTGCAAATGGCTTTCCAACTAACAAGGGTCACATATAATAAAAAGTCAATATCCAGAAATGCCAAAATAAGACACTATCGGTCATTAAACCACAGTGCCTGTACGCAGCCGAATGCCTAAATTTGACCTCTAATAAGGAAATAGAGCAATTAGAAGTCAGAGAAAGGAAAATAATACGAAAAATATTGGGTCCTAGAGAGGGTGAAGAATCTTGGAAATTAGGAAGCAACAAGGAAATATATGAAACAATAGAAAAGGTTAGCGACACAATAAGGAAAAGAAGGGTCGCTTTTTATGGGCATATAAAGAGAATTGACAACAACCGTTTTGCCGAAAAGGTATTTGACTTTTTTTGACAACAATCCGAAGGTGCCATGGATGGTACAAGTCAAAAGGGATGTGGTACATATGACAATATCTGATGATGAAATCAAAGATAGAAACAAGTTTAGACATAGGATCCAATCTTTCCAAGGATTCCACGAGCCTGCGACTAAAAAGACAGGGCGAACGTGGATAGAAGAAAGGAAGAAGACACATTCGAAAATTATGAAAGAATATTGGTTAGTAAAAAAACGAAAAGAAAAGACAAGATGCCACGAGATGGTGATAAAGAAGACGGGGTGAACATTGACGGAGGAAAGAAAAAGACTCATTCGAAACGGATGAACGAAGGACAAAGAAACGGGAAGAAATAATAGAATTGACTTAAGACTAACATCGTGCTGCGAATAGCTTTTCCGTGGTCCAAAGATGACCAAAATCGAATATAAGTATATATATATATACATCTTCTTCTTAATCCTTCTAATACAAATATTTGACGTAAGCCACTCTCAAATAACTTTATCTACTCTGAGTCTCACGTGCCCATGTATGAGTTGCCTGTTTTATTATATCATCTGAACATTTCTTGAGGATTTTCTTCGATTTCGCCTTCCGGTGTGGGCGTGTAACTCGTATCGTCCAATTTATGGCATCAGCTGGTCTGCTTCTTTGAAAAGTTTTTCTTGGTAAATTCGACACGTTACCATTTCCAGTCTTCTTCTTCAGCTGTATGGTTTCCCTTATATTTTCTCTTACCGTCTCCAACAGGAAGATGCACCCCTTTTCGTATCCCACGAACTATGTACTTTAGTTTCCTTTTCTGACCGACTAATATTGTTTTTCCTTCGTATACTCGGTTAGAATCATTTTATCGGTGACCAAGTCTGCCGAAAGAATTTTTAGCAATAATTGTTACTGTTAAAAAAAAAAGTATTTAATACTATAAACACGAACATTTAATTTCTATCGTTTCGTCAAGCAACTTACTTGTCGATGAATGTTTCTTTGAGAATAACAAATAATTATATTTATATAAGTAAAAATATAAATATGTTAATGATGAATACAATGAGCTAGCAACAGGTCGTCTAAAATGTCTCCTTAGCTTTCTAAACGAAACATCTTAAAAACAGATAGCAGACTGAAAGGATTTTGGAACATGGGAAAGACGAGCTTTTGAGAAAAATAAATAATCAATCCTAATCATGTAGACTGGATGGAGAATTCTAAACAAATTACGCAACGTTACAGCTAGAACGAGGTATCATCATCATGATCGCTTTCCCCATAGGAGATTAAGTACATCCATTTTCATTCATATCCGTCGGTTTCTAGCGTCCCTAATAAGTTCTTTGAAGTTCTTTCAAAATGAGTTTAGATTTTTTTTTGTTATCAACTCCAGTCGCCTTCTTGTTGTTGTTGGTTTTCTTTGCTTTTCGAACTTGTGGAAGCCACCTTCTCGGATTTTATGCGATATATATATTTCGCTTTCTTCAATATCGTCCACTACGTTTTTTCCAATTTTCTCCTATTTTCCTTAAGACGTCCTCGTCAGTTGTGCAATTATTCCACAATATTCGCAACAATCTTCGATACCATCACATCTCAGAGGCAAATAATTTTTTTTAGATTCCGCGCTCATAATGTTCGAATTTCCCAATAATGTATCAATAGAGATACACAGGATCTCGTTATTCTTTGTTCATCTTTTGATTTTCCATCACTTTACTTAGGTTAGCCAAGGCATTTTTTAAATTCTCGTTCTTATTTCTTTGTAATCATTGAACGAGGTATAACTTAATAAAATTAGGTTTAGAAACACTAGCACGAGGATGTAATAAACTACTCAGGACGACAAAAGGCGTGTTTAATTGCAATTTATTTGAAGTCTTCGATAGAGGGAAGCTCTGATTCAGGATATTTACCTGGAACAAATTGTCGAGTTTCTCAAATTTTAAGCGAATACGGAGACTAGCCATGTCGTAGTCATCGATTATGTTAATTAAATCATTATTGTGACATTTTCGATAATTATAATAAAATTTTCCCGAAACTTTATTAATGAATGAGTGAATATCTAGAAGATTGAGTTGTCTACAGCATCTGTAGAACATTTTTATATATAGGAGTATTCGGTATAATTCTGCAACACAAGTTGCGTACAACTTGTAGTGCTGTCGGAGATTGAAACCGGAAACCGGACACTTATATATTAACCGGTATCATTCTCCATGAGAAATACGGGAGGAATCATCAGGATGCTTTTATATGCGCTATCTAGAGCTCGGTTTATATATCATTCTCCATGAGAAATACGGGAGTAATCATCAGGATGCTTTTATATGCGCTATCTAGAGCTCGGTTTATGTGGCTGGTAAAAGTTAGTCACGAGTACAATATATCTTCTAATTAACGCCTACGAAATTCTCTTCCGAAGTTTGCAATAGTATAAGTTCCTTGTCCTTTCGTGAACAACAACAAGGATAGTTCATGCGATGTAAAATCCCTAAAAAAACGAAAGTAATAAACACTTTCTAAAATAACGCGCTATGCGGGAAATTTAACCTTTATATTGGTAAATAAATAATCGTCGTGTTCCGAGGAAAATTTGTACTTCGGGCAACACTTTTTGTTTCACGCATTCACCAGCGCTATTTCGGAAACTTTAGTTTTATTTTTAAAATTTCTCGCTAACACTACGATACATAAATAATAGTAATGGTTTTCTTTTAGAAACCGGTTAAAATAGGACGATAGGCTTCGCTTTTTATTGTTGTCACGTTGGTCACAATGTTCATCAATATTAACATCCGTCGCCTATATACGTGCGTTGATATCAAATGCGCGGAACGTAATAATAAAGTGAAGGTGCCATTCGATTAAGCTGGTCTGCGGATTATAAAAGATAAACGTAAACCAAAAGAGGCACAAGGGTTTGGTCTTTAAAGGAAAATGTAAATGCGAATCTGACCCATGAACGAAAATCTCTTATGACTACAAACGTTGAAAAATATAACAATGTAAACATACATCTACACTTACACGTATATATATATACATATATGTGTGTGTATAATAACAACAAAAAACAGGAAATTTCCTAAAAACGAGAAAGAAATTAAATTCTAAAAATAATAACCGAAAAAAGGCATATACATGTGTGTTTAACTTAAATATTACAATAAACTCTGACGTGCACACCGCTAGAGAATGGATAAAGAAATAACCAGTGGATAAAAGTATACAACGCTTTCCGGTCTGTAATCTACATACACTTTACTTTGTATAATATTCTCAGCTTTTAGCATCTAAAGTCTGATTTATCATATCCCTAAAATATATCGTTAGACAACCGTCATACATTCACTTACATATATTATTGTAATACATACATATGAACTAAAGTGGTGAAGAGTTTATTATATTGACGGTACCAAAAACGTATTTATATATATATACGAGTATATTTCGTACTAAGCTTTAAAATATTAAACAAGTTAATCCTCTCGAGTTTTTAGGACGACGAGTTTCGCTGAGAAATATAACTAAATAATAAAAAGAACTTTGTCCAAGCAGGGTGAAGGAGAAGAAATAGAACAATATGATTAAAAACATTACCCACATTAACGATAGAGTGCATATTTGTTTGTGTGTGTGTGTATATATATGTCAATGTACATATATATATATACATGTATATACATACATATGTAGACAGATAGGTAGATAGATAATATCCAAATGTTCATATCACATGATATATATATATATATATATACATACATACATACATACATATATATATACATACATACATATATATATATATATATATATATATATATGCGTGTGTATGTCAATATACGTTTTATATGATACGTATATACATACATACAAATGTAGACAGACAATATACATACGGTCACATTACATATATATATATATGTATATATTTTTGTCAATGTGCCAATATTCATTCGTGTGATATGTATATGTACATACATACCGATGTAGACATATAGGTAGGTAGATAATATCCATGTGTGTGTATGTCAATGTACACAATTGTATGATACGTGTATATATAATTTTTTATATATGTATATACGTGGCGGTGACGTAGTTGCTACAGTACTCGACTGTTAACTTGTCGGTCGGGGGTTTGAAACCAACACACGACATAGAAAGTTTTCATCATTATTTAATTCTTAATTATCTGGGAGAAGGCAGTGGCACTTCACGCCATATAACATAATATGCACACGCATCTGCGTTGCATATAAATAGTGCCTTGAATTCTAGCGCATTTTGTATGTAAAAAAAAATGTACAATAGCTAGTCACGACGTTCGGCAACGAATAATACGACGATGATGATATATGTATATGTATATATAGATATATTAGTGATAGGAATAAATTACTTTTTTTTTTGTATATATAAAACTGCAATCTGACTTACATAGCCAATAAGCAATTTGTCTATATGGGTCGTGACAGGATTGGAAATATCATTCATCAATGATACTTGGAGTTACCTCGCCAATCAATCAAACCGGCATCGTGCGATGTGGAAGGTCTAAGGGGGTGCAACGGTTCAGTCTATGGACATCTTTACCACTATCTAGCTAGTCAACTGCCAATCGGTTCGGCTAGTATTCTAATCTGTGCAGGTAACGTTCACCATTTGTTTGGATTACCTCACGCACATACGATACACCTAGTTCGCGATGCAGGTTGTCGTTACGCATGTACCATGGCGTATATTCTTAATATTGTTGACTGCCATAGATAATATTAGACTCCGATGCTGTACCCCAAAGGGATATACCGTAGGTCCAAACCGGTTTAATAACTGCATTATACAACAATAATATCAATTTTTGAGACAACTCAGAATGTGTCTAAAGCCAGTACATCTTTCTCAATTTCATGTTTATTTCTTTAACCTTCATTTTAATGTGCTCTTTCCAGTAGGCTCTCTTATTTGGTTATTTTGGTTCGATAGAAGTGAAGCACATTTTGACTGAAATATTCTATGGTGTGTTATTTCTACGGTATTTGTCAAAAATTAACTTCGGATTTAATAAGAAGAGTTTAACAGTAAGTAATTATAATTTAATTTAAGTAATCTAAGGTGATGCGCAACAGCTCCAGTTGTGCTCATACAACTACTATATGTGACCCCAATGAAAAGATAAGTCAATACAATTACCACATGATAGTTGACGAATTACAGCAGTCATGAGGAAAGGGGAAACACTAAAAAAAAAAACTAGGAAATATGAAGATCTATCTAGAATAAGAATGGGAAGAAGTGTGAATTAGTAAGAAAGCATGGTGAAAGGGTCACTTTATTCGGTGTGAAAACCTACCCTTTGGATGAAAATCCGAATCGCAAGACAGCGGTTTGTTACTGGGAAGGTATCGATTGAGAGACATTACTATTGTCTTATTCGCAGTTGTATATATCTGCAGGCCATCTCAATATCCGCCGCCTATGGACACGCATTGATCCGATTAAAGCTCCGGCCCAGAAAGGTACATAAGTATCCCCTGGTGAGGATGTATATATATATATATATATGTTATATAAACTTATTATAATAATATAAAAGAAGGAAAATCAAAAAGAGCATTTCACCAAACAGTTCTTCTGCACTCTTTTTCACTTCTTGTTATTTGTATTTATTTATATAGTAGTGCCTTCTGTTTTAGTACTGTGAAATAAATATACGTGTAGATATGTGCGATGATGAAAGCTAAATTTTTAACTTAATTTAAGGAGCAAGTAACCACGAAAGTAATCAAAGAAATACTACTCCTTAAATATTTAATAACAGCCCGAGTTAATTATTGAGTCCATGTAGCAAACTAATATCGAAAGTTGCCGTCTAATTAAGGAAACAGTGCGAGGTTTCAACTTTTGACAGGTCGATATTTCGGAAAGGAAAACCGGAATCCGGATAAGTACATCGAATTATAACGACCAAAGTTTATTTCAGCAATAATAAAACTTCGAGTTGAGACGAATTGATTTCTTATATCATCAGACGACAGTAATTAATTTCAAATAATTGTTATATATGTATATATTTCGCAAAGACTATTCAACTCATATATATTTACACCGAACTGCAAATTAACGGGTGTCACGAAATATGAAATGTAACCTTTTTGAAATTTTTTTTGGAATGTTTATTGAAATTTACAAATGACGTTTTAGATGCTTCGTAATTGTCTTCGTGATAAGTTACCTATCGAACGATGGAGTAATTAGATGATAGTCATTATTAAAATCGAGTGTTTCACTTAAAAAGTGAATAATTGATATTTATGTATATATATATATCGAGAATTAAATTAGTTTATACGTATATAATAAATAATAAAGTTATTTATTGAGTATAAATTTTTATTCGACTTAATTTTTAACAATGCTTTTTAATAATTATCACCTCTTAAGATGACTAAATTATTAGTAATAACATAATAATGAATAAGAATATATATATATATATATATATATATATATATATATATATATATATATATATATATATGCATAAGACGTAGCGGTTTTCCTGTTTATTTAAATAACAATAAAATGCCACGTATAAACCTTTAATTATATGCCGAAAATATTTAATGTTTTTCAGCAGTTACACCAGCTTTGCTTTATGATGTAAATAAAATAATAGTTATAACAAAAAATAATGTAAAATTGGAAATTACATAAAGATGTAACTGACTGGAAACAATAAACGCATCTATTTTAAAACTGAGATACTTCTCCCTGGATCATCTGTATTAAATTTTGAATATATTTGATAATACCATTCGCAATCATCCAAACAATAACGATTATCCCAAAAAGACATAATTATCTGATCACAATCATCCGCATCATATGTATAGTTTATTCAGTTATAAATATCCTTGTATAGATATCGTGATTGCAAGCGGTTGTGGCTTGAAAACAAAGTGAGCTTAAGAAATAACGTAGAGATCCTCCTCGCGAAATCTTTATATTGCGACCGAGATAGGAAATGTTCTGTGATCTATCCCTGTGGGGAAGACCACACCATTTCTTCTTGGCTAATTATTACTCGGAGAAAATTTCGTTCTCATACACGTAGGGTTGTAGACGTCCTGAAACAATACAGTGTTTCATAAGCAGGTCAATTATGGTCACAGCTTCAGCTCAGTGTAATTTATGAAGAGGTTAACATATATGTGCACGACCAAATATTGTCTTATTACAAACGACGTATGTTCATTCTCTTGACCATATTGGATGTTTTAATTATAATGCGAGATCGGTAGATTAAATTTCTGCGCTTTGTATGTAAACATTTATCCCTTTAAGTATTAATGTTTTCTTACATGAAAGTGGATTGAAAATAATGGTGATTGAAGAGGATACGAAAGTTCATAGGCTCACTAATGTTAAGCTAGTTTACTTACAAAGAAGTTCAAAGCGGCTGGGTCCTTATTTCTATGACCCGACTACACTAAGCGAAGCCAACAATCTTCCTCATTTATTTTTCAGGTCTATTCCCCATTGAACTGTAAGTGTATTGCAGTGGTTAATGTACAAGGTGTAATGCAAAGATTACATGAAAGAGATACGTATTCTGTTCAGGTGGAATGCTTCTCATAATAATTTACACGTTACGCTACCATTACACCGGTTCTCCATCTTCCTTGATAGATATTTAAAATAATTACGTTAATGCGTTTTTCAAAATATTTCAAATTTGTTTGGTTTTAATGCTGTGTGTTTACGTTAAATTTATTATTAAAATGTTTGACCGTTCTGTGGTGAGTAGTAAGCGATAATCTAACTAATTGTTTGTTTATGAAGTGCATTACAAAAGCATTTTAACAGACTCATACGCTGGCATATATATATATATATATATATATATCTACAGTCGTATATTGATCATAATTGACCGTCATGACCATTATGTAGCAATCAAATTCCTCCACAGTTGTCGATCATCTGCCGAGTGTACCAAATCTGGTATTGACAGTTTAACACGTCGGCATATTTGTTTCGTCCATCAGGTCATTGGCCGACCTTTCCTTCTATGTCCGTTCATTCTTCCTAGTGTGACTGTCCTGTCTAAGTCTCGTGCACACATTATATGACCGAAAAATTTGTGCATTTTATCGCGTACGTCTTGTGACAATCGTTTATCTATATTAAGACGCTTAATGATCGAGACGTTTGTTTGTTTATCGTACCATTTTATACCCAGCATTATGCGCCAGCATTTCATTTTAAATGCATCAATATATTGCTGATCCGTGAAGTTTATTACCCATGTTTTGGAACCATAGGTAAAGATGGAGAACACCAGGGAACGAACAAGTTGTATTTTTGTAGAATAATTGATATTTCCATCCCGACAGATACGTTGCAACTTATTCTAGTATTTAGACTCATCGCAGATCGTCTCCTTATTTCTTTGCTTGAGCCTCCTTTATTGTTGATCCGGACATCTAAATATTCAAATTCGTTGACGACTTCATATCTGTGTAATTGTTGTGAAGTATTAGATATTTTTTCATTATTATGATCCACTATCGTAATTTTTGTTTTATTTTTGTTTATACGCATTCCGAATTCATGGCTTACTGACGTCAGTTTATTTAAATTTGTACTTAATTCTCCCATAGATGATGCAGATATATATATATATATATATATATATATATATATATATATATATATATATATATATATATATTAGAGATAGATAATATGTTCATTATGCACATCACGTATTAAAAATATTTCTTGTGTCAACCGATTCATATACTGGATTCGATTCTTTTGTAAAATAACAACCGTTTATTTCAGTGTTCAATATAAATCCGCCATTCTTTTCATTTCCGTCTAGTTTATTTTGTCTAGCTAAAAGATTTTTTTTTATTTGATTTCATTTTTTTTCTTTTCACTCATTACTGCTTTGGATTGTACTAATTTAATACTAATACAAATTGATCATGCATTCAACCTATTTTAAGATACATAGACCTTTAATAACAACAAAATTGTCCATTTTCAAATAAGGTACATTAATTCGGCGTATAATTTTTTAATTTGAAATATATTTATATAACGCGTTAATACAATTATCGAAATGCATAAGTATTAATAGCGATTGTAATTTATTTATTATATGAGTGAATATTTGAAATCTGTTGTAATATGAATCATCTTGTATCGTACATTATTGGTTTTTAGTTTTCACGCGCTTATAGTTTTATCGTATTCATATGTTCGTTGTATAATAAAAATATTGCCTTATGTGTGGCGTTTTCGAGTGTGTATGTATATATACGAATATGTGTGATGTGTTGTTTGCGACGTGAGTAAAAATAAGAGATGAATTTTAATTCTGTGCGATCATTTCGTATGACAAAATTTATAATCGTACGTCGAAATGAATAATGCGCGAGACTGAAATGATCCGAAAATGAACATTTCATTTTTTTTTAAATAAATATATTTATTAATGAAATACATTTTATAGTATGAAATTTAAAACGACAATACGATTTTTCATGCCACTTTAGACTCCATTTACAATCAAACACAATTATAATGACAACAATAATACGATTATGTTCACCTTCATATAATAATATACAATATAATAGAATACGTTAACCCAACATTTCGTTTTTTATTATTAATATACACCGTTAATTGTATCGTAAATTGTAATATTTTCAAAATAAACTTTTAAATAAATGTTATTATTTTACTAATATAATAAAAATTATAATTTTTTTCTGTTGTTTATTTATTCTATAGTCAAATTATTGAAATCGTTGAATTGATCTCTTACTAAGTCATCCGTACTATATAATCTAACACTATCCCTTTAATATTTTATTGCATGGTATACCTCACTTAATTTCTTTCCTAACGAGATTTCATTTTTATCGCCAATTACTATTGCTATATCGTCCACAAAAATAAAAAATTTTACATTATTTGGAATCAGTATATTGTACATTTGTGAGAAAACTAAGTTCCACAAGAATGGCCCTAATACAGATCCTTGCGGTACTCCCATAACAATTTTTTGTTGTTTGGAATATGTACCTATTTCAAGTATTGTGGATCGATTTTGAAAGTATTGATTAATAATATTCAGTATGCTGTAATCTAATGCTAAATTTTTTAATAATAACATAAGCTTATTTAATCTAAGCTATCAAAAGCCTTTGTAATGTCAAGTGTAATTAGACAAGTACAAAAGCCTTTATTTTTAAAAGTTTTAATGTTATGCAAAATATTATATATCGCCATTTCAGACGATCTGTCTGGCAATGCACCGTACTGATTTTCATTAATTATATTTTTGGTTTCTACAAATTCTTTTAGTCTTTTATGTATGCATTTTTCATATATTTTGTTTAAGTTGGATAATAATTCTATGGCTCTGTACGATGTAGACAGATTCAGGGTTTTATTTGGTTTTGGCAGAATGACTGTTTTGCTTATTTTCCATGCATCTGGATAATGACTAAATTCAAAAAGTAAGTTTACAAGTTTTGCAATAACACACGGGAAAAAGTTGTGAAATTTTTTAATAAATCCGTTGGATAATTTGTCTATTCCTGTAGCTACTTTGTTTTTAAATTTTTTAATTATTATGTCAATTTCATCGTTGCTGAGTACAATTTTTGTTTTAGCATGGTAAGTTTCCATTTTGAAAGGTTTTGTGTCGAGGAATAGATTCGACATCAATAAATCAACCTTGTCTTGATCCGTATTCGCATGGTTATCTAATGTTGGTATGCTTGTGGATTTTAACTTGTTCGTTAATATTTTATATTTAAGTCCAAAAACGTTTTTATCATCCATAAGCTTTTTCCAAGCTTTTAGTTTTGCACTTTTAATCATGAACTTATATCGCTTAAAATGCTTTTTGTAATTGTTGTAATAATTGTTTTTTTTTTTCTATATTTTTGCAGCCATTATACTTCTTGTACAACTTGTTGACCAATATTTTTTCCTGCCCACCAGTATACCACAGATTTTATAGTAGTATATGAATTTCTTAATACTACATCAACATAATCTTGGAATTGACAAAGCCATTTTTTAATTTCTACTATGTTATTACAATTTACAGTAGTATCAATCATATATGCGTGCTTTCTTAAATTTACTGCTAATCTATTGTAGTTAATAGCTTTGATAGTACTATTCCGCGTCTCATTTGTAACTATATTTATGTTGAATGTAACATAGTAATGATCGCTAGCATTTAATTCGTAACTGACTTCCCAAAGCTCAATTAAGTCTACTATATTACTTGTTGGCAATGTTAAATCTATTACACTTTTTTGATTTCCTCACTGAAATGTATGCTTATTTTTAACATTAAATACATTTAAGTCGTAGGTTTGTATTATATTCAATAAATGTTTTCCTCTCTGATTATTTACTGTGTCCCATAATAAATTTGGCGAGTTTAAGTCTCCAAACAGTATGAATTTATTCAAATTATTGTTTCGTATGTATATATCTAAGAATTGAAAATAATAAGTAGCTAGGTTGTTAGGCGGAATGTATGTTACAATGATGTTTATATTACAAATTTTAACAATTATAATATTGTAAGTATTGTGTATATAAACTGTACTTAGCGGTATTCCAGATCGATAGATTATCATGAGTTTATTATGTATGATTTTTTTATAATTAGTCGGAATGTAATTGCTTTTGCACTTATCACAAATAAATGTAATGTCTATATTCTTCGGTATAATTTTACTAAGTAATACATTTCTAGCTAAACTAGAATGGTTTTCGTTGTACTGTAATATCTTAATCATTCTATTGATTTTTTTGCTGTAAAATGTTAATTTTGTGTCAGTTAAATTTATAAATATTATTCATCAGTTTCTGAGGCACTGCCTCTTGAGACGTTCAATGATTTATTTAATTTATTTAAAAGTCTTACAAAACGCCCTTTCATCGCAGCATTTTGTAACAGCCCATGGTTTTCTGTTAGAATTTTTTTCAAACCTTCAATGTCATCAGTGAAGCCGCGTATAACATCCAGAGGTTCTTGATGCCCTTTGATCATATCCATTAATACGGTCAAGTTTGTAAATGATAATGGATAAGTTTTGTTAGTTATTATGTTTCCGCAAGAGGTGCTAACAAATCTTTTGTTGTTAGTTTAGATTTTTTAATTATTTTAGGCTGTTATTTTTCTTGAGTATTTGATTTTGCTGTAATAGATTGGTCACTGTTACCATCGCTTTGATCGAAATTTTGATTCAGTTTTTCCATTGAAGGCATCTGTGTTTGTGGTTCTGGAGATATTGGATGTGGCCGCTTTATGGTAGATTGTTCTTTTCCAGTATGCGGTGGTGCGTCCGTTTTTACTGCGCCTATTTGAACGTGTATTTTACTCTGCTTATTTAGATCGTGAGTACATATCTCATCTCCCGTCTTGTTTTCTGATTTCTCCTTTGCTACGGCAGGTAAACTTTGCACTTTCATTGGTTCTTCCATGAAAGAAATACTCGGAATTGTTCACCTTTAAACGTTATTAATATCGAATTTGGTATTGTGGACAAGCGACTGTCGTTCTATGAACACATTAAACACATCGCGGACAAAGCGCACTCCCGATTATATAAAATTTTCCCCATATTTCCCAAACGCTCTAAATTAGTATTAAAAACAAACTAATAATATATAAAGCATACATACTGCCGATATTATTATCTTGCCCAATTTAGTCCGGTGTTAATAATTCCACCTTAAATAAATTACAAATTGTTCAAAATAAATGTCTGCGTATTGTACTTAATGTCCCTTACTATACTAAAATAACTGACATGCATGCAGCTCTTCATCAGCGTACTATTCCTGAGCTAGTACAGAAACAAGCAGATAGGTTCTACAGCAAATGCCTAACTAGCCATTACCCTATCATACAGCGAATTGGAAACTATACTCGCGACTAGCTGACCAGAAAATATAAAAAATATAAACACAAAAGAATTAAACATTCACTTCTCTAGTACCAGATTGTCGAACTACTTGAGTCGTTATTAATAAGTCTCTGTCCTCATGTAATCTATTGTATCATTATTTCTCTCTTCTATCCTCTTATTTATTTGTTTAACCTTAATATAATTTTACCCATATTCTTATTGTACTATTAAGATCATTAATTAATTTCTCTATTTCCGGCTACGCAGGGTTTTTAGTTGTATGTTTTTCCCTGTATAATTATAAAATAAATTTTAAGATTTCTTTGTACACTATTTCCTAAGACGCGTAGTAAGAGCGTTAACGCTGCTCGGTATGCGCATTTTTTATTTACTTATTATTTGCTGATGTATAAAAACATAAATATACTTTATTGAATTGAATTGAATTGAATTAGTGTTTGATGATTTTCTATGTCATTTTCCGTTACATATACCTGACGTCTAAAACTAAAAATGTGTTCAAATCCATTTTCAAACATTCCAGCTTTTACACGTGGTAACACGTGTCCACAAAATTACACGTGAAAATATTTTTAAATATGTTTTAAAGCTACCGACACAGTTATAAATTGTACGTTATTAAACTTGGGGTGAAACGTTTGTTCTTAAGTCTTTCACTTAAATTTGGAAAATATTTTTTGTACGCTAAACCATTACACTGATTCCATATTTTTTTAATATTGTAAAATATAACGTTGATTTAGTATAGTTTTAAATTGTTTAAAGTTAATGTGTTTAACTTTCATACATGAATTCAGTCTTTTCATTATCCACTCTTTAGTATGCAATGAGTTTTAACCCGATGTTGAGTAATGCACGGAAGAACTGCACTAGTCGTTATAGAAGAACATATAACTCTCATTCGATATTGTAACATGACGTCTGATGGTTGTGTACGCACTTTACGTAGTCAAATTTCGGGGGGGGGGAAGTAATCTCCAATATATTCGAAAATTAGCGGTACAACCAGAATATTAAACGGTGCAGATATTTAAGGAAATAAAAACAAAATAGAAAGTAGGAATTTAAGCTTACGCGGACAATATATTTGCGCAATCACGCGTAAATACAATATACATATTTATATATGTATATATATTTATTTATATACATATATATATATATATATATATATATATATATATAATATTATTGCTTCTGATGAAATACATACAGTGAGATGGAAAATAGAAGAAATAAGGTTTTAGGCTACGAAGATGATTGTACTAGTACCGGGCGATGATAGTATTCTGAAAATTCCTGAGAGAATATCTGGCAATTTCTGATTCTACACGAAATTTGGAATTCTTGTGCAAACTGTCGGCGATAGCAGCTTGCATATTTTGCATTACAATTCTCAACGGTGTATAGCTTTCTACATAAATCTAGTCGTCATATTGTATACATCCCAAATTTATCCTCCTTATGCTAGTAGAAACTACTGCCTGCTCTCAGTTTATCTTCACCTACCCTTAAGGAATAAATTCGTATATATATATATATATATATATATATATATATATATATATATATATATATATATATATATATATATATATATACATATGTATGTATACATAACAAATGTGTTCATACTATGAAATATGTTTATGTTATAGATATGTTAATGCATGAAGGTGTCATGTATGTAAAATCAATATATATATATATATATATAGTTACACATATGTATGTATATATTACAAATGTGTCCATACTTACGTATATATATATATATATATATATATATATATATATATATATATATATATATATATATATATATATATATATATATATAAAATGTGTCCATACTTGCGGACGGATGTGTGTATACATGTATATAAATGTATATATATTATATATATATATATATACATATATATATACACACATATACACATAGTTATATGTACATGTATGATGTTATACGTGTATATATATATATATATAACAGATGCGCCCATACTTATGACGTATGTGTGTAGAAATACATATATTAATGTGTACACGCATGAACGTCTTATGCATGTAAAATCATACATTATATACATAAATAACATAAATGTAAAATTTGACTCTGTGAACAGGGAGGCGTTAGGGACATGTTTCAAGGGAGTAGGATGCCCGCCTAAAATACTAAGTCTTATGAAACAACTGCATGAGGATACCAAAGCAACTGTAACATGTGACGCCGGCCTAACTAGTTCGTTTCTTATAGATACAGGTGTAAAACAAGGCTGCTTATTGGCGCCTACGCTGCTTAACTTCAATATGAGCATGGTGTTCACAGTTTTTCAAACAACGCGTATTGGATGTAGGTGTAAAGGATAATTTCCTCTTTAATGGTGGATTATAGAATTTGAACAGATTTACATCGAGGAAGCTAATGAGAACTTTTGCAATAACGAGTTTGCAGTATGCGGACGACTGTGCCTTGATCGCTGACGATGCAAAGAATTTACGGGAAGCTTTAAGATGTTTGGATAGTACATACCTTAGTATAAATTTCTATAAAACATATATTCTTCAGATGACATAAATAGCATAGAAATAAATAGAAACAGAATCAATTTTCTAGAGAAATTTCAATATTTAGGAAGCGCAGTAAATAAAAGTGCAACGCTTGCGGACGAAATTTCATCGCGCTTGAGAAAAGAAACACAGCCTTCAGTAAGCTACACCATTGTGTGTTCACCAACAAAGGTTTGTCGATGGAAACCAAAAGTAGCTGTGTAGAAAACAATGATTATGGGACAGACTTTGCCAACAATGAGGAAATAGATTAAGAAACTTGATATGTGCCATCAGCGGTTTCTATGAACAATACATCGGGTGCGCTGGTTTGATCACATTTCGAATGATGAGATACCAACAAGAGCAAATTGTCACTCGGTGGATCAGTTGCTGGCAGCAAAGCGCTCGAAGTGTTTAGTACATGTTATCCGAATGAAAAGTGATAGAATACCAAAATGATTGATGTATCAAGGGCAAACGTCCTATTGGTAGATAAACACACTACTAGAGCGATACCATTAAAAAAAAACAGAATTCGCCATATCGGCTACCTCTGTAACATCCGCTTTTACCATCTATTTTCTTCTCATCGAGCTACGTGGCCAGCTCAACTCTATTTTGTTATAGCCATCCGCTCCTGCGTCATCCAACCGTGTTTGTTCACGTATCCGTGCATTCTTTTTATGATCTGATAATATTATATCCAGCATCATTCTCTCTGTATAATATATATTATGATCCGCGATGGACATGCAGCGGAATCTTGAACAATTAACATCGAAAGCGAGAGAGGAATAAACGCATTCAAAATACGGACGTATAAGATACCGTGGACCGATTTCGTTTCGAACAAAAACATGCTATATTGATGCAACATTGATAAATTTGCAATCGTTGAAGGCATAAAAGGAAAAAAACGAAAATATATCGAGGATAAATTATGAGAAATCATTTTTATGTTAGCGGTACAAGAGATGTTTGGAAAGGTAACATGAGGAAGGAAAAGGATGGAGTACACAATGAACATTAGGATTGGCAGAGCTATTGAAGTAATAAATTCAGCTAGACATATGAAGATACGAGACGGTTAATGGTTCATGATGTGCAACCTCCTGAAAGGAGACAAAAAAAATGATGATATATATATATATATCCAACCAATGTATACATATGAATACATGCATGAAGGTATTAAGCATGTAAATATAAATATATGTATAAAATATAAATGAAAAAGGGAAGAAGTAAAACTTAAAGACGTTTTAAGTAAATTGGCTACAGAATTTTTTTTTTTTAAATTTTGCTCGTGTATATATATATATATCATCATCATATTCGTTGGCTCGGTCCGAGCATCGTGAAATTATGAGTTCCAATTCCTTTCAAACTTGTTCGCCATATGTCCCTATTTTCCGCGAGTCTTATAACTTGCTGGAGCGATGAGGCCGCAGTTAATTGTTTAATCCTATCTGTGTACCTGGTTTCTGTCCTTCCCCGTATCCTTTTGCCTGCTACCATCCCTTCAAGAATTAATTTTTCTATTCCATTCCGACGTACCACATGTCCGAAATACCTCATTATGCGCTGTATTACTATGTCTCGTAAACGTAGATCCGATCCTATATCGTTCAAAACAGAGAGGTTGGTTCGCTTTTCTGTCCACGAGATTCGCAACATTCGTCGCCAGCAGAACATCTCAAAAGCATCAATGCGCCGAATATCAGCTGCTTTTAGTGTCCAGCATTCCGCAGCATATAGAAAAACAGAGAAGACCCCAATGCCAATTTAGCTGTTGTTATTCGATTTTTAATTTCATCGGTAGATGCACCATGTTTAGTGATTAGTGATCCCAAATATACAAATTTATCAACTACTTGTATCGTATCCAGTTTTTGTATATGATGCCGACTGCAGTTATTCTTGTCGATAATCATTATTTTAGTTTTTTCTCGGTTTATTTTCAATCCAGCTTGTTTACTTACATTCTCAAGCTTATGTAAAAAGGGTGAAAAGTTTTTCTTTTGATGAGGCGATTATTGTTATATCATTAGCATACCGTAAATTATTAATAATTTTTCCGCCTATTTTTATACCATCTTCCCATTTATCGAGTACTTTCCTAAGTATCCATTCACTGTATATGTTAAATAAAATGGGACCCAGAATACATCCTTGACGGACACCTTTTTCAGCTTTAAATGCGTCAGTTAATTTATTATTGATTTTTACTTTTCCAATGTTATTGTCATACAGCGCTTTAATTAATGTTATTAAATGCCGCGGTACGCCCATTTGTTCTAATATCTGCCATAATGTCCTCCATTGTACACAGTCGAATGCTTTGGAGTAGTCTATAAAGCCAATGTACGCTGAAATATTAAATTCGCGACTTTTCTCTATTATCTGTCGCATATTCAGAATTTGTTCTCGCGTACCTTTTCCCGGAATAAAACCGGCTTGCTCTTCTGATATCTGTGGTAGTATGTATGACTTAAGCCTCTCATGTATAATATGCAGCATTATCTTACTGGCATGCGATACAAGGGCGATCGTTCTATAATTTTCGCATATATCTCGCGATCCCTTCTTATGGATTGGGACATATATTGATGTTGTCCAATCCTTTGGCCATATGTTTGTACTCCATATATTTTGACATATGCTATAGAAAATATCTATTGATGCCTCCCCTAAATATTTGAACATCTCCGATACAATGCGATCTTCTCCCGCTGCTTTAAAAGACTTTAGTTTCTGTACGGCTGAGCGTACTTCATCTTTTAATAAGGGTGGTTCCTTTTCAAAAACGTTATTGAATGTTATGCATCTATTTTGTTCACCTATCTCTTCCATTAAATTCTTGCAATATTCTTTCCACCTTGTCAATATTTCAGTTTCATTAGTCAACGTTATTCCGTTTTCATTTTTAATATCCAAGTGTTGTGAAGTGAATCGTCTCGTTATTTGCTTAATTTTTTGGAATAGATCTTTTACTTCATTTTTATTTTTGTTTTCTTCTATATCCTTACATATCTTATTTAGAAAGTTGTTTTTATCCCGTCTACACTTTTGTTTAATTATTCTACTTATATCCCGGTATCTTTGTGTTGTTATTTCATTATCTAAACCTTTCTTTTTAATTTCTTTGCGTGTGTTTATCTCTATCCATGTGTCTTCTGTAATCCAAGGTTTTTTTTTGTTGTACGGTATAATATTAGCCTTTTTACTAGCCTTTTCTAATACCTTTTTGGTGTATTGCCAGGTTGTATTGGCTTTCTCGAGCGGATCTGTCGATTGTACAACGTTTTTCAGCTCCATTATTGCTGTGTTCTTATATATAATATTGTCTTTTAAATACCATGTGTTACGAATGTTGTTCTTCATTTTAAACTTCTGTAGTTTTATTTTTATTTTTGCGACTAACATTTGATGATCACTGCCACAGTCTTTTCCTGGATATGTTTTTGTATCCTTTATTGATGATTTCCACCTTTCATTTACCAATATATAGTCAATTTGATTTCTATATCTATCCCCTGGAGATGTCCACGTATAAAGTCGTCTAGAATGTTGCTTGAAACCCGAGTTGCATATAAACATTTTTGTGCTTGCGCAGAAATTAATCAGTTGATCACCTCGCTCATTTCTGACACTGAGTCCAAATTTGCCCACAACATGACGTAGTTCTTCAGGTTCGTGAGTTGTTACTCCGATTTTTGCATTAAAATCGCCAATCACAATTGTCATTTCTCGGGATGGTATCTTTCGCATCGTTTTTTCAAGTATAGCATAAAATTTGTTTATGGTTTCTTTATCTGAGTCACTAGTTGGCGTATATATTTGTATAATGTTCACATTTACAGGTTTTGCTTTTATCTTAATGGCTATTATTCTGTCGTTCACCATTTCGTATCCAATCACTTTGTCGCGTATATTCTTATTTATTATGATGGCTACTCCATTCCTATGTTGAGTTTCATGACCAGAATGGTATATTACGTTATTATTGCTTACGAAACATCCTCTTCCTTTCCAGTGAGTTTCTGATATTCCAACTAAAGTAAAACCGGATATCTCGCGTTCAACGATGGCGAGTTTTGCTGCATCAAGCAGACCTTGGACATTCCATGTTCCGACTTGTATAGTTTTCCATATGTTTATTCCAGTAACATAATTTCCACGTAATGCCTGGTTTCCTACATCATCGTGGCCAGTCGCTAATTTAACACTCTCGAGCCCGGACCTCGAGCAGCGCCGATTGCTAGTCGGACCGCATGGCACAACGTTATTACATATTCTAGAATTCATAATTGTTCTTGGAAAGATACACTGGTGGTTTTCCGTTGCCTTCCAGCGGATTTTCTGTCGGGGTTTTCTCCCTTAGCCTTTGGATAAATATTCTAACCGCAAGGCAGCGGGTTTGTTTATTTTCAGGGTTGTCTCCCTTAGCCTTTGGGTAAAAACCCTAACCGCAAGGCAGCGGGTTGTTACTGAGGAGGTAACGATTTAAGGTTTTTACGGCGACCTATACCCGCCGAGGGAGAGACAGTCATAGGATTTTTGCAGATTTTTTGTGGGCAGGTCCTCAAGCTGCCCATCTGCATCCTCGTGTCTCTTACCCTGTCACTACTGGAGTCACCTGCCTGAGGCTTTCCACCAGTAGCCGCTCTTGGTCCGCGACTGCTTATTTGACTAACGTCTTATTCGCAGCTAACCTACATATCTTGCAGGCCATTCCACTATCCGCCACCTATGGACGCGCCCCGTACCGGTTAGAGCTCCGGTCCCCTGAGAGTACATGGTACCCCCAGGGGGGATATATATATATATATATATATATAAATATAAACACACACACGCTGAACACATACATCACGATCACGATGCGCTTATATCAATCCACTGCTGGACGTAAACGTTCCCTTTTCTTTCCATCTGTAGCGATCACGAGTCTCGTTTATTCATTTCACACCGGCTAATCTCTGTATATCGTCGTGCCACCTTCTATCCGGCCGACCGGGAATTCGGCATCCTTCTCTTGGAAGCCATTCCATTATTCGCTTAGCCCACCTGTCATCTTTTCTTCTTACTACATGACCTGTCCAATTCCATTTTAACTGCCTTACACGGCCGACTACATCCGACAATTTATTCTGCTGTCTTATCCACGTATTGGTTTTCTGGTCTGATATCTTAATCCCCAATATTAATTTTTCGTGGGCTCTCTGTGCACTGCAAGTTTCTTAACGACATACTTCGTTAGGCTCTATGTTTCCGTTCCATATGTACGCACTGGAAGGATGCACTGTTCGTATACTTTCTTTTTTAAGTTGTTAGGTATAACACTCAACTTTCCAGAAACTATCCGCGAGAGATGCGTTCGTAATTTAATTTCGTTACGCTTGTAACTTTTTTAATGTATTTGTCATGACCTTAGTTTTATTTATATTTATGGTTAATCCTGCTTTTTTGGAACAGTTATGAAGGTCAGTTATAATTTTCTGTAAGGTATTTATTAACATTATCACTGATCAACACAATGTCTTCAGCAAAAAGGAAATGACTGATTTTTTTCTAATCAATATTCATACCTTTAGACTCCCAAGACAAGTTTGTGAATATATGTTCTAAGGCAGCTATAAATAACTTCGGAGATATTGTGTCTCCTTGTCTGACGCCTCTCTTTAACGGTATTTTGCTTGTTTTTTTCACCAGCAGTACTTGTATCAGTGGCGAATTGTAAATAATTTTTATTATGTTGATGTGTTCATCAGTCCATGTTTCCATAGTATCAAACGCTTTATGATAATCGATGAACGCCATGTGCAATTACATGCATTATTCCTTGCACTTAGAGATTAAAGTCCTCACATTGTGAATGTGATCATGCGTGCTGAAACCGGATATAAAGCCGCCTGCTTGCACGGTTGGCTTTTATCCATTTATTTCGTCATTCGTTTTTCAATAATACTTATATAGAGCTTGTAAATATGTGATAATAAGCTAATTGACCTATAATTTTCTAAACCAGCTGTATCAAATTTTTTGTCTATTAGGATAACACCTGCTTCATTCCACAATCGTTGGATACAGGTGTCTTTTAAACATTTGTTAAACAGGTTTTTCAGCAAACCTAAAATCTCCTCATTTCGTTCTTTAATCATTTCTGGAATTATACCATCCGGTTCGCTAGCTTTGTTATTTTTCATTTTCTTCAAAGAGTTTTTGATTTCACTTGTTGATATGTCCGGTAAGTTTCCCTTATCCTCATTTATTGTTAATTTATCTTTTACTGTAGGCTTAACTTTTGTGTCACAGAGATCTGCATAGAATCTTTCTACCTCTTTGAATAGTTCAGTTTTGTCTGTAAGGATATCTCCGTCACGATTTTTCAAATTCGTCAGCAGATTACTTCCAATTGACAATGATTTCTTAAATACTTTAGAGCCTCTGTTATGCTCAATTTCTTTGTATCGTTTTGACGTATGTCACTTTTCAATTGTTTTCCAATTAGTTTATTCAATTCTGCCCATTAAGTTTGATTTTTATCTTTATCCGCTTTCAGTTTCCACCTTCGTTCCATTAAAAATATTTTGACATTCCAGTCCTTACACACACTGAAAAAAGTTTTATAGTAACCCGCAATCGGCAAACGTAAACGAGAGGGTTCTTTCCGCATTCCGCGATATTTTAAAATTAGTTCTCTGTCCAAACTTTCATATTCCGAATACCGAAATTTCGAATATACATTTTTGGAACTTATCTGTTTTCATTATTTTTGACTTTTATTCTTTTTGGAGAATTAAAAATTCTGTGTCTGAGTGCGCAGAGAAAAAGTGAAATTTAAAGACGGTTTCCCAAAAAAGTAACTTATTTAATAAACTCACGATTTCCCGTAAATATCACAAAAAAAAAAAGATGGAATGCACTGTACGCTTCATTTGACATGGCGATAACTCTATTTTCGTTCTCAAACCTACGTCACACATACATTCTTCGTATATCGAAGATTTGAACGAAATAACAGATAGTCGTGCGCGCATGCGCAAGAGAAAAAACTAACACGCTAAAAATTGCTATACGTATATATATATATATATATATACACATAGAGAATAAGCGTTTCTATGTGCCTATGTGTATAAGCATTTGGCTCGCTAGCTGGTCCGTTTTATGGATTAACTACCCATATGAAACGCGCCGATAGAAGTTTCACTTCAAAAAACTATTGATATAGTTTACTTTACAGACTGGTTTATAATATTTCCTTTTTTTAAACTGCATTCCATATTATTTTTTTATATAAATCGTCTTTCAATATTCTATTTTATAAGTGTTTCGGATTTATTTTGATTAATTTCGATTTACATATTTAATATCAACGTTAGTTTTAACGTAAGCTGTATTCTGTAAAATAAATGTACTTATATACACGATATACGTTACACGTACTTGTATTAATCAAATTAAGAATTGGATCGAGCACGAATCATATGTTCCTTTCATCGTATTAATACGCACACACATATTTATATTTATAAATATTTGTATGTGTATATATTACACTTATATTTGTATATATTTATATATAAGTACATATATCAAATAAAATTCAATACGAGACGAAATTCAGCGCAGGTTTCCTATCATTTATCATGTAGAAAACGCCGCAGAAAGAGACGGCTTTAAAAGTTAACTGATTAGAGAACGTTGTTTTCACATTCTGCTTCTGCATTGTAAAAGTCTAGTTTTGCTGCCGACTGAGTAGTAAGCTTCGGTAAGTGAACGCTCGAACGCCAGCCTTTTTAGAGCCATAATTCACTTCAATTAGAAAACGAATAACCGTATCAAGCGAGCCTTTATCATATATATACGTATATAGATATATAGCTATAGAAGCGTATATAAATCTGCCTCGACGCCACCACTCGTGATTTAATCCCTTAGGAATTACACTACGAATAACCAAGCCGCGGCCGTAACTTGCTCGCAAATCATTTTTATTCTGCAGCTTGAAAACAGACCGAAGAAGAAATAGTAAGACTAGCTGTTGCCGTACCTCGCGGTAATATATACACATACAAACACACATTCATATATATATATATATGTTTATGTACACATTTATCTTTAGGGTGTAGTATACATTTGTGTGCCTAAAAAGATAAGAAAGAAAGCATTACTCGATTTTCTACTAATTTTCTTCTGACGCTATCTCAGTTTTACCGAGAAATTGTTATTCTTCCTTCTTTCCTCATTTCGGGCGTTTCGACGTTTTTTCTTTGTGTCTGTATCTCGTTCGTATTTTCAGTGGGCCTAACACTGAAGAAATAAAGTCGAGTTTCTTTTTGAAAACCTGTCACCAGGTTTCTGCAGTATTGTCAGTTGTAGTAACGATGACGACGATATAGTAGTAGTTCTGATAGCAAAGTAGTATTAGTGATTATAAGAAACAGTTGTACTTTTAGGAAGTAGTTGTAGATATAAGAAGCAGTATAGCAGTATATAGTAGTAAGAAAAGTGACGATCGTATAATGGTGATTTTTATAGCAAGTAGTAGTAGTAATGGCGTTATAGTAATAGTAATATAGTAATAGTAATATAGTAATAGTAATATAGTAATAGTAATATAGTATTAGTATATAGCAGCAACTAGGCGAAAAATAATTTCCAGGCAATTTGCTTTATTAGCGAGGCTGAGCGTTCGTTCTAGTCGGGAAAACTTTTCCGAACAGCGCTTTTATTAGAAGTGAAGATGAGAAACTTACTGGCAGAAACGAAAGCGTAATATTTAAACTGAAAGTTATATCGAAGTTGTCGTCGTAGTCAGTTCTACGAATTAATATGCAAACTTCTTAAATTTGTCTTCTTGACTTATACCGATTTACGGATTAAATTCCAATTGCTGTCTGTATATTATTATATATATATATCCGTGATGACAGTATATACACATATATATATATACACACACACATATATATATAGGCACGTATAATATATGACTAATTACTAAATTAAAAATGATTAATAAAATATCTCATTCGATAACAAGTTGTCACATTGGTTCAACTTTATTCAGACCGAGAAGTATTGGTAGGCCCGTGATAGGTCAGAAGGCGATATACAAAGCATCGAGTGGCTGAACAATGCTAAACCACTAAAAGTACGTAAAGAAATTGGTAGAAAGAATACCTTATTTACGCGAAATTATAATCGTACCTAAAAAAAAATCTGTACCTAAATCTGTACCTCGGGGCGTACGGAAGAAATGAAACTTAAAGGCGTTTTTCCAAAAAAATACGTATTTAATAAATTCTCGATTCGGGGCGTACGGAAGAAATGAAACTTAAAGGCGTTTTTCCAAAAAAATACGTATTTAATAAATTCTCGATTTCGTACAAATTTCACAAAGAAGAGGAGTGTACTGTTATCCGTTATGCTTAACTCGACATGGGG
Organism: Coronaproctus castanopsis; assembly: GCA_032883995.1. Lineage (NCBI taxonomy): Eukaryota > Metazoa > Arthropoda > Insecta > Hemiptera > Monophlebidae > Coronaproctus > Coronaproctus castanopsis. The sequence goes on from CM065053.1 coordinate 6,052,081, forward strand.
ATGACTCGAATGTTTTCATTCCCAAATCTACATCGCAAACACCTCCTTCATTAACAGACCAGCCGTACGCGCACGCGCAAGAGAAAGAATACGAACAGTCAAAACATATTATTTCATAATTTCTTTGTACGTATGTATGTAAACTGAGTATACAGATATTTCAATACAACATGCGTGAAATAGTGGAGAGAGCTCGATTGCACTGTTAGAATAGGCCTGCCTGCTCGGTTCTCTCGCTCGTTTCACCGGTTAACTCCCCGTATAGAACGCGCTAATAAAAGTTTCACTTGAAAAACAAAATAATTATCGATAGCCGATCAAATTGAGGGAACTATCGAAACATACCGAATACTGTACGGTTATATTTTTGTATTCCGGTTTCATTTGCTTCAGGCTCTTTTCAAGCCGTCTCCAAACAAAGAATTATCTTCGGAAATCTCCACCAACTATGTAGTTGTCTCGTTGTATCAGCGACGCGTAACAGCTTTCCGTGATATTTTTCTTCTATCTTGCTTCCGGCTTAAACGATCTTATTTTAACAAAGGTGTTACTCGTATAATTTTGTCTATAACTCGCGCGGGCTTCCCGTTAAAATATGTATTATATAATATCGATGTTCGTTTCTTGTTAAGTGGTCTTTTATTTTTTACTCCATACTGAAATATTCCTCAATGGATTTAGTCATCTAAACTGCTACATATTCTGTAAAATACACTTCACTGCGTACAACATCAGATTATGCACAAAACGTGGTAATTTATAAGGTTTTTTTCATTCGATTCTAATAGCGACTTTATTTAGTATGTTATATATCACGCTTCTCGTATGCGGTATTTAATGTTACAGTGAAAACTAATAGGTGACACTGTGTCACTGTTGCGTAAGTAACGCGTTACTTCGGAAACCCTATTAAATTTGTCGCGGTTTAATTCTGATATCATGAAATAATCGGCGATGATAATACTTTTCAGTTACTTACTGTTATCTAGTGATTGTGTGACTATTGCTTGTATTCCTCGTTGAAAACTGTGATTTTGTATTGTGTAATTATTTTAATTGGAATTATATTTAACTTTACATGCATATATATATATATATATATATATATATATATATATATATATATATATATATATATATATATATATATGTATATGTATATATATATATATATATATATATATATATATATATATATATATATATATATATAATATATATATATATATATATATATATATATATATATATATATATATATAGTATATTAGCTATGAGAAATCGAGTGAAATCTAATCATTTGTGGACATATTTTAGCAAACAGTTATTATCTTACAAAAGGACTTAAATAACATGTGGATAAGAAATATGAAACAAATATAATTTTAATAAAATGATTCTTCATATGAAATACTCGGAATTGACCTACAATGTTAACTCCAGTATAGTATTACAGTACATTATGTGTTCCGCTATGGTGCACTATAGGAATAAGATGTAACAGTGAAAATTAATGTACCGTATCGAAGTACTCAAGTTAAGTGCGACAAACGTTTGTCACAAAGTAATATGGTAACAGTAGTACGACAAATATAATAGCTTCCTGTCAACTATTACCGAGTTGCCATTGGAATGTTTTAACTTATTACTCGTAAGTAGTAGTGATAAAGTTTTCTGTCTGGATATATCAGTGCAGTACATATGGTTTCCAAAATATCGTACAATGTATAAAAACCGGCAAATTTATTAATGAGTGTTCACCATACACTGCCAAAATTACGTCCAGCGTCACCAACTATGTACACTGCACAGTACAAACGAACGTTTACGAAAGTAACACTACTTCTTGTGAAGTGATGAAAATAAAGGTAACAAAATTGGGTAACTCATACTCTATAAACAGGCAGCTAACGAGTACGCAGCGAATTACAATAACTGTGAAGTCAATTGCGATATAGAACAGAAAATAAAGTCAGCCACGATAAAGGCGGTGCAAGTTTATAGGAAACAACGATGCCAACCAAGTTGTTGAAAGTGGCACTGCTTATGCAAGTATAATAATGTCAAATGTCAAATAGAAATCTAGATAGACATTTAACAAATACACAACAAGTAGTCAGCGAAAATTCGTGCGATCCTTCTGCTGATGCACTTAAATATCACAAACGCGTCAGAAAATCTCATAAAAGGTTTCTTGGATATAGCCACCAGAGTAGGCAAAATAGGTGTAAAACGCAATCTAATCTTGGAAGCATGCGGTGCCAATAATTATAAACATCACAATCACGTACATTGTAATATCAAATTCAATCGCTACATACGGTTCTTGAAATCTTTCCTCCTCGACCGATATGTGCCGGGATTTCAAAGCTAAAAAATAAAGCATGTGTCTCACTTTATGTTACTGTGCATAATTAAAATCTCGCTAACGTAAAAAGGAAGTAACTATTTAACGTCATACTAGTGATTGCAATTTTGCCAGTTCACGGAATCCATTATCATGTGTGGAAAAAAAACGATCTTTTAAATTCCTTTATAGCATGGGGCGTCGCAATTAGCTACATGTATATTGAAACTTGACCATTGACCATACCCCCGTTCACTTGACACAAAGCTCAACAGCCATAAGAAGAACAAGAAACAATACCATACCAGTGAATTCACACGTTGGGATAAATTCCGAGAGGAGCTAGATCGGAAAATAAACCGCAAATTATGTCTTAAAACAACGGAATACGCTGAAAATGTGTCATCCAAGCAATTCGTGAAGCAACTAACAAGTCATAATACTTTAAAGGCCCTCCCCCTTCACGAGCCGGCGTATCAAAACTTGGGACGAGCCCCTTTATGTTTATACCGCCGCCGGCCCGTGCCTTCGAAAGACCTAGACAGCTTTCGAGCCAAATGATCTGGTGGCGCAATTGAGGAGTTGCAGAGCTGTCAACTGTCCAAACTAATCATCTACCATTGTCTCGGGTCCGAAAACCGAGTTGATAATCAACGACAAGTATCATTCAGTGAAACTCTCGCTAAGAGCCACTGCCCCAACAAGGTGCACAAGTGCGACTTGCCAGGTACTGGATGATATCATCTCGGGTGATGAGTTTGCAGCCCTGTGCTGCTGTACAGTGCAAACTTCATCCCCACTTTCGAATGCTATCCTATAAAGGAAGCACAGGAGATGGCAGATTGACCAGTAGATTTCTGACGGAAGAAATCTGTTCAGCTCTCCGCGAGCACACGCGTAATTTAGTGATACCGGGCGAAGGCAATTTCCTTAACATAAAACGTACAGTCCGTATGAAAAAAGAATCGATTGATTATAATAACCTGTCAATTCAACGCGGGTATAAAAAACAAAATTCAAAATCAAACTTTTGCCATTTAAGAATTGTATACAATTATCTATTTAACACATGTCAAAATGAGCTGGAAACTGGATAAAAACATACCTCGGTAAAGTCAAATATGCTCTACGTTATTCAACCATAGCATTAAAATCACACTACGTGGTTTCATCTATTAATATCAAGGTTAATCACGAAATGTATGAAATGTTACAATATTCAAATCGTACGAGGTTGCGACTGAAATGGATAAAAATATGAATCCTCGGAAACCACCGAACATCAATCGAAATCATAATAATAATAATGAATGTGAGATCGTACCGTCAGCTTTCATTGCTATAGTTGTTGGAGAAATATTACGGTAGAAGTGACTTCTGTCGACGATTGAACGAAACATCTGCATCTGTCCAAGATTAGATAAAAACACTCTAAAATCGATAAAGTGCATAGAGAATCGCTTCGATTCGATGAGAAGAAACATTGTTCAGTCGTTTCCGTGGAAATAGCACAAGTATTCGACAAGATTTGGCACGAAAGACTGGCTTACAAATTAATTTTTGTATTTAACGGAACAACAATTTATAGTACAACAAGAAAGTGCGACTAGCTACTTTAATTTTATGTCAAGATGCTTTCTTTTGTGGTCGACATAACTGCTCCAGTCTAGGTATATTTCCAGATGCTTAACGCAAATTTGGCGATTAATTCCACATTTAATTTTGCGAGTGGATAGATTAGTTTGGAAGAAGCTTTCAAATAATTTCTTGTCTCTACTTCGGAGAAAAATTATGATTACAAAAAAAACGCCACTAAGTTCAAATCTTAAAAAGTGATATTTATTTCAAACAGAACAGTTATAAAAGTTTGAAATGTCCGCTCTACGTGCAGACACACACATATATATATATAGAAAGAGCGACAGATCTGTAATATAATAGGCTTCTTCTTAGCGAGAAAGAAATATATTTTTCGAGATAGCCGTGGCATTTCGCGCGGACAATTCTAACTAACTGTTAAAGATATGAAACGGGTGCCGGTTAATGGCGTTGTAACGTCTGTGTTTAGACATCGCGTACCGACAAGACTCCAAGACTAACGAAGCTCTGCAGTTTTATTTATTACCATCTATTAAGGGGGAGTTCGGACGGTTTAGACTAAGCGTAAAGTAATATACACCTTTCCTGTAGGACGTTCGTTATATTATAATAAGAAGCGAGAGACAAGGCGAAGATCCGTTCTTCCAGAACGTCGACATTAGGTCCTTTACTTGCGTTGCGTATCAACAATAACGACGTTGGTACAACTATCGCGAGAAGGTGCAACCCGCGCCAACGCGGATAATAATAAAACGTGTTACCTCGAGCCTACCGTAAAATATGGTTTCAATTTAACCGTTGTTTATTCCACTTCAGTAAATTCTCTGTATATACATATACATACATACCTATATATATATATATATATATATATATATATATATATATATATATATATATTAGGGAAAGGAAATAATCTCCGGACTTAGTTGACCACTTGAATATGATGATCCAGTGGCGACTCCTTCAACCGCGAATAGATGTGCTAAAATTTTTAAAATATACCGGACTAAGCTACGCTTTTATTTTATTTTAGATTTACTAGTTTTTCTTCCAAAATGTTAAACAATAGGTTTTTATTTTTTTATATTTGTTCGTATACCATTTTAACAGATGCGAAACAACCAAGAGTACTCAACGAACGAATTTATTGAAAACCTTTTCTGGAACAATTCCAACATCTTCCAATAAATATTTTTAAAGTGTTTTTCGAACAGAATTAAAAAATTCAATCGTTAATCCGGAAATTAATTCGGTACTTTCGAACGCAATGTAGTGATTTTAAAAACTATAAATAATAATAATAACAAATTGTTAAAATCACTAACTACCATTTTAAAAGACAACAAATTTCGTTCAGAAAAAGACCACAAAACTTTTCGGCTGTTAAACCATTATCAAGTGGACATAAAAATATATATACGGTGACCCGGAGAAGATGAACGGTTTTGTTTTTCGAATAGCGCAGTTGGTCATACTGCTACAAAGCACATCTCGTACTCTGCGTTTAGTGTATACACGAGAGATTCGTTTTAGTTTCAGTTTTAGTTCTCATTCCTATAACGAGGAGTGCGCGTTTTGCGTGGAAAATTATTTTCGACGTGAATTGATCACGACAGTGCAAAGAATGTTTCGAAAAGAATTCAAAGTTACACGGCATAAACCTTTATCATCTCGTAATTTAATTTTAAGGTGGATTGAAAACTTTCGACAGACAATTTCTACAAAAAAAAAAGGATAAAAAAAAAGCGTGTTGAACAAAAAAACCACGGCTCGTACCAGTTGGATATTACTTTTTCACTGGTACTGACAAAATATATCGAGATGACAAACTCGTTTTTGCTTCCCTCACTTCGTCGTCGTCGTCGTCGTGTGGGCATGGTTTCAACAAAATGTTACGACGTGTCGCTGTCCGTCAGAAACGCTCGCAGTACTGAAAGAAGGGTTTAGTAATGGTATATTTTCGCGTCACAACCACGTTTCACCGCTCAAAATTTGTTTTTGTGGGGATACCTTAAGAGACGCGTTTACGAAATACATGCACGAGATCTGGAAGACCTGAAGAAATTTCAAAAATTCAGCGACCTATGCTCTAAAAAGTCTTTAAAAATTTTAATCGTAATAGTTAGAATGCATCAAACTAGATTATTTTCATATGTGATTACGATATTACGTTAAGCCTGTGTTATACTACAAAGCATAGGTTACTTATTTAATTTTGTGTCAACGTCAATTACTTATTTTGTATAGGTATACGTGTATGCGTATATATGCGCATATTGACCAGATTTAGTAATACTATTTAGGTTAACCGTTAAAGTATAAGATACTTAACTTGATGAACCTTGTTAGGCGTGTCTCATTATGAAATAAAGCTTCTTTCTTCTTCTTATAAGAATTAATTGTTACATACAGATATTATTTATTAATTTATTAATTTGTTATATTATGAGAAATGAATTAATTTCATTTATGTGGGGCAAATTCCGTCGTGATAGCGGCCAAATTTATAGAAAATATATGCATATATATATATATATATATATATATATATATATATATATATATATATATATATATGTATGTATGATTCATGCGTATGATTATGAACTAATTTTAATTTTGCATCGTTGTGCGTCGCCAAACTATTCGAAAATTGATTTTGAAAAAAGGTTAGAACTAATTTATTTATAGCGGTAGCCAGTTGTTATTTATTTATACATTAGTTTATATCGTATATAAAAATGAAAAATTAATTATTTTTAAAATGTTGAATTTCTCAATATAGACGACGTCTTCCGTACAAAATTATATGTTCCACATATAATTTAAGTAAGTGAGTAAGTAATAAAGTAATAATAAAAAAACAAACAAACAAGAAATTACTTTTTGCATTAAGAATTTCGTGACTGATTAGCTTTAAAGTTAATTATCGTAGTTGAACGATCATATAGTCGGTCGTATTACGTCATTTTCTTTCTACCTTGCACTGGTTATTGTCGACTCGCGATTTAGAGATCGTCGTTTTTTGAATTCCTTTTCCTCATTTTTTTTTTTTTTTTGTTAATGAACTTACAACTATATCGAACATTAATCAGCTTTGTTCCTTGTCTCCTACTGCTCCATCTTCTCTTCCCTCGTCTAAAGGGTGTGTTTATTAAACAGCGCGAAGAGACAAAATTAATAAGAAAGTCAATTTAATGAATTACTAGCTAGCACGATTATTTATTACTTTATATATATATATACAAATTTCGAGGTGCGTTATTATACATCCCAGCTATTTATTATTACATTGATTTTATTATCTTCTTGGGTGAAGTTATTATCTCGAGACCGAAATAAATTAACAAATTCGGATCTTCTTCCGGTATTACTATCCTGGTTAGCGATGTGAAAGTATAATAATTTAACGATTTTTTAACCGCGTTGGTTCGTTGGTAACTCGTTATTTCGCTTTACCGAATTCGCGTATTAACCAGCGTCGCTTCTTGGACGGATTATAACTACGATAGGTAAATTATCGTCGTCTGAGCAAAAAATTTATCGGATAAGAACATCGATTAATTTCGAACAATATATAAAAACCACGTTGTCGGACTAATTTTGGTTAGTCGGTAGTTTGCTCGTATGTGTCTGTGGAACCAACTCGCGAGATTAAAATGTTTATTTTAATAATTACACGGAACAGTATTTCGTTAACGTACATATATAAATAGGTGTGTTTTTTTTTCGGTCCCAGCTCGTAATACACGATGATTGGATAAATGTATTATTAAAATTGAATACAAGGGGAAATTATATGTAATCAACTGAAAACAACCGATCCGTTTAAGTTTATAGCCCTTTACAATGAAGGTCATTTACGTTATTAATTAATTAGTATAATTGTAAATGTATTTTTCGATAGTTTATTTCAGCTAAAAGCATTATAAATTTCTTATTGACTAAATTGAGTAACACGAATATCGCCGAAAAATCGGTATTACTATAGTTAGATCCTGAAAGTATATATTCTCGGTATTATCAGGTAGGTCGCATATTTGGTATTTATTCGAATGCGCTATTTTATACTTGTATAGATATTCTCTTTAAACATATCGTGTCCACTAAATGACCCGGTCGAGTTAGCGAAATTTAATAAAAGATGGAAAGTCCGACTAAACAGAAACACCTGTAGTAAGACGTCGCGTTCAATCGATGCAAAAAATTAAAGATTACGCAACTGTTATAAAAACCGAATAATTTTTACGGTTCGGAGTGTTTAACATCGAATTCAAATGAATAAATACGAGAAACTGACAATAAAGGAAATCATTAGAAATATAACACATTAACTGTAAGAATGAAGTTTCCAAGCTAATCAACGATAACGACTTATATGACACTTTAAAAGAATAGGAAGTTCAATGCAGAAACTGACAATAAAGGAAATCATTAGAAATATAACACACTAACTGTAAGAATGAAGTTTCCAAGCTAATCAGCGATAACGACTTATATGACACTTTAAAAGAATAGGAAGTTCAATGCAGAAACTGACAATAAAGGAAATCATTAGAAATATAACACACTAACTGTAAGAATGAAGTTTCCAAGCTAATCAGCGATAACGACTTATATGACACTTTAAAAGAATAGGAAGTTCAATGCAAAATTTTACGGTTAAACTCAAATAAGTGAATAAGTGAGATTCGATTATTTGACAATTTTAATAAAAATCCGGAATTAACCCGGTCCGAAAAGTAAAAGATGTTACCGGTAAAATTGAAACTCAGGATATTCCAAGGAAAGATGCAAATAGCTTCAAACGTGAAAAGAAAAGGATAGAATGAGAGCAACCTGAACGAATAAAATTAGCGAAGGAATATCGCGTGGAGAGAAAGTAGAAATAATAATAGCGTGATTCATTTCACACGGTTCGTAGTCGGCCTAATTTTGTTCTTCATCGGCTTTTGGCACTTTACAACCGCGACGCGTTAGTTAAAGCATTCCGCTTCTCGCTGTTTTCACCAAATTCCCAATTCCTTTTATTCCTGTCCAGTTCTTCGTGTTCATTACCTATCCGCAATCTGCCTTTTGGGCGCTTTCTTTTTATTCTGTCTCGTACGACAAGATATGAAGAAACTACAATTGAAGAAGAAATGATAGAAAAAGTATCGTCTTATAGATACCTATTGAAGTCGGATTTCTGAAAGAACAAATTGAGATATCGAAGGTAGGTGCAGAATAAAGATAGCACGGAAGGCATTGCTGAAACTGAAGGAACTGTTGCGCGTCATGATATTAGTATGAAATTAAAATTACGCCTAGGTCTTATATATGGACAACGGTAACATATGTGGCGGAAACACGGACGCTCACGACAGCCACGTTGAATAAGATTGAAATATTTGAAATGTGAATTTAGAGACGGCTTTTGAAAATCAGCTGGATGGAGAAAGTAACTAACGCGGGAGGTGGTACGGCGTTTGCGAATGCCCCAGGAATTGTTAACCATAATTAAAAAGAGAAACATCGCACATCTGGGTCATATGATGAGAGTAGATAAATACGAACTAATACAGCTAATATTACAATACGAAAGACCGGCAAACCGAGTATATCTTGGTTTAGATAATATAAAAAGTTTGATGGCCATGAAAAATATAAGAGAACTAACGGACGCATCATGCGACAGAAGATTGATTATTGAATTCATTGATCACCAACGTTCGCTAAGCGGAAAAGGCAAAACAAGAAGAAGAAGACTAACTTGCCGATCATAATTGCATTTGTAGTAGAAGAGGAGAAAAATTCTGTCGATTATCTGAATGCACTATTAATAGAAAATTGCAAAATGAGTAAAAACGTAGATACAACTAAACTAATGATACGCACAAACGATATATCATGAAAAATGTAAACACAACTCTAATCAGGAACAGAATATTGCGGTAAAAGACTTTCCATATCACGGCAGTTTGATAACGTCAAACGGAAAAACGAAAAAAGTGGTGATAAAAATACCTTCTTGCATTGTTCCTCTTCGCGTATAGAAAAATTGTATATTTAAACATTTGTTTGGAAAAGAAACCGATTGAAAAATATCTCGGACACATAACGTCACAAATATAGAAGAACAGCCGGAGCTGAAAAGCATTAATGAAAAGAGAAGAAACAGTGTGGCCTTCAAAATTAGATACTTTTCAAATGGCTCCGAAACTTAATAAAAGAAAAAGCGAACGGACCCGATTCGGAGATGCCGTAATAAAAAAAACGAAACTACGTGAGGATGGGAATTTACTAGTTAGCTGCGTGTCATGCTGTCCACTAATATCTAACGGGTAATGAGAAATAATGTAAAATGCGGTATTTTTCTGCACGAAGTATACGTCCTAAATACAACATTTGCTTATTCCACAGTACCTTGTTAATTTATGCAGACGTTACAAGAACACACTATCTTCATCATCGACCAAGTCTACATTCCAAATATAAGTATCGGCCGTATGAAACAATTAACTACTTTTCACCCTACATTTTACTCGTTGCACATTTTAAATCTACAGCGGTTTTGATTTATTAAAGTGAAACTTCTATTGGTGCGTTGTATATGGGGATTTCACCCATAAAACGAGCGAGCTAGCTAACGGGTTATACACAAATGCACATAGGCAGGCCTACTCTCACGGTGCAGTCAGGATCCTCCACTTTTTCCGGCATTCTGTACTCTTATAATATACATAGCAACAAGTACAGAAATGGTGACAGACATGCGTGTGTGTATATCGGCATATCTCTCTCTGTCGCTATCTTTCTGTCTCTCTCTGTCTATCTATCTATCTATCTATCTATCTATCTATCTATCATCATCATTTCTCCTTAATTGCTAGGTTGATGGGCAACATGGCCTGCTGCTAAGCAAATAATTTCCTGGCAAGAGCAGCTTCTTTTATCTTCACATAATTCTGTTCTTTTATTACGGCGTCCATAAATCGGGTTCTTGGTCTTCCTCTTCATAATTTTCCATTTGCTTTTCCTTCCATTAAGGTTTTTAGCTATATGTCTGATTTGATGACCGATCATACTATTTTTCTCTTTTCAATCGTGTTTCTTATCTCCGGTTGTTCTTCTATTCTTTTGAATACCTCCTTATTTGTGATTTTATCCATCCATATTATCCTTCGATAACACCAAACTTCAAAAGCTTGAAGTTTTAATCTTTCTTTTTTATATAAAGTCCATATTTGGCTGCCGTACAGTGCAACACTCCAGACAAAAGTTTTAACGAACAGCTTACTTACGCGTAATGAAATATTTATCGATGTAATAAGCGTTTTTGTTTTAATAAAAGCATTTTTAGCCTGCGCTATCCTTCTTCTTACTTCTTTTTCTATTCTTCCATTGGACGTTATTAAACTACCAACATAAGGAAATTATTTTACTTGAGATATTCGTTTTCCATTGAGAACTATTTCTATATCTTTTGCGACTTCATTTTCACACATCATTACTTTTGTTTTATCTGCATTTATTTTCATTTTACATTTTTCTGTTAATAGCGCATTTAAGTAATTAAGATGTTGTTGAAATTTTTCCTCTCCTTCTGCTATCAAAACAATATCATCAGCATACCGTATAGTGCTATATTCGACTCCATTAATTTTAGTATCAATGTTTTTCTTTTCTGAAAAAACTTTCATTGCTTCCTCTATGTATATATAAAAAGAAGTGGTGACAAGCAGCATTCTTGTCTTGTTCCCTTTTTTATTTTAGCTCTGGCCTTTTTGGTTATTACTGCTTCTTGATTCTTATATAATTTGAAAAGTATCCTTCGGTCTCTGCAATCTACATGTATATATTTCAAGATTTTAAACATTATATTCCAGTTGACATTATCGAAGGCTTTTTCAATATCAATGAAAGCAATAAACGGTTTTTTATTAATTTCCAAATAATCTTAAAGATAATATAGCTTCTCTCGTGCCCTTTCCTTTTCTGAACCCAAATTGCTCATCTGACAAATTTTCTTCTACCTTCTTTTGTATACAACTATATATAATTTTTGTCAAGATTTTTAAAATATACGGTAGGATACTTAGGGTTCTATATTCTTCGCAAGTTTGAGAATTTATTTTCTTGGCGACTGCAATTATATCGGCACTTAGAAAATTTTTTAGAATAATTCCGGCAAACATATATTTTGTTTATCAGGTTACACATTACCTCTTTTGTTGTATCTCCTACTTTTTGAAGAAGTTCCCCTCGTATGTTATCTATTCCACACATTTTCCTAAGTATTAATTCGTTCAATGATTTCTTAAATTCTTCTCTTAATATCACAAGTCCTATATTATCCTCAGGTACATGATTTTTTTCTTCTATAGCAGAGTTATGAATTTCTTTATCATCATAAAGTTTTTCGATATATTGTTTCCATTGTTCTTGTATCTCTTCGCTATTGATTAGTATTTTACCTTTATGATTTTTAATGTTGCTTAGATTCTTTCTTCTGTTCGGAAATTGTCTTCTTATTTTATTGAAAGCCTTCTCTGTATTTCCGTTCTTAAAATTTGTGTTTATTTCCTCACATTCTTGTTCAATCCATCTCTCTTTTGTCTTTCTTGCTTCTCTATTTATAAAATTTCGCATTTTGTTATATTCAATTCGATTATTTTCAATTTTACATTTCCTCCTAATTCCCATCAATTTGAGTATTCCTTCTGTATACTACTCTTTTTTCATCTTTACCTAGATACTTTCCGCTACCTTCTTTATCTCTCCTTTCATACATTCCCATTGTTTTTTTTTTTTTTTTTTTTTTTTGAAGCGGGAGGGGGAAAATCTTCAAAAGACACTGATATCACATAAATTTTTGTTTTTAATCACGTATGCTGGGAAACCAAAACCAGTGTGTGGGATTTTTACCCACTAAAAACCCCCTCACTCTATTGAGAAAAAAAATAATAATAATGAAGGCAATTGCACAAAGCAAAGACCTCCACACTTATAATTAACTTAAAGCGATGAAAGAAGGGATGAGAATACATAGTCCCTTCTTCCATCAAATAAAGAATAATGAGTTTGTACAAAAATTAACTTCTACCAGAAAAATAAAATAAATAATAAATTAAAAGTTAAAATAAAACCTTCTAATAGAAAGGTTTAAACAAATAAACTTATAATTAAAAAGCTATTATTCATACTTAATAAAAATAACATGAAATACGAGGCAAAAAGGAAATGAAATGGAATTAAACTTATATCCATAAAAAAAAAAATCTTAAAATAAAAATAAAATAAAAATAAGGACTCTCAAAGAAAAAGTAAAAGGCAATTAAGTAATAAAATAAACAAATATTAAAAGATTAACTAATGTAAATAGAAAGATAAACAGATAAATTACCACGCTACGAATAAAGCAACGATATTGGTGTCACGGTTGATTTAGGCGTCAGTTGCGAGTAATAGAATTTTGTATTTTAAATTTTGAACGCATGACCTGTTCGGCCAGCAAAAGAAAACTTCCAACTTTCCTACTAAGAGGATATGTACAGTCCATACCAACTTGGCGAAGAAGGGTGGTAAATGCAGGACACGTGAACAACGTATGATGTACATCGTTTACCTCACCTACAGTACAACACGTGCAGACAGGATCATTAGCAAGCCGGAACCTATGAAGATAGGAACCAAACCTGCCGTGACGTGACAACACCTGAGCACTGTAGTAAGCATGTTCAAACGTAAAGAAATATCAGGAGAAAAGCATACGTCTTCCTGCCAGTTTCAGTATTATCCCACCGGTCCTGCCACTTTTTAAGCATTTTCAAACGTAAAGAAATATCTGGAAGAAAAGCAAACGTCTTCTTGCCAGTTTCAGCTTTATCCCACCGGTCCTGCCACTTCTCAACCAACAAAGACATTATCTGTTTTTAAATTTCAAATATGGAACAGACTGTACAGCAATACCTCCTAGCAGGCTCGAATGTTTCATCTCAGCAACCCCCCTCCGAGCCTATTCTCGCCAGTGAGAGCTTTACTGACAAGAAATAGATCGAGCGGCAAGACACCACTGACAACACAAGCTGCAGAGGTCGGGGTAGTTCGATATAAAGAAGCCATCCGAAGTAGAAATTTCCTCTGCTGCTTGCTGGCTAGACCAAGAATTCTTTGATTAACGTAAATGGCAGCACCATACCCAAAACGGGCCTGAATGAGGCCTTTATATAAAATCGCACGTTCCTTAAATTCAAGACCCGATGCATTTTTTTGTAAACCCAGTAATTTATTATACATGTACACTTGGAAGAAATGTACTGGAAATGAGGAATGAACGATAATTTACTGTCGATAATTATACCTAAGTATTTCAAAGATGCGGAAAAAGAAATGCTTGAATCAGATAATAATTCAAGCTCGTTGATCCGGCCAACAAGAGATGCATTCCCAAACACAGAAAATGTGCATTTAGTAGGGGAAAAAGTTAATCCTACATCTACCACCACACTCTCCGGGTATTTAGAAATACAAGTAAGAAGCGGTAATGATGTGTGATTCTTAGCTTTAAACACTAAATATAGATCATCGGCATAGAAAATAAGCTGACATGTAGCATTAATATAAGAATAGAAATTTTCAACTTTAAAGTGCACAGTGGAGTACAGTATGTTCCACAAAGTAGGTCCAAGTACCGAACCCTGAGGAACTCCACAAGAAGGTGCTCTAATTCCAGCCGACAATCGAAGTTTAAGTGTAGCGGAACGATTCTTAAAGTAATCTATAATAATATTAACTATAAAAGGATTCACTGAATTATCCTTAAGAACATCAACAACTGCAGACCAACGACAATTATCGAAAGCCCCTTTAATATCATATGAAATAACAACAGCCGAGCAACCATCTGAAATGTACTGCTCGACTATTGAAACTAAAGAATGAACAGCATGCTCAGCTGATACACCTGAACGAAAAACAAATTGAAGGTGGTGCAACGTGTTACGAGCAGCGATCTCCTGTACCAGCATCTCATTGACGACTTTTTCATAAGCCTTCCCCATACAATTCAGTAAGGAGATAGGCCTATACGCTGACAACTCGGACGGATCTTTGCCCGGCTTGGAAAGAAGCCTCAAGAAGCTACCTTCCAACAATCTGGGAAGAAACCAAGTTTAATACATTTATCCATAATAGTATGCAACAAACCTGGATACAGAGAATGAATTTTTTTAACGATGATGTTGCTGACCCTATCATCAGCAGGCGCCTTTTTATTGCGTAAGTTATTAATAATGGACGTAATGTTGTCCGAATTTACCACAGGAGGAACACAGCCATCAACAGGTAGCACCACCAAGGGAATATCAACTTTGGAGGGGAAGAAGTGGCCTAATAAAGCACCCACTTTTTCATTGTCAGAAACCATAATCTGATCGCGAACCTTCAAATCAGGTAAAGACGAATCACATCTCTGCTTGAATAGCATTTTATATGGCCTACCCCAAGCAGAACTCGAACTAACAAAGGCCTTCCAATGTTGGAATTTGGCCCTTACTACCTCGAATTTATATGACCTATTTAACTCCTTCAGCACATTCTTATAAATAAAGATACTGAAGGAGTTTTTACATTTAGATAGCTTTTTCCTAATGAAATTAATCTTATTCTTAAAGAATTGAAGACTGTCGTTCCACCAGTCTACTTGTGGAAAATCGACAGTATGTAAACATTGACCAATCAGCTCAACCAGATACTTGTTGAACTGACTGATCAGCGAGTTCAGCCGCCCACTAGACAGACAATTATTTACGTTAAAAATAAGATTATTAATATAGGTAGAGTTGAGACGATTTACAAATTTTCGATATCAATTTTATAATACCGTCTGGG
This sequence comes from Coronaproctus castanopsis, assembly GCA_032883995.1. Taxonomy (NCBI): domain Eukaryota; kingdom Metazoa; phylum Arthropoda; class Insecta; order Hemiptera; family Monophlebidae; genus Coronaproctus; species Coronaproctus castanopsis. The sequence goes on from CM065053.1 coordinate 6,067,901, forward strand.
AAGGGGACGACTGATATTGTCATTAATAGAAAATATGAAACTACGATGGAACGCAAGGTCCATCTCAACTAACTTATAAGATACTAACTGGGTTGCACCGGCAGAGACCAACAAATAGTCAATAATACTCCAACCATTGTAATTAACAAAGGTAGGTTCACTACCATTCGCAACCACAAGATCCCTAGAAGCAACCAACTCGCTGAAATCAACAGAGTCCTTGGTTTCCTTAACACGAGGCTCCATAACTGGCAACCTGATGTTAAAGTCCCCAACGACCACATGATAGCAGTTTGGAAGCTGCCCCAAGGTCTGGTCAAGTAATGATAGAGCTTTGGTTTTAGGCTTATTTGGGGAGAGATAGACACACATATTAAAATGTATCTACTCAGCCTAACAGTAATTAAATTAAACCTAGTGTACAGCAAAGAATGCGGAAGATCCGCCTTCAAAATGACTGCAACTCGGTTATTAATATAAGATATATAATTATTTCTAACTGGTAACTCGCCATTGCTAATATAAGGCTCTGCCAGTGCACACACATCTAAATCGTTGTTATAAAAATATCTTAAAAATAGTGCCTGACAGGCACGCGAATTGTCAACATTCAAATAGCAACAATTAATTCGCTCCATAGTCAACCTTGGCCCTCATATCTTCTCGCGCTTTGACGAGACAGGGACAATTTTTTGAGAACGTAGCGTGATCTACAGCCTTAAAGGCTACAGAAAGAGAGTCCTTATCACATAATTTACTATTTAGATCCTGCCAAGAGCAGGTAGATTTAATCTTTAAAAATGTACAGCATGAGCAAGCACCATTTTCAATACAAAGCTTGTGGAAATTGGATTGGGCTTCGGAAGCCCGACAGTATTTGTCCGGATGGCCAAACCTTCCGCACTTTTTGCACTGCCGCGGACTTACCGCATCAACGAAAGGAAGTGACTCCCAATTAATGCGGACACGTCCACCATCTGGAAGTAATTTGTATTGAGCCGGAGAAAGTTGTACATAGATCCTTGAAGCTCGATTATTCTGAATTTTTGTGACGCTGATGGGATCAGCGCCAGTCAAATCCATCACATGATCCTTAACGTCTTGTTCGGAAATGTTGTTTGCATGGAACAACAAAATCGTAGGATTAAGGAGTTTCTCCTCCTTAACATCGCAATTAGGAATTCGTTCTTCTATAATTTTAGCCAACTTAGCTGATTCGGATTTTGAGCTTGTATTAATAATACAAGTTGAATCACTTATTTTTTTAAAGAAGGTTACGTTTATTTTTTCCTTAACTAAAGATACTTTTGATTTTAATTGCCCGAAAACCACACTGGCATCTGAAGATTTAATGATAATCTTATTTTTTGGAATAGTTTTCTTTCTTCTGTCACCAACTACGGCATCTCTAAAAGAGACTCCTGATGACGATGGCTTATGTGCATGCAGTACTGCACCGACAGCTGATTGAACTTGTGATGATTTTGACTTTAATATTTTCTCAATTTTTGTAACTAACAACGTTGCTTCCGCAACATTATTGCTGATTTCGCTGGAAGCCTCTAACACAGAATCTTTTTGTTTTTTTGACACTGACTTGTCGCCAAATTGTGATTAAATTTTACTGGACAAGTCTGTAATAGATTTTAATAGACGACCTAACTTAGTTAGGTCGTCCATTATGGCCCAAAAAAAAAAAAAAAAAAAGTGAACTCAAACCACCAAAATAACACTACTATAAAATATCGAAAAAGAGTTTAGAAATCCGTAGCTTCAAAGCTACCAGTCTAAATTTAATAAGGTTAGGATTAAAATGACCGTAAGAACGTACTTAAAAATAAGAACAAATAAAATAAAAAAAGTCAAAAAAGTTTAAAATTCGCCAACTAAGCGAAAAATGACGCGAAAAGCGTGCGGGACGCACGAAAATACACGGGGAGAGAAAGATAAAACTACTTACCTCTGCCCCGGATTCCGAACATGCGAACGAACAAATCACCGTGAACGTTCGGCACAAACTGTTGTTTGTTAATACTTTTCTTATTTATACTTTCAGTATTTATTACTTTATTTGTTTCGTCTCCAAATATTTTCTGACTTTAGTTTGTTAATATTCCTTCTTTCATTTGGATTGTTGATTTTGATTTTTTTAAATTATAAATTACTTGTCATTATTACGGGATTGTTATCAGATTGTATATCTCCTTCTGGATGGCTTTTGCATATTTTGACTTGGTTTTTGTATCTTTTTCTAACCATTATGTAGTCAAGTTGGTATCTTCCAGTGTCTCCTGGTGCTATCCAGGTGTATCTTCTTCGTTTTGGTTGTTCTTACAAAGTATTTGTAATTATCGAGTCGTGACTGATACAAAGTTCAATGAGACGACTTCCTCTAGCGTTTCTTACTTCAAGACCAAATTTTCCTGTAGATGTTGTTATTTCTTCTCCTACCATCGCGTTCCAGTCTCCTAATATTATATATATATATATATATATATATATATATATATACATACATATATATATATACATACATATATATATATATTTCTTATCCTTCTTTATTAGCGATTTTCAAACCACTGCAGGATGTAGGCCTCTTCCTTATGTTTCCATGCGATCCTATCTGATGTATTGACCCACCAGTCCTTGTCTATCTTTTTAATATCATCTTCCCACCATGTACGTGATCGACCAATTTACCTTTCATTTGTTGGACGCCATGTAGTTGTTCTGACCATCCATCTGTTATAATTGGATCTAGCTATGTGACCTGCACATCTCCATTTGTTTTTTAAAATTTCTTGGGCAGTTTTCTTTACTTTAGTTCTCTTCCTTATTTCAGATATTTTTACCTTGTCTTATATATATATATATAAGCGTAAAATTTTTATTTGTATTTTTTGTCTCTTAAAAATAAACCTGCACTCGGTAGTCACGACGTTCGGCAACGAAAAATACGAGGATGATGATGATTATATTTATGATAAAAAAATTTAATTTTAAGATCTTGTTGTTCTGATAGTTTATTTAATTTACGGAATCGCGATGTTTATTAGTTTATTATTTTATAAAATAATTATCTCCTAATTCTGATATAACTAATTGATATATTTCATCTTTGTAATTATTTTTTATAATATTAAGTTATCTTTTTTGGTTTATTAATATTTTTTGTTTTTTTTTTTCTTCCCTATCCGGTCGAGTTGTATACCAATGCTTGTCCAACAATCAATAAATTTCAAACGTGTCTTCTCTGAAATCAGTGAAAAGTTTCGATGGATCAAGATTTACAAAGTGAATAAATGTTTCTCATATTGCCTTTGGCCACATTTTGATCGTCATCTGCCAAATCCCGTTTAAATAGATTGTATACGCTGGGATTAAAATAAATGGAATAATAATTTCGAAAATAAAATGCGCGGATGATTCGACCATCTAATAAATAAACTAAACAAGATTGGGTAAGAATTTGGAGTTAAAATTAATGTGCCCAAAACAAAATTTATAGTTACCCGCTCGCATATAAACGGTAAGAACAGTTGAAAAAATAGAAAAATTCAATTACTCGGATTTAGTAATCAATTGCGGATTAGATTGTAGAGAAGATATTAGAATCCGATTTTGGAATAGCTACAGATGTATTCAGAAAACCCAGCAACGTATTTCTGCAAACCAAAGTTTCCTTCACCTATGACGCTAAAGGTCATTAATTGCTATATACGACCGGTTATATACCGTGTGGAGACATGATCGATAAAGAAGATATCTGAAAAGCGGCTAATGGAAATGGCTATATGGTTCCTGATACAGAAAAGAAACGTTGCGTATTTCGATCGCATCATTTGTGGAGAAGAATACCGCGTATTACAAACTATATTACAAGAAGAAAAACTGTCACGAGGTAGAAGGAAGTTCGGACGGATAATGACCACAAAGGACTGTACGCGGGAATAAAGGAAATTGGAATAGAACACTAAAATCAGCCAACGCGTCAAGAATGTATGGCACCCAAAAGAAGAAAAATTAATATTATATTAATTTTTACTTTTCCGGACCGTAGCAACGTGCAGAAACTGGACACGATTTTTCGTCTACCTATTATATTTCGTATCGTGTGATATTCCGATCGTGATTATAGGTATATTTTAATAAAGTATTTTATTAAATTCCCCGCGACAGAAATGACTTACTTATCGTAATAAGTCAACTATATTGGGGACAAATAGCAGAAGTTGGATATCTGAAAGTAGCGCTATTAAAAGTGGGGTGTGCGTACTTTCGCGCTTGCTGTTTGATTTATACACGGAGTCAATCTTAAGGAAGCCTTTGATGGAAATGACGGTAAAATCAAAGTGAACGGCTGTAACAATATACGATATGTAGGACGACAGTTTTATTATAGCAAATAGTCAGGATGAATTACAAAAAATTCGAGAATAGAACAGACAAGATAAATGGTCAGAAAAGTTAAAGACGTGCTGGCTAGAAAAGAAGTCAATTTATAGCAAAATGTTATATCTTTTCAGTTTTGCTATGTTGCTGCGAAAGCTGGAGACTTCAAAAGCGCATCGAAACTTTCAAGATACACCCGTACAGACGGATATTTCTTCGGATACGAAAAGTCCGTAATAAAGAAGTTCTTAATAAAGTGAATAAAAAGCATCCCGAATTATTAATCTGTACTGAAGAAAGGAAGCTGCGATACTTAGGACACATTCTGGGAGGACTAAAGTATGGAATATCGCCGATTATTATAGAGGGCAAGATCGTCGGCAAGAGATCAGTGGGCCGTCCGTAAAATTCACGGTTCAGAAACCTACGATGTTGGTTTGGCCGTTCGTCTATCAAATTACTCCGAACTGCCATGTCGAAAGAGATTGTATGATCGTCGCATTTTACTTATATATCTAATTATTTACCTATTATTTATCGCTTAGAACACGTTGTTCCTGATGGCGTAATTTAATACGGTGTATTTTGTTAGATGAAGGTTACGATTAATTTCGACGAGGCGTGATTGTAAATTTGTGTTCGTTTCTCCGTTTATTATGTCGACGCTCGTGCAATAGTCGAAAAACTGTTTCGTTTTGTTATGTACATTTCGCAATATGGAAGTGTAATATTGAAATTGAAAATTATTATAATTATTGATTTATTTTTAGTCGAAGAGAAAATTTTATTGTTCTTTCGATAAACGACGGCAACAGGGAAAGTTTCTTCAGCTTCTTTAACTTCGCTCTGTCGTTATCGCGGTTAAGAGGCACAGGCTTCGTCGTTAAGGCGTAAGAAGTGCGCGATGAGAATAGATGGAAAGCTTTTGTCATTAATAATAGGGTAAACCTTTCAACAGAAAAGTGAAGCAGCTATAGCACAATGGTACTTGTTGATTGTATAAGAGTCTGAAATATACATTTATATATATGTATATATATATTATTATATATATATGTCTATCAAAAAACCAGGAAAACAATATCATAGCCTAAAAATAAGAGCCGTTTTCATGAGTAAAAAGTTCTCATTTATCTTTCTGCGTTTTCTTATACACCCCTCGTAGTGTAAAACGTATTTTCTATTTACGATCTGCCGACTGTAGCATTGGATTACAATTATTCGTGGTAAAAAGGAAAGCTTACAAACAAATCGGTGGTACAGACTTTTTTTTTACGTTTATTCTGAAAATTGTCTCCTTTACTAAAAACGATTGTGAAACCGGACGTAAACATTTAGTAGGTACGTTTTAACCCTTTTCGGTCAAGCATTTTACAATTTTTTACAGGCATAATTTTCAACGTGTTTATTTAAGTATTTTTAAAATTGAAAGACGTTTCGTATGAAAATGAAACTATATGCAATTTTCTATTCTTATTAAAATTACCGGTTCTCTCCGAGGGTATTTAATATTTAGTGGTTCAATACGAGCGAAACAAAAAACAAAGTTTGTCAAAATCGAACCATTTTCGAATGAGATAACGTGATAAATGCGTTTAATTCGCATCGTAACGCGTACCTTGAATAAACTATAGTATATACGCGTAAATAACGAGCGCCAGATTTGCTTTAAGTAAACAAATAAATTTTAAAAAAAAATCATTTATTACAATAAGTATATTCGATTGAGCAGATCGGTAATAAGAGAAAAATTTCGTGGAGCCGGTATACGTACCACAATTATTAATGAACATATTTTAAATTCAGTTTTTGAGGTATATCTATTATCTTCAAACTGATGTCTACTTGGCGCTTTTTAGTTATAATGCGATTTTCTAAATATTAAACCCTCGGAGTGCTAATATAAGTAAGCCGAAGTTTTTGAACGATCTTTATAACGCTCGTAATAACCATTACCTGCTATCTACAATCCTATTTCCGCGGTCCCCGGCATTAGTAGTAGCTCGTCCACCTTGCGTCTTTATTATACCTTCATCCGCAGCTAGATATTCATTTGAATAGTAAATTTATATATCATCATCATAATGGTGGCATTTGTTTGATAAAAGATAACGTACAACAACTTTGAACCAAACCAAATCATATTTCTTGCCTCTTTTGGCAACAAAACCGCATTGCGTTTCATCGAGTTGTTTGTCCAGTTTTTGTTCGATCTTAGTATTTATAACTGAGAGGAGAATCTTCATAGTGTGGCTCATCAGCGCATTCGATGCTTAGCACAGGTTTTTGATGTTGGTTTTTTTGGGTACTGGTACGAATGTTTGGTTTTTGAAATCTGCTGGTAATTTTTTTTTCTTCATATATTCCATTGAGTAGTCTAAGCAGTTGCTTCTTGTAATTTTGTGGCAAATTCTTCAGGACTTGTGTAGGTATTTGATCTACACCTGTAGCTTTATTGTTTCTCGACTTTTTAATGGCATTTTCTAGCTCCCACATTTCTATTGTAGGTGCCTCCTCGTCTGTTTTACAGGTAATTTGTTGTAGCGGTCTTGTATCATCACAGAAAGACAATCAGCTTCAATATTGGTATTACCTGGGATATATTTTACTTTAAAATTATACTGCGACAAATAAAACATCGTATGTCCCAACTCTTCATCAGTCCGAGAATTTATTTTTAAATTTTGTAAAGGTTTATGATCGGAGTGAACAACAAATTCGATATTAATAACCCAATAATGCAGTACAATAAGGCTTCTTTAATAGCCAAGCATTCAAGAAATATGACTTTTTAAAGGTTTTTGATGTTCATTTAATTTTTTTGAAGCTACTGGTTTAAAGGCACCATCATCCTGTTTCTGTTTCAAAATTGCTCCTATACCGGTGATGCTAGCATCAGTTTGTACAATAGTTTCTCTAGTAGGATTAAAAATAGCGAGACACAGCTCGGAGCAAAAATAATTTTTTATAGAATTAAAACACTTTTCGCATTCATCAGTCCAATTAAAAATGACGTTTTTACGAAGTAAATTGTGAAAAAGTTCAAGAATCTGAGTTACATTAGGTATGTAATTACGATAAAAATTTACTTTACCTAAAAATTGTCTGATATTTTTTTTATTCTTTGGGGTTGGAAAATTTTTTATAGAGAGTACGTTATCATTAATAGGTTTCGTTACGTTATTTTCTATTATATGACCAAGATATTTAACACTATTTTGAGCAAAATCACATTTTAACAGTTTAAGTTTAAAACCTTCTTTAAATAATAGCTGATAATAATTTGTCAATATGTTCTAAATGTTCTTTAAACGTTATTGAAAAAATTAAAATATCATCAATGTAATTAATATAGAAAAGATCTAAGCCATTTTTTCGAATTATATTACTCAGAATTCTCTGAAAAATCGCCTGTTTTATAACAGTCTTTGCTGCGAAGAGGAATGAACCAAAATGCACTATTTATGTCAAAAACTGAAAACCATTTGCAATCTCCAGTTTTAACTATTAAATCACCTATTAAAGGAAAAGTTTGGCTTTCTGGAACAATCAGTTTATTTAATTCTGTAAAATCAATACAAAGTCTACTTTTTTTATTTTCATATTTTTTATACGCTAAAGTAACAGGTGCTGCAAAAGGAGAAGTTGATTCTTCAATAAGGTTAGCAGATAATAATTTAGAAATTTGAGATTCAATTTCTATTTGATCTTTAATAGAGCACCTCTACGGTTTTTTTGAAACATATCTATGTTCAATTAATTATATTGTAGCTTCATGATTTGAAACTATACCTGTATCAAACTTATCTTTAGCAAAAATTGCTTTATGTTTAATTATAATATCTTCGATATATTTTCTTTTTTTTACTGTCTAAGTGATCCAAGTTTGCATTAAAATCTTTTACATTAATGAATTCATTAAAATTAGCTAGAAAACACTCATTTATTTTAATATCATTATCTTTAATATCTACGTTAATTTTTTTAAAATTATTTGATTGTACAAATCTAGAAGCCTTTCGAAGAATTTTTAGATTTCCGTTTTGACATAGTCTGAATTTTTTTATTAAATCCAAACCAAGGAGAAAATCACGATGAAAGTATTTACTTTCAACGACATATACTGATACATTATGACAAATATTCATTATTCGAATACAAAATTTAACAATTCCACACACATTACTGATACCACTGACCATTCTAAATTTACTATCATCGGTTTTAGAAATGGAAATATTATTTTTGTATAAAAATCGAGAGTTTACTAAAGAAATATTTGAACCGAAGTCATAAACTCCTCTACATATTTTTGTATCATTAATAAGCAAATCTACTCCGATCAGTAGTATCATTACAAGTTTTTTTGATCGCCAACTATCGAATTCAATTCGGATTCTATTTCTAAATTATTAACAGGTTTTATTTTATTTGGCGATTTATCGCGGAGCCAGCATAGGTTTTCTGGGTGAAAACGAATGCCTTTGTTATGTTTCTCACAATTCGAGCATGGTTTCTTATTAAAGGGAGTGTTCTTTTTCGTTTTGTCCACTGTCCCTGAAGCCGCTGTTCTGTTTCCAACTTGTTCTGAGGAACTGGTACGTTTCATAGGTTTACTTTAAAAATTTTTTAATTTTTGGATTAAAGCTTTTATTGACGTAATAGAGGATCGACTTAATGCATTCTGAATCTGAGTAGGAAGTCCAAGCACTATAAGATTTAACTTCATATGATCAGGAATTTCGTGATCTAAATCAAGAAGCATTCTTTCTTTTTTGACAATAAAATCAGTGTACCATTTAAGTATCGAAATTGATATGCAAAGCGGATTGGTTTTCATGAAACATCGCCAAAAGTAGAAATTAAATCTTCTTTCCACAATCTTCAGGCTGCGTTCATACCAAGTTTCCTTTGTGTACTCGGAAACCAATCATTTACTAATTGGTCCAAGCACAAACGAAAAACTTCTATTAACATCGACCCTTTTAACGAAAACCGATTACCTTCTTTCTCAAAATTGTCGATTCAAGACTCAACATTGTTATTTCTGGTTGAAAATTTTTCTAATAAAAAATGTTTTATAATTTCTTTTAAGGAATCCTACTTCTTTTCAATAATTTTATTTAAACAAGAAATATAAGTTCATTCATTCCCATACTTGATTCCGTCGTTTGTGATAAAGAAGTTTCGAATTCAGGCAACAGGAAATTATTAAAAATAAAATTACCTGCCTCATCTCGATAAATCTTTTCTACTTCCGATGAAAGTTTCACATTGACGTTTCTATACTGACCTCGGGACTTGACAGAATTAACCATACTCTTGATAGGAGAATGTTCTGCTACGCTCTTATGGTGGCATAACGCTTGAAATTCATCAGGAAAGCTGAACCAAGTATCACCATCTGCTGCTCTGATTCTTTTGAGTTTCAAAATCGTTGTTTTATCAGTGCACTGCTGGCTTCTGCCACAATAAAAAACTGATACACCGCCATATGTGCAGTTTTTATTGTATTTTCGATTTGTAAGATTCACGCTCGGATTTAATCATGTATTTTATTGCAACTGTACAGAAGAAATCGAAAATACAAGATATTACAAGCGCGAATCGACGAACGAAAACGAAATAATCATTTCTCTTCACGGGTAGATTAGGGAAACTAAAGCTAACTGTTCACGTTACAACAGATAACATACAAACGACGCTGTTATCTAAAGAACGATCTAATCGTACTTATATATGAACGTGTACATGTATTGTTTTGTAGTAGATTTATATCATAAATTATGTTGACAGTGAAACAAAGTCCTCGTAATATAAAGCTCAGAATTCTGAGCTCGTTTTATGATATAATGACTAGGTTTCGATCGTTCTTCTTTTTTTTTTGATTTGTGAGCGTGCCGTATCTTGCTACTATGGCTAGAGTCACGGAAGAAAAGGTTTTATATTAGATTAATCGTAGCATTAAATTATTGATGAAGAGGAGGAGGTATGTTTCTGCGTTGAAGTATACTAGGAAGATTATACCTGTGAGGTGACGTTGAAAATGATAAGTTGATCAGGTAATTAGTATGTAGGCGATAGTAAGAAATGTATTATATGCAGAATAGGTCGGCCGTTCTTCTTTAGGAACATGGAACTGATGCGTAAAACGTGTATGTCCAGGATTACATCAACATGTTACAGGGTTAGTTATCATGAGGAAGAAGAACAAATCGTTCCATTGCTTTCACCTTTATCGTACTCCTAATACGGATCGTCTATATTCGGCGTTGGTACGAACGGAATTGGTGTTATATTATACGATTCCACCTCCACTATGTCAGCCCCCCTTTATTCATTCCAATATATGCGAGTACAATTTTACACCAATAAGTGGAAGCTTTTTCCAGTACGGTTTCCGTGGAGGGATGTTAACGTTCACGTCTATTCTGTATGCATCCGGTGTGGAACTAAGGGCGTCTGTGTAAATTAATATAGCGCAATTTAACGCTGTTTCTCCTATATTAATTGCGCAAGAAATTCCATATAGCACTGCTGACAGCAAGAAGAACATAAATGGAAGTGAACATCGAATTGTACCATGTTTATATACGACAGCACGACTAATGGATTTTATATCTTTTTTTTTTCTTCATCATTATATAGCATTTCACGACAATCCTTATTCTGGAACCGGTCCTGGATAGCAGATTGTGGTGATGATCGAAAGGTTCTACCATTAGTTATGTCGTGGTAGTATCTTTTGTCGGTATTAAAAATAATTTGATTTGTTTCAGATTTGGTTCGATTATATATTCCCGAAAATAATATTAACGGTGGCGCTAATGTCGACCGCAATCTCGCTATCATCGTCTTCGATTACAGCCGGAACTGAATCCCAAGAAAGTTCATCTCTGGAGACAATCGACGAAGCGTGCGACGTGAATAACATGTGTAGCTGTTCGAATCAAGACGAAGGAATCGTTGTTTTCTGTTCAAACGTGCCGTTCTATAAAATGCTCGGTTAGTATAAATGTTTTCTCTTTATTTTATAAACATAAAAAACTCCGAACTCTTGCTTGTCAGAACGTTCGTTCGTTGTTAGAATAAAGAACTCGTTTTCTGAAGAACATCCGATCAGATCGTCGGTAAGGCAATTTGCCATGGCAACCTTTAATCTAACGTTGCTTTAGCCAAATTCGCCGATGATATAGCGATGCTGGCGTCTAATATGAATGTTACATATGTAAACGGCTATCAATTAGCAGGCCTTCGGCGCATATCATTCAACCGAGTTAAATGTCGACACATTTTATTCGACGGCAAACGGGTATATCGTCCATAAACTTGACATTTGGTAACTCGCAAACTCCACAAGTAGATTCCGTTCGTTATCTCGGAATGCTTATGGATAAGCTCTTAACGTGGCATGGTCGTATGGAAAATACGAGCAGATCTATAGTGGCTAGGGCTAGACAGCTATGGCCGTTGTTAGGATGAAAATCATTTCCAAACCTAACTATAAGGCGAAATGTCTGTTTATCCGTTATCGCTCCAGTATAGACATATGGGTTAGTATATGGAACAACGAGCCGAAGTAACCTTCGCAGAATACAACAGCAGTCTATAATTCGACGTACAACGGTATATGGGTCTTATTATGTATCGACACATTGCACGCGGACTTGAACGTTCCGTATGTAAAGGATTTCTATATGGAACAATACCGAAGGTTCTGTGTGAGAAACTTCAATTCAAATCCACTGGTACACTGAATGTTCACTATCGATTTTTCAGTCAAGAAGAAGTGGTGCCGCGATGCACTTCCAAACTTGGGTGGACTGAGCTATTCTCGGCGAATTCTTACGTTTTGCCAGGAAACGAGAATAAAAAGATAAATGAACAGTATTCTGACCCAAATTAGCCAATTCGTTGGAATTGTCAGAGTTTGAAACTATATTAGCAAAGAGACCTGACCGGTACGAACGATGTCCATTTACGAATATTCCGTTGTAACGCCCGAAAGTTGTATGTTCTCATTTTACCAGTAATTTTTGTTTAAAAACTTTTTAAAAAATACATCTTACTACCAGTGACTGGAATTTTTATTTATTATATTTTAGAAATCGGTGATAGAAAATTTGTGATCATCAATCGGACTAACTCGACAGTGATTTCATACGGATCTATTTGATTGAAAAAAAGGATAATATTTTGAGGAATTATTCAACTTTGACAGTCAGATGTAAACTCTGGCTCAATACCTTTAACGGTAGGAGTACCATTATGATAATGATAATTTAATAATAAACGCCTTTTTTCGATATTTAGTTTATAATGACAAAATTAACGATAACTAAAAATGAAAACCCATATTCTGAGCAAAGACTTAATGACCATTTATCTTTCTCGAAAATTCCCCGGTATTGTTTATTATGTATAAATTTAGTTATCCCGTCTTCCAATAATTTCCCACTTTTCCCTTTTTTATTTCCATTATACAAACTTTTTTTTATCATATGGCCATCTATTATCCGTCAATCTCGCGAGATGTTCCAATCCCACTTTTTCTTCTTACATTCCCGAACAAAGTTAAATTTTCCTCCGATATTTCGTCGAACACATAACATTATACATCCAATTCTATTCTCTACTTTTTCCTCTTCCATTTTAGTTGTCAACACGTTTGAGAGCCATACGCCATTTTAGGAACCATGCAACTATTAAATACTTCATTTTATAACCCGCTGAATATAATATGTTTTAGAGATAAGTACCTTTTCCAAACTAATGACGCTCTTATGTACCATTCCTTTAGTCACTTTTCTCAATTCTATTCTTGGACCTAAATAATAAACTATTTCATGTACTTATTCCATTTTTGACCGTCTATTCCAATTTTTATTTTTACGTTCGTAATGATTTTGGTTTTATCTTTCCCGCCGGAGCATATTTACACGTATCTATAAATAATTAGGATATATTACTGATTGTTCTCGAAGTTCTTTCCCATCAGTAAAAATTCCTGTTTCGGCGAAGAGATAGTCGCTATTACTGCTAAAAGATAATTCTGCTTCGTTTGAATATAAATTTTTATCGATCGATCAACTAGATTTTTGTTTTTTAAATTTACGTTCCGAACTCCTGCATTTAAGCTTAATATTGGTAAATATGCGAAATCGTTAATAGTAGATGGTTCTCGGTGATTATTTCTCTTAAGTGAAGCTTCTGTGTAAGTGTCGTGTTCACTTTTATTACGCGTTCTATTTATAAACGACGGGGGAAGTTTTTCAGTTTTTTAAAATTTTCGTTGTATTAAAGATACGCGCACTTTATTATCTGTTTCATCTATACCTGATGGTGCATCTGTAGTAGAGGCTAGGAGCAGTAGTAAAAAAAAATTGCAGATAAAAATAATACGGTTTTCCAAAAGGTATACATGAAGGAATTTGAAGATTTTATTATAGATGACATAAAAGAAAATTTTTAAATAGGAAATATTATAATTGCAACTTGTATTAATTAGGGCATTGGATAGAGTAAATTACTAAAGCTTCTACGTAAATTAAATTATACAGGCATCGAAGAAAATATTAAGAACGTGGAATGTAGTGATTTAAAAAAAAAAATTAACAATAAAAAAAATAAGTTAAATCATACGAGTGATCTATTTTTTTTTTTTTCATCAAAGAAAAGACAAATAATTTAAAAATTAGTTAAAACACGAGAAAAATTAGGAAAAGAAACAAGGTACGATATTAATAATACGATAAAATCAACTAGAAGTTTTATCAGTACTAACAGAACTTAAATATATAAAAAATGCCGAAATAAATACGTAAAAAATTATCTGTTAATAACAAGCAAACGAATGACACGATAACAACTTTATAGTGAAAACAGCAAAAATAAAAGATACTATTTTGAAAACAATGGTAGAATTTGAACGATATAAAATGAAAAAAAAAAAGCTAATAATGCATTCAAGGAAACGGTCTTCCAATTAACACGAAATATATTATAGAACAAAAAATCCATGTCAATAAATGCTATGATCAGACATTACAATATAGTTATTAAACCGGAGTGTCTATATGCAGCTGAATGTTTAGAAATAAATGACATTGGAAAAATTGAAGTATTGGAAAAGAAGGAAAGGAAAATTATAAGAAAAATTCTTGGCTCAAGAGGAAGGGCGAATGTTCAGAAACAGACCCAATAAAGAATTGTATAAGAAAGTAAGCTATCCGATACTACGAGGAAAAGAAGATTGGAATTTTATCCAGAGAATGAGCGATAGCAGGCTGACAAAAAGAATCTTTCACCATTTCAATAGATTGAAAACCTGCCAAGGATGGTTTTTTAACACGAAACAGGATCTTAATGAAGTGCAAATAGATAGTTCAACGATGGATAACGGAACAGAATTTAGAAATAAAATTAAAATTTGTTCGATTTAAAAAAATCATAGATCACCGAACTGGGCACAAGTGGACGGACGATAGGAAGAATAAGCATATACGAATAAATACTGGCAAGAAAGAAAAAGAAAAAGTTTGTTGTTCTCACGTGGTCCATCAAATTCGAAGAGAAGAAGAAAGAACTTAAATGTGAGTATTGTACGATTAAGGAGTGCGCAGATATATGAAGTGTGTAAAAGTAGAAAACTTTTGATTATTCGAGAGTTTAGACAGATATCTAGATTGGAGTGTGCAAATGGATGTATACTTTAAGAAATTACGTAAACAAAAATGCATTTAAAATATATTCATTAGTTGAATCGAAACTGATTATATTTTGGTCAGTAAACTTAGAATAAAATAAACAGATTACATTTTTTTAATTTCCTCAATTATGCCGCTAGCTTTAGGCTATCTAGCCAAACTTTTTGAAAAAAAAAAAAAAAACAGTGACTGACTCGTGAAATTCCTCATCCGGCGATATGGGGATTTCCACTAAATGTATTTTAATACTTTATCGCCGCTTATTCAGAATAGATTTGTACGTTTTTGTTCCTGAGTTGTCCACTAGAGCAACGGCCTATGATAATAGAATTCATATTCGCTAGCTATTTCTTGAATTTTGGGTGTAATACCTATGCAATGTAATATTACTTACATACCAAGGGAGGGGGACACTGTGATAGTTAATACTTTATTTTGGAAATGCTGTATCATTACTACGCTTAATACAGCCCCAGAAGTTGACTTCCGTACGCTCATATCGGCTTTAGAATTTGATAATAACTTGTTCTCCGGCGGTAATTCGGATTTTCTTCCGATAAGCCAAAGCATGTTCCTAAACTTCGTATTTTTAATTAATTTCGTTTCGCTATTATATGGCTTTCCGGGTTTGTTGTCTATTCGAATGGTCTCCTAGAGATTCTTCAATTGGAATTGATGCGAATATTTTTAATATTGAATTTTTTTTTTTATTTGCAAATATTACACCGGTTGATTTCTTTTCTTGTTGATTTTTCTACACGCCACCGCTTGAATCGAATTGAAAGCGTATTAACTTGATTGTAAGTTAATTATAATAAAAATGTAGTTAACCCTCCGTAAGTCGCGCATGTTTTTGCTACATATATAGTCGCGCGGTTGTCGACCATTTTAATTATAATCTATAAAATCATTCTTTCGAAATTTTAACGAACAAAATGTGTAGCGTAATTCTTTAAGTATTTAGCGTATTTAAAAAGTAAACAATAAAAAATTTTCACGCAACCACCAAATATCTTAAAATAAACATATATTTCCAGTTTTGCATTAATTTTATATTATTTAGTTATCAGATAATAGTCGGCAAATTGAAGATTCTTTCAGTATAGATGATGGTTCTTATCGGTGTGAGAATCAGTATCGATAAAAATGACAAAACTATCCGAAATAAGCAACAGCCACTTCTGGAGATAGATAGATGATGAACTTAAAAAAGTTGTTGTAAACGAGATTTATTTTATTCGATAATTTAACGTTATATCGAGATTCGTGTACAGTCTACGTGGCGCCGATGTTATCAAAACACATGCTAAAAAACAACGCAGAAATATTCATCTGAACACTGTGTCGACGATATAAAAAGATCGAAGCGCCGGAAACCGCAAAATTTAATTTAATGACGGTATAATCGAGAACGTACTCCGATAGATGGTACTTCTCTATTCTTCGTGTTTACTTCTATTCAAACGTATTGCTAAATATCTTTGATGAACAGCTGGTTATATTATAATTTTAAAAAAAATATCTACATACCAGTCAGGATGTTATCTCTCTTCTTGATATTTTTTTGGTCACCTTTTTTATTATTTACGATAAGCTTTAAATAGGCGGTACTTTTCCGGATGTCTAGTTACTTGTCCAAAGTATCGGAGTTTTCTAAAAAGTAAATTATGTAGAACTGCTGAATTCTCTCGGACGTACGACGCACGTAATTCATTTGAAAATTGTGGAATGTAACGATTGAAAAATAAATAAAAATAAACAATTTATAAAACTCGCGAAGCTTTTCGGCTACTAATCCATCATCGAGTGAACGTAAAGTAAAATATAAAAATATATAAATATACACAAAATATTTTAAAAATATCTAATACTAAATAAAAAATAGACTGGTAGCGAATGTGGTAAACATTTACCGATGTGCGCGGACAGTTCTGACATTTCGTAAAAAAAAACAAAACCATTTTAAAATTATATCCTTTCGAAATTTTATTTATTTGTATGTTTACAAACCTTTTGTTCAATGTGTTCGTTTGAGTAAGTTATATATATATATATATATATATATACCAATTTTTTCGGTTAATAATGTTAATTTTTAAATTCAGAAAACTGATTGTTTTACCTCATATTTCTAATGTAAATCCAATGAATGAAAGCGTTGGGATTTTTAATAAAATGTTTTGGCTATTCTATCTTCTTCTCTCGTTCTTTATTTAATAATTCATTACTTATTATAATTTTGAAAAAAAAAACATTATTGTTGCAGAAGATAATATCATTTAATTACGACATTTAGATTCTGATAAATTAACTATTTAAAAAAAAAAATCACGCTCCACGAATACTTTGGGATTAAAATATGCTCGATCTCAGCGTGCGTTATACTAAATATAAGCGTCGTCCTATTCAGCGTTGATTTTTGATGTAGTATTTGGACTCATAGAAAAATGTTGAGGATTTCATGGAAAAACCGAGTTATCAACGATTACATATTTACTAAATTAGGCATACAGTTACGCCTATCTGAAATGATGAAGCGAAGATTCCTCAGCTTCGTCTGACATATAGTACGAGATATGGATTCGCTCTAACGCATCATAATGTTGGGCAAAATCAATGGAAAAAGACCAATAGGAAGACGACGGACACGCTATGTTGACCAAATTAAAAGCAATAACTCGATTGAGTTTTCATGAGGTGGTGTTGGCTGCCCAGCATAGAACATCCCGGAGAAGTGTAGTGTGGACGTCGTTTTCATAATATCACCATGCCCTGTAGAAGGCAAAGGAAGAGAATGAATGACTATACGATCATATCTGTCTTGCAATTTTTAAACGAGTTAAACTGAATTCAATATATTAAGTTTTGTTTCTTAATTTTTCCTATTGTTATTTTACTAATATTTTCGTAATTATTTCTTTAGTTTTCTAAAGTCGTTTAGTTGTAATTTTATATTTTTTAGTTACACGTAAATTATTTCTGATTATAGAACTTTATACCGAAATAAATATTTTTCTTCTCGCTTTATACTCATGTTTTACCTCCTATTCCACTTATTAATTTCATAAACGTACCGGTATAAATAACGAAATAAATAGTAATGAAAACGGCAGTAATGTAGACCGGATAAAGAACAAGATGAGATAACTGAAAAGATAGATTAGGGTGACCCAGAAAAGAAGGACGGTTTTATCTTTTGAATCCGCTACAACGCAAACCACGTGCTTCACGTTTAGTGTACACACGAGAGATTTCTTTTTATCTAATTTCAGTTATCACGGCATCCTTGTAACGAGAAGCGCGTTTTGGAACGTTATTTTCGACGTGAATCGATCGCGACAGTGCAAATGGGCTTCAAAAAGAATTCAAATTTACGCGATTTTTTTCTGTAAGGACACCTTAAAAGTACCAGGAAACAGGGGAACACTTGAAAACTCGGATATCTGAAGAAGTTTTTGAAAAATTCAGCGACCAGTGCTCGAAAAAGCTTTCGAAAATTATGTAAGGATCGAATGAGTGTATTGTTGCAAACGGCGGTCATCTGAACGATTCCACAAATGATTGTAGGCTAATCTCTCGTTTCCCTATTTTTAAATAAAATTTCATTCAGAAAATTTTGGTCTAGTCGCCCAATATTGATAGGGATAAACGATTAAATAAAATGGAAATAACGAAAAAGGTAAACGCAAAAAACCGAAAGCAATCGTGAAGAAATTTTTCAAATTCTTTCCAGAACTTTCTCGGAATAACAGAAGAAAATAAACCTTACCCCTTCCCCTGGCTTCATCGCCGACAGTACTTAAAGGAAAAGTTTTTGTCGTCGAATGACATCAGCTTCTTCGGATTGTCTTAAAATCATCGGCTACCAAATCTTTTAAAATTAGTTGAGAAAAAATAAAACAGACGAACTAATTTTTCCGCACTTTCCGAACAAACTCTTGGTGCACGAGATTTATTCACCACGCTCCTATCAAACTTATATTCATCTTTTCCATTGTGTTTCTTCTCAGAATTAAATAGCGTGGTGATCCTTGTGTACATATATATATATATACAAAAAATATTAATAGTAATAATAATAAATAAATAAGTAAAGAAGAAAAAAATTTGGCGGGCCTAATCTTCGAAAAAATTTGACTTCTCCTAAATTCGGTTAAGCCTGAAAAGATTAAAAAGGAAAAAAATCAGGAGAAATAAAAACAAACAAAAAAAAGTTACCACGACGACTGGACGAATATTAAATTAAATTTAAATTGAAAAACTTTCCCGGTGCGCATCGATCATCGGCTAAACCTTAACAGTAACCGTAACCGTTGACTGTAACTGTAACCATTCTTTAAACTAACAAGTTAAAGAATATCCCCTAATTTTTTTTTTTTTTTAGAAAAACCCACGTAAACGGTTAATTTGCTCTAATTTGGATTTATAAATTACTTAAATTTATATTCATTTATTATATATTTAAATAAAACAAAAAACTCGCTAAATTAAACATTTTAATAAGTGTGTATCAAAAAACGAAAATGTACCCACGCATAACTACTATACACTCAGTTCCAAAATTACAGAACTCGGCCTAAATTTAAACATGGACGAGACACGTTTGTTGCTTAATCATAGAAAAGGTAATAAGAAAAAAATTCCGGAAGGATGTCGAGAAAAACAAAGAAAATTAAATAATAAAAATCTGTTAGCGATGAAATTAAATACCTCGGAATAATAATAGAAAAAAAAATCTTAATTACGATAAACGTGTGCGATATATAAGCCTCAAAATTAGAGAACTTTTTATAATAAATTGATATCATTGCATCGCAATAAATTTGGATGTGATAAAAAGAATTATACTTTATAGTTCTTTTTAGATCATAGAGTACGGATAACTTTAATGAATTGAAAAAAAGCTGATGCGAAAAAATTAAAACCCTTACGAAGATTAATTCGCGTAAACGTTTTATCAGCATATAGAACTGTTTCTAATATCTCTGAGCACATAATAGCAGCAATAACTCCGGTAGATCCCCATTTGAAACAAATCGATGTAATTTATAAAAAACAATTGGAAACGGAATTAATGGACTGAAGATATTACAACGAGTCAAAATTAAAAAAGAAACAACACAAATGTGGCAAAAACAATATAAAGAAGATACTACCGGCAGACGTGCAGAAGTTTTTTTTCGTCTGATATTGCAGCATGATTAAAGACTGAAAATTTCATTTCCCCAGCACAGTATTTTACAGGTCACGGAAATTTGCAGTTATTTTAATCAGTATCATTAATGACGGCCTCTGCAGTGAATGTGCGGAAGATTGAACACACCTTTAAAATATGTAAAACTGTTAATAACATCGGAGAGAAATATAACATCGACGGAGATTTTTTTGAAAGGTCTTGTATGGAACAAAAACAACTTTAAAAGCTCACCAAAGTTATCACCGAAATACTAAATAAAAAAATATATATATATATCATAATAAACCACAAGGAAATTTTTTTTATTTTTATATTTAGTTCAACTCTGAATGAAAAACTATTGCAAAGCTCAGAATTATTTTGTTTTTTTTTTTTATTCATTAAGTTAAATCTATATTTACTTAACTATTAAGATTATTTGCAACAGTTCATTATGCCGAATAAATAAAATACGACCTCATTGGACACGTATCGCGTCATTCGATTAGTTCTACGTACCGAGGAATCGCTGAATAACTAATTTTGTTAGACATTTCCCCGATAACACAAGTTCACCGCTTGTAATGGTTGAGTTTGTGATGCTGGACACTAGTCTGAATTAGTATAGCCAAGCCATCGTGGACCCTATCTGATACATGTGTGCACTCACTTTAAAATAATCAGTGTCGGTCGCGTGAGTTTCGGCGAGGAACATAACGTCCGTAGAATTAAATGTGAAAAAAAGTTCTAACTCGGCTTCACAATTCTTTAAACCGGTTAGCATTCTACAGAGCTGTTCTTGAATAGAATGATCATTTCACCAACTTTGGAATTAACGTTTCGCGTATTTACACACATACATATTATACTTATACGTTCTGAAAATAATATCCAGTGATGTAAAAAATAACGCTCATCGATGAGATGCACTCGAGCAATGTGACGATCGGGTTGCTGTATAATTCGGTAGTAGTTCAGTTGGCAGAATCAAGCCGATGGATATAGACTAGGAGAAAAATTTTAACAATTTTTTTTTTTAGCACTTACCAACGGATAGGCCGCTAATTAAAATTACCCTTAGCTAGATACAATTTAACTAAAAGAAAAAAAATACTAAAGAATTCGCCATCCTAGAACCACCTCCAAACCTAACCAATTCCAGCAAAAGCCTTCATGTTTCGGGTACGCAGTCAACTGCAGTGTCAAACAGTGGCAAGATTCTCATGTCTACCGCAGTTCACCACGGATCGGAAGAAGGCAACCTGGTCGGAACATTCCAATAGAAAATATGAAGTCGCTCTGTGCCGCATACGCTGTGGACGCACACTTCTTACACACAAGCTTTTCCTTTCTAGGCTACAGTGTACCGTTATGCTCGTCATGTAACATACCCCTTACTATCCTTTACATTCTCCCATCATGTCCTTTGTTGGACTTGCATCCTCTCTAACTGAAATCCGACAGTATTCACCATCTGCTGAATCTAAACTTATAACTTTCCTTACTTTATCCAAACCTTCTCCCCTTAATATAAACATATTTCGTGCCTCTGGCCTCAGAAGTAGTATAAGGCACGTTAAATTTTAAAATATATATATCGACAAGAAATCAATATTTAATAATCTGAAACAACGTTAAGAGAATGATTTTGATTTCATCGTGTTGAAACTTAATCATGTAGAAAACTTGAGTATATTCATGTCTTTCTTATGGGTACCGGAACATCGAGGAATTTACGACAATGAAATTGTAGATTCATTAGCTAAAGGTGGGTCTTCTACTGTATTCTCTTTAGTTTCTTTGGTATCATAAATTTTACGCTGCCCGAACACAAGAAACTCTAGGAACAGACATATGTCGAGTGTATACAGTGCTATCAAAATCGTCTCTTCCTAGATTTACATGGTTCTAATTTTCCAAAAACAATAAGCGCGAAAGGAATTGTACTTATCAGCAGATTATGGTTCAGGCATTACTTGTTGCCGGACCGCCTGTTCCTTCTGCAGCTTAGGGAAACTCCTTACTGCCCTCTACATGCTGGACGTGAAATTTGCAATATTCTTCAAATGCCCTTCATTAATAACGTTACGTTCTGAATTAACAAAACGAAATAAAAACGATGTTAATCACTATAAAATTTTTGTTAATTCATAAAATCGCTACTCTCCAATACATCAACATTACATACTGAAATTTGCCGTTAATTACTACGCGCCTCTCGTAACGGTCCTTCGTATAATGTATTGAGAATTGGCATCTATTTCCGGACATAGCGATATTTCTAGACAAGTTGTGCAAATTTTTTATAAATATGAGTTCGTATGTACAGTATCACGTTGGGTAGGCTGTAAGAACATCCCCATAAAAAAAAATAATAATTTTGAAATGATATAGAAAATATTTATAATGCGATAAAATAAAATAATAACTAATAAAAAACCCCTCGAAGTAATCGTATTCATTCTTTAAGGCCAAATCGCTAAAACTGCAGTTTTTGGTTTTTTTAAATTATTTATTTTTATAAATGTTTAATTTTGAATTTTTGCAGACTTTCGAAATCGAAAATACTATTACATCGATGTGGTCGATTCGAATATACTGTGGCTAGACAACGAATCGTTCGGTACTTCTAAATTCCAATCTATTCGAATAACATTCAGCGACCTAATGTATATAGCGCCGAAAACGTTTGCGTAAGTAATATATATGCATATAAATATATCAATATCAATATAGTCGTATATTGATCATAATTGACCGTCGTGACCATTATGTAGCAATCAAATTCCTCCATAGTTGTCGATCAACCGCCGAGTATACCAAATCTGATATTGACAAATTAACACGTCGGCATATTTATTTCGTCCATCGGGTCATTGGACGACCTTTCCATCTATGTCCGTTCATTCTGCCTAGTGTAACTGTCCTGTCCAAGTCTCGTGCACGCATTATGTGACCGAAAAATTTGCGCGTCACGTATATCTTGTGACAGCCGTTTATCTATATTAAGTCGCTTAATGATCGAAACGTTACTTTATCATGCCACTTTATTCCTAACATTATGCGGCAGCATTTCATTTCAAATGCAACAATATGTTGCTGATCCGTGGAGTTTATTACCCATATTTCGGATCCATAGGTAAAGATGGAGAACACCAGGGAGCGAATAAGTTGTATTTTTGTATAATTATTGATATTACTATCCCGCCAGATACGTTACAACTTATTCATAGCATTTAGACTCATCGCAGATCGTCTCTTTATTTCTTTGCTCGAGCCTCCTTTATTTTCGGATCCATAGGTAAAGATGGAGAACACCAGGGAGCGAATAAGTTGTATTTTTGTATAATTATTGATATTACTATCCCGCCAGATACGTTACAACTTATTCATAGCATTTAGACTCATCGCAGATCGTCTCTTTATTTCTTTGCTCGAGCCTCCTTTATTGTTGAACCGGACAACTAAATATACAAATTCGTTGACGATTTCATATCCGTCTAATTATTGTGAAGTATGAGATATGCTTTCATTATTACGATCCACTATCATAATTTTTGTTTTATTTTTGTTTATACGCAACATTCGTGCCTTACTGTCGTCAGTTTATTTAAAATTGCGCTTAATTCTTCCGTAGATGATGTAAAAATTGTCGTGTCATCGGCATATCTCAAATTATTAATTTTAAAGCCACCAATTGAAATATCTCTTTCCTTTGCGGTAAGAGTACGTCGCATTATGTATTCAGAGTATATTATAAAAGTGGCGATAGGATACATCCTTGTCTAACACCTTTTGATATTTTTAAAAGTTTAGAGAAATAATTATCTGCTCGTATTATAATTATTTTCATAAAGCGATTTCACTAGCATTATGAGATGGTTTGGAACACCCATTTCGCACAAAATTATCCATAGCTTGTTCCATATGACGCTGTCAAAAGCCTTGTTATAATATATAAATGCTATACATACAAGCACGTAATATTCTCTGGATTTTTCTATAATTCATTTCACTTTCAAAATCTGATTCCGCGTGCCTTTTCCTATGACAAAACCGGCTTGTTCTTCAGGAATTTGTCAGTTGAGATAAGACTTTAAACGCTCATTTATTAAGTGTAATAGTATCTTAGAATCGTGTGGAATGAAGGCGATTGTACGATAGTTATCGCAACTTTTTGTAGACCCTTGTTTATGTGTCGGTATTAAAATTGACGTGGTCCACTGGCGCGGCCAATCGCGTGTATTCCATATTTTACAGCAGAATTTGTATAGGAACTCGAAAGTGACTCCGGATAATATTTTAATTATTTCGGCGGGAGTTTGGTGCTCGCCTTCAGGTTTTCCATTTTTTAGCTTGGCAATCGCTTGTTTTACTTCATCGCGTAAAGGCGTAGGTTCTTGTTGAAAATGATTGTCCTTTATTTGCGCTGAATTGCTATTTGTATTTCACATCTGTACACAATTTTTGACAGTAATCACGCTAATGTTCCGTTATTTCACGTATGTCCGTTATTACATATAAATAAAAACACGTTCGTGACATTGACATATACGTTACATATATAAAGCATACATTATTAATGTTAAGCATCTTGTATGATACCTTAAAATAGTTCTCTATTAGAGCAACTATTTTTTTTTTTTTTTAAGTTTTGTCAGTCTGTCTATTTCGATTTAACTCAAAAACTATTAAAGCAATAATGATGAAAATCGCGCAGCTTATAGCCTATATTATAGGATTCGTTCTAAGCTTTGCTTCACATTGATATCAAAAATAGGACAGAAATTACAACAATTTAAAATTTAAAAAAGTAAGAGACAGCGATATCCCTGTTAAATCGTTTAAAATTTAACCTTACATCGGGAAACAGTTCATCTATATTACAAAGTAGACCGAGTGTAAAAAAATATTGCATCATCGTTCTGGATTCTTTGCTTTCGCGTGGTAAAAGAAAGAGACAATATCTCCGTCAAAGACCATCTGTAAAATATCGCATCATTTTCCATTTCTGGAATAGTTGCGTTCATGTAATAAAAAAAAGAGATAGCGATATCGTATTTAAAAAAAAAATAATTGCACAGGCGAAGCCGACGGTAACTTCTATTCTAGTTTACTTACATGTATGGAAGTAAATTCGAAATGCGCAATTCTGAATGCGTATCGATAAGTTTTGCATAGACGAGACGATTTAATTCGGTAACGGTGATTTTGAATCGGTTATAATATGTTCAAAGTGTAAATGTAAAACGCGTATATTTGGCATTATATTAAAAAGTTATAATAATATTTAATAAATGTACCGGAACAAATGCCCTCTCCATTTATGAAAGTAAAAATTCTAATAATATAAACTGGTAAATAATAAATATACAAGATGAAAATAGTATTGATGGAAAAATCAGACAAAAAACCATCACAAATGAAAAGCGGTAATTTAAAAAATAATAAGTTTAATTATATAACTAATATGTAATATCATTTATAAGTAATGGAAACGAAAGCAAACAAATTATGACGTTATGAGAATAATACATTATGTTTAATGCGTCAATGCTTATACTTAGTATATCTAATACTTAGTTCCCTAGAATCGTAATTTCCTATTGCTGGAAGTAAATTATTACGGTGCACACTACATCTGAGAAAAGTGTCATTTTAGACAAGAGACTAACGTTTTCTAAGCATATTGACCATGCATCATTGAAGACAAACAGAGCAAATCCCATTTTCAAACGTAAATCTCACTTAAATATTAATAATAAATTAATAATCTACAAATCAATCATTAGGCCTATTTTAACATATTCTTGTCCAGTTTGGTCTTCAGTCTCAAATGCTAGTTTTAATGTTTAAAGTGGGCTATTTAGAAACTGACCACAAAACAGGACCGTTATTGGTCTGGATCGAATAACGGATGTATGTATTGGTTTCTTATTAATCGTCGACAGATACGATGGCCGATTAAAAATCGACGCGGTCCTACGGATAACTTTAGGCGTATTATCAACTATTATTATTATTATTAATCTAAATTAATGCGCCGTGTGTGCAGCAACGAAGACTAGGTGGCTCGAGGGAGAGGAAGTTAAATAAAGGAATAGAGGAGGGACGTATTCATCTTTGAACAGTAGAGGAAGTGATGAGAGATGGTTGAGAACAGTCAATGAGGATATGGTAGACCGAAAGCGTGAAGCTGCACAACTGAGAAGGCGGAGAGTTTTGTTGATCAGGCGTGAATGGGTGAGTCTTGTATGACCCAGTCGCAATCTGTCGAGAACAATGTCTTCTCTACGGTTTGGAAGCGATGTCTTCCAAGATACAACGGAATTCTTAATTTGGCGAAGATTATTTAATAAGGATGTCGACTGCCATCTTTATAGCCGCGAAAATCATAAGTCTTGATTCGACATAATTACGCAGTTGTATTATTAATATTACCGTTAAATGTTAAACGACAATCAGAAGAAGTACTACCTAAATAGCGATTCGTGCTAATAATGATGATTCGCGTCGCCTATTCCGTTTTATACTCCAACGCTTTAAAACTTACTTATAGCGCCGGGAGATGTTTATAATCCGTTACGTAGAATATTTTGTCTAAAATATCGAAAATGTAAAATATTGACGCTATTTCCACGTAAACAATTTCAAGTTTCACGCGAGCGAAAATTGTCGCACTAACGTTAAAATTTCGAACACCCTAAACGTTGACGCTTTGTTTATCACCACAAAATTAATTCCCGAATCCGAACTTACTCGGTGGGACAAATTTATTTGTAAAATAAAGTAGCGAGGTTGCTGCGCTTATAGCGGAAATTAATTAAAATAAGTATAAATTAGTTAATACAGCTACTAAGTATAATAAGGAACAGAAATTACGAAGGAGATGACAAAATCTTAATGCCAACTCCTCGAATAAAAAAATGGTGTTTTTGCCAGAACGAATTATAGGTACAAAATAAAATGGAAATTTGATGAGAAAGAAGTACGAGTGAAATTAAAGTATAAAAAGGGGGGATTATATATTTTATAAATAATTATAATAATGGAATATTAATAAAAATTTGTATCAAATTTATTTAATATTTTATTCCGTTTTTTTTTCTTTTTAACTGTAACTCCAGACCTGTTTCTGGATTAACAAAGTTAACTTATTATTTTGAAATTAATAAAGGAGGTACCTATTAAAAATTTAAGACGCGTGGCTTACTGAAGAAGTTGTACGTGATGATTAGAAGAGATAGAAAATTTATCTGCAATGAAGATTTTACCGGTTAATCTGGAAGAAGACATACGTTGTGTTCACGCGTAGGATTATCGTACTTTAGTGTGCACGTATGAGGGCGCATGTGTGGGTACTTTTTTTTCTATTTGGGTACATTGCAATGTGTATTGTGAGTTATTGCGTGTTTATGCATAGATGGATATGTAGAGTTGTACAAGTGTTTTTTTTAAATTACTTTAATAATTAATAACACTTTTTTATTTTATTTTATTTTTCTTTTGTTGTACCTTAAGTCTGTTCCTATTCAGTTATTTACTTTTCTATGTTTGCATTTTAATAATTGTAATTAGCTATCACGTGAACCGTATATAAATGGATTAATTAATTAACTAATTAATTGACACTGTGATTGTCTTAAATCTGTCATACATATAAGAAAACCTTAACATTTTCGATAAATAACGGCGAATTAAAAATGAAATAACATTACACGGAAAGCAACTTCAATTAAATTAAATTTTTATTCTATTATGAAATTGTAATGAGTAACGTGCATAACTAAAATTATCTGAGAACTACGAGATAAATACGCATAAGTTCACAAAAAATACTAGCCAATACAGCCTTGAAATATATATATATATATATATATATATATATATATATATATATATATATATATATATATATATAATGTCGACGTATTGGAGAGTAGTGTTTTTATGAATTAACAAAACAAAATAAAAACAATGTTAATCATTATATAATTTATTTTATTTATGCGAAGCTTTTCGACTTTAACGTCATTTTCAAGCGATACAAAAACGTTGCAAATTAAAAAAATTTGTAACGCTTTTGCATTAAATAAAATACATTTTATAACGATTAATATTGTTTTTATTTTGCTTTGTTAATTTATATATATATATATATATATATATATATATATATATATATATATATATATATATATCAACTAGAAAGTAATGAATGCAATAAAATCGATCTTATAACGAGAGATACAAGTGTAAATCATTATTTAAAATCGTAAACTAGAACGAATATATGCTCACGAATAAACACAACATAGTAACGTGTGTGAATTGAGTTGACTCTAATTTAATGATTTTACTTTTTCTTTGTAGAAATCGTGTTAATACTACGCAATTGACGCGTTAACTTTAGTCTTTCAAGCCATTCTATAGGATGGCCCAGAGATATAGACCGTTTTGTTTTTTGAAAAGCGCACTTGGTAACACTAAGCGATTCGTTTTTGTCCACTTTCAGTTATCACGTCATCTTGTAACGAGAAGGAGCGCGTGTTTTGCGTGGATCGTTATTTTCGGCATGAATCGATTACGATAGTGAAAATAGAGTTTCGAAAAGAATTCGAAGTTACGCAATTTTTTTTTTTTGGGGGGGGGGCGGATACCTTAAGAATCGCGTTTACGAAACACGTCCACGAGATCTGGATAGCTTGGAAACTCGGTAATTTCTGAAGAAATATCAAAAATTCAGCGACCTGTGCTCGAAAAATTTTGTAAAAACTGAACGAATGCATCGTTGCAAATGACGATCATCTGAACGATATTCCGCAAATTATTGTAAGCTAATCTCTCGTTTTCCTGTTTTTAAATAAAGTTTCATTTAACAATTTTGGTCGACTAGTTTTTGAGTTATTCAGAAAAGAACAAAACCGTCCGTCTTCTCTGGTCACCCTATATTTGGGTCCGTCGATACCGCTTCGTGTAAAGCTCAATTATTTGTTCAGCGTCCTTAACGTCATCCTGTCCACAAACTGCCCTTTTGCCTTTTCCGCTTTAACATTTCTCAGTATTGTTCACATTCCGTAGTATACGTCCAAAAAAAGCCCACCGTGAAAGCGTTATATACGATAGACGCGGCTTAACTTCGAGTTTACGAAATATATAAATTATTCGTTACATAACGTAATATTCCCAGTCTGTACGCCCCGATTTCGAGAACATTTGTTCTGCCGACATCCAGTGACCAAGTTTGACCTGCGTAAGTTGCTATCCGGAAGACTAGACAACTCGTTAAAATTTCTTCTAAAGTGTCTACTCGTTGATGACAGTCGTGCGATAATAACGAACACTGCAAGCGAGACGTTCTTCGGTTTATAACCGAAGAAACTTTGTAACCATTTTGTATCAAATACCGTGGATTGAAATTCGTGAGTTTCTCTAAGAATTAAGCACCATTATTACTGTCGCGCTATTAATAATTACAACGAAACCCTTCTTAACGGACACCCTTTTAACCCGCGCGAGTTTCAAGTCCCGTTGTAGAAAGAATCCTCTATAACGGACGCGAACCAGAATTTTAATTTCCGTAGTTCTTTAACGACATACATGTGATTTATTCATAACTACAAATGATCATAAATTTTAAAATAATAAGCGTGCGTGTATGAACAATTTGAAGTCCGACTAAAGATTACCCATTCACAGTTCATATTTGTGTTTTTGTACTTTCTTTCTCTTTAATATGTTAATACAGCTGAGCAAACAGCGCAAACGCAGATTATTGTCCGCCAAGCTTTCCACACTTTCTACCCCTCAGGTGTCTTCTTTACAATCGGCTTACTGTCCTGTTTTATGCATAATGGTACCTCTTATAAATCCCTTAGCTGACGTTAGAACAACACTTCATTAAGTTTGGAACTTATTCGGAAGCGTTGCAGGAACTTACTCGACTTTATTTTATTCACGAAATTTCCATGATGTGTGAGCTGTGATCATAAATCACGAAATGTAAATGGTGAAATTCAAATTTAAAAAATAAACAAAAACTACATTTCTTTTTTAAAAATTAAATAGGTCTCCTATAATTACGTACTACGTATATAAATACATAAATACATATATATATATATATATATATATATATATATATATATATATATATATATATATAGATATATATATATATATATATATATATATATATATATATATATATATATATATATGAGTTTAAAAATTTTAATACATTGCATGACGATTTATTTCTAATGGATTTTCAAGTAATATTTTTCTCACAAATATTATTTATAGCCTCATTATATACCGACTTACGGCATAACTGTATGCTCTGCGAATTTTTTTAAAACCCCCTCTATAGCGGAAGTCCTCCGACTGTAACGGACATTTCCGTTGGTGCCACGGATATCCGTTGTTATATAGACTGTATAGAAATATTACACGCTGATCATTTGTAGAAATATTAAAAAGTATAATTGAAATTTGTTAAATGACGTTATTTTTTTGAAATTTAGATTTCATTTATTTAAATACAAGTCGTAATCGTATACCGTTTAAATGGAAATTATAGATAAATGATCATGAAAAATTAAAAAGTGAACGATGGTGATAACGTGAACAAAAATGTCGTCTTTGTCCGATTGGCTTCGATTTTTACTTTTAAAGACGAATACTTATCTCGCGAATGAGAACATCTACGTCTAGAACATTCTCAACCGGAATGAGTTAATACGAAAGACAGAATCGTTTTTAGGCTGAGTAGTAACGCGGATTATATAACTGCGCTATCGCGAAGCTAAACTGTGTATGAAGACGAGTATTTTATATAGAGTAACGGAAATCGTAAGATGTTTCATTATAATAATGTATCTTTATAATACCGGTATCACCTGAACATTAATGTAATGTAATAATAATAATTTCAATTTCGATTGGATTTATTTGCATTTGACCAAAAACAAGAAAATAATTTCATAATATTATCTCCGTGCGCAGCGGAAAAATAAAGTCGTACGTAACAGCAGATTCGAGTCTTAAATTATGTTGTCGTTACCAAACAAAACGAAATAAATTATGGATGAACGACTGTATGCAATGAGTTAATAATATATATATATATATATATATATATATATATATATATATATATATATATATATATACAAATACATTTATACACAATTACCCCTATACACATATTTAGAAATGACAAAAATGAATCTACATATATATATTTTTTTTTCTTTTAATACATTTATATATATACATACATTGTAAAAAAATATAGAGTAGCCTGCGAAAGTAGCTTCTACCGGTAGTGACTATCAATATCTATGTTTAATCTTAAATAATTCCGAGATAAAAATAGGAAATTTTTGTAATAGAATAATTTCATTAGGATTAAGAGAGCAATCGATATTATACAATTTTCTCAGACGGTTATATTTACTACATGTGTATACTATGTGCTGGACATCATCTATTTCATTAGTTACACAATTACTACATTTTCCATCATTGATGATTTGTAATTTATGCAAGAAATATCCGATGGAACCATGACCAGTAACGATCTGTGCCATATAAAAATTTACTTTGATCCTTTTGTTTTTAACGTTTAATTATATCTGGAAAAAATGTGATAATTAACTTGCCATTAGTTTCAGCACCATATCCTGATTTTAATTCATTAAATATCTTGCAAATCAAGTTATTCAAGATGTTCTTTGTTTATAATTCCATTATGTTCTCTTTTAATTTCAAAAATAAGTGATCGTTTTTTAATATGAAGATCAATAGGTAATACTCGTGCAATAGTTTCAATAACAATATTTGAAGCAGTACATATATATATATATATATATAAGCATGCAGCAACCGCTCATACACACACCATACTTATTCGTAAATATAATTTTCAACAGCATCTCTTACTAATAATGTAACGTATTAAGGGCTTGCGACGCCGTTTATAGTTTTTCAGATCAGTTTTTAATAGGGGTGGCAAAAGATTGAACAATGTCGACCCTCATTATATGAGTAAGAGTATTCTGTCCGACAATGACACGTTTTTTATAAATTTCGGCGCTGTAGCGAATTCATCTGAGCACATACTAGTTTTACCTATTTCGACACCAATGGAAAACCTCAGTATTACACTTAAATGTATGTAATAAACAAAATTCGACTAATACCACCGCACGAGCGTCGATGTAACAAGGAAACGAACGAAAATTTATAAAGACTTTGTCAAAATAAATCTCAATCTTAACGTAAGGAAATATTGCGTCTTAAATTACGCGATCGAGATTGTAAGCGGTAAATAATATTAATAATTTTAACACTTTAATGGGCCACATTTTGAACCTTAATGGTAACAAACACATGTCAGTCAATTATGACTGACGAGTATGTTCGTGATAAAAGATTCAACGTCAATCCCCCATTTCTGTCTGACACTTCTAACTTTATAACTACCGATTAAAAGTTAAATTTTTGGTTAATAACGAGGTTGTTTTGTAGTTTATTTGTGATGCGAAAAAAGTGTTAATCATATATGACTGACACTTTTATGTAAGAATTTTTTTTTGGTTTTTAATTAATGTAAAGTAATTCCAGTGCATGGAATGGTTAATATAATGGCACTCAAATGAAAATTTCGTACTTTCAATATAAACATATTATGTGTGTGTGATGATAGACGATATGTCAGTCATCTGACACTTTTTTTTTAGGTTATATTTCGTTTCTAAAAGAAATAGAAAAATTTTAAGTTATCCACAGTGGTTCGAAAGTGATACTTTTTAATACGAAGTAAAAATTAAAAATTAGAATGTTATCTCATTTTAAATCACGTGGCCTGGCGGTAATGGACAACGTCAGTCACATATGACTGACAGGGGGCCTCAAAGTGTTAAATATATAAATAAATAATCTGATAAACTTGTGCTCAGGCTGTTACATAAATACACTATATCAGTCGTTAAATATCATATACACGCGTATACCGGTATTAATAAATAATTCATTTTTTTTTTATTTGAAGATAATTTTGCGCAATTAATTTTATTACTTACATTTGGATTCACATTTGCCCTTTTGTTTCGTTTTCGAACGCCGAACTAATATAAAATATCACCGTTATTTATAAAAATTTAACCTAGAACGTAAAATCTCGGCCTATAAAATTCGGTACCAGTTTGTTTTATGTACTTTTTGCAAACAGAATTTCGATTTTATATTTTTAAATTTCGCCTTATTCAACTTTCGAATATAACGTCAAAATTTCTTATCACGCCGATGATGTTACTAGTTACTTCTTTCGGGCAACATCCGGTTTTTTATGCCATTCGTGAAAATTGAAAAAACAAAAATGAAATCAGATGCAAACCCTAGCTGTTGAAATTTTTAGAAAAATTTGTAAATATATTTTCAAGGTATATCCGATAAGTATACCATATTAAATTGAAAATTGTTATAAATAAACGGACACTTTTAATACGTACATAAAATAAATAATCAAACTAGTGCAATCTGTATGCTGAAACGAGTTACAAAAGCAGCTAAAGAGTCCGCTATCTTAACTCCAGGCCAAGCCTACTACCAATTCCAACAACGGATTTTGTGGACCTAGTACGAGACCAGCTGAATAGCCGAGCAGATGCAAGATTTTGAAAACTACCACAATTTACGGCGGATCGAACGAAGGCAAACTCACACGAACAGAAAATATGAAGTCGCCCTGTTCCGCGTACCGCAGTGGGCATACACTTTTTTACCCGTAAATACTTATTTCTAAACCAGAGTGCACCTTTCTGTGATTCCTGTAGCTGCCCTCTTACTATTCCTCACATCCTGCTATCATGTCATTCCTACGCAACCCATCGTCTTGCTGCTGGACTTGCTTCATCCCTAACCGAAATCCTACAATACACTCCATCCGCCGAATCTAAGCTCATAACCTTCCTTTCATTATCTAATCTTAGTCTTTTAATCTAATTATCCTTCCGTGCCTCTGGAAAAAAAAACCTTACTAGGTAGGGAACGATCGGACTAAAAGTGACAAATAAAGTATTTATCGAGACAAGACAATATGCTAGTCGTAAATCCCTCGTGGAAATAACGCGATTATGAAAAATCCATCTGCCGTACAAGATGCCACCATGAATCTCGGTTGTGGGCCATCCGAATACACTGTGCGAAATTGTCTGATTTTCCCTTCTACTATTCCCTCAAGAATTCTCGCTTGAAGTACGTCTGCTCTTATTATATGGTCGAAGTATGTTAGTATTCTTCTGATTACTACTGAGGATAATCTTCTGTTTGTTGCCTCAACTTCTTGTAATATCGAACAGTTCGTTTTCATATCACGGAATTCTTAACATCCGCCTCTAAGAGTACATTTCCGGCGCATTCGTCTTTTGTCGATCACATTTCCGTAGTGTCCACGTTTCTGCGCCGTAAAGAAACACCGAAAAGACGAGACTATTGACTAGTTTTATTTTCACTTTCTTGGATACTGCGGCGTCGGTCCATCTACGATTTAAACGCACCATAACGTTTTTCGTTATGTTTACTGTATATCTAATTTCTACTTCAGAGAGCCTCCTCGATTTTCTACTACCGAACCTCGATATTCATATTGTTTCAGAATTTCCACACCGTTAACTGTAATTATCGTGTCGATGATCATGATTTTCGTCTCATCTTTGTTAATTATTGAACCATGTTCAGTGCTATATGTTTCCAGACGAATTAGAGTTTGCGTCATACTAAGCTATTAGTTACGGGCGTTGTGCCGTCTGCATACCTGAGGTTTGATATCTTAACTCCTCCAATGATACTTGACTAAAAATACCTACGTTATTCCGTAAGTTAAATTCGACATTAAGCATTAAACATTATTATTCATATTAAATTAGATTAACGCGACGTATGTAACTATTAACGGATTAAGGCACGAGGGAAAACGACGTATTTGCAGTACAGTATGTTGGCATTGCACTGTCGTATTGTTGACTTGACTGAACGTAGGGACAGAGTGTCATTTTTGTTCCCATAGATGCAATAATTCCTTCTTTACGTATGGCGCAAAATTTGATGGTGGAACTGCGGTGTTCAGCGCAGGCAGAACGATCGTTGTTTCTTTAGCTACTCTATCAGCCAGTTCATTTACACGAAGTACATTATAAGCTGGAACCCAAAGATATGTGACCGTTTGTTGTGGACTTTTCCTTAATTTAGATCGTTCGCTTTGCTATCGAGTACCGTTTGTGATAATATACATCGTATATCGATTTTAGTACTATTATCGAATCATAGCAGACAATTGCTAATGGTATGCGTCGCATGGATCGTTTGTAAAATCCTCGAAGGTATATTACGTGTAATTCGCCTGTACCGCACAAGAATCGTCGTACCCACCATGGCATAACTCCACGTACTAGAAATCCCGGCTCACGGATAAACAAACAATTAAAATTCGCGATAAATCTTGTTCGGCAAGATTCGTGGTCGAGATTAACACAGAACAAATTATGGAGAATCAAACCGCGAATAGAACAGTGGACGACGTCATACCGAGCGAACAGACACGAAGAGAGATAGTACTAGCCCGATTACGAACCGCCCAAGGTTAACGCACGAGTCACTAATCGAGGAGAATGCGTCGTCGATAACGTGCATGTTTCGTCAAGGTTCACCGCTTACCGTAGAATATGTACAGAATGTTCGAAACGTAATCAGTTGTCAATAAGTGGACTAGATATAAGTGAAGCACTACAATGAAGATGTAATAAAGCGAGTAATATAATTTCTAAAAATAACCGATTTCGAAAAATTATTATAAACTAAACAAATAGTATTATAAGTAGGAAATAATTTTTCTGTAATTTATTGTATCTAATTTCCGTAGACGCAAATGACCTTTGTAGTCGAGCGTCCTAAAATAAAATAAAAATATAAATATAAATAAAAAATAAAATAAAAAGGTTTACTGTTAATTTTCGTCGATTTTGATTGATGATGTACGTGATAATTAAAAATAAAATCAGTAAATGTTCCAGTTTTATATTATATTATCAAATATACATTTTTGGGGACAAAAAAAAACGACGGGTACAACAATTTTATAAATAACCACGTAAAAATCGATTATTGGAATTACATCCTGCTAAAAAAAAGTTCAGTAGAAAAACTATTGGAACCGTTTTAATCTCGATAAAAGCGGAGTAAATTGTACCACATCGTAATTCACGAAAAGCACGGTTCGACCGAACAATATTTGTCTAAAAATTTTCAACAAAAGGAGCCTGCTGTAGTTTCATCATATTAATGAAGACAAGCTGAAATATTCCTTAAAATTGCGAAAACATTAGCGTAAAGTAAAATTATATATACAAATAAATAAATATATACGTATATATACATATATATATATATTATATATATATATATATATAAATATATATATAAAGATTAATACATGTATATATATATATATATATATATAATGTATATATAAAGATTAATACATGTTTATATATATATATATATATATATATATATATATATATATATATATATACATATATAAACGTAGATTTTAGTATCTTTTTATGAACGTTCCCTAAGAAACAAACTGCATTTGCCATCATAAGAAAATTGAAATAAAACACTATATATATATATACATATATATATATATATATATATATATATAAATAAAGAGAGAGAAAGAGTGAGTGTTGGATAGGGGGGGGAGAAACGATCAGCATTAGCCGAAGTAGTGACACAACTGTTATTATTGAAACCGAACCAATTATTCTCGTAACTGCAGATTCAAGCTCATGTCGAAATTACAGGGAATGAACCGGCAGATAGAACCGTAGAGGAGTATGCTACGTTGTTGTCCCAGTTTAAATAAATTAAAAGTTCTTTGAGCGCAATTTAAATTATTTTCGTTTAAATTTAATTCGGCCGATATACCAGCATTATTTTCATGTTCGAGTTTTTTTTGTACAATTAATTATAATTCTTATTACGTTACGAACATCGTAAACAACGGTTCAACTATTTTCCGAAAACCGTAAGAAATTTTTACAATGCGTTTCGCGATATTATTT
The DNA here is from genome assembly GCA_032883995.1 of Coronaproctus castanopsis. Lineage (NCBI taxonomy): Eukaryota > Metazoa > Arthropoda > Insecta > Hemiptera > Monophlebidae > Coronaproctus > Coronaproctus castanopsis. Next base: position 6,105,313 of record CM065053.1, read on the forward strand.
TTAATTTTATATTTATATACCTACCGAGAATAGTAAGCCGATGATATAGTTCGAATTTCGAAAGTATCGACGAATGTAAACTTTCAGATTAGTGACGCGTCTAGATAACATTCGAAAGTTAAATTTATCGCGTCGATAAGTCGAGTCAAAAGTTACAAAATTAAACCAAACTTCATCGTATTGCAATTCCCGCAATACTCGTTATATCGTTGCCGATAGCCGTATATAGTAACGACGAAGACCGCAAGTGAGACGCTCTTCAGTTTATAATCGAAGAAACTTTGTAAACTTTTTTTTTATATCAGATGACGCAGTTTGAAATCCGCATGTTTCCCTAAGATATTCGCGTCTTTATTTTTATATTATTATTGTGCGCAATTAATAATTATAAAAATATCACTGGCCGACCGTTAGTAGAAATATGAGGAAGTACAATAATAATTCCCACGGTTCTTCGTTTTCAAAAACATTAAGCGGAGAGGAATTGTGCTTATCGGCAGATTGCGGTTTGGGCATCGCTTGTTGCCGGACCGCCTGTTCATTATGCAGCTTAGAGAAAATCCTTATTGTCCTCTACATGCTGGTCGTGTAGTCTGCAACCCTGATCACGTGTTCTTCGAATGTCCTTCATTAACAGCATTACGCTCTGAACTGTATCTCAAATTACTGCACACATCTCGTGATGGTCCTCCTTATAACGTAATGTCCCTTCTGCATATTGAGAATCTAGGTTTGTTCCCAAGCAACTGCTGTACATCCCCATTAAAAAAAAAAAAAAAAAAAAAAAAAAAATTAAGTTTAACTTTTCTTTTTCTTTTTTTCCGATCGAGATATTTATACGCAATATAAATGATCAACTTCGCAGTCATCTCTCTAATGTTAGATCTAAGGGAAGAAAATGACGTATACATCCAACGATAATTCCGATAGAAGTCGATTTAATCAAACGCTTCATTACGGTCGTCTTACATATACTGTTGTCTAGTAGATTAACGGGAAAACGTATTTTCTTACATTCTTAAATTCGTCCCGAATGAACGTTGGAATTTAAACAGCCCATCGATCTAGTTGTCACGGGCTGCGTACGAAAGCGGAGAAATTAGGTCTCATTCGAGAACCTTTGTATTTTTTTTTTTTTTTTTGTTTACACACTCTACTCTGCTTTATAAGTTGCTCGAATAGGAAATTTTGCTTTCACAATACGAGAAATCTGAAAAAATCTTCAATCGTTATAATACTCGATGCAGAAGAGAACGAGATTTATATTTACCCGAGAAGTAATATTTCATGTTCTCTGCTTACTATTGAGATCTCCTAATAATAACGGAAGCTTTGGTTTCAACAATAGCGGCTATATATCGGCATGATACACGGCGAGAAAATGAATAGGAAAAAAGATTCTAATTTAATTTTAGACTTATCATTTTCCATGATTTAAAAAAAAAAAAAAAAGGTAGTTAAACCAGAAAACCGCGTATAACACAGTCTCAATTATTATTAAAATTTTTGTGAAGGAAGGAATAGATTTCTACCAATATCTTCGAATGTATCCGTTTAAGTCTCAAACCATTTACTATTTCTGCGAAAGATGGGACTATATTATCGTTTGTAGAATTTACGCTATTATTGCCATTGAACTCTCATACGTTCTGAAGTACGGGGTATAATTATTTGTCTTTCTTTCCTCGCAAGGTTGTACCGGTGTTATGAAATTTACATGTATGTCATCGTCATCTTTGCTGATCTGTCACTTAGCGGCCATCAAAACCTCATGTAGGCTTCTTCCGACTTAACTGATCTATTCAACATGTTCTAGGTTTTCGTTTGTCATTCACTTTCCCGGTAATTATCGGTAATATATCCTGCGCTACATGACCGCAAAATCTTATATATCATTTTCTTATTTATTTCGATAATCGTGTTTTTACTACGTTCAGTTACCTAAAAGCACGTTCATTTGTTTTACGTTCCGTCCATTAATATTCCTCTATAAGTCTAGCTTTCAGATCCGTCTATTCTACAGATAGATTCAGCGTCACCGCTAATTGGGAAAACTAGGTAATTTCATAAATTTATCTTCGCGGTTAACGATATCGATGCATTCTTCCAGATCTTAGTCGATTGACCTACTCGTATTATTTAGATATTATTTTTAAATTTTAAAATTATACATATCGGAAAAAGTAAGCGAAGTTTAGAATGGCGATAAACTTAATCGGATATATTAAGCTTTCATTACACGAAATTCGAAATTATTAAAAAAAAAAAAAAATCTATTATGAAATAAAAAAAAAGTCGTCCGGAAGAATCAGATCAAAATCGATTTTAGAAAGGCAGGGACGAGGTTGTATGGTGACCGTATCTAGACATTGCGTTGTGTCGACAATCGTATATAATAAACATATATATATATATATATATATATATATATATATATATATATATATATATATATATATATATATATATATATATAATGCCGGGGTAATAAAAGAAACGAAGGAACAGAAATATTCCGTTCGTTACTCCTATCCACGGTTATAAATAATATCGACTAAGGGTTGTGTAATCACCTAGTTACCAGATATATATATGTATCTATGTATAATGTGCAAGAAGAATAATATGAAATTTGCGCACGCGATGTGTAATACATTTCTCGTGCGTGTACCAAAGCGATGCAATCTGTTATAAAATTATATCGAGCAAATCACTTTACGTACTAAAGCATATAATTTCAATTTATATTTACTTTAACGAAGATACATTAGTAGTATAGTAGAAATAGATAATAAGTGTATAACACGGAGAAGATATAATACCGTTATGCCGTAGAGAAATGATTTACCTTTTATAAACAATCAACCGAAACTAGAAGCAAACTGCCGTAAATCAGAATTACCTTCTCACCCCCCCCCACCTCTACGGTATACTTTTCGTAGTGAATGTTCTAAATAATTTATACATATCCTTTGACAAAGGTGGCCGCACGTCACCACTTTGATCCCAAAAGGGAATATACTACAATGCCTTTTAGAGAACTATAAACACGTGTGTAAATACTATGCGACGAGTGTACTATGTTTATTAGTGTATTGGTACATTGTATAGAATTACAAGGAGGAAATAGTATATATATATATATGTATATATAATATATAGTTCATTCCGTTATCAAATGAGGACACAAAATTCTAACGCCCGAACTCGCATGTCTACATTTATATTTAATACATAATCAACGTTAGATCATTATTTTTATATATATATATATATATATATATATATATATATGTATATATACATGCACATATATATACATACATATATATATAGATATAAGTACATACGCACAATCCACGAGTGGATTACAATTCCAATAAACGCCAACTGTTATACCGGGACAACACTGTTGTCACGTTATTTCAATTCGCTAAAGGATACAGCCAACATTCCGATTATTACCGGACTATGTTTCAATTTCTACTTAATAATGTAATAATCACTGCCTACGATTTGTCGGATTATTTTTATCACGAATATTCTGTAGGTATTAGCGAAGCCGGTAGGATAAAATTTATTTTCAGTTACTTACTACGATTCTAAACGAGAAATTGAAACCGTTTACGCATAAAGCCAAAGTCGCGGTCTGAATGTAATGCGGAGTTGTTTTTTTTTCAAGTTTTCACCAGTTTCATCATGAAGAAAATTTTTTTCGTGAACATGAAACAATTTTTCGCCGGCCCATGAGGTATCTAAATTAAATCATTCTGCGGAGTATTAATTTGAAAAATTAACAATACACTACGAAAAGAGTAGAACGAAATTTTCTCTTAAACACACCTAACCGTACCCCGATGGTGCGACGCTCCACAGATTTCTAAGACTGTCGACTATCTTTAGCAGTGTCCGAGTTTCAATTTATCAATATTTCTGGCTAAAGCTGCAGGACACGGTACGTTGATGGATAAAAAAGTAAGGATGAAAAATACGTTAATAATTTCAAATATAATAATGCTTAAGAAATAGACAAGGTTTCTATCTGGATGTTAGTTAAAAGTTAGATAACATTCATAAAGTGAGCGTTAGTAGAATATATAAAGTTCGCAAAAATAAAATTTGCTAGACAAATATCGAAAGTGGAATAGTTTTAATCCATCTATTCGAATGCGTATCATTAACATTACTATATATATATGTATACATGTTTACAAAATGTAAAATTTTAGGGTCGCAGTCTCTCCAACGGTGAGCACTATTTTTTCTGTTAAGTATAGACGGCTCAGAGAAGATGGACGGTTTTGTTTTTTAGGTAGCGCCGTTGGTAACACTGGTACAGGGCAAACCGCGTGCTCCACGTTTGGTGTACACACTACAGATTCGATTTATTTAGTTTTAGTTATCATGGAATATTATGATCGCGCGTTTTGCGTGGAACGTTATGTTCGGCTGAAAGTTACGCGTTTTTTTTTTTTTTTTGGTGAGATACCTTTTAAGAGCCATGTTTACGAAACACGTCCACAAGATCTGGAATTTGTGGAAACTCGGTAATTTCTGAAGAGATTTCAAAAATTCAGCGACCTATGCTCGATAAAGTCTTTGAAAATTTTGTAAAGATCGAATGAATGTATTGTTGCAAATGGTCATTGAACGATATTGCGTTCCACAAATGATTGTCTCGTTTTCCTATTTTTACACAAAATTTCATTAAAAAATTTCGGTCGGGTATTTTTTGAGTTATTCAAAACAACAAGAAAACCGTCCGTCTTCTCTGGGTCACTCTATATAATTTTATATCTCTGGGTCACTCTATATAATTTTATATCTCTGGGTCACTCTATATAATTTTATATCTCTGTGTCACTCTATATAATTTTATATCTCTGGGTCAGTCCATATAATTTTATACTTTATTCGAACCTTCCGTTAATAAGTAAATAATGACACGAAATAAAAACTTGGATTCTGCGAAATTTAACAGTTTAGAAAAGAAGAGTTCGTGAGAAAAAATATTCGGCAATGTAAAATAATTTCAATCGAAATTAAATATGACGCAAGAAAGTAATCGAGAGTGTCGATATTTAGGAACGACGAGATTCGATTTTCAAAAAAAACTTTAGAAAATGATGAAATTTAATTCGAAAAAACGAAAACCGGTTATTTTCTAGACTATCCGGATGTACAACTGAAATCATTCACACTGAACTGTTGGTACTCACTTTTATTTATTACTGTAACCTATCGTAGGTTCGAAACCAACACGCTACATAGAAAGTTTTCATCATTATTTAATTCTTAATTTTTAGGGAGAAGGCAGTGGCACCCCACTCCGCATAACATCATATGCGGTCTCATCTGCGACGCATATAAATAGTGCTTTGAATGCTAGTCCATTTTATACGTAAAAATAAACGTACAATAGCTAAAGACGCTGAGCAACGAACAATAAAACGATTATGATGATTGTTCGGATGATTTTGAAATTTATTTTTTAAGGTTTACATTTGGTACAGTATATTATACACAATCCCTCTTGCTCTGTTTGCGTGTATATATATATATATATATATATATATATATATATATATATATATATATGTACGTTCGTAGGTATGTTCGCACCGATTACGATCAATTTATTCTTTTCATCACCTCGTCATACCGTATAGAACACCCGGCTAAGCGATATAAGTTAATATAATTAATAATAATCGCTTCCTAATTCCTCAATCTATTAATAGGTTGGTGAACAAGATGATTAAAATTTTTAGGATAGAGCCATTTTCTTCATACTTCTATAGTTATCTGCTTTTACGTTATCTTGTATTTTTTTATGTATTTCAGCCTCGGTCTTTCTGTTGGTCTTTTCCCTTCCGTGGTTTCTTCTATTATTTGTACTAGGTATTCCTTGTTTCTGTATATATGTTCAATCCGTTTAAGTCTCCTTGTTTTAAGTGTTCTTATTAGACTTATTTTTTTTTCATTAACTCTTTCTAATATGTTTTCATTTCTTATTATTTCCGTCCAAGACACCCTTTCCATACTTGTCCAGCACCACATTTCGAACGCTTCCAGTTGATTGGTGATTTTTTTGTTAAAATCCCACGTTTCTGACCCATACATCAATATACATATGAATACTTTAATAAACCTTTTCTTCGTTTACATTTGAATATTTCTTTAAGTTAAAATAATCTTCGTTTTTAATTAAATTTTTCCATTGCAATTATTTCCTTTCTATCTTGTTTACTGCTTCCGTCTTCTTTAAAAATACTACTCAAATATTTTTGTTGTGTTACCCGTTTTATTTGTTCGACGTCTATGTTTTTATTTCTTTTCTATCTTTTGTTTTGTTACGTATCATTACAGTTGTTTTCTTTTTATTTATTTTCATATTACACTTCTGAAATATCCGGTCTATCTGATTTAGAGAAGATTTTAATTCTTGTTCACTTCCTGCTATTATTGTCATCTGCAAAAGCATAAACATGCTCATTTTGATGCTACCTACTAAGATTCTACTATCACATTTTTGTTTCCACTCTTTAACCGTTTGTTCTACATATGTGTTGAACAGCGTAGGTGATAAGCTGCATCATACTCTGACTGCTTTCGTTATTGTTGCTTCAGTTTCTACTTCTCCTATTTTTATTATTGTTTTTTGATTCTTGTATAATGCTTTTATCATCATTCTGACTCTATCACCTATATTTATAGTTTCTGGTATTTCATTAGGCAAATTCCAGCCACATTTATCAACTCTTTTTCTAGATCAATAAAATCGATATAAAGCGGTTGATTGTAATGATTGCAAAATAAAAAGGAAGAAGAGAATGCGAAGAACATCGCGCAATCAGTCTAATAGCACATACGTCTAGGATACTAACAAAGATTATATTAGAATTAAGAATAAAATTGAACAAGAATTAAGTGAACACCAAAGCGGATTTAGAAGGGATAGAAGAACTAGAGAATAACATTAATCATCAAATCAAATCCATTTATTTAGAATATAATATACGGTATTTTTAATTATTTACTACAAACGCTCACATATGTATAAGTATGAAACATTTATATCCGTGTATATATATATATATATATATATATATATATATATATATATATATATATATATATACATATATATATGTATGGGAGAAAGGGAAAATCCCGATTAAATGATTGCATGTACACATCTACAATGACATATATACTCTCTATGTACATCCAAACCTACATATCTTAATCTTCTTCTTATGCTTTACTCTACGCAGAGCGTTGACGATCATGTATAGCAATCGAAACTTCTCTTATCTGGCTTCCTGCATTTGTGTTCTTGCATTGACCATGTGTTGGTCCCTTCCTTGATATCAGCCAACCAGCATGTTTTTCATCTTCCTCGACTTCTTTGCCATTCAACTTTTCCTTTGATAATTAGTTGCAGTAGCTTTTAATTACATGACCGAAGCGATTTATTTTCCTTCGAATAACTGATGATTTCATTTATCTTCTCTCAGTTTTGGCCAACTCTAGGACTTTTTGATTTGATGCCTGATTTATTCACGCTATTTTCAACATCCTTCTATGTAGCGACATCTCTACGGATTCCAATCGATTTATTTGCCTTTTGTTTAACGTTGGGGGCCTCAATTCCATCTAATAAAATTGAGCATATGTAGCACTACATAATGTGTTGGCGTATATTTTAAGGATCTACCACAGAGAAGACTCTGTATACTGGTAAAGACACTCGAGGCGTAGGAACATCGCATTTTTATTTCTGTATCTAGGTCTAGATTCTCCGTAATGTACTGAACTATTTCAATCTTCCTATTAATGCCTACGTGTATATACATGTGTGTGTATATATGTGTATATATGAGCATATAGCGAACATTAAATACAGTGGTTCGCACGTTATATATTATCCATTCCAAAAAACAAGAAACATAATGATTGCTTACGAATATGATGTTTGAAAAAGAAAGACACTACACTTTATCGGTGTTTTTCCGCAACTAGATTAAATTTTAAGTTTTATTTTTAAACGCGAAATCAAATAGTTACAATTTATGAAGCTCTCGTAGAATTTAGAATGTTACTAGATTCGTACAATTTTTTCACACTTAGTTATTAATTTAAGTGACGCATTGGATAATCTGAAAGTCGCGTATTATACATTGCAGCACCCCAACGTATCAAACAGGTTCTTAGGATGCCGAATAAACTATACACAACATATTTTATGCTCGCTGGTGAATGTTTTGAATAAAAAAGTAAATAATATAATTTTCTCCGTTTTTTTTTTTTTTTACACACCGTCCACCGTAACTCTTTCAAGTTATTTGACTATTTCTTAGGATGAATAATAATAATGCTCGTAACTATGATAATAAAATAATGACAGTAATAATAATCATTATCATCATCATCGGTGGCAATTTTTATAGAGGGGGAGGGGTTTTCAAATCCCATACACTGATTTTAGCTCCCCTGCGCAGTGTATGTTTTTGCACGCGCTGCATCAATAAAAATATGAGATTTTGTCGTGATCGACGTAAATTTATGTATTGTCTGTTTCGCAGGTTTACCGGTGATATTTTACAATCGATCAATTTGAACAATAACAGACTGGTTCGATTTCCGCACGAAGCTCTAGACGATATTCCGAAATTAGATTGGCTCAGCTTAAGCGGGTAATTTATTTTTTTATTGTTTAATAAAATCGAATAATTCGATTTATTTGAGGCTGCATAATTCATCTTGCTTAATTAGTTATATTGAAATTATATTTCTTATTTCTGTACCCGGTGACAAAATTTTATCACGCTTAACATAACCTGCCAATTAATAAAATTAAATTGGAAAGTTAATCACCTGGCGGCGAAATAATGTTAAATATTTGGGTGCGCAGTCAGAAAGTAATTTAACACCTACTAAACGTGTCCATCAGTACGTGAAACAGCTTAACAACGAATTTCGACGATTAGATTGGATTCTTGGTGTGTTTTTATTTTTGGTTAATAAACTATTAATACTTAAAATTATCTTAAAATCCCTCCTGATGTTGTAAGGCTGTGATAGAAACAAACGCATCGATAGGATACAGGAATTCCGAAAAAGGTCGATAGATTTGTCACGTGTCTTCCATGGTATGCACCTAATAATTTAACAATGTTTAGAACAAGTCAAAACACAGCGTTTAGATGTTTAAAAAGTGCTCCGGTTTTCAATTTTTATCTCGATGTAGGGAGATTAAAACAGATCTTTCTTCAACTCTTAAGAACTCAATTGGGAGCACTGAACGAATTTTGAAATTACTTTAAAATTTAGTATAAGTGCAGAATGACCACTTGGGTAGTCGTAATTTAGCAAAACATTTAGAAAAAATAATGAGTCTAGAATTATTTTCGGTGAAAACCACGTCCTGATTATTCAAAAAACTTAACGTTTCGAATGGGCTTACACCACTCATCATCAGAAACGAACTAAACCACAAACCCTTGAGTTATTTCCTTTTATAGGCACTTCTCAATCGGAACTTAATATTTCCAGGGCTGTGATTGGTCCTACCGTCAGCTGATACATCACCTGATATTACTGTATGGTGATTGGTCAATTCTTCTGTAGTCATTATATTTCCAAGGCTATGATTGGTCCTACTATCAGATGATATTCCTGTATTGTGATTGGTTAATTTGTCAGTAGTAATTATATTTTCAGGGCTATGATTGGTCCTACCATCGGCTGATTCATCACCTGATATTCCTGTATTGTGATTGGTTGGTACTTCTGTAATCAATGGTTGGTTGGCCACTTCAGTAGGGTATTTTAATTTTTCTCTATTGTTAAGTAATACTGGTTTCCAAGCATCAGGTAGCCGAAATCCATCTTCTCTGTTGAAATTATTATGCTTTTCTATTTCAATAGCCTCTCGGACAATTCGCTTCCCATATTTTTGCTCCTTTACCAATACCTTCCTCTCCTCGAAGTCTATAGAGTGACCCGCTGTAATTAGATGTTCTGCTACTGCTGATTTACTTATGCGTTTATATTTACAATCTGCAGCATGCTCTTTAATGCGTGTATTAATAGACCTTCCAGTTTGTCCAATGTAGTTTTTGCCACACGAACAAGGAATTTTATACACGCCAGCAGTATGACCATCGGGAATTTTATCTTTATTATTATTTAACAGGTTCTTTATCTTTTTATAGGTGTCAAATACTGTTCTTATACTGTTTTTTTGTAACACTCTGGCAATCTTATCTGTTGTTCCCATAATGTAAGGTAACTTTATGCTTGCTCTATATTCTTCTTTGTTTTCCGCCTGTTTTTTTCTAGATGTTGTACTAAATTTATTAATATATCTCTCAGACTGTTTTATACTGTACCCATTGTTGATCATAGTCTGCTTAAGATTAACCAGTTCATTCTCAATACTACTGCTGTCACATAAACGCTGGGCTCTCACTGTTAAAGTTTTGAAAACACCCAATTTTTGACTTGGGTTGTGGTGTGAATTTTTATGTATGTATAATCCAGTGTGTGTACTTTTTCGATACACACTAGTTGACCATGTGCCATCTATGTTTCTTTTTACTAGAACATCTAAGAAAGGTAAAACACCATTATTCTCCTCTTCCATGGTAAACTTGATATTAGGATGGATATTATTTAAACTTGTTTGAAATTCTTCTAATTTCTTACGCCCATGTTGCCATACTACAAATGTGTCATCCACATATCTGAACCAACACTTGGGATTCCAGTTATGAAGCACAATTTTATCAATTTCTTCCATATAAATGTTAGCAAATATCGGAGCTAGTCTTGATCCCATTGCCATACCTTCTATTTGTTTGTAAAATATTCCATCAAACGAGAACACATTATCAGCAGTTACTGTTTTTATAAATTCTACAATTTCACCTGAAACGCCTTTCTTTTTAATGATTTCTGTAGTTTCTGATACTGGGACATTTGTGAACAAGGAAACTACATCAAAACTAATTACCAAATCATCTTGTTCCACTTTTATTTCCTTCAATTTTTCGATGAATTGCACAGAATTCTGTATACACGATGGTAAACAACCTACTAGGGGCTTCAGCTGTTTAGCTATAAAACCTTCCAGATTATACATAGGACTGTTAATAGAACAAACTATAGGTCTTAATGGATAGCCAACTTTGTGTATTTTTGGTACTCCATAAATCCTTGGCATGGTAGGTACCTGGCAAATCAATTCCTTCTTAGTGCTTGCCTTTAACTGTGATGTTTTTATTAATCTTAATACTTTAGCAGTAATCCTATTAAGTGGATTTTTTTTCTAATTTCACATAAGGACCTTGTTCTAATAGCTCTAGCATCTTACCTTTATATTCATCTGTCCTCATAATAACAGTAGCATTACCTTTGTCAGCCTTACATACAGTTATTTCTGGATTATTTTTCAATGATTTCAAGGCCATATACTCAGTCCGGGATATGTTCAGTCTGGGTGGTTTACACTGTCTTAATATTATAGAGCAATCTTGTCTTATAATTTCTGCCTTTTTTTGAATAATCAGGACGTGGTTTTCACCGAAAATAATTCTAGACGTATGGAAAACAACCACGAAAGTTTTAATAAATAAATAATGAGTCATTTTTTTACATTTACGGTTAAGTTGTGCCTTATTACTACATTATGGTAAAAAAAGAATAATAGTTTTTCTTAGTTCTTTTCTTCATACTTACTTTAGTTTAGTGTATGCCCCCGGGGCGTGGGTTCCGATCCTATAGATCCAAATCCAGGTTTTCAAGTCATTGTTGGACATTCTCGGTAAGACATGGCGAGTTCGTTCCAACAGCCGTGTAGCGCTCTCCTTGGAAATTTTCTTACTATCTGGTCCATAGTCTGGGACCCTACTTCGCAATCGAATTTTTGGCTGTTGAAAAGGCTACACAAGTTCAGCATTTAGCCTGTTCTTCCGTAGCTAGTCGTTATATGATTCTCTATTATTTTCTAGGTAGGATGTAATCAGATGTCGGATTAAACCGTTTTCTAATGGGATTTTCTGCTGTCATATGTAGCAGCTTCCTCAGTTTTAGTCTTTAGGGCGACATTGAAGATCTTGACGAATTAAATGTTTTCTATTATGATATGTAATACAGTTATATTGGTTAAGATCGAAAGACAGGGAGTTGATGTGATTTCACTGTTCCTGATATCAGTCGCATAGTTTTATTTAGCTCTGTGTCTACCTTCTTTACGTGTTTGCTTTTGAGTGATGATAGAGCTGTATATTCGGCCACCGAGTATAGTTATTGGACGGAGTATTACTGTATTTGCACCTCAAGTTATAACTGTCAATTTTCGTTTCACATCTCTAATCATTACTGTAGTATTTATTGCATGTTAACGTCATATCGAGGGTCACAATTAAGTATTTTGTTGTATCTATATATTATAATTTTTATCGTCAATGTTCACATTTAGCTTCATGTAGGATGACTGATTGTTAAAGTGAGATACTACTGATTTTTTTCCTTAACAGAGATAAGCCGTCATTCGTTAATGTATTTCACCGTCACTTTCAGACCTTTCCTTAGTCTGTGATTTTTTGCGTATTATGTTGAACTGTCAATGCTATATGATCCGCATAAATGAATTTACCCGCTGCTGACTTTGGTATTCCAAGGTGTAGAAATTTAAAAGAATTAGTGATAGGACTGATCTTCGAGAGAGGTCATTATTCGGTATTCTCTTTTCCATCAGCGATGATTGTGAATGTTCTTCCACATAGTATGTTGTTCAACAGCTTGTAAAGTTTTAGCCTGGATAATACTTCTAATCGCTGTTTTCCGTACCATGTTATATGCAGAAGAAAGGTCGATAAATGCTCCTGTAGTTCTTTTATTCTCTTGATAATCGCCCATGATGGGTGTGACAAGAGCATTGATCTGAGCGACACATCCTTTTGAATTGATTGTTCGACTGACGCTTTCTGGTGTAATGCATTTCGAAATCGTTCATTAGTTACCTTTGCAAGAATCTCGTAAATAATTGTTAGCTATAGGCACACAGCTCTTTGTACTAATTGGATCTTTTCAAAATTTTGCAACTGGTATTATCCTTGCATCTTTAAAGCCTGTTTTTGTCCATAGCTTTAATAAGGTTGTTGATTACTTGTTTATGTTGCTCGATCTTGAATTCTTTAAACGCTACTTAGCAACTCTAATTCTAGATCGGCATATACTGCTTCCGGAAGCCTCGTGAGATATTCAGCTTGACGATAACGATCATCAGTTTTCTAGACCTGTTTTCTTTCTGTTTTAGATCATACAACAAGTATAAATTATAGACTTCAATCCATGCTATTAATTCTATTTTACTATTTTGTTATTATACCGGTAACATTATTTGATAGGTACTTAAGTTAGGTTATATTATGTAATGTTATATAAATGCGCGATTGTTAAAAATCTGATCGGAAGATCTACTTAGGAAACAGAGATTAATCGATGTATCAATTTTTGAAATAACTTAAGAAGAATGTACTGGCTACTCGATAAAATGTCTGCATTATCTGTACTGTTCAGAACAGAATTATTACTGTTATCATCTTTATTAACATTCTGTTCACTTATGTAGACCTCATCATCTCGTTCTTGCCTCATTGATATTCCTTATATAATTTTAGACGCAGTTATCAATAAAATATTGAGCACGCTCAGTTTGAAAGACTAGTCGAACAAGAACACTAGATCTTCTTTTTCATCTTATCGTACGGTCTGATGTGGAAACATTTATAATTAAATAACCAGTTTAACCATATCAGTGCATCTAGCGTCATTTTATGGAAGCCATTAAAGTTTTCATCAAACGTTCAGCAGCATTCTTTTTAATGTGCCAGCGTGTTAACATATAGTTGCGCCAGCGTGTTAACATATAGTTGCATCGCTGGTTTTCGGTTGTGATGTGATTAAGTAATACCCATTCTCTTCGCTGTAAGTTAAAGCTGTCCACTTTGTGACCAGAGTACACAATTAAGTTTCTTTTATCCGGATTTCAGCTGGCTCATTGATCACGTTATTATTCTTACCCTCGAAGTCCTCTGTAATACCGGTATTTGCGGTAATACATATGGGTCGCCTCGGTATTTTCGCCACTCTCTTATTGTTGTTATTGTTCTTCGAATATCAATTATTAAACACAGGAAATCAGATTATAGGCGTTAATTAAATTATCCTCGTAATTAGTGTAATTGTGGTATTTAACTCTATATCCAACGTTCTAGTGTGGCAACTGCTAATCCAAATAGGTGCTCCATATTTCACCGTCTAATATACTACGGGGGTAATGCTGCCGTTATAAGTATGCGAAAAATGGTCGCTTAAAAAGAATGGAGACAAAACTCTTAACAAAATGAATTTTTTACTACTTTCATAGAAACCCTAGAACGCAATAGCTCCGAAAATTTAAGAAAGACCTCGAGAAAATTAATATTACAGAAAGTGACCTTACGAATAGAGAAATAGGGTTAGAAGTAAAATTAATACATTTTGGAATTTCGAAGTGAAAAGAACCCCGATACCAATGGACAGACAAAAGGAAGAAAAGATACAGCGAAGAGACTAATAAATATCTGAGGAGTTTAACGGAATAACTATGAAGATGATTAAGGTGGTCCATGGAGTCGGCCAATTTGAAAGAAGGAAAAGAATTTATTCACGATTGTTTTCGGTATCTCAATTTTTTTATGACGTAACGACTACAAGAAAATTACAGTTTTCATTTTCAAACTGACAGCGTTTACGAATTCGTACGTTTATACAATTACGCTTAGAACAAAGCAATCCAATATGTTGTCTAGATTTTGCGATTTACCCTGCTGTCTGTCATCTCATCCGTTTGTCGAAGATTGCTTCATAATTATTCAGCGGAAGACTGGAGTTGTTTACTAAACTAGCGGTTGTTGTTTTATGGCAATTAACCAGATTGAATTTAGTTGATATCCGTACTCTTTGTTAAAATTTGTACGCTTAAAAATTTCAATCGGGAGCTATATTCGTGCACTTTGGACGAGATTTCAAGCTCGTTAAATTAGTAATTGTATTCGAAACGCTATGTTATAAAAAATTGACATACCGATAAAATTGAAGCTATACTCTTCACAAGGCGGCGTCAATTACCTTCAACGAAAATTAAAATCGATCGCAAAAGTATTTACTAGCCTAAGCAAGTTTGATATTTAAATGTCATCCTGAAGTCTCGTTTATCCTTTCGATTATAATATTAATTTTATAATTGATAATAAAGCAATCCGTATACGACAATCTTAAATCGACGATCGTATCTATCTCTTGATAATGAGAAATTATTATTACACATGTTATGCGGCCCAGATTAACCCACGCGTGTCCTGTTTGGTTATCAGTTTCAACCCAATACGCTTAAAAAATTACAACCGATTCAACATCTATCCAACATAAGTTGATTTTGAATGAAAATAATTTTATCATTGTTTGTGTTGGCAGATATCTGTTTATTTCTTGCTATCTGTCTCCCAATAAACCTAAATTACATCATTTGGACCGTATGGATTATTTTATCAGATCTAATTGTCTGCTTTCTCCCATTCTGATTGGTGACTTTAATATAAGGTTACCATTCATGGAGCATAAGCAGATTTCAACCCAAAACTCTGTCATGTTTACTGAGTTTTTGCATTGCAATGATTTGGTGATCATGAACAGAAAAAAAAACTACTTTTTCTAATCATAATGGAGAGAGCATCATTGATTACTTGATTGTTCATAGCAGAGTTCAACCATTGGTAACCTTCTCATTGAACAATTTTCCATAAAAGTATTTCCTCTACACTCCAATTAGATCTGCCTAATCCTTCTAAAAACACATTTTCCACTTTAAATTTTAAGAAATTCTTACATAATATTGACAATAACTATATTAACTTCTTGCACTTTAAGATTAGTGATTAAGATTAGTGATTCTTCAAATAGACTAGAGTTAAATAATCCTATTTCTAAATTCAATACTTATGTTTCTAGGATTGTAACATTGTCAAACTGAGGTGTCTGTTCCAAGAGTTGTTTGGTGGAATCCTCAGCTGCAAATTTTGAAGGATTCTATTAATTCTGTTAGAAGGAAAAAAACAAGTGTAAAAATATAACACGTTTATTTGTTCTAGATTCTATTCTTAAAACATTAACTTCAGATTACAAAAAATTAATTATTAAATCTAAATTGGATTCATGGCGGAAGTTTGTACATCATAGCACCGCATGGGGTCCCCCTATAAATTTATTTTGAATAGAAATCAACAATTTCCTGTTCCAGATATCCTATCTGATAATTTAACTTACTCCAATGATGCGGACAAATGTGGTGCTTTCCTTAATCATTTCTTCCCCCATATCCAAGATGAGACAACCTTGTTACTATTTCAACTCTTCGGTCAGTCGCTCCTTTAATCAAATCTGATGATGTGAAAACCATTATTAAAAATTTAATAAATAAAAAAGCAACTTGCAGTGATAAAATTAATAATAAGGTTGTTAAATTTATAGAATCTAAATTCCCAGGCTTTGTTTGTACTCTATTTAATAAATGCCTCTATTTTCAACTTTTCCGTGTTGGAAAATAATATTAAGCTTTTACCTAAAGCGGGCAAAGATCCCAATAGTTTATCTGGGTATCGACCATTTCCCTGTTAAATTCGATAGGTAAAGTTTAATGAATACCTGCTGAAGGAAGCTGAGAGCAGGGTGTCTTTCATAAGAACCAGTTTGGTTTTCGGAGAGGTCTCTCCACTGAGAATGCTCTCTACAAGCTGGTTTCTGGTGTAAGGCATTCCTTGGATGACGGCATGTCTGTAGTTGTCATTTCTTTTGATATCAAAGGAGCTTTTGAGAGCTGCAGATGGTCATCAATTATCAGTATTTTAAATTCATATAATTTTAATCCCTACATTATTAACATTATTATAAATTATTTTTCAAATAGATATGCTTCCTTGACAGTTGGTGACTCTGTTGGCTGCAGAAGGCTGGAGTGTGGGGTTCCTCAAAGTTCTGTCCTTGGGCCCTCACTTTGGAATATTCTATATACTACAGAGTTCATCATCATATGGAGCAGCTCCTGTCTTTTACTTGTAAGGGGTTTCAGCTGGTCTCTTATGCTGATGATCTCTGTTTAATCATTGATGCTGAGAAATATTATGATTTTTCTTTTATTGAAGTTGTTTGTAAATTACTTGAAAATGTAATCAATGATCTAGGTTTGTTGTAATTTTATTGTGTTTGGTGATCAAAAAATTGTACAAAACATCAAGAACCTGAATCTAATTTTCGGTCATAATAATCTTAAATATCTGGGTCTGATTATTGACCATAAACTTACTTTTATTCCTCATATAGAACACATACACAAAAAGTGTGATTCTATATATTTCAAGCTCAAAAGGTTACAGCCAAATACTTTTGGATTGAAATACAGAGAGAGAGAGTCATTTTGTACAGGGGACTAATTCAGTCACTTTATCCATATGGCTCTCTTGTTTATGTTAATAAAAGAATTCTGTACTCGATCAATAAGTACCAGAGAAAGTTTCTTCTTAGTATTTCATGTTTGTACCGTACCTGTCCCACTTCTGCTGCTAATATTATATATAACATAATACCACTGGATCTTTTTGTCATTGGCGCCTCCATCATCTCAGAATTTAGAGTTGTTATAGACGTTGCTAGTGTCAAGAATTTCCGGTTCCTTAATATTGATCCGCTTACCTTGCAATCCTTTCCTAGTGTTCTTCTTTTTAAAAAATATATTAATTCCTCACTCATTGATTCTTGGCAAGCTAGGTGGGACAGTTGTTCAACTGGAAGGAAAACCTTTTTGTTTTTCCCAAAAGTCTTGGAACGGTGTAAACTTAAAAGTATGAATATTAATTTTTATAATGCTCAGGTTCTCTCTGGCCATGGTAGGTTTGGTTCCTATCTCTATAGGTTCCATCTTGCTTCTGGTCAGTGTGTGTGGTTTTTGCACTTCCATTGATGACTCCTTTGTCATTGTTGATGATATTGAGTATTTAATGTTTGAGAGGACAGCCTCTTGTATTCTCTAAACAGAACCATGTCAGTGTCCTGTTGTACATGGAGTTGTCGATGCGAAGGAAGTTTAAAAGTGGCTGGTAAGTTTTTTTTTGCATATGGTCATTGCCTCCTTTCACTTTATTACCGATATTAATACTTAATAATATTGCATAAAGCTGTTTTTATAATTATTTATATGTATATTCTTTCTCATGATATAGATGTTCTTTTCCATTTGTATACTTAATATATATTTGTTTTTCAATTAGTATCTTTAAGAATATTTTTGATTATGCTTATATGTAATTATCTCCCTATACTATGATGTATATATATATATATATATATATATATATATATATATATATATATATATATATATATATAATCTCTTTATTTTCCTTTTGTGTTTTTTTTTCATTATCTTAAATTTTAATCCCTTTAAATTGTAAGTGCATATCTTTTTTTTTTTATAATATGCACTTTAATATTTATATGCTCATTTTCACAAACTTATTTTACACACACTATTGATGGTCTAAGGGACTGTTTCTCATCCCTTATTCTATCCTATTTTTTTTAAGTACATATTGCAGGGAACTTTCACACACTCCTATTTATTTTTTGTATTCGACTTGTCGTTTTTCTTTTGTTCTAGCTACACAACTCTTACACACATTTATTTATTAAGTACACTAGTTCCTTACGCCTTTGTAACAACAAATTATTTAATAAGTATGCCCCACCGCGTAAGTGCGTATTAGGAAACCATAAAAAAAAAAAACCGATTCAACATCACTGTTGCAGAATTATGCTAAATCGTCATTGGTATACAAAACTTACCGATACGCACTCAGAATTAAACATCTCATACTTCTCTTATATTAGTAAATTATGGAAAAAGTTTTAGAATACGTCGAAATAGATTAATTTCATATGCGATTCTCACCATGCGTTATACTAGGTACAAAGCAGATGGGTTATTCATTTAATTCCATGTCCACGTGAATTATTCATTTTTTGTGTAGTTAATATGGCGTATGTGCGTGCATATGTATGTATGTGTTATATATGTGCATATGTATCTCGTATATTTTTGTTTTTCTTTTCACCATGTTTTATTTATTTTCTCGCTGGTTTTTGTTTTTTATTTTTTATTTCATTCATTTCCTAGATTTACTAATACTATTTGGAGTTAACCGTTATACCAGGTACTTGACTTAATGAACCTTGTTGTGTATGTATCATTATGAAATAAAGCTTCTTTCTTCTTCTTCTAAATTGACATACCGAAAAAAAATAAAGTCGCTGATGTCAATCGTGAAAGTTTAAAAGCGTATTTAAGTAGAATAATTTTTATTTATTTGTATTTTTTAAAACGGTCCCTCAATCCGCACTTATGCATTAAATAATTGACGATAAAGGTGCAGGAAACTACTTAATAAATAACTGTAAGTGTTGTGTCGTTAAAACAAAATAAACAACCGTACAATGCAAAAGATAAATAAGTGAATGTGAAAGTTCCCTGCGATGTGTAACTAAAACAAAAAAATATATATATAAGATGTTAGAGGTGAGATAGTCTCTTAAACCATCATGGATGCGAATGAGAGTTTGTATCTTAATAATAATAATATAATAACAATAAACAAAACATATAATAAATAAAGCTATATTTTAGAAATAAAGGAAAGCTAACTGTTCAAAATATAACTTATACCTAATGTACAATATAAATATTGCACGTAGGTTAAATAGGTAACAATATAAAATGATGTTAAAAATATTAATAAAGGGTGTATTTAATTTCTTCTTCTTCTTTTGGAGCCTCGAAAGGGTGTAGTGATATTATGAGACCGCCGCATATGCTATTCTTCTCCAATCCGATCTGTCTTGAGCAGCGAACAATGCTTCATGTGGATTTAATCCAGTTAGTGATTTTATCTGGTCAACCCATGTTTCTTCTTCCCGCATACTTTTCCGGTAATTATCAGATTTTGCAGAGAGTCCGTATCTCTCCCTATGTGTCCGAAAAACTTCAAGAATCTCTTCTTTATTCTACATGACAGCCGCATATGTTTAGTTTTTGGAAGACATATTCGTTAGTTTTACGGTCCATCCACCATATTCTTGGTAACCTCCTGCAGGCCCAACTTCCGAACCCGTCTATTCTATTAGCGCAGTCTACAATGAGGGACCAAGTCTCGCACGCATAAGTAGCAAACACCAGACAGTCCAACAGTTTAAGCTTTGTGTTTATAGACAATGCCGTATATTTCCAAATCGGAGATAATTGTTTTGTCGCACTACGCGCTAATATTAATCTCCTCTTTATATCCGGTAAACAGCTACCGTTAGTTGTTAGTATTGAGCCAAGATACGTGAAATTTTCATTTAGGCTAAGATAAACACGCTGCCCAATCAATAAACTGTACTGGATGATTCGTCTTAATATAATCAATGACCTAATTTAAACTTATGATGCATATTCTCCATAAATCAGCGAACGGCAACACGTGTTGCAAATTAAAGATGTATCTAAAAAGTTTTATTATATTTCTTATATTGATTCTAAGTTAAATTTCGTTCTTACCTAATATTTTGAATTTATCCTCTTTTACAGTAACGAAATTGTCACTTTGGACGACGAAATCGACTACAAAAACGAGCGTACGAGTAGTAACGGCAATAATAATAATAACCATCATCATCATCATCAACGAGACGGTCTGTTGCGTTTATTCTTGGCCGAAAACGACATATCCGATTTATCCGGCGATTATCTCGATCGTCGATACGGTCGATTAGTATCGTTGAATTTGAATAGAAATAATTTGAAAACAATCACCGCGACGTATTTTCCGTCTAGTTTACGCGCGTTAAGCCTCGAAAGTAATCAATTAACGACGGTACCGGTAGACGTTTTAGACGAATTACCCCAACTAACGTCGTTAATATTAACGGATAATTTCGTGCGACGACTTTCGTTCGGTTCGTTTAAAAACGTTCGTCGTCTAACGTTGCTCGATTTAAATTCGAATTACGTCGAAACGATAACCGGCCGTTTTCCGGTTAGTATTAATCGTAATAATGATAATATCGATAACGATAATAATAATAATAATAATAATAATTCGCAACGTCGTCATTATTATTATCATCGTAAAGACGAATTGCACGTCGACGAATTACGTTTATCGCATAACAATCTGAAAACACTACCGTCCGGTTGTTTCGCCGGCGTAACGATTAACGTTTTAGATTTGTCGCGTAACCGTTTAGAACGTATACACGATAAAGCACTAGTCGATTTAGCCGGATCGTTGGAATCGTTACATTTAGACGATAATCGACTAGTCGAATTACCGGTCGCTTTGAAAGAATTGAAAAAATTGAAATATCTTTACGCGGCCGGCAATCGTATAGTTACGGCGAGTAAAGACGTTTTCGACAAAATCGGATCGACGTTAAAAATCGTCATATTGGCTCGTAATCGTTTGACGAAAATACCGAAAGAAGCTTTGAATTCGTGCACGTCTTTGGCGCAGGTTAATTTCGATTATAACTACGTGCGAGAATTGAACGACGGCGATTTCGATAATTGGGGTCGAAATTTAGTATCGATACTGTCGACCAATAATAAAATCAGCGAAATAAACGGACGCGTTTTTCGACCGACGACTAAAATCAAAGAACTCGGTCTTTCGTTTAATAAAATCGTCAACGTTCGTCCGGAGGCTTTCGTCGGCGTCGGTAAATCTTTGAAAGTGTTACACGTCAGTTTCGGTTTATTGAACGAAGATTTTAACGGCGATTTTTTAAAACCGTTATCCGCGTTACATTGGCTACTGTTAAACGATAATAACGCGCGACGTATAGCGCCGAACGCGTTAACGGCGTTAAAACGTTTGCAACGTTTCAATATGGACGGTAATCGTTTGACCGAATTACCGGACGGTTTATTTCGAGCGGACGTGCATAAATCGTTACGCGAGATACGTTTTTCGAATAATCGATTGACCGTTTTTAAAGCGAATTTTTTAATCGGTTTAAACGAATTAGAAAACGTCGCCGTCTATCGTAATCTATTGACGACTATCGCGACCGGTACGTTTCGCGATTTGCCGAATTTAACCTTAATACTATTAGCCGATAACCGGCTAACCGTTATCGAAAATCGAGCGTTCGTAAATTTGCCCGGCTTACGAACGATCGACGCGACCGGTAATCGATTGACGGCGTTAAATTTTCTAGCGTTTTTTAACGTATCGTCCGACGATCGTTATTTAACGTTAAACGTATCGTTAAATCGGATCGACTCAATCAACAATAACGAACAAAATAATAATAATAATAATGATAATAATAATAATAATAATAATAATAATAATAATTTTTTTTATTTATCGGTTTTAGATATCAGTTTCAATCGACTGACGGACGTAGCGCCGCTAAACGTTTACGGTCGCTATTTAAAACGTCTCGATTTAAGTTACAATCGAATCGGTAAATTGAACACAAATTCGTTTTCGAATTTCGTACGATTGAATCGACTTTCGTTAAAACGTAACAATATATCGTACGTACACGATAAATGTTTCGCCGCGTTGACCGAATTACAAGTAATCGATTTATCCGGTAATAATATCGAATATTTACCGTCCGATCTATTCGAACGGACGATCCGGTTACGAGTTATCGATCTGTCCGATAACGATATACGATCGTTACCGAAAAATCTGTTCCGTTTGAACAGTTTAGAAGCGTTAGATTTATCGCGTAATTCGTTAAACGTCGTACCGTCTTTAGCCGGCGTTAAAGAAAATCTACGTAAATTAGACTTATCGACTAATCGTATCGAACATCTAGACGGTACCGTATTAAGCGACGTACCGTTTTTGTCGTCGTTAAATTTAGCCGAAAATCGACTGACCATATTACCGGATAACGTATTTACCAGCGTCGGTAATTTACTAATATTAGACGTACGTTCGAATCCGTTACGTGCTAATTTCAAAGAATTATTTCATTACGCGCAACAATTACGCTCGTTAAATTTAACCGCTACCGGTTTAACGGAATTACCGACAATACCGTTACCGCGTTTAACGGAATTACGTTTATCTCGTAATCGGATAGTTGAAATGACGTCGGAAGCGATAGAAAATCTAGCTCAATTACGTCGTCTTTACGTAGACGGTAATCGTTTAACGCGCGTACCGAATAATTTGTGGCATTATTTACCGCTGCTGAAAGAACTGGACTTATCCGATAATCCGATAAAGGTTAGAATAACTTATCTTACATCCGGTACATATTTATTTATCGATTTACATAACATTACGGCCTACGCAATAGCAATAGTGTACGCGCCTTAAAAAATAATTACAGAATATAAATATATATATATATATATATATATATATATATATATATATATATATATATAGAACTAGGCCACCACACTTACACGACACTATAATTAACGAAAATAACATTAAGAGTGGAAAAATAAATTACTCTTACCAACAAAAAAATAATAATCGCATTTCTAATGAAATATTATCGTTATTATTATTTAAGTTAATGTGCCATATACAGCAACTAATGGCTAGAGATACAGAGAAAAATAAGTATTAAATGATACAATCCAGTATGAAGTAGGAAGAGGATAAGTATGGATAGCGTAGAAACGTTGTCACCGAGCAGTAGCTGTAATGAAAATGAAAGACTATAGTATGATCTCTGTAGGCTGTATTGAAGACACTCTGTCGGTATATGTTGAATAGACAGTGTAATGTTTCAGGCCGTACACAATGGAGCTTCCGATCTATTAAGAAGATTGTGTCAGTTTAGTGTGGCCCAATCGGAGTCTGCTGACAACTACACTGCCTCTCCGATGTTATAAGTGTGTCTTCCTTGTTATTTTTGGTTTGATAGATCGTAGCTTATTTGATGTTGATACGGATTGCCATTTTTCTTGCCGTAACTAAAATAATGATGATCTCATGATGAACCTCTTGTTGTCTGCTAATGGAACTTGTAAATTAGGCACAAGTAATGTAGTTGCTGCTTCCTTTGCTGCCCTATCAGCTAGCTCATTTTCAGCAATTCCTGTATGTGCTGGGATTCAGAGGAATGTAATGGATCGTTCAGTATTTTTAGTAATCAATTCTACAATTGTTTCAGCTATAGGATGTCTATTGTTGTCAGATACATTATGAATAGCGTTCAAGGCTGGAAGAGAGTCTGAGCAGTTTATTATTGGCAAGCTAGTTCAGTATTTATACTGAAATCGATGGCCAATTTATGTGGGCGCTCCAAGCATCTTATTGTCTAATATCAGACCAAGGTATCGTATTATCGATGCACATCAAGTTTAAAACCTGATGAATGCATTTGCGAATTTTACAAAAGTATATTGCTGTGGTCTTACTGATTGAGAAGCGCGATTCGTTTGTGGACAGTTTGTCAGTACATTCTTGAAGTACCAATTTAGTACACTGACGAAATACAATACCTATATATAAGTAAATGTCAGAACAAAAGAAAAAGAAACAGAAAAACCAATCATACACCGATGTTACCATGTAAACAAACTTTCCCTCAAGACACTAAAACACATACTAATTTACAAATGCAAAGAAATCACACGCGCATATTCCCGCGCAAGAAAAATGTTTTAAACGATGTCGCGCGTAATCGCATGACACTATAGGAATTCACAATGGCAGTAAACGGAACTTTCTATGACCGAAATGTCTTTTACCCGTATAAAACAAACTTACTGAAAAGTAAGAAATTGTTTAGCATGTTATTATATCGACGCAAGCTGGATGGAAGTGGTGAATTATAACCTACATTTGTACAAGCATGTGCGGTTCATAGAAAACACGATGCGCATTAATAGTAGGAACCGTAAATAGGGTTGTAGATAATAAATGTCATCTATGCGAGCGTTACAAACATCATGCAGGAACCCCAGCGTACTTATCTGTCTTCGAGGCTTTAATATTTAGGAAATCGCATAAAATATTATAATTCGAAAATGTAGGATGGACGCCAGTTTGACGGTAGTAAATGTATCTTAAAAACTTAAATTGAATTTTATCTACCATATGAACGTATTTAGTGTAGAAAGGATCCCAAACTACAGATGCGTATTCTATGATCTCACAAAAATGTTGAATAGTAACAAAAAATAGCGCCCTACAAATAATTTTTTCGTTAGTGCGAGAGTAGTTACATTATCGTTGTTAGATAAATTATTAATTACGATTATAAATCTTTATCCGTGCGTTATAAAAAGTATAAACACGAAATAACATTTTCAGTCATACACAGTAGAATTTTGATAGAAAATTGAAAATTTTATAAATGTGTTTATTATACAATAACTTAGATGAAATGTATATAATTTTTAAATTTATGTAAATATTAAAATTGGCCGACGACGGGCATTTCCGAAGTTAAGCAAACGGTACTTGGATGGGTGACCGCCGGCTCAGCGTGTTTGTGTGTTGTTAGTATCTCCCAATTACAACGGGAGATTAGGCTATTTTCTCCCAAATTTATTGATTGGGGAGACCTACGTTCAGCAGTGGACCGATTTAAAAAATAATAAAAATAATTAAAATTGAGACATTTTACGTCAATGAAAAAAAAAAGTACCATATAGTGGACATCTCGACTGAACAGGTTAAACACACCGCAATTCGCGTAATCTTTCTCGCGTGTAATAAGAATATATCTATCGCGCGCATTTTTATTTTTCATTTCTGTTCTGATTTTAGTTTTATTTATCGATCTTAAATGTTTATTAGTGAAACGAATCACGAGTATAAATCATTCGTTGTCATAATGTCAACTACGGTAGACCATCGTATTCTGGGAGATACACGACTTTATCCGGGATAAAAAATTAAGTACTCTACGCGGTCTGAAAAAAAAAACTAAACTAATAAAAAATTAACTACAAGTTCAATAGCAATCTATTAACAGCCATTTGAAATATTTTTCAAATTGAAGTCGGTAATTAGACGATAGCCGCTAATGAGAGAAGAGTATTTTCTCAGCTTCGAAAACACCGTAATGTTAGCCGCTATCCAATATTGTAAAAAGATCCGTAAGTGAATACATTTAGAAAAAAAGATTTGGCAACTTTATTCCGATAAAGAGGTTTTTGGTTTTCGAATGTTTTAACATCATAATTGGGCGCATATTCGCTGAAACAGCGCATAGCGGAGTAATCGAAGTTGGAAAAAGGTTAGATGATTTAGAAAATAAGTAGTTCCAGAAAACGCGTCTTAATGTCCGAGCAACGCGATCGCTGATCAGAGCTCAAATCGTGAATAACCAACTCTGTCTAAATCTTCAACTGTTTCCAGTGCGTTTTATTAAACTAACGCAGAGTTTCTAACATTCTATAATACACGTTTTGACATAATTATGATTTAGAAACATAATCCGCCTATACCAGTTTGGAATGGAGGGTAGGTAATAAAATTGCAAAATTAGTATTGATTAACAACGTGATATATTTATAGAAAGTCGAATTAGAACTATTACAGTGTTGTCCACAAATTCGACACATACGGAAAGGTAGTCTCTGTAATAGGCGCTAAGTTCGAGACGTATAATTTTTTATGATAAAATTCTCGCATCGAATAAGACGAGATTGTATGAAGAAATACACGATTAAAAGATTTTAAACTTGTAAATTAAACGACATATTAAAAACAATAAAACTCGATTTTCCATCATTAGAACTGATATTGTTACGAATTTAATAGGAAGCGTTTCATACGAAAGAAGTAAAAAATTTCTGATAGTTTAAATTAATCAATAAATTAATACGCTTGACGTGTTACTATATATTTAAACTAGATTATGGAACAAGAACTTTCGTTAGAAGGTTTCAAGTTACGCGTGGAATAGACGTGTAACTATATTATAACGGTAATTTAAAAGAGACGGAAGGTGCCACGTCATACTATAATTAATCAAACATCTAACGTTGTCATAAGCCGAACGTAATTATGTGATATCTGTGGCAATGACGTAAACAGTCTTTGCTAAATCACGTGTTTGTCGTATACGAAATGTAGCGAATAAAATCCCATAATTCTCTTCTATCGCTGAAACTTATATTAATGTTCATTTATCCTCGTAATTCACCTTTCCCCAACGTTCCCGCGGTAATTTAAGGAATCTTAGGCAGCATATATAAATGTTCTCCGACCTAAACATTAATTTAGCTTTTCCGTTTTAAAAGTATAAAGTATTAGACTAGCTCGAGACTCTATTGAAAATAAAATTTAATATATACCTGGTAGTCTATTGAAAAGAAAACTCACGTTTAAATACTAGATTACGCGAGATCGTTTCCGAAATTACATTCATCTACAAAGAATTTCGGCGTCATACTTGAGAATTCGACCCCGAATTAATTCGACCGATACTTCTTTTGCTTCCTTAGTTTCCTTAAAAAACATTCCATTTTCTGTTACCACGATTTGCCGATAAAAAAGTTTAAGATCGATAAATTTATAGAAAAAAAAGATTATAATGTGAAACCATTTTTGCACTCAAATCCGTTACTAAATTAACGATGAAAACTACTTCATCGTCGTCATCATTGGTGATGATGGTATATCTTCGGGTAGTTTAGATGTCCACGTCCAGGTTTCGTAGTCATGTTATCGTCGCGTCTTGCTCGAATATCCTTCCAACCGTCCTTAAGGGCTCTACGTAACGGATGTGATCCATTGTCCGATCTCCTAATTGACAGTCGCAGGAGAGATCACCTTCTTTGCGAGCGTATGATGGCCTGTTCTGACACAATTTATGATTTAGGTAAAAACCGGGTGACCTGTAATTCGGTGTGTCTGTCGTACCGTATTAGGTTCTTATGGTCACATTCTTCTTTCCAAGATGCAACTACGTCAAAAACTATGAGTCTTGTAGCTAATCTGTGAGTAGGCTTTTTCGATTTTAATCTTTCCGGTACTTTCAGATCATCATCATTAGTGCAGTTCTAAGACTGAAGTCCATCGCCACGATAGTAAGCTTCTATCTGTCCTGTTCTTGCGCGACTCTTTTAATTCAGCTTACTTCTTTAACCCCGTAGTGTCTTTTAATACGATTGTTATAAATGTGTTCCTCGGTCTTCCGTGGGCGTCTTTTTCGTCGGACCTTTAAGAATAATTCGAAATAATTCCCCATGCCGAAGTAAATGACCGATCCGAGTTTAATCGTGTTTTCCTCGTTTGATTTAGTAACGACCTTTTCAATTTGTCGTAGTATCTATTCTAATTTCGGATTTTTTCTATTCAGCTTATCCGTTCCATTTTCCTCCAAGCTCGCATCTGAAACGCTCGTGTAACTTATTCATATTTAATTTATTTAACGTCTGGGTTTCACCGCTGTAAATATGGAGAACGCTTCGATATTCTTTTTCGAACCTTCAGCGGTATTTTGTCTTAATATGCCTCGTCGTTTCTCTTGAAAAGCGCATTTTGCTAGTTCAATTCTAGAATTAATTCCAGCATTGTGATAGAGATTTTCAATCTTCTGGACTCGTTCAATTATTTATCCGACAATTTGTATACGTGAATGTGCGCGGTTTCCTTCCAACCATCGTTCAGTTCCCGGTATCACTTGGTCATCTGAGAATTTTATAGTTTTTACTCCTCCGATGCTTATTCCGTAGTTAGTATTTCCAAATCTTAACTAATAACATAAACATTAAAAACGTATGGCAACAACAACATCCTTGTTCCCGTCTTTATTTGTTGTTTTATTTTTTTTTTTATATATATGGGAAGTCTATCTAACGTGATACTGCAGGGAGACTATTTATACTTTAATCCTCTAGAAACGTCGCTATATAGGAAAACAATTGTAGATTAGCCAGATAAAGAAGAGACGATACATGGACGTCTAATACATGAAGAACGTAGTAAGATAAAGCTCAGAAAGTAACGGTGCCGAAGTAGAGCATATGATCGTGATTGCAGATTACCCGTTCAGAGTAAAAAGGAGAGAAGGGACTTAAATTTTGCAAGTTCCGAGAAGTCGTCATTAATTTTATTGCATATTTTTATTGTTCATATATATATATATAAAAGCTTCAGTGTACACTTTGAAAGCATATTATTACTTCCAACAACGGGAAAATCTTATTCCAACGTACTCCGTATCTCAGAAAACCGATTAGTCTAATAAACTCCGATGTTACCAGCTATTATCCGTGAATATTGTTACGATGTCAACGTGCACATTGGAATGTTCGATTTTCTGTTTTTCGTTTCTGGATATTAATAATTGAATTCGTTAAAATGGCTAATAGAGACAAAGAAAAACGAATACAGAATAAGTTCATATCTACACGACTACATTTGTATATATGTTTGCTTATGCTCCGGTGATAATAATTCTGGCATATAACTGGCATTTGTAAGGCAGTCGTCATTTGTATTATCCCTTTCGATTTCGGAATAAGACTATCCAAAAAAGCGACATAAATGATAGATGAACAAGAGAAAACTTTGTAGAATTATTTAAAGTTTAAATTGAAATAGTAAACAACATTAAACGGCGTAACGGTAATTGCACGCAGTTGGGCGGATACACTTCGACGAAGTTTATTTGCTTAGGCACGGAGGATGACGTTTCAAAGCTAATGAAACACAAACTGAGCGAGCAAAAGTCAGGCTCGTCGTCTGTTGTCGAGAGTACATATATATGCATATATATATATATATATATATATATAGATATATAGATATATAGATATAGATATATAGATATAGATATAGATATAATAAGAATTAAAAGCCTCTACTCCGGAATAGATCCTTTCTTGCGTTTTAGTAAGGCAAGAAGTTTACTTAGAAATCAAAACTTGAAATTATCATAAAACTGCGTCGTGTTCAAACAGACAAAACCAACAGACGGCTTTATTATTAAGATATTTTCACAATTTTACGAGCATGATTTCACATTCCACTGTTTGTTGTTAGTGTGCGTTGTTAATAAATTTCATAATCTACTACCTGAAATTAATCAATTTTATAAACATCGTACGTAGATCCGGATGACATCAAGAACGCGACTAAATTATTACCGGAATAAAGCAAAATGATATTTGCGCCTCGATATGTTGTAGGAAAAACATTATTTCGTTTGTACGCGATCATTCTGTGTAATACAATAAGCAGGAATGATGTGTATTTGCGAATTTTCGGGGATTTAACGTTTGTCCCTTTTGAATGAAATAATATCCAAGTATCTGTCAGAATTTAACTCTATTTGTAATCGAATTCCCTATCCTATATTATTTAAGTATATTTCTCTACCTTCAGTTTGAACTAAGAATTTTGACTACGTCTTTACATATAAGTAATTATCGTAAGAACCACATTGCGCACTGACCATGCTACACGTAACATTTATTTGCATTAATTTCCCTAGCTCGAAACTATATTTTACGATCGTACGTTCAAATTAATTTTATTATCATTTTATACTCTCGATGTAAATAATACAATAATAAACGGTTCCGAAATGCGGAAGTTAACGAAAAACCTAAAAGAAAGTTTGAAAGTCGTTCGAATGATGATGATATCATAAAGAATTCAAAGCTTTTGGAAATGATAAATGAAAAAAAGGAAACTAACGGAAACAATACAACAAAGACGAGAAACGTTTCTAGGAAACATATTGCGGCATAACGCGTTCATGACGGTCATAATCGAAGCAAAATTGGAACCAAGAATGACTTATGATAACACGGATGGATCATGTAAAAAAAAATTATACAAATGACGTATAAGAAGATAAAGAACATAGAAGTCAAAACAGAAAGGAATGGAAGCATAAGACTAGCAAAGAGCATGCTCTTAAATATTGATGATGTCGATGTACTCTGCAAACGCCTCTCTTATATCGGTAAATTATCGAGACCGTGTGAAGAATATAGCATTATTAGACGTGTGCTGCAAATAAAATGCTAATTCTGCAAAGTGAATGTTAATGCGTATCGTTTTATTTTTTTTAAGTTACAGCGAAGTGATCTAAGATTTTGCGATTATCCACAAGAAGTAACTCGACATTAAGTTTTCTTCCAATGAAGGTAATATCCAACTTAGCTTGCCAAACTGAAAACGGAGAAAAATGTACAAACTTTTAAAACTATTTTATACTAGGGTGTAACTGAGATCAATTTGTAGATACTTAATATTTAGCGATTATGTATGACGTCTAGACAAAATCAGCTACCTATAATAAAAATATCTAATGGTAAAATATTAGTAGCTACATTTTCAGCAATTTCAGCTATATTATTACGTTAATATAAAAATATGTTTAGTGTTATCCATCCAGTAGTAACAGTTATCAGCCTGTAATTCATTACCCCGAACACGTAACGAGCGCGCTCAAATTGAAACGGAGAAAACAGTGGCAAAAATCTCAAAATCCATATCAAGACACCCTAATCTGCAGACTAAGTTTGTAAAATATTTATTACAAGATTTAAAAAATGAATCTTTCAACGGAAAATTCGTAAATTTGTCACCCTTGCCGCAATGTGATTACTCGCTACGGAAGGCAACAAGGACCTTCATAAGGCCTGTATCATCGAGCAGACTGAACATGGGATCGAACTGATCCGGGAAAATCGGCATTGGAAAACATTTTGTAGAAATGTTCAAACCTTATCCGAAATCAGGATCCTATTGTTACGATCTATGCAAAAGGTTACAACCAACATCTTCTGGGTAATTAACAAGCGTAATCAAAACGATGAATCCAAATAAATCACTGGTTATGGTTTAATCACAGCGAAGATTTTCTCGTGTTACTAACGTTATAGTTTTAACGCGTTACTCCGATTGCAATACTTCCCATTGCAGTTAAAACTGCCACAAATTGTTGTTAAACAAAAACTTCAAACGCCCCCGACGGAACCTTCATCATAGGTACATTTCGTTACTTACTGTATTCTCAAAGACGAATTATCCCAAACGGCTGATACCTGACCACCAATTTGGATTTAGAGCAAAGCATGGCACGACTGAGCAAGTGCATCGTGTAGTAAATATTACTGAGACATTCTTCGATGAGAAAAAGTACCGCGACACGATATTTTTGGAAATAAATCAAGCTTTTGATAAAGTACGACATCGTGGCTTGTTACAGAAAATCAAACGATACTTTCCTTACGAATTATTTTAAATAATAAAATCGTACCTAAGCGAAAGATATTTTAAAATCATAGAGATAATATATCGAGCATTTATCCGATAAATGCAGGCATACCCCAGGGTAGTGTCTTGGAACCACTAGTGTACATCATCTATACAACTGATATTCCAACATCATCTAAGGTAAAGGTAGCCCTTCGCTGACGACACAGCAATTTTATGTAGAGATATTTGTCCTATAAATGCTTGTAATAACCTACAGGAAGCGATCGATGAAATATCATCGTGGTTTAATGCTTGGAAAATTAGGACGAATGAATTTAAATTCACACGAGTAATCTTCACAAACAAAATACACGAACTGTCACAAGATATAACATTAAAGGCCACAGCAATACCAAGAACAAAAACCAGAAGAAAAATAACTTGGAATGTACCTTGATCAGTATTTAACGTGGAAAAGACATATAATAACCAACGAAGACTGAAATAAACGTAAAATTAGTAAAAATAAATTATCCACTCGATAAAAAATCTGTACATAGATAACAAATTGATCACTTCCAAACAGATATTAAAGCCATCTGGCGGAGCTACGGATGTCCATTATGGGGCTGTGCAAAAAATACGAATATTGATATAATACAGCGGATCCAAAATAAAATTTTACGAATGACTGTTAATGCACCGTGGTACATCATAAACGTGACGCTACATGATAATAATGATATAAAATTCATTAGACAAGTAATATCAGGCAACGTTAAAACTTATTATCACAGACTGGAAATACACCCAACTAACAGCGTCATTCCGTTACTAGACAAATCTCTACAAGTTCGACAACTTAAACTGGACAAGATATTGGACATAGCATTATTTGAAAGCTAGGAGACGAATACATCTTGAGAGTGATTTTCATCGGATAATCTGCTTTGTATGTTAATCGCATAATCACATAAAATATGCTGAATAGCCGCAAGCTAGTATTGTACCGTTAATTTATTTTTAAAAAAAGTTTAGTGTTATATATACATTCCAGATAAATGATGATATTATATATATATATATATATATATATATATATTACAAATCAAGAAACTAGATAGAGTCAAATTAAAAACTATTAAGGAATAAATGGATGATAACAGAGATGTCATAACTTCAATCCGCGCGCTGAAATGGAAATGAGTGGACATGTCATATGATACAGAGATCAGCGGCGGACGAGGAAACTAACGGAATGGTTCCTGGCGTACCGCAAGAGAAAAAAATTGCGACCGTTTACACGTTGGGATGACGACTTAAAAAAATTCCTGGGATCTAGAAGCGCTCTGTATAGGTTGGCACACAACAAACGCAACTGGAAACAATTGGGAGAGACCTTCGCTTGAAAGGTCCAGTATGACTACATTCGAAATTAATTTTAGAAATTGATTTTAGCTGTAACAGATGAGAGGCGAATCCAACAGTACCGCTAAATGCAGAGCGCTACCAAGTAAAAATACAGTTATAAATCAAAATAACTTACTTTAATACTTAATGGGTAGAAACTACTTAATACTTTTAAATGTTTCATGAATTCAATAAGTAGGAAACTTTAGTAAATTAGTGCATTTCATATTTCACTTAGGCAACCAAACTAATTCAACCTTGCGTGTAATCTCGTTACTGATCGTTTTGTTGCCTTATTTTATTTTCACATTAATTTCTCGATATAAAGAATTTTATTTATTACATATCTACATTATATAGGATTTTATAATAAAAAAATTTGCAAGTACATTTAGAAGAGTCTAGTGTTTAAATATTTTTTTTATGAATAAAATTTACAATTTTATATAAAGTTCTTCGTTTTATTTTATATCTTAAAAAATTAGATACAATAATTTCGGAATAACCGCGTACAAAAAAGAAAATAACCGATTTATTACTAAAATCAAAACGATATATTAATAAACCCGAGTTTTCATGCAAACATGCCGTACCCATCATCAGAGCTAAACTAAACTAACCCTCACATGACAAACTACTACCTTAACTATATAGAGAAAACTGCATCTAATTGGTTCTCAATTGATCAATCACCGTTTTCCACGCTGTCGGAAGCCATCCTCTGTGTTGAAGTTGTTGAATTTTTCAATCTCTAAGTTTTCCCTAACAATTCTTTCACACAACCTATCTACCTTGGCAAGAATTGTTGTTTCTTCAAGTCTTATTACGTGCCCTGTAACCGTTTGATGTTCCGCCACAGCCGACTTTTCGACACGCCCACACTTGCAGTCCGCTACGTGTTCCTTAATCCTTACAGCAACAGCTCTGCCTGTCAGTCCCACATAGCTAAGACCACAAGAGCATGATATTCTATACACACCCGCTACTTCCCTCTCTGGTATGGGGCATCCTCTACATTTTTTCAGCATATTACACAATTTTACGCACGTGCCAAACACCGGCCTAATATGATTCCTGTACAGTATTCTGCCCAAAACGATCCGTAATGCCCTTCACAAATGGGAGGCGTATCGTAGCTAATATTTCTTTGTCCAAACTAGAATTCTTTACGTTCACCTTTCTTCCGCTAATTTTTTTTTCACCAGAACGTGTGCTTCCTTCTTACCGTACCTATTGCAAACCATCATTTGCTCTATTTTGTTCAATTCATTTACTGAATTTTCCTCGTTGGATACTATTTTTGCACTGGTAATTAATGTTTTAAAAAATCCGAACTTTTTGCTCGGGTGATGGCGTGAACTGCTTGCTCTTAATATAAACTGACGTAGACAACTTCTTGTGATTGTTCCTTTTCACCAGGACGTCCAGAAAGGCATTCGTCGCAACATTCACGTTCCAATGCTATACGAGATATTTTTACATCGTTTTAGGGTGGCATTAGGGGGGATGACAGTTCTTTTGATGTCATAGCGCAGAACATCCTTAAGTATACTTTTCATAAGTTGCGAAGTGATCTCCAAACAAACTACTAGAGCGGTACTAGTAAAAAGGTCGGAATTCGCTACTGATATATATATAATATATTTGAAAACACACATATTCATGTGTATGTTGTGAACGTGTTTGTGAACATCAAAATCATTTCTAAGCTGAATTGTAAGATTTTCAACCGCATAAAAATGAACTGTTATCGAGCCATGTTAAAACAACGGGACGAGCGGAAAATTACGTTACATAACTTTTACGTAGTAAACTTATTGTCTATTAATATATACACACACATATATATATATATATATGATAAAAGGATCTGAACGGGATTAGATACTCTTAGTTAGTTCGTAAAATGGACGAATAGAATTTAGTTAACCGAAAAATGGCCCTGCTGAAAAAAAAAATAATAATATTATTAACCGTTTTCATCGAACTGGTTAAAATGAAAATTACTTTTTATTTTGTTATCTCTTTTCAAAAAGTAAATTAAGAACCCGAAACTTCCTAAAAAATTGTAAAAATCGAAATACCTTTCCCCGAGATTACTACTGCTTTCTCCGTTATACCACCGGGTGGTTTCGTTCGCTTCGACTAGCAATAGTAAATGAAAATGGAATTCAAGCTGTTCAGTGTAATACGCGAATGTAACGGACGGATCTAAACGAATCTAAAGCTTAATTCCCGTAAAGGTAATTATCCGCCGGGAAAGAATCTATGCTTTCGACACACCACCCCCGCTTATGTGCCCGTCCTATTACGGAAGAAAGACTTAATTTAGGAAAAGATAACGAATACGGAAATACGAGAGTTCGCTATTACTACGTAAAAACAGAAGGTCTCTTAATTTCGCGAAAGAAGGACAGACGGGGATATAAAACTAAATGGCAACGATTAAATTAACAGAGTAAAAGGAATAAGAATCGTGAAATGGAAAAAAAAGACGATTTTTTCTTTTGTTATTTCACGAAGGAAATCGAAAAGCAAAAAAAAAAAGGTTACAAAGTGAAATCGTACTTATCATCGTTAGGATTATTATTTCGTCATTTTATTATTACTATTATTATTATTATTATTATTATTACTATTATTAACATAATAAAGGCGAACGACATTTTCAAAAATCTCAATTTAAAGCGGCCCTTTTCGTTTATTATTCGTCCGTTTTTAATCTATTCGGTTGTTAATTTTTACGTCGATTCTAAAAGAAATAGAGCAATCATGGCTAATGGTTACTTTTCATATTTTGTCCTATATCCAAACTTCCATTGCTAAAGATATATCGCGGACCAATCTTATAAATGGTATTCATTACACCCGTACGTCTTGTTTTTGTCATCTCTACATCGATCGTACCATATTGAACGATATAAAAAAAAAATGCGCCTCGGGACATAGGGGAGAAGTGAAACGTAAAGACGTGTTCCCCAAAAAAAGACAATTATTTAATAAACTCGAGATTTCGTACAAATTTCACAAAGAAAAGGAACGCACTGTTCGCTATGCTTAACTGGCGATAAATCAAATGTTAGCCATGCGCTAGTCAACGATCGAATCATAAGTACAGCACAAATGTAACTTCCATCCTCGGTCGACTTTAATGAATTTTAATACCTGGTTAAAAAGGTCATTTTAAGATCACCATTGAGAAAAAAAAATCGTTCATTATGCCTATATATATCATAATTCTGGTACTATTGTTTCTTAAATTCCTCTGCAACGAATCTTACTTGTAAATCCAGAAACAGTCGTTGGACACGAGCAATATCAAAATACTCAAAAACATCGAAGTAGAAGTTCCTCTTCTTTATCAGAACTATATGCCTGCATTGCCGCTGAATATGGAACTAAATATTCGGTTACTCAGATCTTTGCAAACAACCCTTCTAGTATATTAGATCAATACAACGACCACCGATTGCTTTTCACAGATGTTTCAAAGTCAAATTCTGGTGTAGGATGTGCAGTAGCATCCTCCAACGAAATAATAATCACTACATTTTTCAATCCTCTCGGCTGAACATTATGCTATAAAACTAACTGTAATTTATATACAAGATTCTGCCTGTAGAAATTCTAAGCAGTCTGTGCCATTGCCACCGACTCTCTTTCAGCAATCACCGGCATCAGTAATTATAAGCGCAAAAATCAGCATCCAGTGGGCAAGGAAATAATCGGCATCCTATCTACCGATCTTCAACCATTATTTATACTGGTTACACACTGGTATTGCTGGAAACGATCTAGCAGACACAGAAGTTAAAGAGGCGGCTTATATGCGACCGGCTCAGATTAAATGTATTTATAGTATATATATATATATATATATATATAACATATGAAGAATAATATAAACGCAGACAGTGTAATCGAACTAATTTTGTCGGCAAGCTTATAGTGAACCATTGTAATTATATTCATTAAAGAATGTATTGAGAGTGTAAATGAGCGAGTACATTAGATATTTTTAATAGTAAAAGATGTTCGTGCGATTGGTAGAGACAGATGATGTGAGTAAATGAGAGTGAATGGAAATGTGGAACACACATAAATTAAAATGTATGTATATGCGCATATATATATATAATATATGTATGTATATATTATATACACAAACGCATATATAAAAAGTTAAGAATCGTATAAACGCGAATAGTGTATTTTAACATGTTCATCGTCAATCTCATAGTTCGGTGGAACTAATTACAATTATATTAATTAGCGTATATATATTAAGTGTTACGTGTGCATCATATATTTTGAAGAAATATATAATAATAACAATACAACGGTGACGATAATAAATAAGCTGTAAAAATTGAAATGAAAAAAAAAACCTTTTGAACCTAAATAGCAGCAACAAACGACAAAATAATAATGAAACTCGTACACGATATAAACGTTCGTCGAGTAAAATATCTCTAAACAACCGGATGAGTATTTTCCTTTAAAACGAACAGACAATTTTCCGTTCGGAAAAACACACGCGAAAACGACGACAAAGAGGCTTTTCCGACGATATTTCTATCTCGTCGAAAGAAGAACAGGTGAAAAATCATCTCGTTCTCCGATGCGAACTTTGAACTTTCGACTATCGCGTGTAAACGATTATCATCATCGTCATCATCATCATCCGGAATGAAAGAAGTCGTTCGCGGTAGAAAAAGCGTCAGACATCAGTCTCGCATGAAAGTAAAAAAATAAAATACGCGAATACGCTTTTTGGAAATGAGGAAGTGGTGAAAGGAAAAAAAATAAAATAAATAAAATTGTAGAACGGTACAACAATAATCATCATCATTATAACCGAGCCTTTTTTTTTCTTAGAAGAGGAGCACGAAGGTGAAACGAATCTCTTTCCGAGTAAAATAATAACGACTTGCCGTAGACCCGAGACAGCTGTTTCAGATAACGGCAAGGGAGTGAGCAGTCGTCTTAGTTGAGAAGATGATGTAAACATCGGATTATACAAGCGGATATGTTTGAATGTGATGAATGAAAGAACAACAAAATCCACCCTGGAAGGTTAGAATACGTACGTTTTTCATCAATTTATTATTATTATTATTACTTTTTAACCGTTTCACTAGCGATGTCCTCTATACTGTACATAAATATTTTTTTTAAATATATATATATATTGGACATTTTTTAAATGTTTCAATTGTAGAAAAATATTTATACAACGCATTAATGAAATTATCTCGTCATCTAAAAAGCGATCTTATACGCGTGTTTACTTAACCCTTTCGGTTGTACATTATAAAATTTTTGCACAAAACTATAAATATTATACCAGTGTAGTACGTTGCGGTGACGTAGTTGCTAGCGCGCTCGACTGTGTCAAATTGACGGTCGAGTGTTCGAAACTGACTCGTAACGTAGTGTATAAACCGTTTCATCATTACATAATTTTTAATTAGCACGATAGGCAGTAGCACCCACTCCGTGCGACATCGTAAACATTTATTTTGCATATAATTCATGCCTTGAATCGTAGTCCATTTTGCGCGACAAAAGTAATAAACTTAGGATAGCTAATGGCAACGTTCTGCAATTATTATACAATTTTCTAGGTGAATTGTTTCAAAAAACTATTAATATAATAAATATTTTTTAAAAACGACACATTTCACGTCGACCGGGAAATTAAAAATTTCGTTTACCGTATAGTGGACATCGTGACTCACTCCAGTCATTTCTATTATTTCGTAAATCGTAATCTACGATGAATTGATAACGCGTCAAAAGATCGCAAGTAGTCCCTTCAACCCAACCCAAGTCAGTTTTTGTATAATTCCCACCCACTAGAAAGTTATTATAGAATCAGTGGGACATAATTTAATATTTTACATATAAATAACTTTTCGTATGATGAATAGATAATTTTAATGTGTTGCGTGTATGAATGATTTCAACCAAATGCTTCTTATTTCCAAAATAGGCACTTTTTTAGCGTTAAAACTTTGTGTACCGCATAACGGACGTAATTTGTTAAAAGAATTACGGTGATGCACCGTTATTCATTTTAATCTTCTGTCTCATCGAAACGGAATAATCGAAAAGCTTTCTTACGCGTTAATTATAACGGTCGTATTTATGACTATTATCATCATATTCCCGGGAAGTTCACGGATGATAAATAACTAATTCATTCTGTTCTAGATTATGATTATCATTGTTATTATTATTATTGTTACTATTATAACCGGCATTTTTCGCGTTTATTTATGTATTATATTTAAATTTATTGGTCATTATTACAATTACATTATCATAATTATTTTAAACTACAGTTGTAGAATGTAGTGATTTTTAAACAACAGAAAATCGCATATTTTTATATTAAAAGCTCATAAAGCTTTTCAGGTATTAAGCCACTTTTAAGTGAACATAAATTAAAAAACGGATTAAGTATTTTCTTGCATTTTATTCTATTTTTATTTTTATTTTTTGTTTAATATTTTTTATG
This sequence comes from Coronaproctus castanopsis, assembly GCA_032883995.1. NCBI lineage: Eukaryota > Metazoa > Arthropoda > Insecta > Hemiptera > Monophlebidae > Coronaproctus > Coronaproctus castanopsis. The sequence continues at coordinate 6,145,543 of CM065053.1, forward strand.
GTTTTCATATTTTTATATTCTCGTGTTTTTATATTTTTTATTTTCAATTTATAACTACTTGAAAATGACAATAGTCGAAAAGCTTTTTAGTCTTTTAATATAAAAATTTAGTGATTTTACTTTTTTGTTTATTGTTATTATTCAGATATATTTAAATCTACACACACATTAACGCTTGTGTGCGTATGTATGTGTGTGTATATGCACACATGTACATTTTGATTTTATATGTACTTTTAGCTGCATAGATACAGGTACACACACACATATATATATATATATTGGTTTGAATGAGATGATGACTATGTGATGATGATGATTATTATTTTTCTATTATCGACAGAGTTGAAAGTTTATGTATTGAACTGTAATCATCGAGGGAGCAAATTTTTAATGTCATTCCTAGAAAGTGAAACATATGGTCGTAATATAGTCACAATATAACAAAAAAGCTTTAGACCCCTTTTATAAGACCTCCTTCTGAATATTACAGTTTAGATTAGAGGTAGATACTAGTTCATTCTATATATCTAAGAGTTTCCTGGATTGAGTTAACAACTACATTGTCGAATCAGTATCGCAGAAGGTGTAGTACAACGTTTGAGAAATTATATATATGGCTCAATTGAATATTCCAAAAGAGGTATACAGCTGTTGTTTTTTACCACAATTGAAACATCTCTAAGTTATTCCATATACCATACGCAACTCATAATTTTTAACGGAAGTGTATGCCATATAGAAGACGGTTTCTTTTATTAGATAAAACAATATCATAATACTGATTCCCCAGTGTTCTTTGACAGCTGTCTACACTCACAAAATTTACGATTGGAAATAAAACAACTGTAACTTTCATTGACTTCATAATAGTTTTTGATACAGTAAACCATGGAAAAATTTGGAAGAAATAGTGTATGATCACAAAGCAAACGGTGTCGGAAAGTTATCTACAGAACCGAAAAATAGTAGTTGGTATACAAGGACTTATATGAGTGATCTACAAAGTATGAACACTGGAATACCTCGGGGGAAGTAATTTAGTTTCAATATTATTTGTTACACATATATATATAAATAGGTTACAAAAATTATTAAAACATAGCAAGATTTATGCATTTTCTGGTGATTTAGCAGTAATGACTTCTTATAGAGGTATAACAACTGTAGAGATAGGTATGCAGGATGATTTACTAATAGTTACGTAAAACGTGACAATAAACGTATAAAAAACTAAATGTTCGATGTTGAAATGTATGATAGAATTTGAACCATATAAACCATAATTTATAATGCACACAAATGAATGTGTGCACAATATGAGAGAGAACAATGAATGGGTATTTATAAAATGTGAGAAAAAAAATAGTTTTGTACATTCGCATTTCGCATAAATACTTAGGAATAATAATAGACAGGCATTTACGATGGAGTATGCATATAGAATATATAAAAAATAAAATAAAAACTAAATATGGTATATTTTTCTTTAATAGAATCTTGACTTAGATATGGCATTCGAGCTTGGGGATTAACCAAGAGGACCTATTTTAAGAAACATGAAAGCCTAAAAAAGAAATGTTTAAGGTTACTTACTGGAGAAGAAGGTAAAACGATGAATGAATTAAAAAAATAAGGTTATATACTAGATGCGAGCGCACCGTATTTATTAGTGAAAATATGGAAATATTTCATAAATGAAAAAGATGACGCGAAACTAGTTGAAACATGTCAAACAAGTACTTATTGGCGAAACGCATAAAATATAAGATAGCAGTACTGAGAACTAAACATGGCGAGCAGACAGATAAATATATATAGCCAAAAATGTTAAATGAAATGCCACATAACATCTTAAAATAAACTAATTTAAAAACTAAAAAACAAAATCTAACAATTTAGCTAATGGATGAAAGATGTAAATAAAATTATTAAAAATAGCTTCAGTTAATTAAATCCGTAAAATCAATAAAAATTACTATCATAATGATAATAGCAACGAAAATAAAAATAATTCATTAAAATCAAGTGGAATTGTAATTATAAACATAGATTAGATATATGCGGCGGAGATTAAACACAGCGACACGAAGCATGTGCTGCCTATAAATATCAATACTGTAATAAATATCAAATAAGATGTGGTAGTGAAAATGTGAAAATATTGTGAGCAAGTGCGAGCGTATTTGAGTTTTTAGCTATGAATAATAAATGTATAGATATTGAGAAATAAATTGTAATTTTATTTTATAAGTAAACCTTTGGCAGAATAATTGAAAAACTTACATCATAAGGATATGTGTGTGTGTGTGTTACTATATAAATGTGCATGTATTAATATAAGTTTAATTAAATATACGATAAGTAGTAGTAGTAGTAGCAATATTAGTAGAAGTAGTATTAGTATTGGTTTCATTCTGCATGAGTAATTGTAATCGCTAATGTTTATTTCCGTGTTGAAAAATTTCGATAACATTTCCGAGAACACCAAATTTTAATCAGACGCTTACTTTATTTTTTTTTTAAATAAAGAACGTATGTCATTTCTCAAAGTTTTTAATCAAATTAATTTATGTTCTAAAATCAGGGATATTTTTTTTTCTAAATTAATTACTTTATTTATCAATCAAAGATGGCCGTTAACTGGAATAGATTACCAAAATTGGAGTTGTTTCGGATAATAATAGATAAAAATATAATCAATGATAGAAATTATCATAATAATAGTATTCTGAATTTCTGTTGAAGGAAAGAAAAATATTATTAAAATTGATATCTGGGTCTGCCCTGTTTCTTCTTCAATTTGTTCTCATAATTTTTTCCAACTCGCTGAAGAAAAAAATGGCGATAACGATAATAGCAAAATTATTATAAGTGTAATAGTAGTGGTTATAATAATAACAACGGAGAAACCAGGAAATCTCGAATAATTATATTAGATCCAAATCTTATATGAATTTTTTAGAGACCAACCCGGAATTTTCTGTGAATGTCAGAAATCCCTTTAGAAATTATTCTTCAATTCACGTCCGTCGCACACATTCTCCTGTCTTCAAAATGAACGACTAGATTAAAAATTCCACCAAAAGACGCTGACAGCTTAATATTAATTTTTACCACTACTTTATTCTTACTATTAGTTAATAAGACAAAATAAAAAAAAAAATTATTAACGCGCAGCTTTTCGAAAATCACATAATTATCAAGCATATACAATAAACGTTACATATAAATTAACTGTAATATTCGTATAAAACAAAACTTTATATATATATATATCGATTTATATTAAATAGTCAGATGTAATTTAATTCTTTAAAAGAAAACATTGTTTTTACAATAACATTTACTTATAACCGATTTGCAAATTAATTCTTCATCAAATTTGATAATATTATTTAATAAAATTATTTCTACTTCTATGTTTTATAATTTGTAATTTTTCTAATAATTTTATTTTTTTAAATTTATATTCCGTGTGTAAAATTTTTATATTGTCTGTAATGTTTTCTATATTGTGTTTTTCTTTTCTACAGTGTTTTCCATAAAGTGATTTGTCATCATTTTCATTTTTATATGAATTAAAAAGTGTTCTCTTACTCTATTATTTATTTGACACCCCGTTTCACCTATTTTTAAAACATCATTTAAATGAATTTGCAATAATAAAATAGAAGATAATGAGATGTTACAACAAGCTGGAGTATACAGAATAAAAATGTAATAAGTTTTATATAGTTAAAACGGGGTGACAAATAACGAATAGATTAAGAGACCACTTTAATTCATATAAAAACGAACATGATGACAAGTCACTTTGTTGGAAAACACTGCAGAGAAGAAAAACATAAAATAGAAAACATTTCGGACAATATAAAAATTTTACACATAGAATATAAATTTAAAAAAAGAAAATTTTTAGAAAAATTACAAATTATAAAATATAGAACTAGTAATAATTTATTAAATAATCTGATCAATTTGTACGAAGAATTAATTTTAAAATCGGTCTTATAAGTAAATGTTATTATAATTTTTTTCTTTAGTATTTAAATTACATCTGGCTATTTAATGTAAATCGATATATATATATATATATATATATATATATATATATATATATATATATATATATATATATATATTGTTATATTAATATTACAATTATATAGTATATGTTTGATAATGACGTGATTTTCGGAGAGCTTCACGTTAATAAAAACATTTTATAGTGATTAATTTTTTTTTATTTTGTTTTATTAATTCATAAAATCACTACTCTCCGATACATCAACACTTATTATTAGTACTTTATTTTTAGTATTATTATTGTAATTATTTTTAAATAATAAGTTTGAATATATATATATATATGCGTGTGTTTGTGTGTATGTGTGTGAACGATCAAAGAACAGTATGCATAATTGCGGACGAATTTAATATTTTTTCTTCTTCATGCATCGTTGAAATTATTGTGCGTTAACGCGACTCCACAAAAAAGTGATTTGCACTACATGAAGTAAACTTAACACTTCGCACTGATACAAACACAATGTGCCTTTATAAATATAAGTTACGATTAGAGAAAAACTATTTTCTCTGGATTTTCCAGGGTCGTTTACCTTGCTTATACGGTGTCTATTATAATATGTCTTGCCATTTTCTGCGCAGGTTCTGTCGGCGGATAGTTTCGACAAATTGGCCTACATGAAAATTCTAAATATACAAGGATTAAACGATTTGAAACAAATAGATGTGGCCGTTTTTAAAAGCAACACCGTTTTAACGGAATTGAAATTAGATTCGTACAGACGTCTAGAGAAGTCTGGTATACGTTTAAGCGACTTCGTTTCACCGGTACGAACTTTAAGACGTTTGTCGCTTCGAATTCTATCCGAAAAACTGGACACGCAAATTCACGGTTTGTTCAGTTCGAAGTTAGAAACGTTGGAAATAACCGGTCGTAATTTAAAGTACATTCGTAAAGACGCGCTCAAAGGTATCGATCTAGCGTACGATTTAACTTTGCGTATTAGCGGAACGTCGCTGGAAGAATTACCGATCGGCCTATTGGAGGGCATTCGAGATGTACCGTATTTAAAATTGGACTTCAGCGATAATAAACTTACATCGTTCACGTCGGCCATTTTGTATTATAACGTGACGAACTGGGAAAATATCGGAACGAAAATAGTGGGTAAGTAAAAAATTCGCTTTTATGTGTGATTTTGAGACAATGCAATCGGAGTTGTATCTCCGACTAACATATATATATATATATATATATATATATATATATATATATATATATATATATATACGTAAATTGCGAGAAAACCATGTTCATACGTTTATATACGTAATATATACAAGTATGTGTAAACGATAGTTATGTAGATATTTACTTGATTAATATTCGGCGCGAATTATTTCGAGTTTCCTGTTTTGTTTTTTTTCTGAAATTTCCAGAAAGTCATAACTTTTTTTTTCCGTCTTAGATCAATCTGAACCTTTGTGGCCGGTAGATTCCAATTTAAGTATTATATACTAATTTATAATTTTAAATAATAATATTGCACCTTAAAAAGAACAATAAGAAATAATGCTTTACAATCACAGCTTAATAGAAATGTAACGAATACGGAGGAAGAACGGCGAAAGATATCGATTCATTAAAAAATTAAATTAAATTGAGGCCGATTAAAAAGTCGGCGGTTTATATCTTTAAGGAAATTTATGGTATAATTAATTTTTTTTTTTTTTTTACATAGTACCTAGTATAAAGAGTAAATACTAATTAACTACTTAATTTATTAACCTAATAGGATAGGAAGAAAAAAGAAAATGAGTAAAATAATCTTTTCCCATTGGATTAGATCATCATTTTGGTCGGTACTGTTGCACCTCTATGTATCTCTAATACGAGTAACATTGGATAACCTTTTTTCATGATTTACCGCTATTCTCTTGATTTCCTCATTGACAGGCGTTATACTAAGATCTCTATGAAGATCCGTATTTTAGATGTACCAGGATGCATTGACAATACATCGCAGCACTTTATTCTGAAATTTTTGTATAATATTTATATTTGTTGGTTTAGTGCAACCCCATAATTGTAAGCCATAGATCCACACCGGTTTCAACATCTGATTGTACAACAACAGTTTATTTTGAATACTGAGTTTAGATGTTCTACCAATTAATCAATACATTTTGCTGTATTTTAATTCAAGTTCTTTCCTTTTTTTTTTTTTGACATGCTCTTTCCATCTTAGTTTGGCATCTAGTGTCATGCCTAGGTATTTCGCAGTATTACTCTGTTGTATATTAATTTACCATCGATTACTACCGAAAAATATGGCTCTTTTTTATTGGTGAAATTTATGTGCGTTGATTTTTTTTCATTTAATTTTATCTGCCACCGTTTAGACCATTCAAATATATTGTCAATGAATTTTTGCAGTGTTTTAGTTGCTTCATCAACATTGTTGCCTACGCACATAACCGATGTGTCATCAGCGAAGGTTGCCGTTATAGCATCAGCGGAGCATGGGATGTCACTCGTGTAAATTAGGTACAGAACTTGGCCAAGTACACTCCCTTGTGGTACACCAGCTTTGATTTCTCTAATGCTCGAATAGCTGTCTTCACATTTAACTCTGAAAAATCGATCCGAAAGATAGGATTTTAGTATTTCTCTGTAGTTTAGTGTAGTAATTTGTCCAGTTTGTTGAACAGCCCATCGTACCAGACTTTATCGAAGGCTTGCGCCACGTCTAAAAAAACAGCCGAGCAAACTTTTTTCTCTTCAAGTGCTTTTTCAATTATGTGGGTAATTCTATGATCCACGGCAGAGTGTTTGTTGCGAAATTCAAACTGGTGTTTCGGTACGAGTTTGGCCCTCTCGATAATTGGTCCTTTTTAGTAACAGCTTTTCAAATAGTTTTGCAATGGTTGGTAATAATGATATTGGTCGATATGATTTTACGTCATTTATGTCTTTTCCTGGTTTTGGTATCAATATTACCTCCGCACATTAATTCTAGGGATGTATTTCAGTCTGATCACGGAATTAAATAAGTGCGTCAGCTTTATTATCGCTTTTTTGGGTAGTTGTTTTAGTAACTCTCCTTTGATTAAGTCAAAGCCAGGTGTCTTATTGAGGCTGACATTATTTTTAATCTCTATTCGTATTTCTTTTGGTGTGATAGGCCTGATGACTTGATTTTCACACTTGGTGTCTTGGCCAATTCCACATCGTTTATCTTCAAATGGTTTGAAAGTTTGTTCTAGAAATTCCCCAAACATATTTAAATTGAGGACAATTAAAAAGAAGATGGTTTATAACCGTCAGGAAATTTATGGAAATATGCCTAGTACATTATCCCCGAATATCTTCATTTGAAAAATTTAACTTTATGCGGGAGGAACGACCCATGCGCAGCTTACAAATTATAGTAACAAATCTGCTAAGTTGATGAGAAGGATTGATATCGGTGTACAGGCATAGAGACACCAGAAGATACGTCTGAACAATAGTAAAATTCTGAAGATTTCCAATATTCATATCAGGAATTGCAATAGTTTATCCGAATTTAAGAACAGAGATCTGATGATGGGATAAGTGGGAATGGAATGCCTGGCAAGGAAGCTTGTTTAACATTTGTTAAGTTTAAATCTGGAAGTGACTAGGAATCCAACAAAACACCGCCTCTAGTTGTATAAATTTTAGACATTTATCGGATATATCAAATATCAAGGGGTGAGAATGAAACCTGAATGAACAGTTTTGCAATGTTCATCCATTCGCTTTACATCAGTACTTTTTAATCAATCTGACCACCCCTTATGAATTTCCTACTGCAAAAGTTACACTTTATGTATCGTGGCGACCTAATTTAACACTAGTTCCCTGTTGGTGTGTTTTCTATTGATCTAGATTAGCCTATACGCTATTACACGATGGAAAAATTTCGAATTTTAATACTGCATAAATATCCGGTTAACTAGGTTACACGAAATAATGATTCGGATATGAGATATCAACTCGTATTGGCCAGATGTACATTTATGAAATTAAAAAACATTTTGTTATAACTTGAGCTTAGAAGCAAAGACATCACAGTGTAACGCTAGTTTCTATATCGATTCGGGACAATCGACTATAATCGACAATAAGCGTATCTCATCGTTCGAAATACGGCGCGACCGAAGGAAAATTCATGGGATGATATTATGATTAAAAACCGACCGAATATTAATGACAATAGTGAACGGAAGAAAAATAAACGGTGTTTTTTGTTGGACTGTTTAGGAGAGGTGAAAAATAGTAGTTATTGTACAAAATAACAGTGGACATGACAGAAGGAAGAATAAATCTTGGAAGTCTTAGAAAAGGAATCTGATCTTTAGTCAGCCAGCCATCTGAATCTATTGCAACAGGATTCATCGATCCGTATTGTGATGATTAAGCAATACCTCTATCCGTTACGGTTGATACGAGAAGAAGAAAATAATTATTTTTTATTTTTTTTTGTATAAATAACAAAATTTTTAACGATGAAAATAACAATCGCGTGTACGTCGCAAAAATTTCAAATTTTAAACCTTAATTTGTCGAATTTTTATTATCTGTCCAGAAAGTTTCATTAATACTCTTTTAAAGAAATATGCTCGACTTTTAAGAATTGTATCGAGATTTTTTTTTTTGGTTCGTACTAGTGCCATATAAATAAGACAATACACTTTTATAGCCTTTACTCGGTTTTCTATCAGAAAAAAAAGCTTCCATCCCAACTAACAACCCTCCCCCTCGACCTTTCCCGTTCGAAATCAAATCGGACTCTGCTTTCTACACCAGATGAATAAACTTGTCCCTTACGATATGAGTAATTTTTAATTTACATTTTCCTCGATTAAAAAAAAAAAATCAAAAAAAATAATAAAAATAATTTTTAAAAAAAAATCTTAAATTACGTTTACCTCCTCGCGGTAAGAGTCGGACAACGGTAAAAATTATTTGTCAGCAAGGATTAAAGCCAATTTCAAAAATCGATCACATTCTAATATTGTAGCAAAGAGATTCGGCGAAGAATTGCAATGGCTAAAGAGACGTCTAAAAGAAAAATACACATAATAATGCAGAACACGCTGCCTATATGATTAGAAAAAGGTATATTGTCAATTCGTCTATATATATATATATATATATATATCTGGCAGTACTCGGATGAAACGTGTACTTTAAATGAAAGAAAATTACAAAACCCTGATGTTTTCGAAACGTATTGCTGGCGACGCGTGTTAAAAATTTCACGGTTTGATAAAATTTCGAATGAAGAAATTTTTTCCGAATACAGGAAGAAAGATTTCTGTCGAAAACGATTAGGAAAAACAAGAATGAAATGGATAAGTCACGTGTTAAGACATGATATGGCGTATTGAAAGATATTATTGAAGGAAAAATACCCGTAAGCAGGTCGGAAGGAAGATCGAGACAGACACTGATAGACACAGTCGAGAAAGAAACGAACATGAATAGTTACATCGAACTGAAAATACGCTATGAGCAAAAAAACATCTTTGCCTCAGGGCGCATGGAAAAAGTGAAACTTAAAGATGTTTTCATAAAATTAGCTACAGTCTTGTTTTTTAAATACAGTGTAAGTTGTAAAAAATTAAATCAACAATCAAATTTATATTTTATTAATAAAGTTAATTTTTTTGTAATTTATGATTCAACACATATCGATAAAGAAAGCGCGTACTAATCCTTTGCAGGTGTTGTTGCATTTCGACGCGCCGGACACAACAAAACGTATTTTGTCAGATGGGTGTTGATGGTGGAGGTGTACATTCGAACACGAACGGGATATATATATATTATTACGAAAAATACTAGCCTCTAATTTTAATTTTTTCTTTTAATTTATTCCGAGAAGTAACAAATATCCCGTAGTAGTGGATGCCAATTTATTACGAAATGTTACTCTTTATTTTACTCGTCGTTGTCTGCCAACTTGACACAAGTGAGCCTAAATCCTCTCGCGCTGATTAACAATTTAATTTACTGAATTAGAAGGCAGACAATCTATTATGAATTAGAGGGCTTGTTTCGTAATAAGGATTAAAATGATTATAAATCGCGGTCGCCAGTGCCTATTAGGGCACGTTAAAATTATGATTATTTAATTAATTTGAAATTTAATTTTATTATTATTATTTAATAGATTAATATGCGACTAGATGTGGGTAGTTTAGTGGCTAACCGGAAACCCTGCGTGTAGAACCAGCAGCCGGTATCACTATATTCAAAAAATGACTAGTAATGATAATTGCATTTAAATTATTCTATATTACACTATTACACGTATATGACAATTTTATACAAATAATATTTACAATATGACTCACTTATAACACATAATTACGATTTCATTCACAATTTAAAGACATGTATTAAAATTAAAAAAATAATATATAATAAAGCAATTAATAAAAAAAAACGTACGACCTTGTGGTAACACAGGTATTGGCGATGGCTGGCTCCGGATGTTGTTGAAATGTCCTAAGCGACTGCCGACATTGTAGGTTCGTACTGGATGATATGTGCTTCTTCGAAATTATTATTTAAATAAATTTCTTTTAAATTTCTATTTCTTTGCTACTATATACTGAATTACAAACATATATATATTTCTTTTACATTAATTCCAAAATAAGAAGCAAATTTCCGTATTTATATCGATGCCTCGTGCCGTACGAGTATTACTAAAAGACTAGAGAGAATGAACAGTCGTCTCCATCATCGACGTAAAAGATATATCTCTTCGACTAGAAATCAACGACCAGTTTAACGGATAACGAAAAGTAAATCGAAATCGAACGATAGGTTTTATTCACACATACATATATATAATACGCGACTACCAGTTGCGGGTTCTACCCGCCGTTATTCCCCGGTTTTTACTGCATAACCTGGCGATCCGTATTTAATTAAATAATATTTATTATTTCCCAGGTTATTGCTTTCATCATTGTATTCATTGTGCCTATATGTTAAAACTTATCAGTTTTTGACGATCTAAAACTACCCTGATGGAAATACCTCGGTTATTGACCGATATTATATTACGTTAATCGTTGTCGAAACTTATTTTTACTTTTATTTTTATTTTATTATTATTTTTATTTTTTCATCAGTACCCCCATCGTCTTAGATCGTCATAATATATTATATATATATCCATCCATTCTTTTGTCGATGCACTTCACGCAACAAAACGTCGTTCGATAGGCGGGTGTTTACACACCATATATATATATATATATATATATATATATATATATATATATATATATATATATATATATATATTCGTCATGTATGTCGCTTGCTCGTTTTTCGGGTTAACTCCCCATATACAACGCGCCAATAGAAGTTTCACTTCAAAAAATTGGGACGCACTCGAAGTTATAGGGACGAACCATTCCAAGGATAAACCGATATGGGCATTCATCTGTATATAATATAAGCGTAGCCGACAAATTAGGAACAAAAAGTTTCGAAACAAAATATTTTTTCGTTAAATTAACGCTTAATGCTGATTTCTTCGAAAGAAATATTTCTATCTGACACTTCTACAATCGGAGATAATTAACGGCACTTGTTTTGTTTTTTTTCATTAAAATTATTGTGACGACTATGTAGACTTTGACAATAACGATGATGAAGTGAAATGCAAGTGTGATGACGAAGTGACTCTGAGTAATCTAAAAATTATTTGGTTTTCGGCGTTTAAGTCGTCTTAAATCCTCGTAGATACCAAGAAGTTGTATGACTTCAACATGACTGTGCTTTTTCAATATTTTTGCGTGTTTGCAAGCAAACCTGGCAATTTCATCGATGACCATTGTGGAATTTTTAAGATTAGTGTATATACCCGGATGATCGTACAGAGTGCAACATTTTGGCGTCTTTATATGGAATCTATCATCGAAATACCAGGCCCGCAATTGTATTTCATAAACTCAAATCAGTTTAACAATAGCCATTGATAATATTCGACTGTTGTTTTTTTTTATTATTATTATTATTTGTAATTTAACAAAAGATATCGTCATTTTGCACTGTAAGTGCGTTCTAACGTGAAATACTTCATTATCGCCGTCCTCGGCGTTAAAATCAAGGATCCAACAATCGGAAAAAGACGACAATTTCTCTTGCGAAGAAAGATTTCTAACATAGATAGGAACTATCGTTTAAATTCCGTCCGAAATTCTTTGTAACGTAAAACGTACAAACTCTTAAATAAAATATACGTAATGTACATATATATATATATATATTTTTTTTTTTTCAACATATTCTAAAGTACTAACAACGAACGCGTTAGATTACTTTTTGGTTTTTATTTTCGTTGAAATCTAATAAACTGCATCGGTCGGTCTGCGCAATCATCCCCCTAAAACGGTTAATACGATATTTGTCCAAAAGTGTAATTTTTTTCTTTTATTTTTTTTGTCTTTTTTAGTCGATACGATTAGTGAAAAGCGACTTTCCAGGAGAGAACTTAGCTTTTGTCGGATGTAACCGACTATATCGACTCCTTATAATCCTGACACTATACGAATACACGAGCTGGAAATTTTGACCAATCCCTTTATAATAAGGAAAGCTCTCGTTTATTTCGTCGTTGAAATTTTAAACAGTTCCAACCTAAAAGCGTAATTTCCACGAACCTAATTTCAAGAATTTCGACTACGTCTCTTGGCCGACGGTAGTAAAAAGCGATAGTTCCCGTCAAACGTATCGCGATTATTTCAGCCGGTCGAAATTAAAATTTGGCCTTTTTCAATTAACGTACACAGTTCACTATAGACGCTAATAATAATATCTTACAAAATAGTACTATCCATAAATGGATCCCAGAAGATTGTTATCGCTTTATTCATAGAGATTATTTTCGTATCGTCATCATCACGCGATCACTATACTTATATGGAACCGTTGCCAGATGTAAGCGATTGAGAATTACCCTGGATTATTTTTTCCATAGACCGATCATTTTTAAGCTATATATATATATATATATATATATATATATATATATATATATATATATATATATATTCCAGGGATTGTCGCAGTTAATAAAATTTTACGTTATACGCGAGGTTTACTTTGAATTCCACTTCAAATATCGATACGATATTCATCGAACAAGTAGTTTTTTAAACTAAATTATCTCTCAGTGTTGATAAATGCGAGGATAATTTTTATATTTCACAATTACCTTTCCTATTTGCACAAATATTAGAATTTATATATTTTATTATTATTATTATTGTCGGGTAGTGCCGCTGTTACGGCCAGGAGCACGCGAAAGTGATTTTTGGATATTACATAAAGTTGATCGTATATATATTTCAGAGTAATTGTAGAACTGCTTGTACTGTAATACTGCAATTGGGTCATCGGTTAAAACTTCTTGTATTGCAACTGAACTTTTGAGGTCGGTATGTGGAGTATTGTGGATACTCGAAAAATAAATGCCGGAGTGTTTTAGTGGTGTCTGTACGAGCGCGCAATGGTGGATCAATGGTAGATCTATTTTGTTTATCATGTAACCACGAGTCAGTGAGGCCAATGCGAACACGAGATAGAAGTGCCTGTTCCTTCCTATGTGTAAAAATGATCTCCAAGGAAAATAATGGGAACGGATAGCTCCAACGTAATTAATTGTAGGAATAACATTCCACAGATCACAAAAGACGTTATTTGTTTTGTTTCCGACGGGTTGCATCAGATTCGGATATAGCAGTTAACGGATATTGTTGAATAATGGATGCTTCTTTAGTTGTTTTTTCTGCTAATTGATTTGGTGGGAAAACTTTTCGTCCGTTATATTGATGTCTAGGAATTATTTTGGCCTTGATGACGGAGTGGAACAGTGAGGACCACCTATCGCTTAAACTATCGATTACTAGAATTAATTCGTTTTCAATTTTTTTTTTCTAGTACATTTAATAATAAGATTTGTTCAAGCGCCGTTTTTCAAATAAAAAGATATATCGTGTTCGGTCGCGACAAAATTGGAAGAATTTTTGGTTGGTCATGTGCCGGAATTTGCAATTATATTTCTATAATTTTAACTTCCAGTGATAAAGTTTTTTCCTCAAAACTAAATTTGTTATCTAATTACCCTTCGCTACGTTCAATAACATTATCTGTGAAAATTTTCCTTCTCATATCCCTATTTACGAAGATATATTAAATTCGGATCAGGGACGTGAGCAGTATCCGATATCATATGATATGTCGTTATTATCGACTCGCAGAATTCGGTGCGGACTGTGAGTAATAATTGACGTGTTACATTGACTACGTTAATAATGCTAAAGCTCAATAGGCTATAATGCTTGACTATATCTTTGTCATTCTTGCGAGTGTCGGAGATCAAAAGGATCCCAGATAAGCAAATTGTAAATTTCACAACTTAAATCGCTTCCTCCAGCAGTGACGAGAACACTTTAGTCTCCGTCAATTATGTAATTTGCAGTTGGAACATAAGAACATTTGGAACGGGGTTTTTTTCTCTGAACTCTCATCCGGTGCTATCAAATTACCACTCCCTTAAATAACATTGTTCTACTTTTGAAAAATTACTTTACTGGAATTGCACTTACCTCGCATTTTTCGAAACAATTCGGAGATAATCCATACTGTCCACTTTATGTGGTACGTGTAGCCTTCAATCAAAACAATGTCATTCAAACATTCTGAGCTTTATCAAAAGTTGCCGCTCTCATCATTTATTTATGTTTCATATAATATATCGAACCTTCTCCATCCTAATTATTTACAATTATTCCTCTATTTTTACACGAGGTTGTCAACCTTTATTGAACTTTGAAGTAATCCTAGGGAATCGCGACCATCAGTTTCGTTGTATAAACGTAGTCCTGTATAAATATTATTTAATTTTTAATTAGAATATATATATATATATATAATCCTCAATTGGAATTGCAACGGTTTTTATACTCGCTGTGAGGAGCTTAATCTTGTCATTCGACTGCGACCTAAGAGGTCATCACACCGCGTGTCCCATTAGCTTTTTTAAATAAATTAGGTCTTCAACTAGTGTATGCTCGGCTATCAAAGAACAACTTTTTACGCTTGTCTCCAACTATCTAATTACTGATTAATCCGTGTATCATGCAATCGTTTAATTAACATTTTGAATTCTAATTCCGCGAGCAGAAACCTGTAAACCGTAAAAACGGATTAATAGGGAAACTACTAAATAATCTCAAGCTGTGCCAATTAAACTTGGACGAACCTACGAGTTTTAACTTTAGTTATCAACTCTTAATTTAATAATTCTTCTTCGCAACTGTCCAGCTATTTGCATATATTTCATCATAAACACCTAACCGATAGCGACCACACCACTCTGCCTAGTCAAACTGATTAACACATCCCGTACACTTCGTCTTTACTGCCTGCTTGGTCGCTTTCTATTTCCCTCTCTAAACTGAAAAACTTGCACACTAGTATTTTAAGTAAATGACACCCGGCTTTATATACAGATATTACGTAAAACAGAGGTCTTTTTTTGGGTTATTTTGCTAAATGGAAAATCTAAAATTCGTCCTCTTTACAAACGAAAACCTATTATTAATAAGTATAAATTTATTTCCAACATCCAAAAATTCATCCGGCACGAGACTAGCAAGCGTGGCTCATAGAGCTGAAACACGTGGACGCTAACCTTCGATAGCGGAGACGACTCGAGAAAAAGAGGATGTCACCATAAACGATCGCGATATGATACAGTTGAACGATCGTACGAAATATCATGTTATTTTCTGCTCAGATAAATTATTCCACTTTCGTTAAACATTATAATCGACATATTTTACCCATCGTTAATCGTAGTTCAAATGTATCTGTACATAATTAGTCGTTAAATACTTCATCTCCTACTATACAAAGTTTGATATTCAGCAGGCAGAAATAATATTAAAACCAAGAACGAAACAAAAATACAAAAGCATCGCTTCCGGATTACACTAAATAAACGAACCGCGATATTTTTGAATTTCCTCTATTATTCACTTGTCATATATAAAAATCGTAAAAAGCGATTGCCTAAAATAGTATCGCCTGTCTAATTTGGACGTTTTAAAAGGTATTATAAATTGTACAAATGTCAGTCGTTGGATATTAAAAATATAAGCATAAACGACTAAAAATCATTCACCTATTTACCACGTATACTTAAACTCTATCTGAAAATGGACAAGCGATTGTCGTTCCGTGAACACATTAAACACATCACGGACAAAGCGCACTCCCGATTATATAAAATTTTCCCCATTTTTCACAAACGCTCTAAAGTTAGTATTAAAAACAAACTAATAATATATAAAGCATACATACTGCCGATATTATTATACTCTTGCCCAATTTGGTCCGGTATTAGTAATTCCACCTTAAATAAATTACAAATTGTTCAAAATAAATGTCCGCGTATTGTACTTAATGCCCCTTACTATACTAAAAGATAACTGACATGCATGCAGCTCTTCATCAGCGTACTATTCCTGAGTTAGTACAGGAACAAGCAGATAGGTTCTAAATGCCTGACTAGCCATTACCCTACCGTAAAGCAAATTGGAAACTATACTCGCGACTCGCTGGCCAAAAAATATAAAAAATATAAACACAAAAGAATTAAACATTCACTTCTCTAGCACCAGATTGTCGAACTACTTAAGTCGTTATTAATAAGTCTCTATCCTCGTGTAATCTATTGTATCAGTATTAGAGATCCTCTTATTTATTTGTTTTAACCTTAATATAGTTTGTATAATTTTACCCATATCCTTATTGTACTATTAAGATCAAACTATAATTAATTAATTTCTCTAGTTTCGGCTACGCAGGGTTTTTAGTTGTATGTTTTTCCCTGTATAATTATTGTATAATTATAAAATAAATTTTAAGATTTCTTTGTACACTATTTCCTAAGACGCGTAGTAAGAGCGCTAACGCTGCTCGGTATGCGCATTTTTTTTTATTTACTTATTATTTGCTGATGTATAAAAACATAAATATACTTTATTGAATTGAATTGAAATTGAAAATATTGCAGCGCGCTTAACAGATTTATTCTTACACCTTAAAGTGCCTAATACGGTTATAATGTTATATAATCTAGGCGGTTTTTTAATTTTAATTCTAATTTTTTCCGGCAACATTTAATTTACAATATTACAGAAGATAAATTCACTTAGTTGTGTACGTATTGCGTAGTTTTAAACGTGACGAAATTTATTCTTCATCGTGTATCCGAATTTACGATGATAAATTGTGAATAATTCATCGTTCGTTGAAACTACTAGATAAATGCATCGTTGATTCGTTCGCATCTAAATTAATCGGAAAAGTGCAATTATTTCATCGTCGATAAAGCAATGTGTCGAAACAGCCGGAAGTAACACTGCACCGTCATTAACTCGAACAGTAAAGACGAAAAAGGAATTCCTGTCTGACCCGTTTACTAATAGTTACTGATTGGTTGTTTTCGTTCTTCAACGACCACTGTTTAATTAATGAAAAACACTTTTGATTAAGCGAATTAATTTGTTTCGGCACTCCTATCTGTTCCGATAAAGTAATCATTCGACTGCGGTCATCGAACGCTTCTTCGTGGTCAACAGGCAATCGCATTTTTCATTTCCGACACATTCCGTATGTGCTGAGAGCAGCGATTTCATTCTTCTGGAAAGATATCTTCTTATCGACGTTGTTCTAGCTTGTACCGGCGTCATTTTCTTGAGAGGTTTATATCAAAAATTGACTATGGTAATTCTTCAATTGTGCGAATTTCGTTCCTAACTTCCTATTAAGCTCTCGTCTAACTAATCTCCGCCACGATGTCTTCAGTTCTCGGTGCTCTTCGCCCGTGTTTTTACTGCAGCTTCCAAGTTCTCACCAGCATCATTTCTTTTGGTTCGCACGCAGATTATTTCCGTAGGTCTTTCATGGTACAGAGTTTTTTTACGTGTTTATACGAATTATCATCATTTAAGCGTATACACTCGTCTTAATGTAGTATATACGTGTATCTATTATTTTTAAGTCAGCTTAGCGTAAGAATATAGTCGATGGTTATAATATGACGAATGAGGTGTTAGTTGAAATCTAAATTTTCCGGAATAGAAATTGGAAGTCGTATTTCGAGAAGTGATAAAAATAGATTAAGATGTCAAGTGGAAAGTACCTCGTTAAGGTATATCGCCCGAATAAAACCTACTAATCGGGACTTCGTTGTATTAGCGACTACCACGATTAATTCGGAAAAGAGTATACGAGTGTAAAATGGTGTTATACGAAATTCTAAAATCGAGCGATTGGAAAAATATAATAAATGAGGTACCGCATTATCGGGAAACATCGTAACTCAAACAGTGAAATGGGCATACGAGTAACGACTATATATATATATATATATATAATGGACACAAGCAGATGAGCCAAGAAATGTACTAAATGGTTACTAATCGATAGGAAAAAGATTGAGCCGAAGACCAAAAATGAGATGGAGGGACAATATTGCCAAATACGCAAGTGCAGTCTGGATGCGTAAATCACTTAGTATTAGTTTAGCATTAAAAAAATTATACATATTAATACTAGTTTAGCGTTCAGAAAATAATATTTGTAAATTTATTTAAAATGAGAAATGCAGGCTATTGTAATTGTAATTGTAATATTATATATATATATATATATATATATATATATATATATATATATATATATATATATATATGACGATAGGTGTAAGACAATGTATCCTGTTGCCACTGTTATTTAATATATATTCCCAAACAAAAAATCTTTTTGAAAAAGTAAGTAAATGGAACAGCAGTAAGTAATATCAGATTTGAAGATGATACCATTTTAATATCGAACAATATAAAAGAATTACAGAAATTCGTGGATGTTTTCGCAATAACATGCAAATAATATGGATCGCGTTTAAATATTTCCACAAAAAAGTACACAATAACAAAGAGGGAATCAAAAAAAAAAAAAAAAATACAGTTGAACTGTACCGGAATCCACCAGATAGACGAAGAATTTCCAAATGTTAGCCGACGTTCGGTAACGGACATGGTACCATGATGATGATATTTCATACGTACCATATTATATACTGTATGATATAACAACGCTAACAGCTGATTGAAGAACAATAGGTGAAATAGGGAATATCGAGTACACGAGTAGTGACATAAATGAACGATGGGATACGAACAATGAAATAAATATCCGTATTGAGAAAGCCAGTAATGCATTTTTAATCTTAGGGTTATGTAATAAAAACATAAGTACAGAATTAAAACTAAGGATGGTAAAATGTTACGTATTCTCAGTACTGCGATATAGGGCATTGAAAGTTTAACAAAGACGTTAGAGAAGAAAAAAAACTAGATGCTTTCGAAATGTGAATATATCGCAGAATTCTGTAAAATGGACTGACGAGATAAGTCGTTTAAATAAAAGTAGAGAAATAGTAGAAGGAAGTCGAACATCGAAAACTGAAATATTTCGGACGTATAATGCGCTACATCTTCTTATAAAAGGGTAGATCGGTGGGGGAACAGACCGCCGCGAAGAAGAAGAACAAGATGGTTGCAGAACTTAGGCCAGTGGTATAACGTAAATACAGTTGAACTGTACCGGAATCCACCAGATAGACAAAGAATTGCCAAAATGTTAGCCGACGTTCGGTAACATGGTAACCATGATGATGATGATGATGATGATATGTTCATGGGATACTATGTTAAAAAATAAAAACGGAAATCGTTATTATTCGGAAGTGAAATAATTATAAAATGGGAAAGTAACTTTTTAACGCAGTATCGGTAAATAACTATAACGCAGAACTTTCCGTTATCCGTTTCCAATTATTTAACGCGTAAATAAAGCGGTTACGATCGGTATGATAAGGGGTGTAGGACGGGAAATAACGGTTAGAATATTTAAACGAGGAATTTATAATACGCCGTAATAATAGCGATAACGATAATTTAACCGAATTCCGAAAACGGAACTCTATAACGTAAATCGTAATAAGATAACGAACTGGATATTGTGCAGTTATGACGGGAGGACATGAGATAACCGTTTGCATTATTATAATTGCGCGATTATGTTAATCGGTGGAATTATATTTCAAATTATATATATATATATATATATATATATATATATATATATATATATATATGTCGATCGACCAGCAAATGACAAATGTAAATCGCGTTCTCGTGTTCTCTTTAACTAGCACCTCGTCTCGTCCGAAGTATTAGTAGTAATATTACGAATTATATATAGGCTATACAACGATGTTTAGTTGAAATAATCATAAACCCTCAACTTCTAACCTGCGAATTATTTTTTTTAAATATGTTTTGAACCTTGGTTTTTTGTTTTTTTTTTAAATTACAAAAATTTCGTAAACAATTTTTTATTCACGCGCTAACGAGATGTACATATAAGAAATCTTCAGAATCATAAGTCGAAAAATTAATCTGCAACCGATGTCGTCAATAGTCATTTATACTTTTTAAGCTTCGCTCTATAACGACGTGTTCTTCCAGTGTCTGCACCCGAAGGGTAAACTGACAGAAACACTACCTAATCGCGTAAAACGCTTTTAAAATAAACTTGCACGGTATCTTCGAGTAAAACACGAAAATGATACAACATCGACTAGTTTTGGTTAGTGAAGCGGATCGTACACGACCCGGCTCCACAAACACACTGACGAGGTTAGGATGGAAACATGTCAACACCGTAAACTGCGCTCGTATCTTCACGTTTAATTACACTGATGAGCAGTAGAGTCTTGACAGCACCGTCATATTCTATCCAACACCCTTGCCATCTTGCGAGAGCAACGCCATAAACTTTAGTACGCAGGCACTTGCTTGTTTTGCGGCCCGACAACGTGCAATTAACCTCGACGTAATAAAATCAAAACCGCGGTAAGAATTGCGAGAATAAACCGTAAAATTATGTAATTACGTAAAATTTCATGGGGGACTTAAATTGAAACACTCGACTGGAATAAAATAGATCCATTGACGAGGAATTCCAACTTGAACAATTTATTATAAATCTTACCTCCTTAGATGCGTGTAAATTATATAATTTAGTTAAGACTAATAATATAAATTTTTATAAAGGAAAGATAACGTGTCCGAAACAACTACCATTAAAAGCAACTACCGTTACCACACACGATGGAAAGTTATTAAGCATAGCGCATTTGCCGAATCTGGTTAACATTCGTGTAAGATTAATACGACTGATTAGTTTATTAAATAATTTTAGTAAAGAAGTCGGGGAGAAAACTATACTGGCATACAAAGTACACACGCTGAAATACGTAATAATCATTGAGCAATTCTGTTTCAAACCTAATCATTCTATAACCGACCATGTATCTACGCATTGCGAATACATTACAGATAATTTTAATCTCGATGAACATCCCGGATCCGGTTCTATCGGATGTAGCCGAAGCGTTCGATACTATTTGACACGATGCCGTAAACCGTAAAACGATCCCGACAAAATACCTACCAAAGTTGATTCGAAATAATCTGAGTAGTTCATTTTCTGTCTACTCTAACAGCTCTACCGCTAGAATCTGCGAAGACCTAGAATTCCGCAAGGAAGTAATCGGCCGTTTTCTTTTCACATGATTTCTTTATAGCATCCCTAAATTATTTACGCGTAACAATGACCCGTTTGCCGATAACACCGATTTATTTTACTCAGATTCAATTATGTTCGCGAAAAACTTCCGAAAGAACTAAACTCTATTTTGCAAAATGACAAATTGTTATCAACCCAATTCAAACTCGATCTTTCCTCTTAACTCGCGCCTTCCTAATTTTAACATGCGGATTGATAGTAGCAAACACCTTAACTGGCGTTATCGATTACCTTCTAACTGACTAACGTAACACGTAATGTATATGTGATAAAATTAAAATTTAAAGTTTTAAATTTTTAAGTACAGGAAAAAATTTAAAAAAAAAAAAAAACTGCAAGAATTGAAAAAACCTTCAAGATCGAATTACACATCGACAACTTCAAATCACACAAACCGAACGTCTATACCAAAATCTCCGATATACATAATTCTGCATATCACTCGTCTCGAAGATTACATATTTACATTTTCTGAGAAATTTATCATTTATCTCGTAATAATCCGTATATTAACATAATAAGAGATTACTAAAAGTTGTGTAGGCTAAATATAAACGGTAGAATGTTAAAAAAAAAATAAAATAAAAAAATATAACCTATAATCTTCATTATCGTATTTATCGTAATATGATATATTTAACATAATCTATTCAGATATATCCTTCGTAAACCTTTTATTATTTATTTATTCGATATTTATTTAATATTTATTCCGTTGTTTATTTTATATTTATTTATCTATATTTTTGTTTATTTTCTATTAATTTATCTATTCTATCTATCGGTCTGCGCGTTGGATCCGAGCTATTTAAAGCTACTTGTTCGGGACAATTGTTTTCCTACACACTTGGGATTACGTTAACATTCCATTGTCGCTCGATGAGAACGAAGAAGCGAACTGAATCAAATTGAGCCCTGACAAAAGAGCTAGACGACGCTAACGTTAAAATGAAAATTTGAACATTGAAAAACGGAGTACAAAATTAAGCTAGACGGAGAGCGAAATTGTAGAAGGAAAATATATGACCGAACGTTAGAAAACTCTTTTTATCAGGACTTGTATTTACGAGAAATCGGCCAATCAGACGAATCTGTTAAATTCAAATTTGCCCGACGGGTAGATTGTACGAAGCAAAGCAGCAGATGCGCTTAGTTTAAGTGCTTCTTAGTACGTTGCACGTAATGTATATATATATATATAATATATATATAAATATATTATACATGTGTCAGACATACAGTTACTGTTTTTATTACTAACGCGTCTGTACTTTTTTTACACACACCCTATCGAGCAAAGAACATAAAAATGTTTATATCAGTGCAGCCGTAAATACTTTCTTTTGTTTCGGTGTTTTTTTTTATTGTTCATTTTTTTTTTTATACAATTTTCTCCGAATGAAATAGTCTAGTTGTTTGAACTTTTATTTCTTATTCGTCCGTTAAGATGAACCTATTTTTATTTCGGATTTTTATTTCGACAAAAACTAGGTAGGCCGAATATTAATTCTACTAGAGAATTTTTTATTTTTTTTTGCGTACAATTTCTGCTAGGTGGATAATAAATAGCGCTGTTATCAGATGAATCGAATATTAACAGAACGCTGTCCAACGACGGTCATTCTTTATCTGATAAACATTAGTTAAGGTTGGCTACATAGCTCCACTTACGTAAGTGAAATTGAACCCTGTTATCTCTGAGGTCGGCTGCTAGTGGATTTACACGGTGTTATAATCGCTGGATATATCTCTCACTGCGGATTTTGAAAGTTTACTTTAGAGAATGACGAGAACAATCGGACTTTGAGTTTTCCGAAAACGATCGAAAATCTGCGACAAAAGTTTCGACTAATTCGACTTAATCCGTGTAAAAGACGAGTGTTTTTCGTTCAACTAGAGGAACAGTGACGAAATCGAAGACCATTTATATCGACCAAATTTAAAGGTTAATTAGAAAAATGGACGGTTCAAATTTTTCCACGATTTATGGACACGGAACAGAACTGAACGAAATTTATTTCAATAAGTAAATCTTAATAAATAACCTTAGCAAATAATTTAGAAATATAAAACCGCTCGAGTGTTAATTGAAATTAAATTTTTATGTAACAAATATACGTTACGCAGGAAAAATTAAAACAAGACCGTGCCTCGGGGTGCTGGGAACTTAATAAAATGCAACATCGCCGAACGTAAATTTTAATTCAATCTATTAAACCGAACGTGTACATTATGCGCAATGAAAAGACATACTTATTTGAATAAACTCAGTTTCGTTAAGAAAAGGAACCTACTATGCTTAACTTTTGGCGATGACTCATAAAATCTACGTAGCACATACGTGTGTTATTCAGTGAAGACTTGAACGAAATAACGGATATATGAAGAATACGAATCTGTTTATGAGTTGACTCCCTATATAAAACGCGCCAATAGAAGTTTCACTTCAAAAATCTACGGAGAATTTTAGCTTCGAGTATATCTCGAAATAATCCACCCTGTGCTAAGTAATCTAATAACCGATCGGAATTACAAGTGTTTTAGTTATTCGGGTCATTAAAAAGACGTTCTTTCTTCAGTCGACCGAAACGTCCATTTATTGTCGATAGGCACCTTATCTAAGTTGCGTATAATGCCGAAATCGTGATAATTAATCTTCTTAAAGAAACAGAACTACGGAAGTTTAGAGAGAGATGCTTGAAGTTGATAGTAATTGGCGAGAGGTGATCGACTCTAATGCTGTTTGTGTTCGTCGGTTCCCAATAATTCTTATGCTTCAGCTGTACAAAATGAATGGTATCCTTCTTATGAGAAACTGAAGACAGTACTACGCCATTAGATGACGCGTCTTTAGTTAATGAATCGAAAAATTCATTGTTCGGAGGACACGAATATTCCCGCGCGTTCGAAATCATTAAACTTTAACGTAATGAATGCAATTAATGTAGCGACACGTTCCACTTATTTTCTACAGCCTTCACCGTACTTTTCGATTCGGTAATAATAAGGTAATTTCCGCAAAGATCCAATTGAAATTAATAGCGCTCCTAGTCCTGATGGACATTCAGCAGTAAATAACTGAACAAATAGTTTTTGTACATGTTACTAATATTACCGGTAAGCGCGCTACTTCCTCGTTACATCGTTAACGGTAATATCAGTCGCGATTCGGAAACGGTCGTTAATTTATCAGATAATAGCCTGTGCAAATTACAGACGTTCGAAATGACTATACACTACGGCTGATCCTCATTTAATCGTTTTAATGGACTATTCGTGTATTAGTCTATAAATGGTCTCTCAACGCTTGACGACCGGACATTTGTCGCAATCGCTTATTGGCCAGATCAGATTTCGCTTATAAATATTTAAAAAAATAATAATTATTATAGGAACTAACGCTGTACGTAGTGAATGAAAGCTAGTTCGGAGATTGGATAAAAACTTATTATTATTCTATTGGACGACTCTGCACGAGTACGTGGATTTCTATACCATACATGAAAATCTCTACGCCGTTTCGTGTGTAGGATAGTATCTCGCGAACAAACAATTCCTCTCTGTGTCTATTTGTATAGCGGGGCTGGAAGTTACAGACGTTCGGAATGACTAACCATACACGGCTGATCATTTTTTCGTTTTAATGGGCTGTTCGTGTATCAATCGATAGATGATCATTCCACGTGTGAGACTGAACATTCGTTGCAATCACTTATTGGCTAGATCAGATTCCACTTATAATATATTTAACATTTTGAGCCACATATCTTCGTATATGGTGGATGGATTTCATTACCAAGTAATAATTTCTGTCAGACATGATGGAAATGACAATTTGTAAAATTTTTTCCATTTAAAAATACAGTTAATTAAACATCTTCGGCACGTTTTTATTCTTTTCTTAGAATTAAATATCGTTCAAAAATTCACTCTAACAGTGTCCTGCATTATACGCAGACATGGCTGTTACATCGTTCGTTGAAAAAATATTGTAATTGATGATTTTTTAATGTACTATTTCTATCAATAATATTCATAAAGAATTATAACATGTATGAATAAAACCCAAATATATCAAAATGACAGATAATAAACTAGTAAAAAGTTACCTAAAAACCTTTAAAAAAACCGACGTCTATATTAAATAATTACACCTAAACGTAATCACTATGCCACAAACATGATCAGAAACTAAAAATATTGTTTCACAATATATATACTATTTCTATCAATAATATTCATAAAGAATTATAACATGTATAAATAAAACCCAAATATATCAAAATGACAGATAATAAACTAGTAAAAAGTTACCTAAAAACATTTAAAAAAACCGTCGTGTATATTAAATAATTACACCTAAACATAATTACTATGCCACAAACATGATCAGAAACTAAAAATATTGTTTCACAATATATATATATATATACTTATTATAGTATTTACAATAAAAATAAATTTAAAAAAAAAATAAAGGATTAAACAAAAATAAACAAAATAATACCCGAATTAATATAATTTCTACATTTAATTATGTACACTATTGAAAGAAGACAAGGCCTTGTTATCACATTCCTTACATCGAGTGAACACTTTTTTAGCCAATGCTGTGGCCCCTTTTTTTTTTCCGTGTATTTCCTTCGTCTCTATATATCCCGTAGCAAACTGTACAATTAGACCGGATCTCCTTTATTATATTAATTTGTGATTCGGTCTTCTCACAATTGGAACAATATTTGTAAAAAATTGTAGGCAACTTTCTTCACTAAATAGGAAATTATGATCTTCGTGACTCGAGTTGAATATAAGTCGCAGTAGGTTCTATTCTATCGAAAAATCAGCGAACTATAATAATTACGTCCGTATTATTTGGAGACCGTTTTGTTTCGGAGTATGCGTCATGGAGACACATAAATGGAACATCACCGATGATGTCCACCACATAATATGGAGACGTTGTCATTTTCGACGCTTTTCGAAATATCGCTTTGGGCTTAAAATGTTTTAAAAAATGATAATAATAAAAAAAACGTTGCTATAATCCGTTTCGATCGATTCGACTTTTATCGTCCGCATTAATGAGGTCGATAAAAAGAATGGAATGGAAACGAATAAATACGTACAGAATGAAAGCTAGTTCGCCGATTTGGAGAAAAGCTTATTATTATTCTATTGGACGACTCTACAAGGGGTACGTGGATTTCTATACACGAAAATTTCTACGTCGTTTCGTGTATGGGCAGTGTCTGCGGAACAAATCCTCCCTGTATCTATTCGTGTAACAGCGGTGTATTTACATATTCTTTTATCGACGTTTCATAATAATCATCATTACAATAATAATCATAATAATGATAATAGTTTTTGTCGACAGTTTTAACTTACTTCCACCTGAGTAGGTCGACGCAACTCGCGTGAGATTGTCACAACGCTACACGCGTTCTTCCCAAAGGACATTATTAAATCCTTCTCTCAGCAGACTATACCTTAACATTATTTTCCCCAATTTTGAATTCACTTTTATTTTTATTTGTTTCTTCCTGTTTTTGTATTACTACAATTTCTCACGAACGAAAGGATATTCTTTTTTTATAAGAGCCAAAAATGTCCTCGTTATATACTTCCCGCGTTTTCTTCTTATTTTAAAGTTTGGGTTTTTT
The DNA here is from genome assembly GCA_032883995.1 of Coronaproctus castanopsis. Taxonomy (NCBI): domain Eukaryota; kingdom Metazoa; phylum Arthropoda; class Insecta; order Hemiptera; family Monophlebidae; genus Coronaproctus; species Coronaproctus castanopsis. Next base: position 6,173,017 of record CM065053.1, read on the forward strand.
TTCGCCAACTTAATAAACCTCTCGTTAACGTATCGATAATAAATCGACAGAACGTAGCTTTAGCGTGGATAATAATACAATGTCGCGCGGATCGGATTAGATTTAAACATCAATTATGAATAATAGCAGGTAACGCTTGTCTCGAGGAAAAGTCTAATATAATTAAATCGACCTAATTGAACCGTTTAATGTTAATTTTTCGGAAGCAGAAACATATACCGGCAGTCTGCGATTTTATAAAATACGATCTTATCATTCTCGCCGAACCGAATAAAACGAAAAGCAAAACCAGCATGCTGTAATGTTATGACGATTTGTTACGAAATTACGCGGCAGAATTATTAAGTACAAGCTATTAAAGAAACTGAAGATATAATACTCGGAATTGAACATTTTATCTTAATAGTACCGTTACATCTCGCCGAATGAAACGATTATACACGGTCGAGATATTACGAAATTATTTAAATTTAAATAATATAAAACGGGGGAACTTTATTTGAATAATAATTATAATTCTCCAGTTAATATTAAAACTATAATTAAATGATAAAATTTCGTAATAGCGAATTTTTTTTAAGTTGAGAAAAAATTGTGTACTACCCACTAATAATAATAATAATACACGAGATTCGGTTTAAAATCGTAATTTTCAGATAAATTTCTTAACACGTCGTAATCGTTCGCACCCGTTTAGATCTACGGATGCCAACTACGGGGCTCCAATGCTAAAAGCAATATCCGCATAATACAGAGATTTCGAAACAAAATTTTGAGAACAATGACAAACGCACCTTGGTTCGTGAGCAATCTTTTTTCATTAATTCTAGACAGTACTTCGCGGTTCGATATTTTATCTGTCCATTTTATTTTCACCATGCATCGCCAACACCAACGCCTCTAGCTTGCATTTTTCTTCCTTAAGCGCCGTCTTCACATCCATTAAGTGCAATGCTCCAAATGAAACTTTTAATAAACTGTTTTCTAGTGTCTAAGGCTATATTCCGAGATGAGAGGAGGCCCATTTTTTTGCCGAAACCGTTCTTAGCTTGTGCTATTCGTCTCCTTATTTCCCGTTCTGATGTGTCATCATTTGGTATTCAAATTCCTTTACTTGTTGCACCATTTTTCCATTTATTATTATCTTCATCTGCTTTTCTTCTTTTTTATCGCATCATAATACTGCGCGAAGATAAAGGAAGGAGTCAGACAAGGTTGCTGCCTGTCACCAATGTTATTGAACATTTATATGGAAAAACAATGAGGTGCTTCTCTGATATTCATAATTGAGGAATAAAAATAAATGGAGTAACGTACAAGGCAATTAGATATGCGGATGATATAGCGTTGGTTGCGGATACCGAAGCAAATATATATATATATATATGTATATATAATAAAAATGTAGAAAAATTTATAGTATTAGGCATGGTTGAAGGTCCCAGGCGAAGAGGATGACCACCAATGCTATATAGCAAAGTAATCACTATTTTAGACGCTCCCAGGACTGGGATAGATGACGATCAATTACACCAAACATCTAAAAAGAATCATAATAGCACGATACTCTGACAGATCCCACGACTGTAACATGACGATGATGATATACATTATAATCTGGCAAACATCACATATATGCGGGGAGCATAGAATGCACGTGAACTATTTTAAGGGGGGAACGGTGAAATTATCCCGATAAAAGAAATATATAAAATCCGCTCAATTACGGAAGACATCCGCGCACAATATTTTGAAATTAATGGACGAATACAGAAATTCGTCATAACGTATGAAATCGTACGAAGAAAACACGAGAAATTTATGAACGTTAAAAAATAGTTTCTATACAGCATCTAAAAGTTATTCTAGGAAAGGAACTTTCAATATTTATTTATATTCTGTTAATTGTAAAATTACCGATCTATCGGTAATTTATCGAAGAAAATATTATCGAAAAAACATTAATTAGTAGCGACTGATAGAACAAACTGATGATACATATAATAGAATAGAACAATAATATATTTGCACATTTAAATATTTTCAATTTACAAGAAAGGAAAGTTACCATTCAATAGAATTTTCTGTACCGAATGTATCAACGATTCTTTCCAGAAAAAATTAATACGAAATATAATCTTATAAAATATTATTTAAATTGACGCCTTATTAAACGATTACAGGAAAAATTTTAATACAAAAAACCTGCTTATTTGAAATAACAGAGTGCGTACACTCTTCATCAACAATATACTTAAAAATATCTTAGCTTATTTATTAATACTAGAACTAGAATTTGTATTACGCCTATGCTTATATCTTTTATACCTGTGTCGTAAAGCTTGGTAAATCCCTATAGAAGTTACCATTGGAATGTCGGAATATCTACAATCGGCAAAAAATGTTTTCGTTTTATCCTTAATCATTTCCTGTACGTAAGGGAATTTTAACGCATCGTGGAGAGATTCGATTGAAGTAAATCGCGAGGTTTATTCAGAATTATTCGAAGGCAATTGTTTTGCACGTGGTTTATAATTGCTAGTATAAGACGATATTTGGCAGGCATAGAGTAGCTTCGGTAAAATTACCTTTTGGTATAATAAAAACTTGTTTTGCGTTGAAAGTGCAGATCTTTCATTAAATATAGGAAATAGACAACACATTTTCCGTATTGTTCTACTTACACAATCATTAATATATTTTGTAAATGTGAGTCTTCTGTCCATGATGACGCCTAAATGCTTCACATGTTCTTTCCAGTCAAGTTCGACGTTTTTTATTTTAACGAAATGATTTAATGAAGGCCTACGTCTGGTAAAAATTATTGACTCTGTTTTCTCATCGTTAACTTTTATTTTCCATTTATGGTAGAATTTAGATATGACGTCAATTACTTATAGTGTCTATTCTATAAGAAGATACTATTAGAGAGGTGTCATCAGCATAGAGATTTATATCTACTGGTATTGTCGGTAAATCATTAATATATGTAATAAAAAGGAATGGGCCTAACTGCCTTGAGGCACCCCAGCTTTTAAAGTACCTTATGTCGAAGTTATGGTTTTTCAGTTTCACATAGAATTTTCTATTCATCAGATAAGATTTAATAGTAAATACAAGATATGGTGGCAAATTATATTTAATTAATTTATATATGATTCCATTATGCCATGTTGTGTCAAACGCTTTTTCTATGTCCATCGAGACAACACCCGAATGTTTATTCTGGTTAAAGTTGTCAGTATGTTTGTCACAAATACTGGCCAGTTGGATTGTCGTACCTAGTTTTTGTCTAAAACCGTATTGCGAATCAGCTATGATGGATTCTCTGTCACTAAATGTCCTCAATCTTACTAGTATTATTTTTTCAAAAACCTTACTTATATTATTGAGTAAACTCACAGGTATAACATTTTGAACCAAAGAGGAACCTTTCCCAGCTTTTGCCAAAGGTACCGTTACCGATACTCTCCACGACACAGGATAATAGCATAGGCGTAAACACGAGTTAAATAGAACCTCCAGGGCGACTATTGTTTTTGTTGATAGATTTTTAATCATTTTTGTGTTAATTTGATCGTGACCAACTGAATTTTCAGCCTAAGAGTGGAGATAAGGCTTTTAACCTCTTTAGGTGTTGTAATATCTACGAGTGAAATCACTGCAGGAGTGTGAAGTGAGTAATTGTTATCGTCTGCTTCACCTTACGTTCATGATACCGGGGTTGACATCAACACATTTTGACTATGAACAGTACTAAAATGTTCAACTAAAATTCCCGCCTTATTTTCAACGGAATAAGCTATCCTACCCGAATTAATTGGGTCTTTAATAAGCGGTAATTCGGTTTGGCATCTACAGAAGTTTTTATTGACTCCCCATAAACTATTATCAATTGGAGAGACGTTTTTGAGGAATTTATCATACTGTAAATTTTTCATTTATTAGCTTTGTTTTGACTACCTTATTTAATTTGTTATACAGCTTCTTATACTTGAACTTATTTAGATCATTAGATCTTTGATAACATTTACGAACGTAGTTTTTAAGTTTAATAATAATTTTTTTACCTTTTGATATCGAACTCACTTTCTCCTTTGTAACAACCCGTGGAATAGCACTGCGCGCAGCTTGCATTATGACGGAATTTAGATGTAGAATGTATTTATCTATAGATTGCGGATTAAGTAAAGTTTTTGGTATATTAATATTTTTCTGGATGTGTTTTTTAAATATGTTCCAGTTTTCCCTGGAATAATTGAAAGATTTAGTTAATTTATTATACTTTAACTTACTAGTTATAGTAAACATTATCGGATTATGATCCGATGATAGTTCAATAAAGATAAAAGGTTACTTAATTGATAGTAGTTCTTGGCAATGACAATATCAATGATGCTTGGCAAAGAAGTTGAATTCCCGGGGGAAAATGTAGGCTCTGATGGTGTTTTTATCTGAAAGTTTAGTCTGTTGCACATGCTTAGGAGTATGTTCCCTGCTCTGTTAACATTATGACAATTCCAAATTCTATTCTTTGCATTTAAATCTCCAATTACTAAGCCATGTGTTGATGTATTTAATAAGGATCCGATATCACTTTCGAGACTAGTAGGTTTTATCGGCGGTCGGTATGCTGCAAAGATAACTAATGATTTGTTTCCTAGCTGAAATTTCGCTCCCACAGTTTGTACCTGCCTGGTATGCGGTATAGGCAGAGGGTTGTAGTGTAAACTGTTGTGAACTATTAAGGCTACTCCTCCCATTTTGTTTGTTTAATCATTTCGGAGTATTTTATAGTTAGATAATTTAAAATTAAAATTTCCATCAATTTTTGTTTCCGAGAGACCAACAATGTGTATGTTATTGCTCAGCATAAACTGTTCTAGTTCTAATATTTTTTATTTCTAATAGAATTAGCATTCCAGGCAATTACATGCACTCCTTCTTCACACATATACAGTTATACACATTTATATGAACGTGTCGGTTACACATTCGATAACGATTTGACTTTAGTTTAGATATGATACTTTTGATACATCGTAATATGTTGCTAATACCTAGTGATTTAAATGCTGTTTGATATACGATAAGTCACTATTACTTCCGCTATCACGATTGCTTTCTATACATGTATTACTATTTAGAGCCTGTTAATAAGTACGTGTCGTTTTATTAACATTTGTTTTTCTTAAATTATTATTATTATCATTATCAATTATTTCTAAAATGATTGTTATTTCTATTATTTCTATAGTCGTGATCACTTTGCACGGTGTGGACTGTAGCGACTTTAAAAAAATAAACGACGAAAAGGTATTCGAAATTGCTAAATTTCTATAAAAAATGGCCACAAAGATGTTGGACGATGTTGATTCAAAACCCGGAATCGTTGGAAACGTCTGGGATGTAGCAGTGGTTTGAGATGGGCATAACGTGATAACGTGCTATAATATATGTATATCATCTCATCTTCAGCCTATATCAGTCTGTTGCAGTACGTAGACCTTCCAGTTTATATATAATATATATAAGTATATGTGTGTATATGTGTGACTGGAAAGAGAGTGAGCGATAGGAGAGAGAGAGAGATGAGAAGAAAGAGAAAGAAAAGGCTGTGTAGAAGTAGATAGGTACATAGGTACTATATACATAAATTGATAGAAAAAGAACGAGAAGTGAGAAGTAGACATAGATAGGTACAAAGACGGATTGAGAAGAGTGTGAGAAGTAAGAGGTAGATATGTAGATAAATACGGGAAAAAGAGTGAGAACTGAGGAAGGTGAATCAGTTGCCGATAATAAAATGTCAGGAGGCGAAAAAAAAATAATGAAACATATGCAACAAGTAATCTTAAAAAATACATAGATCGAAAGAAAAATAGTGAGAAGCGAGTGGTAAACAGATAGATAAATATGTTAATTGACAGAGAAAGAGTGAGAAGTGAGAGGTAGATATTTAGACAGATACATAGATCGATAGAGAAAAGTGAAATGCAAATAAGGTAGATAGGTATATAGATCGATAAAGAAAAAGATTGAAAACTGAGGAAGGAGAATCAGTGACTAATCTTAAAAAATACATAGATCGAAAGAAAAATAGTGAGAAGCGAAAGGTAAACAGGTAGATAAATATGTTAATTGACAGAGAAAGAGTGGAAAGTGAGTAGGTACGGAGATAGATACATATATCGATAAAGAAAAAGTAAGAAGAGAGAGGTAAATCGGTAAACAGATACATAGGTCGATATAGAAAGAGTGGTGAATGAGTGATAAGTAGGTAAATAGATACATAGATCGATGGAAAAAGAGCGACATGCGAGAAGAACATAAGTAGATAGATACATAGATCGATATATAAAGAGTGAGAAGTAACAAAGGGGAATCAAAGGCGGATAATAAAACGTTACCAGGTGAAAACAAAATAATAAAACATACGCAACAAGTCATCTAAGGAACCACGTAGATGGAAAGAAAAATAGTGAGAAGTGAGTTCTGGGTAGATAGATAAATAGATCGATATACAAAAAGTGAGAAGTAAGAAAGGGGGAATCAAAGACGGATAACAAAACGTTACTAGGCGAAAACAAAATAATAAAAAGTATGCAACGTGATTCATTTTGAATTGTCCATAACATATCGAGCGCTTACAATTACCCTCAAACTTAAATTGAATGTTCTACACGGAAAGAAATAATGTGAAATTATAAATCTAGCCGGCCGAAAGTGTTAAAATGGAAATGCATCATATCGGGAAGATCGATTTCGAAAAATATGATAATCATTAATGATATCGTTCGTTTCCGTATGATATATTTAGTAATAATTTGATTAGGATTTCCTGGTACTTCTATTACAAATTCAAGTTTGCCGTGTTTACTAAATTTTTCCGTACACAATAACACAGTTTTATACTGATCTTTCAATATCTATATACATACATATACATATATATATATATGTGTGTGTTTGTGTATTTACATATATAAATATACAAATTTATACGTGTAAACATATGAATTTGTATTTATATACATACATATCTATGTGCGTGACAAATGTTCCTCGTTAAAAATAAAATTTTACTAATTTTACCAGTAATACAAATATTACCTACCCTCATCTATATCAACGTAACTATGCATCTCTTTCTCCTCGCTATTATCATCATCTCTATTTCTGTTACCAATAAAACTTTACTAATTTTATCACAAGTAATATAAATACGATCTATCTACTCATATATATATATGATACTAGGGATTTTTGTACCAGCTTTCCAACTGATATTCGGCATCGATAGTAACTCTTCCTTCTCGGGGGATTTGATTTTCGTATCGTTCTTTTAGCAAAACTTGCAAAGTTCATTCATCATTTGTCAGAAATGTTTTAATGCATTTTCTCCCCGCTCGTGTTCGGCTTTCACCGTTAAAACTTTAAGACGAAATTTTCACAGCTTGAACTTGTTCTTTCCATAAACTAAATTCTCCTTAACATTCGCAGTCACTATTCATATTTCTTCTACTCTACTATTCCAGTGCAGGTTTGTGTTTTTGTATAATTTTTCTTCTTTCAGTATTTTGCTTAACAAAATTTACTTTCGAAACCTTACTCGCTTATGTGTGTGTGCGTCTCTTTCTCTCTGTCGCTTCCGAAATGCGATAATTTATGAATATCAGCGCAAATATACATTTATTTCTATATATATTTCTTTTGTATATAATGTATATATATATATATATATATATATATATATATATATATATATATATATATATTGCATCCTAAAAATAATTTTGAAACCGCTACTTAACCACTCTCTAAAAAGAAAAAATACGAATACACTCATTTTCATGTTTTCTGCTCGTAATTTTTCCGCATGACAGTACGAATTGGGTATACATAGTGTAAAAACCGTTCAATAAAAATATTCACTAAAGGTAAGGTTTTCGTGATTTACGTTAAGAACGCAAAATGATATCTAGGGAGACTATCCTCTAATTAGTTAAAACGGATTTACGTGTGTTGGCCGATTTGTTACTATCAGATAGGTTATGTTTTGCAAATCTAATTATACCGGAGCGTGTTAATCAGGGTGATAGAGCCGAATTAATGTACGGAGATATATATATATATACATATACGTATGTATAAATATATATATACACGCGCTCACTGAACAAATTTCCTCTGTCATTGCGTATACCAAGTGCAAATTCACCTACTGTATTTTCATCAGCACCTTTGCCGACTTTAGCGTTCAGGTCACCCATTACAATAATTATGTCCTTATTTTTCAATTGTAAAAAATTACATTACTCAGTTCATTGTAAAATTTTTCTACTTTCTCGTCAGGTAGGTGCATATATATTTGTATAATATTTAAATTTACGTACTAACATAATTCTATTAGATATGTAGTTTACTGATGTTACATTGTTAACATCGTTTTTGACGCAATGATTGCAACTCCATTTCGCTGATGCTGACTATTTTCGCCTGTATAATAAACGGGGTAGTCGTTAATTACACATTTTCCAGCTCCAGGCCAGCGCATCTTACTTATACCGAGGACTAATATTTTTAGTCTCTTCATTTCCTTTATTGTATTATGAATAGGTGTATTTATATATTTTTTTCTTCTTTCTAACACTTCTTTTGGAAAATGTTCTGTAAAGGAAAGGAAAAATTCAAAGACCAAAAAGACGATGACGACATTGTTAAATTTGTTGAGATCAACTAGAGGCGGAAAGCAAGAGATAGAACGATTTAGAAGAAAATAGGCGTTGGATATGTTTCTTCAAAGTTGAAAAAAAAACAAAAACAAAAAAACAACGGGAGTTGCTCAATTTGGGCTTTCATTATTATCATTAATTTTAATTATTTTATACATGTATTTTTTGGTGTTCTTAAACGAAATAAAGGCTTTATTATTATTATTATTATTATTATTATTATTATTATTATTAAATGTATATATCGTACAAATATATATATATATATGTATACCGTTCGCATGTACCGCACTACCAACACGCGATACCCGTGTTTCAAACCACGTTTTGTAGTGTTAGTGTCGACTTACACACGTAGGCTTATTCTTATATATATATATATATATGTGTGTGTGTGTGTGTGTGTGTGTATTTACATATACACCTGCGTATAAATTAAAAAAAAAAACTATGTATCGAATTTAGTTAAAACGACTTTAAGTTTCAATTATTCCCTGTGTTCCGTGGCCCAGATATTTTTTTATATTATTTTTTAAAGGTAATCGATGCAGCCATTGTGTCTTGTTGGTGGCCAGTGTCCTCCGAAGTTCTTGATATTTACTTATATTCGTTGCAAACGTATACATTATTCAGATGCTCTTGGTCTTCCTTTTGACCTTTTACCTATTCTTTTTATAAAGTTATTACATCTTATTACACGTCCTAACACTTTCCGATTTTCTATCCGATTAGATAGATATATTTTTTCTTGCATTCCTAAGTTTCCTTTTTTTTCATTTCTTTCCGAGACGTTTTCGTTATTCCGCACCAAATCGTAATTAAGCATATCCTAAATATAATGTTTTTCGAAAAATCTTTAGGATGTCTATATTAACGCCCTTATTAGTTAATATTGATCTTTGGTTATTAAACTTTTCTATTATCTGCGGTTATCGCACATTGTTTCTGCGACTTGTAACGATTGCGCATTACTTCAACTTTTACGTTTGTCTTTTTATTTACTGCGTTCCTACCGATATTCTTTACATTTTGCTTTCTTTTTATTAATATCTATTTTCCATTCATTTAATTCTTCCGATAAAACGATTTCTATACCATTTACTTTTACTTCTTTCGACTAATTTTCCATCCTTTTGATCGATTCTTCTACGCATACGTTAAACAGACATGGCGGAACAGCACATACCAGCTTTTCGTATTGATTATAACATCTATTATTGTTGTTTGTAATAAATCGTTTTATCGATGAATTTATTCGTTCGTATTATTACGGCCCGATATTCACGATGTACATTACCGACGTATACAGTGAATTATTCACTTTTTGAAAGATCCTCCACCTTCTCCGAGCCGACGTTCCTCAACTTCGGACTAATTGTCCCTTTATGTTTATATCTCGACTGACCTAGTAAGCTTTCCGGCCAGATAATCTGGTGGCGCAATTGATGAGTTGGAGAGACTTTAACTGTCCAAACAAATACCTACCATTGTCTCGGGCTCGATAACCGAGCTGAAAATTAACAATTAGGTTAATGGGTAAACCGAAAAAAATTAGCGACAAATATAATTCCGCGAAATCCTCGCTAAAGGCCACTGCCCCCCAAACGAGAAGCATAAATGAGACTTGTCCAGGTACTGGGTGACATCATCTCGAGTGAAAATTATCGATGTATACTGTATATCGGTATTTTACCACGGGGGTAAAAAACAAACATCAAAGCGTGCCTGTTGATAGTATCTGAACAAATATTTAAAATAAACGCCAAATTTTTTTAAATTACATTTACGTCTGGATAACTTCTAACGGCCACATTAAACAATTCGTTATTATGCAAAATTAATTTCGGAGCAGGCGATCTAAATAAAATATATTTTATAGAAATAGTGGTTTAAAATTACCACCAACTGGTGGACTATCCCTTAATTACTTAAAACGGATCACCGAGGGAGGGCCTTAACGGATTTGTAATTCGGCGTAAGTTGTTTTCGAAGTATATTCATATCTAGCCGGAGGGAAAGTCGTTATTTCGAAGATTAAAATATTTTTACTAAATCGCTAGGTCTTATTACAGATATTCACGGTGTAGAGTAGCGATACATCGGTACTTTACCACGCATAAGAAGAACAAGTACAAATATTTGTATATATAATAAATCAAATAATTAAATAAATATACACAAGTGGAGATTATTTATCCGTACCGAGTATACCTCTCGTACCGAAATTATATATAATTAACAAAAAGTAAATTAATTAAGGTATATTATAACAAAAAAATTAAAACGTTAGTATAAACGTATAATAATTCGTTATATACAAGCTTATTAAGAAAAGAACCCTATTGTGGCATTTTTTGTTCCAAAAAACCATCATGAGTAACACGTATTATAATAACAATTTTGTGTCATGCGACCACTCGACGCTACGACCACAGGATCGTACTTGTTAAACGGGGGATCGGCTACGCAGAAGTGGAAAATCAGGCTCTCTAGAAGATAGGTGTCTGGGAACAATAAGAAGAACAAAAATAAATTATTTTGGAAAGTAGCAAAACGGAATATTCGAGGGATGAATCTTATTGGAAAATTAGCAGTTATTGAATCATAAATAAATAGAATTCCAATACTTGGTATAACCCATTATAAATCAAGTGGACATTTTACAACTTCCAATGGAAACCTAGTCTTCCACTCAGGAAATAGGAAAAAATCACAAGATGGAGTAGGTTTTATTATCAACATAGCGTATACACGTATTTCCTGTGCTCTATGCGATTATATAATTACACCGTATTTTCGCAGAGAACAGTTACTCGCCGTCTTCGAGTTTCGTTTTCTTATCGTGCTTATAGTCAATTTCATTATTGTGGGCTTGATAAATATTTCACGTCACACACAAGTAATTATGTCGCTTCCTCGCTAACCATAAACAAACAAAATGCGGGATTCCACGAGTAAGTCGCTTTCCGACGTAAATAACAAGCTTTGTTCGTACGCAGAAAAATTGAAAATGAAAATCTCTCCATTAACCGACATTGATCATCCAGAAGATAGTCAAGCTTTCATTTTCTATTGCATAAAAGATTATACGTTAAAGGATTATCTTATAACTATAAAATACTTAACGCATGGTCCCAAAAACATAATAGCCGCTTCTAAGGTAACCAACGGTCGAATTATTATTTTCCTCAAATCGAAAGAACTTGTTGACGATTTTATATCCACCCACGGTGGTTTTACTATCGAGGCTTATTAAATATCGAAACTAACATCATCTCCAAAAAAGATAATTTTCTCGAATGTCTCGCCTACAATCCCAAATAACGTATTATGGAATGCCATCACCGTTGAGCTAAATCTGAAACCAACATCAAACATTTCAAAATTCAGGGTTAATCCGTTTTAAGAAGAAGAACTTTATTCATAAATAATAAACATATTTACAAACATGATAAATATATATATATACATATGTATATAACAGTGTGAACGTTCCGGAAAGTGCGTAAAAAAATAGCGTCCTTAACGTTAGTGTTTAAAATAAAATTATGAGAACATAAAATAAATTATATAAAAAAAAAAAAAAATAATATTTAAATACAGGGGAAAAATTACAAAAACAAAAACCTATACAATATATTTCATGATTGAAATAACATGTACATGTATAAAAAAGAAACAAATATACAATATACATACATAATAAAAACACATATAACTATATATATATGCATATGTATTCACATATACAATTTATATAATATGAAGACACATAAGTACTTAGTAGCATCTGATCATAAATGATAGATTCATCACGTGATGAGTACAGTTTGTATTTTTTATACTTAAGCCTTAGTGACTCATAATCATAATCGCCTCTATGTTATTTATGACTGGGTATATCACATAATTCACACGTTTCGTAAAATTGTTTAGATCTTCCTAAAATCTCTTCTTGAATGTAGGGAAGGTTTAAGATATCATGCATTAATGATATTCGAGTATATCTCGGTTTATTTAGTATTATTCTTATGTGATATTGTATTTTTTGTAGTTTCAGTATATTTATCTTGCTGGCAGAACATCATACATGAGCAGCATGCAACGATATAAGAAGTTTGTTTTTAATCGATAAGTATGATTTTCTATTGAAGATTGGAAAAAGGGCACAAGTTCTCTGTATAGCTTTGTCGCTTATGAAATTAATATGGTTTGGAAAATTTAACTTATTATCTAACATCATCATCATCATCATCAGTATATAAGAGCATGGTCTTGTCGTTCTAGCTAGCCAATCATTTTCTTCCATTCTTTCCTGTTGTCTGCTATGTTTTTCATCTCTTTATACGTTATTTGTATTCTTTCTTTTACTTGATCGATCCACGTCATTCTAGGTCTTCCCCTTCTTCTTCTTCCTTCCAATTTTCCTTCGATTATGACCGTCATGAATTCATTATGCCGCAGTATGTGCCCTAGAAGTCTTTCGCGTCTTTGCTGTATTGTTCCTATTAGTTTCCTTTTTTTTCATTTGCCATTCCCAAAATCTCGGAGTTTCTTTTCTTCTGTATCCATGATATCTTCATCATGCGGCGCCAACAGGGCAAGGAGACACGAGGATGCAGATGGACAGCTTGAGAACCTGTCTACTAAAAGTCTGCAAGAATCCTATGACTGTCTCTCCCTCGGCGGGTTTAGGTCGCCGTAAAAACCTAACAAAAATTGTTACCACCTCAGTAACAACCTGCTGCCTTGCGGTTAGGATATTGATCCAAAGGCTAAGGGAGATAACCCTAACAGAAAACAAAGCCACTGCCTTGTGGTTAGGGTTTTTACCCAAAGGCTAAGAGAGTAAACTCTAACAGAAAATCCGCTGGAAGGCAACGGAAAACCACCAGTGTACTATATCTTCCTTTTATCAATATGACAAGTACAAGAAAAAACATAACTGCTGCATCCAAGGGGTGTACCAGAAACGGTATATCAGGCATTGGACGGTCAGTGACGGCAACGTTAATTGACTCGAGCTCCCCCGTTCCCTTACGGGAGCGGAACTCTGCAGGAGGGGGCATACTTGTTGAGGTTGATCAAAAAGAAGATCTCCCAGGAAAAGTAGCGGAAAGCCAAACAAAGAAAAGGTCAAAGAAACAAATTAGACTAGGAACGTGGAACATAAGAACGCTTTTAAAAACAGGAAAGTTGGAGGAATTAAAGATAGAAATGACAAGGCTAAAAACGAATATAATGGGATTATGCGAGTTGAGATGGGAAGGAAATGGAGACTTTTGGAGCGATGACTACAGAATAATATTCATTGGAGAGAAAAAAGGAAGCAGAGGAGTAGGCTTCATATTAGACAAACAATGGGGGCAAAGTGTTAAAACAATAGCAGCCATAAGCGATAGGATAATGATGATAACGTTACAAACAGAACCGGTTCCAACAACTCTGATTCAGGTATATATGCCGACAGGCAGTGCAAAGGGCGAAGAAATAAACGAAATCTACGATATATTAGACGGCATATTACAAACAATCAATAATAAAGAAAACGTAATAATTATGGGGGACTTCAACGCAGTGGTAGGAGAAGCGCAGTATGGGAAAATAGTAGTAAAATATGGATTAGGTCACACAAACGAAAGAGGGGAACGATTAATCGAATTCTGTCAATAACACAGCTTAATAGTAAGTAATACAATATTCAAAAATCACAAAAGGAGAAGGTATACATAGCACCTGGAGATACGAGCAGATATCAAATTGATTACATATTAATTAAACAAAGATATAGGAATCAAGTTAAAATGTGTAAAAGTTACCCTGGAGCGGATATAGATAATGACCACATACCAGTCATTGCAAACGGCAGATAGACGCTAAGGAAAAAAAGAACCGTTGAAAGTGCGGAAAAATGGAACCTGGATGAACTAAAACGAAAAGAGAACAAATACTATCTGGAATTAAAAGAGTTATTACGAAATAAAAAAATTAAACAAATAAATAACATTGAGGAGAAATGGAAACAGATGAAAGATGCAATCGTAACGGCGGCAGAAAAAACAATAGGTAAAAACAAAAGAAAAATAAGGAAGCCCTGGATAACAATAGATATAATACATGACATAGACGAAAGAAGGAAATTGAAAGCATTAAGGACAGAAGAAGCGCGAAAGAAATATAAAGAACTGCGGAATATAATCACCAGGAAATTTCGGGAAGAAAAACAAAAATAGGTAAATGAACAATGTAAAAGTATAGAAAATAAAATGGAAGAAAATAAACTTGATGAAGCATATAGAGAAATTAATAAGTTGAATCCAAAACGTAAAATAATAACTGGTAACATCAGAAATGATAAACAAGGCAAAATGCTAATAGAAGAGAAAGCAATATGCGGAAGATGGAAGGAACATCTGGAAACGCTATATAAGACAGATGGGAACATAGAAGAAATAATTATAAATGAAAATAAAGAAGATGATGACAAAGGTCCCCAAATAATGAAGGAAGAATTTGAATTGGCACTGAAACAGTTACCAAAGAAAAAAGCACCCGGTTTGGATACCATACCAGCTGAACTATTACAGACTGATGATGAAGAAATCATAAGGGAGCTGTTTAAATTAACGGAAAGTTGCTATGAACAGGGTAAATTGCCTACAGATTTTAAAAACACGGCAATAGTAACGATACCAAAAAAAATGAACACAAAGGAATGCTCCGATTATAGGACAATAAGTTTGATATCACATGTATCAAAAATAATTATAAAAATTGTATTGAATAGAATAAAACGAAGAATAGAAGAAAAACTAAGCCATGATCAGTTCGGATTTAGAAAAGAAAGAGGTACTCGAGAAGCTATATTGACATTAAGATTAACCATCGAGAAAAAAATGGAAATTGGTGAAGGGCTATGTATAGCATTCGTAGATATAGAAAAGGCGTTTGATTGTGTAACGTGGGATGTATTATTCGCAAAACTAGAAGAAATATTAGATTACAAATTTAGGAAAATAATATGGGAGTTATATAAAGAGCAATCGGCGGAAATAAAAATCGGTAATTCAAAAGAAAAAGTAAAAATACAAAAGGGAATAAGACAAGGATATCACCGATACTTTTTAACTTAGTAATAGAAGAACCGATACAAAAAATAAAAGATGGCACCATGGGAGTAAAAATAAATGGACAACAGGAACATTGTATAAGATTTGCAGACGATATTGCATTGTTGGCCGACAATGAACAACAACTGCAACAACAAATAACAATATTGCAGAAATACTTAAAGCAAATAAATTTAAACATAAAAATAAAACAAAAGTTTTAGTAGCATCAAAATATGAAAAAAAGATACACATAATGTTAGAAAACAAGATCTTAGAACAAGTAGAACAGTTTAAATATTTGGGTAGTATAATAACGAGCACAGGAAGAAGTGATAAAGAAATAAAAACAAGAATTGCTATAGCTAAACAAGCGTTTGGGAAAAAGAGAGATTTATTTAATAAAAACATGAAAATAGAATTACGGAAAAAACTTTTGAAAACATATATATGGAATATATTATTATATGGTTCAGAAACGTGGGTGTAACACAAAGTTTAAAAAAACGGTTGGAAGCCTTCGAAATGTGGGGTTGGCGCCGCATGATGAAGATATTATCTAACATCGTGCCTAAATATTTAATATGTTTTCGTACGATTACCGCCGGTTATTATACATTTATTTATAAAAGGTCTACGCCTAGTTAAAAATAGAGCCTCTGTTTTGGCTTCGTTTACTTTGATTTTCCACTTGTTAAAATACTTCGTTAATTTATTTAGCGCTGCTGATAATCTATTACAGATAGAGTATCAACCCTTTAAGAGTATACTAATAGAGCTGTATCATCTGCAAACAGAGATATATGCACATTTTTAATGACTGGTAAATCATTAATATATATTTAAAAAAAGAGGTAGGGACCCAGAATACTACCTTGTGAAACCACCGCTACAGTAGACTTCATACCTGATTTAATATCATTAACACCAAATTTTCTGTTAACAAGGTATGATCTTAAGAGTAAAATTAAAATGTGGTATCAAAAACTTTTTTTAGATCGAGAGAGACGAGACCGCAGTGATTGTTTTGATTAAAATTGTCGAGTATAATATCACAAACTCTAGCCAGTTGGCTAGTAGTAGAGTAGTTAGGTCTAAAACCAAATTGGTTCGGAAAGAAAATATTGTTTTTTTCAGAGTGTATTCTTAGTCTAGATAAGATTATGTTTTCATAGATTTTGTTTAAATTATTAAGAAGACTTATCGGTCTTATATTTTTAACTTGTGAGATGAGTATTTACCAGGTTTTGGAATTGGTATAACTTTGACCATATATTTGAACACATAGTTAGTTGGAGGAGACAAGTGTATGTTATACGGCAGATACAGAATTCGATAAACTTCCCAGTTCTTTCATTCTACTCTTTTCTCTCTGTTCTCTCTTGTTTTTCGTTTTTCTCTCTGCATATCGAATTTGTCTTATTTCAGCTCGATCGGCGATTTTAATCGACCATTTTATTTATTACGTCGACGCTGATGATAAACTTTATTTGTTACAGGCGAATTATTATTACACGACAATCCGTGGCACTGCGACTGCGGCCTAGTATGGCTAGGTCACTGGATTAGAAGATGGGCTAGCGAATCGGCCGATATGCACTCGTTATTGATGCAACATACTAAACTTGTCGAAGATAACGCCCGTAAAACCACTTGTCTAGATCCGCGTACCAATCAACCGATACCGATCTTCGATTTACATCCGGAAGATTTAAGTTGTCAAGCGAGCGCTTTAAGCGGCGACGGTTCGCAATTGTACGCCACCCGTATTTTCGTATGCCTACTACGCGCGACAATCGCTTACGCAGTAAATCGATTGATACGGTATTCGTAAGACGAGTTCGCGGAAATATACCGTTCGTTAAGTGGACGTCGTTTTGATACTTTTCAAAGGAAACACCATTCTTAACGAAGTTACGATAGGCCGTAATCGACATCCCGGCGTTACAAACTATCGATTAATCGTATTAGGTAGAAATAATTTCTGGGACAAAGTGAAAACCGGTTTAACGTATGAAAATCATCGAATTTCCATAGTTAGCAAAGTCGAATTTTATAAAATTGCTCCCGATTATTTACTAAAATCATAAATTCGTCCAGAACGTTCATCGCCCTAAATTAATCAAAAAAAATTCGGCCATCATTGAAATAATTTTTACCGAAATTTTACAGACACGCACAAAAGCACACACACACACACACACACACTAATTGATGCACGTCACTCGAATAACGAGACTAACACTCGTCGATGAACGAATACATAATTTAATTACGAACGTTAAGGAACATTTTGTTCCAATCGAAAAAATTATCCAGCCATTTATAAAATATCTATTGTACTATACGTGCTTCACTGACGCGCTTTTTAATTGATAAATATATATGTGTTTACGTGGATATATAATTAATACACCCGCATACACACACCCATATATGTGTATATACATATATATATAATTACACACATATATGCACACCTAAATATACCATATGTGCACGTATGTGCATATTTATACATATATATATATGTTGGCGTAAGTGTATATATACATATACAAATATATGATGAGGGTATATCTTGGATATATATATATAAAATAAATAAATCTATATATCACAGGCACGTATATAAGTGAGATATGTATAAATATACAAGTACAGTAGACTCCCGATTATCCGTTGGATAAGCCTATTCCGCGGATAATCGGCAAAATAAGCCAAATATTAGAAAGAATATCCCAGGAACATAATGTGTCATACTAAAGCGAGAAGTGCACATAGAAGATGGTAAGCAGCTAACGAAAGTTGGCTCAATACCGGTATTCACAGTTGCGATCGAAATATATTATAGGCAATATGGAGTGGCCACGTATATCAAAAACGTGTTGGAATGGAGTTTTCTTAGAGCAATTGATAAAAATGATATTTTTAGCAAAAATTAAATTTAAACATTTTTTCAATACTTAACATATATAAGCCGCCAAAAAACATTACAGGTAACTTTAGTAGTCAACATACAATGCGGGGATGGAAATTCGGATACAAACAAGCCGAATGGATAGATGCACAGAACCTGATGGTAATTCACGACGCCAAACAGAAAGGCACATTCCATTCATCTAAATGTAAGCATGATACAGACCCTCACTTATGTTTTATTGCAGTAGATCAAAATGAGAAGACGTTAGATACCTCGTGAATAATGTGCAAAAAGTTCCCAATAAGTTAACATAGACCCGTAATAATATAGATAGGTTTAGAACTACCACTAGTAAATTCCATCCATGTAACCCGCTAGAACTTAAAGAAAGCAATTTGGAATAACTCCTCAAAAACTATTGATCACATCGTTCGCTGGATGAAACCAATTCCAAAAAAACATGAACGTTCTGCAAATTTACTTGGTAAAAGGGGATTTCATAAGATGTACATGCCAGGGTAAAACACACTATATGAAGACATCTATCAGAAAATTCAGAAAGTGGCGAATTAGCTGATAAACTTGTTACTGCTCTGGATAACAATCAAAGAGAAAAATTAGTTGAACTGATGGAAGTACTTCCAAAAGAACAGCAAACAACCTTGGAACCTGCTACGTAAACTTCATAGCGAAAAAATAAAAAAAAATCACAGAGTTGAAGTTATACCACAAAATAGCCAGTCGGATGATGAGAGTGGCCAATGCACCGAATCCGAGCAAAAAATTCACTAAATTTATAAGACGGAAGACAACTACATTACTCAAAACAACAGAAGAGAAATCAGACTCTGCCAAATTATTTGAAGAAAATGAATTAACTGCAGCTATAAAAAATATTAAGCTCGTAAAAGCTGCTGAGTGGTTTTGAAACGGAGATAAAAACTTCGGCTGCTTTAATCGATCTTTCTTATGCTTACGAGACCGTATGGCAAATTTAATTACTCATTAAATTGCTGAAAGTGATTTCAGGTAGAAAAATACACTCAATATTAAACAACATGATCGGTAATCGTAGAAT
Source organism: Coronaproctus castanopsis (assembly GCA_032883995.1). NCBI lineage: Eukaryota > Metazoa > Arthropoda > Insecta > Hemiptera > Monophlebidae > Coronaproctus > Coronaproctus castanopsis. The sequence goes on from CM065053.1 coordinate 6,192,862, forward strand.
AGGAGTTTACTTAAACGGACCACGTGGAACGCGAATCTTTAACAACTGCCTACCACAAGGATCAATATTGTTGTTTGATTTGTATATAGCTGATTTAACAAATACGAAAGCCCGGAAATTTATTTACGCAGACGACATAGCTCTAGTCACACAGAATACTATGCGTTAACGGAGGGTATATTACAGGAAGATGTATCACTATTAGCAAACTACTTTTAAAAATGGTGATTAACATTAAAAAATGACAAGACAGTTGTGTCATGTGTCCACCTTAAAAATCAGTTATCTAGAATTAAATTAAATATCACAATCGGAAAGTGCAAATTAAAACATGAACCAAATTCAAAATATCCTTGAGTAACTTTAGATCGCCAACTGGCCTGTAGCAAACATCTTGAGTACACAGCAGCTAAACTCAGAACATGAACAAACATAATACAAAAACTCACAGGTGCAGCATGGGGAGCTTCAACATATACTCTACAGTCATTAGTACTTGCGTTGTTTTACTCGATGGCTGAATATACGTGGTTGAACAGTAATCACACGAAAAAAAAAAAACATGTAGACCTAAACGTAGTTCTGCGCATAATTTCCGTTACAACTAAATCAACTCTGGTGGAATGGTTACCAGTACTAGCAAACATCGTTCCGGCTTACATTCGAAGGAAAAATTGCAAATATTAAAGAATGGACGAAGTATATTTATCAAGATCTGGTTCATTCAGCATTTCTTTTGGTTAAAGTGATGCGCAGGGAGGTTTTCTGATCTTGTCGTTTTTTTTATTTACCGATCATTACACATTTTAATTTGTGAGACCTGGATTGAACTTATGTCCTGGAGCATACCGCTCACTTTCAAATACCAATGTTCTGTCGGTAAACATTTACAAAAGAATCCCGAGTCAAGCGTTTTGTACACTTGATCGTATGAAATTTCTTCAGATTGAATACTCTTCAAAATCGGTCTTGAAATTTTCCACTGCCTGCATGTCGCACACTTAATTTCTCGCCATAAAGTCCAATATGTCTAATCCCATGGCGCGTTTTGAACATCGTCAACCAACCTTATGATGCGTCAAATGTTTCTTCCAAACCTAGCATCTGAAAAACCTGTTTTGCCTTTTGCAGTGATAGCAGGCTCTGAAACAGGAGTTCTTTCATTTTTCAATTGACTCACCAATTCTAAAAGTGCCGCATCTAATTCTTCGTAACTGCTCTTTTTCGTGGTTTTTCTTTTTTCCATCGATGAGGAGTTGTCATCCACGGATAATCCGCAAACTTGAAAATCCGTCAACGGATAATCGAGAGCTTACTGTATATATATATATATATATATATATATATATATATATATATATATATATATATATATATCTACATCTATTTACATACTTATATCCACGCATGTATGTATATATATTTACCGATACCAGCATGGCATGTATATGTATCCGAAATTATCTGTTTATTCACATATAAACATATATACATATGTATGTATTTTATATTGTGTGTGTGTGAATGCGAGTTTATGGGTGTATTGTTCTATTTGCTTACGCTCTCTGTTTCGATTATCGTTATTGAACTAAGTGCCGGCACGACATATCAAATTGTTTAACATTTCAAATGCTAAGTTATTTTCTACATAAAATTGTATTAAAAAATTTTCAAAATATTTTTAGTTTATTTCTTTATTCGACAATTGCTTCAAATTTATTGAAATCAGTCGTCTAAAAAGGGAATAAACACATTGCATTATTTTGGTTTGTAATGGTTCATTTTACAAGAGTCTCTTGTTCAATATTCTGCAACTACCATACACACACACATATATATACATATTATATATATATATATATGTATGTCGCAATGGCGTAGTTGCTAGACTGCTCGACTGTCAACTTGACGGTCGGGGGTTCGAAACAAACACGAGACAGAAAGTTTTCATCATTATTTAATTATTAATTATCACGGAGAAGGCAGTGGCACCCCACTCCGTATAACATCATATGCACGTGCATCCGCGTCGCAAATAAATAGTGCCTTGAATGCTAGCTAATTCTGTACGTAAAAATAAACGTACAATAACTAGTCACGACGTTCGGCAACGAACAATACGATGACGATGATGATGATGATATATATATATATATATATATATATATATATATATATATATATATATATATATATATATAATATATATAATGTTGATGTATTGGAGAGTAGTGATTTTATGAATTACGAAAACAAAATAAAAACAGTGTTAATCACTATAAAATTTACTTTATTTTAAGACAGCTTTTCGGTTTTTACATCATTTTCAAGTTATACAAAATCTTTACAAATAAAAATTAACAAAGATATTAATAAAAACGTATATATATATATATATATATATATATATATATATATATATATATATATATATATATATATCGATTCATATTGATTAGCCAGATATAATTTTATTTACTAAATTTTTTTTTATATATTTACTTTAACTTTTAATTATAAAACCGGCTTTAAAACGAATTCTTCGTCGAAATTGATCTTATTATAATTTTTTTTTTTTTAATATTTACAATAAATTTTAATTATAAAATCGATTTTAAAATTAGTTCTTCATCGAAATCGATCATATTATTTAATAAAAGAAAAATTAATTACATGTGGCTAATCAATATGAATCGATATATATAAGTTCTTATTAATATCTTTGTTAATTTATTTGAAAAGTTTTTGTATAGCTTGAAAATGATGTAAAAATCGAAAAATCTTTGCTAAAATAAAATAAATTTTATAGTGATTAATATTGTTTTAATTTTGTTTTGTTAATTATATATATATATATATATATATATATATATATATATATATATATATATGAAAGAATAATTAATGTGCATCAACGTTAATTATAAGACTAATGACAATTAACAAACACCTAATTCCAACTGTTAATAATATTCTTAGTATTAATGATGTTAGTACTAGAAAAGTTAGATAAATATATAATCGTAATATAATTCTTATGAAAATCGATTATAGGTTTGAGATAATTGATGGCACAAATAATAAATCTTTATACGAGATATTTTAATTTTACCGCGAACAAACGATTAACATCTGATAATCGTATTAAATTAACAAGGACAATGATGATCCATTTACGTGCCGTATACTGCTACGAGGCCAGAGGCAAGGACACGGAAGCTATAGTTGTTGAAACATGCCGGTTTCACGCAGGAACGGCTACTGTCGGACCGGCTGCATTTGGCTGCAAAAATCAACGAACTTACTGTAGGCTCAATTTTTAATAAAGGTTCGTAATTTTTCTTAAAAATCTAATTCACGAATGTACAAATTTACGAAATATTTACGAATTATCTTAAATTGTATCTGGTGTTGAATGTTTACCCTATTTAAAACAAAACTCTTAAAATAGTAACTAAATTTAAGCAAATGTATGATATTCATAATCAACCGTCTGTACGATACATACGACATTAATCGTTATAGTTCTCTGCTTCACAACGAATAACTCCTCCAGAGGTTATCAATCCAATAACTACTGTGTGGACGTTTAAATAACTTATTTTCTAGGAAAGTAGGCTCAAAACGTTTAATTTAATTTTAACATTTTTTAAATTAGCGTTACTTCTAATTGGCACATATAAATTCTGAAATGGAATGTATGCCGTTACAATCCGAAGAGGGTGGTTAGGACGAGAGTATCGTTATTCAACCTTGTTCGAACATTAAGAAATGTCTTTCAATTAAAGTCAACCGGAAACAGAGATCATTAATATTCGTTACGCACTTGATATTGTCTCCCTTTAGCATAGTCATGGAAAGATGCGCAAAAATTTCTAATGAATAAAATTAACTCGACTAAACGACCGCAATATAAATTTCTTTCCAGGAAACGGAAAAAGTATATATTGTTCACAAAGAACATTGAAAATGCATTAATTCTTTTTTTTACTTTGGACATGGACAGTTTTACACTATTACAAAACAGTTATTAATAAAATAATCTGATTGTTAGTGTGTTAAACACGCAACTAACAAATCAGCCACGCGCACAAAATTTATACACAAATAAACTAAATAGCGAAGAGAAATAAAAGCTTTCTAACATAAAAATTTATTATATTTATAACGTACTTCGTAAAATTAATTCTCCATCAAAATTTATTTGAATTTAATAAATTATTTTTTTATGTATTTATTTTATATAAGTTTCATTTAAAAAGTATTATAACGGCTGTATGTACTTTATCGAGAATTAATATTTCGGTTCATAAATTAAAATGTACACTAGCAATAGGTATTAACTTATATATAAGTAGTGTCAATAATTAGAGCAGCGGTTGTAATGTTGCCGTTAGTGCTATTTCTGCAGTGTACAAACCTCCGAAAAGTACAAAAAATTTTCCGAATGATTTCTCTGATGAAAGTTACGTGTAGTTCAATCGGCGATTTCAATGCTAGAAATAAGCTGTGGAATTGTTTTAGTAATAATACAGCCGCTAATATTTTATATCAAATGTCTACGAGAACTAGTTATCTTTTATCCTTGATTCGAGAGAATTCACTTATTTTCTCTCAAGATCAATTTTTAGAGAAATAG